>CM075817.1:44351853-45007034 GCA_037975025.1 Excoecaria agallocha | reverse complement strand
ATTCTTTCAATGGCTGAAAAGTACCAATATATGCGGCAAACCTTTCGAAAAAGACTCACTTTTGGTAAGGGGATTCTTCTCTCTCTCTCTCTCTCTATATATATATATTCATGAGGTGATTAGTAGCAGTTACAATAACTCATAGAAACTGATAATACGAGGATTTTTTTTTACAATTCCTGAAGTGTTCTATTTACGTTACCAAATTTTTCCCGTGACTTTGAACCACTAAATTTGTTTTCACAGCTATGATAATCAATAGTAAGTTAAGTACTTAATAGTTATTATTTGCTGATTTGTGTTAATCATATGCGGAGATACATGTGTACAGGCATTTGGTTGGGAGTTGAGTTTGGATTTTCTAAACTTTTATAGATTTATGTACTGTTTTAATGTCAAAGCTTTATGCCCATGTTTGGTCATCCTTATGTCTTGCAGTATTAAGTGTAAAGTGAGTTGAATGACCTATATATTTCATAGAGATGATAGCTTATGTTTCGTATGTTCCTGTGCCATTTTCTTTTAACCGTGAGTTTCTTTTTCTAGTTGGCCTGTTGATGGGTTAGGTTGTTGTGGGAATGCAATACATTGCATTGCATTGAGATTGATGCTTCTTTAATATGCTTTATCTTGATAGAGTGGTTTCAGTTCTTCTACTATATCTCATCTATTGTTATTGTTACTAGCTAATCTATGAAGTTTTATGTCTGTTTTAATTCTGATTTTTTGGTTTTTGGCTGGTAGCTTTTGGTTTGGCTTGGGTTGGAGCAGTCTCTTTATTGTCTCTTGTATAGACCCCTTTGCTCTGTTTTAGTTTTGTACTGTTGTACTCTGTCTGATTTAGTTCTGAATAATAGTATTCAGCTTCTCTAAGATTTATATAATTTGATGCTAATTGCCAGTGATTTACTAATTATATACTTGCAGTGATAATTTTCAAAAATCACGTGGCTAAACGTAACAATTAGATTGTTCAAAAGGTAATTATTTTTTTTATGCATATAATTCCTTAGAACTAATTTATGTTATTGTATCTTGCAGCCCCTATCATATATGCTGACTTTTTGAAGTGCATATAATTACACTTGGTGGAATTACAATTTTTTTGAGGTTGATATGCTGACTTTTTGAAGTGTATATAGGTACACTTGATGGAATTAGAATTTATTTGAGGTCTATTCTTAAATCACTTGTAGTTTCAATCAATTATTTATAGCATATCTATATATTTTCTAATATAATAATTTTTATTTATTTATATTTTTTGCAGTTTTTAGTATGAACAAAATAGTGAAGTACAAAATTTAACTGTGAAGACTTGAAGAAACATTGAAATGTTTGCTAGATAGAGATCTTAGAAATATTTTTGTTTTTTTTTGGAAGGGGCTGTATAAACAATACATATCTTTTTTGAATGCTAATTCTATATTTATAAAGAATTACAAATTATCTATAAAAATATGGTATTATTTATTATGTATTCATTTATTGTATGTTTCAAAATACAAGGTAAAAATATGGTCTAATTATTCTTAGGGACCATATTAATTTGTGATCTTTATTATGCTCTTAGCAATTGATGAGAATTTCGGTCCTTAATACTTTTCAGGAACAGTTTTTTTGTCACTAAAAGTTTTAAAGACCGATTAATAAACTCTTTTAAGGACCAAATTTTTGGTCCTAATAACGTGGTTAGCCAGTTGGCATACTTCATTAAGGACAAAAAAAATCGGTCCCTATTATTTTTTAGGGACCAATTTTTTGTCGGTCCTTATAATTTTTAACGACCGTAGTACACATTTTAAGGACCATGTTTTCGGTCATCAATAACTTGATTGGCTGCTTAGCATATATTATTAAGGAAGGGAAGTCTGGTCTTTAATTCTTTTTAGGGACCATTACTTGTTGGTCGCTAAATCTTTTTAGGGACAGTTACTGTTTGGTCGCTAAATATTATTAGGGACCGATTCTTGTCGGTCGCTAAAACTTTTAACGACCGGTTGGAAACCAATCCTTTTTGGTCATTTGCGGCGGAGCCTATAGCGACCGGATGACGACCGGATTTTTTGGTCCCTATTGAGTTTTAGGGACCGGATTGCTACTTTTAGCGACCGGATTTACCCTTCTTATAGGCCTTTTTCCTTGTAGTGTAGTACTAGATCAGATATAGCTTCTGCAGTTAATTTACTAGCAAGATTTAGTTTTGTAACAACTCGAAGGCATCGAAATGGTGTAAAACATGTTTTATGTTATCTTCGTGGCACTTCTGACATGAGTTTATTTGTTTCGAAAGAAGTTAATTCAGAATTCGCAGGGTATGCTGATGTTGAATACCTATCAAATCCTCATAAAAATCGATCACAAATATGTTATATCTTCACATATGGTGACACTACTATTTCTTGGTGATCTGTTAAGCAAACAATCGCTGCTACTTTTTCAAATCATTCAGAAATATTAACTATCCATGAAGCAAGTCGTGAATGTATATGGATGAGAACCATAACTCAGTATATTAAGGAAACAAGTGGGTTAGTGGTGGAGAAAAAGTCAACAAAATTATACGAGGATAATGCAGCATGTATTTCACAACTCAAATGTGGCTATATCAAAGGAGATAGAGCCAAACATATCTCACCAAAATTCTTTCATACTCATGAACTTATGAAAAAAGGACACATCTTTGTTTGCAAAGTTCGCTCAAGTGATAATCCAGCAGATTTGTTCACAAAGGTCCTACCAAGTTTAATTTTCAAGAAGCATGTACACAACATTAGAATGCACCGATTAAAGAATTTAGCGTGATTCATTCCATTGTTGAGGGAAAGTACATATTAATATTGTACTCTTTTTCCTTCACTAAGTTTTTATCCCACTAGATTTTTCTTAGCAATGTTTTAACAAGACATATTCATAATGTATAGTCATCCAAGGGAAGTATTATGAAATATTCCTATTGAATTGAATGACTTCCTCTATTTGTTATTTCCTTTATTACTTGATTTATTTTCTAAATTTATTTGCTTCCTAAATGTATTTGTTTTCTATATAATCTAATTTTTTTATATATAAATACTCGTAGTGTTATTGTTTCAGATACACAATAATATAACAGATAAATCATACTTGTCATTCTTCTCTATATTTTGTTCTGATTTTACTTTTATTTATAACATTTATGATATTTATCTTAATACATGTGTTTGGTAAAAGACATTTTCATGGATATTGAAATTTGATTATTGCTACATGTATTTCTACCCGTAATATTTTTAAAAGTCATAACCAGAACTTGCTTCATTCCTATGTTGCCGTAAGTATGCGAATCTTTCAATTCAATGATCAGCTGCTTTGTTTCTTGCTCGAGTTGAATTGCGGCCCAATCATGTCAGTCAAAGGACAAAGCGTTCCTACCCTTATAGACAAAGGTAACTGTAGCTTATTCTTCCCAAAGCTCATGTGGCATTTTTTCCCTGTGTCATGCCATATCAGCATCTGATGTGGCACTAGCATTGACTTGATGATGACATGGCATGACATGTGGCATTTTCTGATTGGTTAGGATTTTATGCAACGATCCAATGTATTGCTCCAGCGAGTCAACCTTCAAAATCCGGCCATGGTGACTTTTGATTAATAGAGTCTCCATTCATGTATTTTTTTCACTCAAAATATTTATTTTACGACATTATATGATATTTGAGGCACAAGTTCAATGATCATCAGTATAATTAACTCCCAATTTAATTCATCATTATACAAATTTGTATTTTTAACTCTTGCAAAAACCAACTCCAATGTATCTCAATGGCAGTTGAGTTATACAATTCTCAATTCTCTAATAAAATAATCAATTTAGTTCCTAAAACTATAAGTACATAGACAATATATAAAAAGTATACAAACAATATACAACAAGTGCACAAAAAATATCCAACAAAAATGTAAATATTACTGATAACATGTACACAAACAATGTAGTACAAAAATATATACAGTATGTAAAAAGTACACAAGCAGTAAACAATAAGTACACAGAGAGTATACAATAAGCATAAAGACAGTATATAAGAGGGTTTAAATACGTTAAGTGCAATACAGAAGCATTCAATAATCATAATTATGTAAAAATCTCATGAAACAATTGTTGCAAATATGGTAAATGAGGCTTTAATATGAGTTAGCTTAAACCCTTAACTTATGTCCATTGTTAAACTCCTTCATGGGGTTGCCCAAAGTCTAGCACGCATATTTAATTCAGGAAAAAGATACTAAAATACCTTCTAAGTTGTTTCGGAATGGCTAAAGTATTTTTCGAAGCAAAAAATACCCTTTAATTTATAAAAATGACACTAAAATACCGCCCTTAACATTTTATTTGTTTCTTTGTAGCGGTGCTGATATGGCATATTATGTGGACAAACTACTTGATGATGTGGCTGACATGTAAGCTTTTAGATGCCAACTAAGCGCCACTTGGCATGGGACCCATCATTAAAAAAATAGTATTTCCTTTTCTCCCCATTCCCTCTCTTTCTCGCACTCTTGCTCGTTTCACAAAGCATAATCTGTGCCTCTTCCAATGGAAAACAAAAAATCCCTAAAATCCTGAATCTTCATGAATCTTTAAGCTTAAATTTAACAGTAAAAAGATTGCTTTCTTGAATCTTTATCTTTGGATTCTCAACAAAGACGCCCTTCAACTCTGTTTTGTCTCTTGTTTCATAAGCTGCAATTGACTTGGATTTATTAAACATAGGTACTCGAAATCTTGGGACAACCAACCGTACAAGAAAGTTAAAAATTCTCTGATGACAGTGATAAGTTTATCTCATCACAAATGTATAAAATGATCAATCATAAAGAATTATGATTCATGTTTGTTGGCTTTTTAATAGATGAGATAAAGAAAAAATAAAGAAGCAAGAAAAAATAATTTAACACAAGATAGATTTTCAAGGGTTTACTCCTTCATATTATTCAATCAACGAAAATGCCTATTTAAAGGCTTAATCACAACAGAAAATGAAAGAAATCAACAACAAATCTGATACTTATTTTGACCAAGATAAAATAACATAAATTACTCCTATATAATAGCTAACAAGCTAATTCAAAACTTGAATTCAAAAAGACCCCCCCCCCCCCCTAAAAATATGCAATAAAATAATACCAAATTTTTGAACAATTTTGAATCATTCTTCAACATTCCCTCTTGATTCAAAATCATAAACATTTAATATTTTTCTTGAAGCCCTTTGTCTTCAATTCTTGATGCATTCTCTCATCAATCTTCAATTTTGATGCACTCTCTCATCAATCTTCTGTTTTGATACACTCTCTCATCAAACTTTAATTTTTGATGCACTCTCTCATCAAACTTCAATTTTTAATGCACTCTGTCATCAATCTTCTGCCTTTTTTTTCAAGCATCTATCTCCAACTTTCAAAAAAGAGATTCTTCCTCTTGTGCCAAATTCGCTTGATCATTTTCTAACCTACAAAATTTTTTAATATGGCCAAATTTCTTACAACCGAAACATTGTATTTTACCTTTGTACCAACAATCCTTTTCATCATGGCTGTTTTTCTTGCACACACCGCATGGTGGAAATTTTCCTTTTTGAAATGCCGATGAAATCTTGTGTGTTGTTTTGGCAATGAAAGCTCCCTCCATTGGCTTCTTATCTCTAATTGCTATTCTTTGCTCCACAGCTTGCAATGCATTAATTAATTCTGCAACTGTTATTTTTGAAAGGTATTTTGAATCTTCAAGTGAAGAAATTTTCGACTCAAACTTTTCAGGCAAACTCACGAAAATTTTTTCAACAATTCTATCATCTGGAAATTCTTCACCAAACAATATGATTTTGTTAACAATTGTCATGAGTTTGTTAACATACTCTTTAATTCCTTTAGATGGCTTCATCGTTTGAATCATAAATTCTCTTTTAAGATTCAAAATCTTCATAAATTTTGTTTTGTCATTGCCTAAATACTCATTTCTTAACAAATTCCATACCTTTTTTTAGAGTCTCACATGCCATGATATTTGTGAAAATTACTTCACAAACCGAAGAGTAGAGACACGTCTTTGCTTTGAACCGCTTAACTTTTTCTTCATTGTGACTCTTGATTTGAGCTGAAGTTGGATGAGCTGGCAATGGTGGAACTTCACTGTCATTTTCAACCACATCCCATAGATCAAATGACTGTAAATATGTTTTCATTTTGACAGCCCATAATTGATAATTTTCTCCTGTGAAAATGGGAGGTGAAGTTAAAGGACAAGTGTTTGAGGCCATTATACTATGGATACTCACTTGTTTTCTCTCAATCTTTTTTCACAAACCCATGATCAAACCATGCTCTGATACCATGTTGGTTTTTTAATAGATGAGATAAAGAAAAAATAAAGAAGCAAGAAAAAATAATTTAACACAAGATAGATTTTCAAGGGTTTACTCCTCCATATTATTCAATCAACGAAAATGCCTATTTAAAGGCTTAATCACAACAGAAAATGAAAGAAATCAGCAACAAATTTGATACTTATTTTGACCAAGATAAATAACATAAATTACTCCTATATAATAGCTAACAAGCTAATTCAAAACTTGAACTCAAAAAGACCTAAAAATATGCAATAAAATAATGCCAAATTTTTGAACAATTTTGAATCATTCTTCAACAATGTTTATATTCAAGTGAAGTGAAATAACTATCAACGATTCTTTTGCTTCTCTGCATCCTGGATGTTTACAACTGATTAGAGTCAGAAATGCAAACAGGAAAGGTTGCAAATGATTGACAAGAAACAAGAGAGATAAAAGGATATGCAGGGCCATACTTGAAAATAGCAAATATATAGCGAAAACTTGAAATACATTTATGAAGGCCATTATTCACCATGAAAGAGTAATAATCTTTATATATGCCTTGAAACCCCTGTAGATTCTAGTGGCTTATGCTGATCCAAACATCCAGTTCCTTAGACAAGAAAATATCAAATATAGAAACAAAAAGGACCTATTATAGGGATTTAGACTCTTTGGCACCACAGAAATTTGTAAATAGCAGCAATGTTTGAAGAGCAATATATAGAAAAGTTCTAGTTAGCTGATGTGGGGGAAAGAAAATTGAAGTCCCAAAGATGGTGAACATATTATTCTTACTGCTCGAAAGAATCACGCACTCTTTCACAAGTTTTTTTTTGATAAGCTGATGATATTATTGATAATTAATAAGCTGAACAGAATTACAAGTTACCATAGCATGTCTACCAGACCCAGGGACGAAAACAAAAGTCAAACTAAAAGCAACCGAAAAATAAAGTAAGATGCTCCAGGTAATGTGATCATTTGTGCCCCCTAACTAGTCATATCATACCAACAGAACCTGAAAAGAACTCACATTTTACTAGTTTTTTAATGTTCTGCTACTGCAAAATTAGTTTTGAAATTCCCTGTGGCTCAATGGAAGGCTCTGCTGGAAAAACAGAACCATCAAATGGCTGGATGATAAGGCATAAATCAAAGGTTCAAGTTGCTTTGATACAAGGATTGTTTCTTTTCTTTCGTTTAGCGAATAACACATTCTTTTTAATTGGAAATATTTAATATCAATTCTTGGATAACTGAAATGATTCTCCCGCTAGCTTGTTTATCCACAAATAGCTGATGATGTTTATTGCTTTGTAATTAGAAAAACTGACGGTTTTCAATTACTGAGTATTTATCTTACTAAGAAATGTCTTGTATTTCATTCTCTCTTGGTCTCAAATTATTCTCCCGCTAGCTTGTTTATCCATAAATATCTCAGTGTTTTCTTTTTATTCCAGCTTGATGTGTGTCGAAACCACCAAAAATAAAAACCTCACTTATTCCAACAAATAAATTGTAAACAGGGCAAGAAAGGGTCGAATCCATAGAGACTAGCACTAAAGTAATTTTAAACAACCAGATTTTTAACGATAAAGTTAAATGGGGGGAGTTTAATAAATTGAAAGTAAAATGATAAAATAAAATAAATGAATCGGGAATTAATTAAGAGAAAATTCAATGAGTAATAATTCTAGTTAAAGATATTCGCAACACAGGATTTATTCAACTAATCATAGATCAAGAAATAATTCTAAGAAAATCAAATAATGGGCCAGTTATAGTCGTCGGCACCGCGCTCTCGACCTAATCTTTCTGTATTAATGAATTAATCAAGTAAGACTGTAATTAATTCCTAACCAATAGACAACCCTTAACAAGCGCAAGAATTTAATCTATTGACAGGATTAAGAAATAGAAAAAACCTGACCTAAGCCAACCAATCCACAAGCGGGATCGATTTAGACCAAATCATGCATTTACTCAACCTAACAACCCTTGCAAGGAAGCTAAATTGATTGCCACTTGTTATTGAATCCACCAAACAATTACGGATTTGATATCTTCAATTAGCAATATGTTATTTAATTAAATGAACAACGACGCCTCATTGAACATGCAACAAATAACAATTGAGAAGAAATTCCTCTAAGCTGTAGTAAACAACATGAACACCAAATGAAATATAGAATAAAGATTAAGCACAGCAATCTCACAGTGAAATAAATCCTAATTTTGAATTAATCTTTAACTGAAAACAATATTCTAGCCACTCGTGGCCATGGAAAAATCACAAAATAGAAAGAAGAAGTTTGAGAGAAACCCCCTGCTACAGTATTTCCATCCAAAAACATAGAAAAGAATCATCTCAATCTCAGAACTCTTCCTCTTAAATAAAAACAAATAAAACAGGAAGTAAATCCTACAAACTAAGAAATTTAAAAGAAAATTCCTAAAGGGGTTTTAAACTACTCAAATCACTCCCCTTTTTCTCCTAAAATATAGTCTTAAAACTCTTAAATACCAGCTAGGGTTTAAGTGGCGGCTAGGTTAAATTTTCTGGAATTTATCTTGAAAAAATGTTGTCCACTGTCATTTCCCTTGGGCAACTCCCTTGGGCAACTTGGGCAAGGCTGGGCTTTCTGCCTTGGGCAACTGAGCATTTCCCTTGGGCAAGGCTTCCTTCAGAATTTGCAACTTATCAGCTCTTTTGCTTCTATTCTACCTTAAAAAGTCTTTGCTTCTCCGAATCATCAACAATTGGCCCCAAAAATACAACTTTCTCAAAATCCACTCCTACAGTCGGAAAAATAAACAAACAAATGAAAAGCATCCAAATCTGACTTAAAAGAGCACAAAATATTCAGTAAAAATCAAACAAATACATGCTCATTTAAAAACTTAACAAATTCTCCCACACTTATCCCATGCTTGTCCTCAAGCATTTGTCAAACAACATAATCAATCCCATCAAAAACATTCTCATCCTCAACCAAATCCAAGTCCAAAAGCTCCAACCAAATTGAAGTGTAAGGCAAATCAGAGAACGACATTCAAAACAATTTCCTACTAATTCATATCATAACATGGGCTCCTCAACAATCTTTTTAAACCAAAAACAACAAGACTCAAAATATTTTAATCATGCAAGAATTTTAAGATCTTAGTTTAAAATTAAATCAATACACATAGATAGATGCCAAACCAGAAGAGACAATTCACACACAAATTTCAATAAGCAAGGGAATCAAACTACCAAAACTTTTATTTTTGGCATCATTTTTGCTTTTGATGCTTTTATTATTTTTATTATTATTTTTTTCATAGGGAAGACTAGGATTGCTTACAAGGAATGTAGAGGTCCTTTTTACGCGAGGACACCCGGTTCTAACCCGCATACACCCGATTACTCAGACAACACAAATCCAAGCGGCTACTAGCTCTACTCATATCCAAATTTTTAATGGATAGCGGAGTAAAATTTTATTTACTAATCTCCCTTTTTTTTTCTTTTTTTTCACAGTATAGCAACTAGATTCCCAAACCATAAGCACACAAAGATCTATTTGATGTCTCAACTGGTTTTAACAATCACCTAATGTGCAAAGATTTCAAATTAAATTCATGCAAAAATTTATTTCACCTATTAAATATGATCTTTGAATTTTCTAATTCAAAAGAATGCTGAGGCTACCATGAAATGTATGCAATAGAGTAAATTATCAAGAAATTGACTCATTACTGCCTAACATCCAACAGGTTAAAACTAAATGGTCAAGGAATTGGCTTAAGATAAGTATTGTCTTCTTAGAAAAGAGAATGACATTCAATACATGCCAAGAACAATTAACTAGAAGAACAAATCATTGAAATCCATGGGACAAGTACTAACTCCTATTGCCAAACCATAAAATATGCACAATTATGTTCATAACAACCTAAGAATCCAAAAGTATGTCTAGCAAAATCAACACATCATCACAAAACACACAGCACTTCTATCTCAACCCCTCCCCCACACTTTCTCCTTGCATTGTCCTCAATGCGGAACAACCAAATAATTGTGGGGCAAAAGGCAGCCATAAAAATGTAAAAAGAACATAAGATAGAACGAATACTGCCCTGTGGAGGAGGAGGAGTCCAATAAATCAATATTGCGAAGGAGGTGGGGTAAACCCCACATGATGAAAGTAGGCCAAAAGATGCGCCTGCAACTGATGGACAGCAGTTTCAATACGGTCCAAGCGGACTTGAAGAGCAGTGGTTGATGTGGTGGAAGAGGGAACAAAGGCCGCGGCTTGTGATGATGCTGCTGGGGCTTTCTTCTTAGAATCCTTCTTGAAAATTCTATCTTTGGCCAAAGCACCTGCATCCATAAAAGAAATGGCTTCTTTCTCACCACATTGCAACAAGTGTAATTTATCCAAAAACATTAAATCCATGGGTGGCATTGTACAAGCAACATGCATGGTGGTAGTACGTATATCCAACAAGCCAACATTAACAGCCAAGCTGGTGACCAAAGACCCCAGATAAAGCTTCTTAGGTTTCAAACAAAGTTTATCCAATTTAACCGCAAGCCAATAGCCCAAATTAACTCTTTTCTCATGAATCATACACCATAAAAAGAATAATTTAGCTTTTGTGACAACAGTGGTATCATCATTACGTGCAGAGTAATTTATGGCTAAGAAACGATGGATAATTCGCAAAGCAGCACTTTGAAAATAAAAAGCTTTAGATTTCCCAAGAAAGAACTCAATGTTAGGCATACCAGTTAACTCTCTATAAACTGCTAAAGCCTCAAATTCATCAGGATAATCACAAATCATATCCAAATAAGCATGTGTTTTAGACTCATCATCAGTGATAAATCCCAAAGCAATGTTAAATGTAGTGATTGAAAAATATTTAAATGTGCCAAGAAGTCTACAAGTCAAAGCAAATGGAAAAGCTAAGTTAAAATTGGGTCCCTGGTGGTCAAACTTGAAAGTGCTGAAAAACTCTTTGACTAAAGCATCATACACAAGCATGTTAATCATGAAAAAGCAACACCAACCAATACCATCAATCAATTCCAACACCTCATCATATAATCCCAAAGCACGCAAAGCAGAATCCTCAAAACATCTTTCAGGCACAATATCTAAAGTATCAAGGGAATAATACCTGGTCTTGTGCTCCTCTCTATCAAAATCAAGATTCCCTCCTACCTCATGTGCTGCTGGGGGAAATCTACTCTTACCTGTCGCAAGCCTTGGATATTTGTGAGGTGGCTTGTCGGGAATGGGTTCATCTCCTCGGTCTGAATCGTCCTCCGAAGTGCTCTCATCAACTAATCCAGCCTCTACCTGCCTAGACTCATAAGTAATGGGTCGTTTACCTTTATCTCATGCTTGTGACTGGGTAGAAGCAGCAGATCTGGTGGAACGGTGAGTGCGATAAGTGGAAAGGTTGGGATCTGTGGCTGCAGAGGAGGGTGGTGGGTGGATCAGCATAGAAGGAACGGCGGTGATCGGTGGCGATTGCGTGGCGGCTTGCTGTGGCTGCGACGGTGGGCTGGCGGTGCATCGCGCCTGCTGCTGCGGTAGTGGGCATCGCGCCTGCTGCCGATGGTGACTCGGGTGGCGGAGACTAGGCAGCACCAAGGATTTCCGGCGGGGCATGGTGGGTCTCCTGTAAATGAAAAATAGAAAGGTTAGGGTTTAGGTGTGTGGGAAAGATGGTGAATAGTGAGAATAAACAATTAACTTGGGTCAAAATAAAATTAATAAGGTAAAAATTTTGAAAGAAGGTAAAATTTTAAAAACCCATAAGAAGAATAAGGCCCAAAAAAAACGTGAAGACCCAAAATAAGTTGAATAATAGGCTGCCATCATAAAAATTCAATTAAAACTTGATTAAAAATCTAACAGACCCAACATTCAAAAGACATGGCCAGAAAATAAACCCGTCAACCCCCCTTTTTATATATAAGTAAAATGCAAATCTAAATAGTAACAGTTTAGTCTTGGGCAAGGCTAAATATTGAGTTGCCTCCCAAAAGTGCCTTTCTTTAACGTCTTCGGCTAGACGTTGGAACTAATTCGCCAAGCTAGGAATGGCCAATTGAGATTCCTTGTTCCCTTGGTCCAGAGTTCGTTCATAGAATGGTTTGAGGCGATGTCCATTAACTTTAAAAATTTTGTCAGTATCCAAACTCTGAATTTCAACTGCACCATGAGCAAAAACATTAGTAACAACAAAGGGTCCTATCCATCTGGACCGTAATTTCCCTGAAAATAATTTCAAACATGAATGGAATAATAAAACCTTTTGCCCAATTCAAAATTCTTTCCTAGAAATCATTTTATCGTGGAACCTTTTTGTTTTCTCTTTATAAATTCGTGAGCTCTCATATGCCTCATTTCTTAATTCTTTCAACTCTTGCAACTCTAACTTATGATGTTCACCTGCTGCTGCTAACGCCATGTTGCAACGTTTGATGGCCCAAAATGCTCTATGCTCCAACTCTACGGGTAAATGACAGGGTTTTCCATACACCAATCGATATGATGACATACCGATGGGTGTCTTATAGGCTGTCCTATAAGCCCAGAGAGCATCTTCTAGCTTCAAACTCCAGTCCTTCCTGGTTAAATTGACTGTCTTTTCCAGTATAGACTTTACCTCTCTATTGGAAATCTCAGCTTGTCCACTTGTCTGGGGGTGATAAGCAGTTGACAAACAACGCGTGAATCCATATTTCTTTAGCAGTGCATCCATGATTTTGTTGCAAAAATGCGTCCCTCTGTCACTTATAAGCACTCTTGGGGTACCAAACCTGCAAAATATATTATTTTTGACAAAATTCACCACAGTTTTTGCATCATCAGTTCTTGTGGCTTTAGCCTCAACCCATTTAGAAACATAGTCTACTGCAAGCAAAATATAAGAATTGCCAAAAGAAGAAGGGAAAGGGCCAATGAAATCAATACCCCACAAATCAAATATTTCACAAATTAATATAGATGTGAGTGGCATTTGGTCTTTGGGTCCTAAAGTACCTGCTCTTTGACACCTGTCACAAGATTTACAGTATAAATATGCATCTCTAAATAAACTAGGCCAAAACAAACCATATTGCAAAACCTTTTGGGCTGTCCTTTTAGGACCAAAATGACACCCACATGCCTCAGAATGACAGAATTTCAATATGGACTGAATCTCATCATCAGGAATACAACGTCGAATAATTTGATCGGAGCAATATTTCCATAAATATGGTTCATCCCAAGCGTAGTATTTGACATCTCTCTTCAATTTGTCTTTCTCAAAACTGAAAAATCGGCAGGAATGGCACCTGTAACCAAAAAATTCACAATATCAGCATACCAGGGACTAAAAGTGTGGACAACAAATAAATGTTCATCTAGAAAATCATCATTTATAGGCAATGCTTCCTTATTTAGCAACAATCTACTGAGGTGATCAGCTACTAAATTTTCAGACCCCTTCCTGTCTCTAATTTCAAGATCAAACTCTTGTATTAAGAGAATCCATCGAATTAAACGGGGTTTGGCTTCTTTCTTCTTCAATAAATACTTTAGTGCTGCATGATCAGAAAAGACAACTACTTTAGTACCCAATAAATATTGCCTAAATTTTTCTGGAGAAAAAACAATGGACAAGAGTTCTTTTTCCATCGTGGAGTAGTTGCTTTGTGCACTATCCAATGTTCTTGAAGCATATTAGATCACATGTGGATTTTTCTCAATTCTTTGGCCAATAACAGCTCCTATGGCATGGTTACTTGCATTGCACATGATCTCAAAGGGGTAGTCCCAATTGGGTGGCTGAATTATAGGTGCAGAAACCAGCCTACTCTTCAGCTCATCAAAGGCATCTCGGCATGCTTGATCAAAATCAAAGTCTGCATCCTTTTGCAATAATTTGCACAATGGTTGGGTGATTTTGGAGAAGTCTTTTATAAAGCGCCTGTAAAAACCTGCATGTCCAAGAAAAGAACGAACTTCCTGCACACTTGCAAGGTAAGGTAAAGATTGAATAACATCAGTTTTAGCCTTATCTACTTCTATTCCTTTTGAAGACACGATATGGCCCAAAATCAACCCTTGATCCACCATGAAATGGCATTTTTCATAATTAAGAACCAGATTAGACTCTAAACATCTCTTCAAAATCTTAATTAAATTAGATAGACATTTATGGAATGAGTTACCATAAACCGTAAAATCATCCATGAACACCTCTATTATTTTCTCAACATAATCTGAAAAGAAGCTTACCATACAACGTTGGAAAGTTGCTGGAGCATTGCAAAGTTCAAATGGCATCCGCCAGTAAGCAAATGTGCCAAAGGGACAGGTGAAAGTTGTCTTCTCCTGGTCCTCGGGCGCCACCGGTATTTGATAAAAACCTATGTAACCATTAAGACAACAGTAGTAAGATTTTCCAGCGAGTCTTTCCAACATTTGATCAATGAAAGGAAGTGGAAAATGATCTTTTCTAGTAAAGGCATTCAACTTCCTGTAATCTATACAAACTCTCCACCCATTTTGGACTCGGGTGGGCACCATCTCGCCATTGTCATTCTCCACAACTGTGACTCCCGTCTTTTTGGGTATGACTTGGACTGGACTCACCCAATTGCTGTCTGAAATAGGGTATATGACTCCTGCATCCAGCATCTTTTGGATCTCCTTTTTCACTACTTCCATCATTGGTGGGTTTAAACATCTTTGGGCTTGTCTGCTGGGTTTGATATTATCTTCCAAATGAATCTTGTGCATGCATGTGGAGGGACTTATGCCAGTTACGTCAGCAATAATCTGTTAGTGTAAGCCCTAGCCCCAATACATTGTAACGAAACACTTGATATTAATAAAATGAGGCATTTGTTTTATCCTTTGTATTCCTGTGCATATCAATTGATAAAACTATCCAAGAGTGTTGTTTCGGTTTAAGTTATCATGTGTGAGGCACATGGATTGTAAGACCTTGAAACAAATGAGACTTCATTCTAAATATCCCTAGTCAGTCATTGTTATGGGAATAACAAATGAATTAAGACTAGTATGCTCTCTCTGATCTTATGAGTTCTGTCTTACGGATCATTAGGACAAGAGTGTCAATCAGAGATCATAGATACATGTTAAAGAACATGGTATCTGGATTCGATCCGCTCATGAGAACACTACATGGTACAAGTCATAAGTGTTTCTCATATGCAAGTTTTGTATCGGAGTTCTTAGACCTGAAATCTCTATGAAACTCTTTATGAATTACTGTGTACTTTGACATACACCTAACGTGCTCGTAACAGAGTGATAAGTACGGGTATGATTGGGTATGCACTGATTCATGTTAGAGAGCATGAGAGAAGTGAAGGGATTACCCCTCTCGATAAGAGAGAAAAATATCACCGGCCACTTGATCAGTGAACTGAGAAGTGTATGGCCATACCGAGATGAAATAATGAGTAATCATTATTTATCTGAGAATTCAGTGTCATTGGAATATCAAGAAATGAATTAATGTATATAAGGATGACTAGTTCCATGCCTTATATTAATTCTGATATTTATGGGTAAGGGACTATGCGAAATTGCATTAGGTCACCAAATGGCATATGCATTTTCATTTAATTTGGAATGCTATAATATCTTGCTAGAGAATATATATAGCCTTTGAATTAATTTATTAATTCATTGCCAACATTAAATTGACCTATAGGATCGCACACAAAGCATTGGGCTTAAAATATTTAAATTAAGTATTGGACATTAATTTGGGCTTTTAATTAAAGTCAAATTAATGTATGTAATGGGTTATAATATTGCTATTGGGCTTTGGTCCATGAGAGAGAGAAATTCAGCCCATAAGGTTTAATTTCAATTAATTAATTATCTTGTGTTAATTAAGTTAATTGAATATTAAAGCCTAAAGGTATTTAAATTAAATTAAATCACTTATATATTTAATGATGTGGCCGAAATTCCAAGAGGGAAATCAAGGAATTTCGGCACATGCTATATATTTAAATTAAGTGATTTCATTTATTTAAATGTCTTATGTTTTATTTCAAATTTGAATTTAAATTCAAAGGAGTTTAATTCAAAATATATTACTTATATTTAGGAAGTGATAGAGTTTGAATTAATTATCTTAGGATAGTTGAATTCAGATTAATGACTTGCCAAAGGATAAGCATATATATTAAAAGAAATAAAACCCTAAACCTAATTTTTTTTGTGGCATGAATAGTAACTCGTGAATAGTGACTCTCTCTCTCTTAATTCTTTTGTTCAATTTTTCACAAGGAGAAAGGATTGTTCCTCATTCTCTTGTGTTATTGAGCAGTAATAGCAATCTAAAGAAGTACAAAATCAAGTTTTGTAGCTTCAAACTATAACCTTTACACAATACCGAAAAAGAGATCTAGCAATCTCGTTTTTAAGCCGACGGTGCAAGTGTGTGTGTGAGAATAGAGGGAGTGGCGTAAAAGGCTGTTCCTTGGCATTGGTGATCGAGATCTAAGGCGGACAAAGCCATCTTAGTTGCTGGTCATCATCGGAATAAAAATCTAAAAGGCATCAAAAGTTGTAAGTTCGATAACCCTAAAATTGCATGTTTCGATTCTATCTTTGGATATGTATGGTATGTATGATAAAATTTTTGTTTTTCCGCTGTGCTATCATGATTATCATATTCCATCATAATCCATCCAATGGCTTATTTATGCTCTTTCAAGGCTTGAATCAGTAACGTTTCTTCCTTATAAGTCAACTTATTGGAAATAATCACTGGCAGTGTTTTCTCCTCACCTAATTAAGCATACTTTAAATGATTGGGTAGTACCTTAAGCTCCAATGTCGACGCCTGCAAAACAGATGGTAAAAGTTTCTGGTCAGTGCTAGTTAAATTCAGAGAATTAGATGCATTTATCACTGGTTTTAAAGCCTCCAACTCCAATACTATTTCTTCGAGCTCTTCTTCAAGATGCAACTCCTCTCCCACTGCATCAAAGTTGTCCCTGTGAACACTTTCATTCAAAGCAACTTGCAACTTGTCAGTTCTATCTATTTCAAACACTTTTTGAGTCAAAGGTTTAATAACATCAATTCCACAAATAGAAGACATCTCACATGGATATTTCATAGCATCATACACATTAAATTGAACTATTTCACCATCAAATTCCATAGTGAGGGTACCTTTGTAAACATCAATTTTAGTCCGAGCTGTTTGAAGGAATGGTCTACCTAATAGAATATCGGATGACTCCCCTGAATTTCCATCATCTTTCATATCAATCACATAAAAATCAGCAGGAAAGATCAGACCATTAACCTGAACTAACATATCTTCCAATAGTCCCTCAGGATAAATAATGAATCTGTTTGCTAATTGAATGACTATCCCTGTTTCTTCTAAAGGTCCAGCATTTAAAGAGGAATAAATGGACTTGGGCATAACATTTATAGACGCACCTAAGTCACACATGGCTCTTTTAATACTTAAATTACCAATTTTGCAGGAAATAGCAAACATACCTTTATCCTTGCATTTTTTAGGCATTTTTTTTAATAACAGCAGAAACATTTTCATTGATAGTAATTTTCTCATAACCAATTTTTTTCTTCTTGTTAGAACAAAGTTCCTTGAGAAATTTCGCATATCTTGGTATTTGTTTGATAGCATCAATCAAAGGAATATTTACCTCTACCTTACGGAAAGTTTCAAATATGTCTTTCTCCTCTTTCTCCTTCTTTGATTTGGCTAACCTGTCAGGAAATGGGAGCTGTATAACTAAAACAGGGGGCTGCTTTGAATTTTTACCTTTGGGCTGTTCTGTTTGCTCAATTTTTGCCTCTTTTTCTACCTCTTTTGCCTTCCTTCTGATTATCCTCCTTGGGTAAGGGTAGTTCCAGCTCTTTTCCACTTCTTAGAACAATGGCACTTGCATTTTGCCTCGGATTTTCTATGATTTGTGATGGCAAACATCTTTGAGACTCTATTCTACTTAGAGACATTGCTATTTGGCTCATCTGTTTTTCCAAATTCTGAAACCTAGAATCCGTCTTCTCTATATGCTGCTGCAAATCTTTCGTATTAGTTGCTAAAGAATGAACAACATCCTCAAGAGACATACCTTGCTTAGGAGCTGATTGAAAAGGCTGTGGTGGTGCTCTTGAATGGAAAGCTTGCTGTGAATTTTGCTGCCTTGCTCCATAACTGAAGTTGGGATGATCACGCTACCCCGGATTGTATGTATTTGAATATGGATCGTATTTTCTTTGGGGTTGTCCACCATATCCACCCAGTGCATTAACTTGCTCCTGTGCCTCATCTTGAAGTGTGGGGCACATATCGGTAGTGTGTCCAGCATAAGCACAAATTCCACACACTTGAGCTTGAGGAGTCTTACCTGCAGCCATATTTTGCACAAGAAAAGTGAGATTTTTAATTGTTTCTTCGAGGGAAGAAGATTGTACCTCATTTACTCGTCTAGGAGGGTCCTGATAATGCCCAAACTGTTGGGACGTTGTTGCCATATTTTGAATCAATTCTTGTGCTTGAGTTGTGGTTTTGTTGTTGAGACTTCCACCACTTGCTGCATCAATCATTTTCCTTTCCATACTCAACATACCCTCGTAAAAGTACTGAATAAGGGATTGCTCAGTTATACCATATTGAGGACAGCTTGCAGACAATCTTTTGAACCTCTCCCAGTAGTCATGAAGTGATTCTATATCTTTTTGTCGAATCCCACTGATTTCCCTGTGAATTATAGCAGCTCTAGATGCAGGAAAAAATTTATCTAAAAATATTCTTACCATATCAGTCCAAGTTGTGATGGTTCCAGATGGCAAATTTAGCAACCAGTCTTTTGCTGCGTCGGCTAAGGAGAAAGGAAAAGCCTTCAATTTTACTTGCTCCTCGGTAACTCCATGTGGCTTCATTCCTGAACAAACAACATGAAATTCTTTAAGATGCTTATGAGGATCTTCATTTTCCATACCTCAAAAAGTGGATAGTAGATGAATCAATCCAAATTTCAGCTCAAAAGTAGTGTCTACTGCCGGATATGTAATGCACAGCGGTTGCTGATTCAATGGTGGTGCGTGTAACTCTCTCAAGGTTCTTTTCGCCATCTGTTCCTCTTCTATTTCAGCTGGATATTCAGTAAAATTATCTACCTCTTCTTCTTGTTGCTGTTTGGAGAAAGTTCCAGTAAATTCTTTGCGTATTCTTGTCTCCTTCCTCAATCTCCGGGCTGTTTTCTCAATTTCAGAATCGAACAATAATTCTCCCAAAATTTCAGATCTGGTCATTCACAAATTAAATAAAGTTTGACTAGTCCCCGGCAACGGCGCCAAAATTTGATGTGTGTCGAAACCACCAAAAATAAAAATCTCACTTATCCCAACAAATAAACTGTAAACAGGGAAGAAAGGGTCGAATCCACAGAGACTAGCACTGAAGTAATTTTAAACAACCATATTTTTAACGATAAAGTTAATGGGGGGAGTTTAATAAATTAAAAGTAAAATGATAAAATAAAATAAATGAATCAGGAATTAATTAAGAGAAAATTCAATGAGTAATAATTCCAGTTAAAGATATTCGCAACACAGGATTTATTCAACTGATCATAGATCAAGAAATAATTCTAAGAAAATCAAATAATGGGCCAGTTATAGTCGTTGGCATCGCGCTCTCGACCTAATCTTTCCATATTAATGAATTAATCAAGTAAGACTGTAATTAATTCCTAACCAATAGACAATCCTTAACAAGCGCAAGAATTTAATCTATTGACAGGATTAAGAAATAGAAAGACCCGACCTAAGCCAACCAATCCACAAGCTGGATCGATTTAGACAAAATCATGCATTTACTCAACCTAACAACCCTTGCAAGGAAGCTAAATTGATTGCCACTTGTTATTGAATCCACCAAACAATTACGAATTTGATATCTTCAATTAGCAATATGTTATTTAATTAAATGAACAACGGCGCCTCATTGAACATGCAACAAATAACAATTGAGAAGAAATTCCTCTAAGTTGTAGTAAACAACATGAACACCAAATGAAATATAGAATAAAGATTAAGCACAACAATCTCACAGTGAAATAAATCCTAGTTTTGAATTAATCTTTAACTGAAAACAATATTTTAGCCACTCTTGGCCATGGGAAAATCACAAAATAGAAAGAAGAAGTTTGAGAGAAACCCCCTGCTACAGTATTTTCGTCCAAAAACGCAGAAAAGAATCCTCTCAATCTCAGAACTCTTCCTCTTAAATAAAAACAAATAAAACAGGAAGTAAATCCTACAAACTAAGAAATTTAAAAGAAAATTCCTAAAGGGGTTTTAAACTACTCAAATCACTCCCCTTTTCTCCTAAAATATAGTCTTAAAACTCCTAAATACCAGCTAGGGTTTAAGTGGCGGCTAGGTTAAATTTTCTGGAATTTATCTTGAAAAAATGTTGTCCACTGTCATTTCCCTTGGGCAACTCCCTTGGGCAACTTGGGCGAGGGAACTGGGCAAGGCTGGGCTTTCTGCCTTGGGCAACTGAGCATTTTTCTTGGGCAAGGCTTCCTTCAGAATTTGCAACTTATCAGCTCTTTTGCTTCTATTCTACCTCAAAAGTCTTTTCTTCTCCGAATCATCAACAATTGGCCCCAAAAATGCAACTTTCTCAAAATCCACTCCTACAGTCAGAAAAATAAACAAACAAATGAAAAGCATCCAAATCTGACTTAAAAGAGCACAAAATATTCAGCAAAAATCAACCAAATACATGCTCATTTAACAACTTAACACAGCTGCAAATCTACATAATTTTCCTTAGCCATAATGCTTGGTTAATAGCAGTTGTTGCGGCTATAAATTCGGCTTCAGCAATTGACTGTGCCACAACTTCCTATTTCTTTGAACACCAAGAAAAACATCCTGAGCCCAAAGTGAAGCAATAACCAAAAGTACTTTTCATGTCATCAACTTATCCTACCCAGTCACTATTAGAGTATCCACAAAGTTTGAAATTTTGACTTTTGCTAAACTTGATGCCAAAGTTTAGAGTTCCTTTAAGATATCTTACCACTCTTTTTGCTGCCAACATATGCAATTCACTAGCACAATTTAGAAATCTTTATAAAACACTTACAGCAAATAAAAGTTAGGCCTCGTTGCTATAAGATACATCAAGCATCCAGCTAAGCTTCTGTAGATTCCTTCATCAACTAGTTTAGCTCCATCTTTCTTTTGCAGCTTTTCCTTTTGATTCATGGGAGTGCTCATGCTTTTACAACCTTCAATTTTGAATCTTTTAGAATTTCCTTCAAGTATTTCTTTTGGCAAATAAAGACTTTATTTTGAGTTTGCTTGATCTCCATCCCTAGAAAATATGTCATTTCACCAAGGTCTGTCATTTCAAAGACCTTCATCATCTCCTTCTTGAAATCTTCAATTTGAACTACATTATTTTTTATTACAAGTAAATCATCCACACATAGAAATAATTACAATATCAGATCCAGCTTTCTTGACATAAAGAGTATATTCACTCAAGGTTTTTTCAAAGCCTAAGTTCAATAGGTGCTCATCCATTCTACTGTACCAGGCTCTAGGAGATTGCTTCAACCTATAAAGCACCTTTTGTAGTAGATACACCTTCTCTTCATGTACTGGTATACTCAAACATTCTGGTTGCTCAACGTAGATTTCTTCCTTTAGAAAACCATTCAAGAAAGCAGATTTCACATTCAACTGGAAAATCTTCCAACCTTTATGTGCTGCTAAAGCCAAAAGCATCCTGATTGTATCCAATCTAGCTATTGGAGCAAAGTTTCTGAAAAATCCACTCCCCATACCTGAGCATAACCTTTCACCACCAATCTAGCTTTATACTTGTTCACTGAGCCATTAGGATTTAACTTTATCTTGAAAACCCATTTAACTTCAATGACTTTTCTATCTTGTGGCCTCTCTACTAGTTTTCAGGTCTGATTCTTTTCTATCATAGCCAACTCCTCCTCCATTGCATATCTCCATCTTTGGTATGCTTTTGCTTCTTTGTATCTAGCAGGTTCAAAAAAGACAACATTGCAACTTTGATAGATATTCGATAGCAATCTTGTTCATCTAACAGGTTGCCCATCCTCTATTTCAGTACGATTTAATGGAAAATGCGGAACTTGAGGTTGAGAATAATCAATCCGGTTCCATTGCTCATATTCAAGGAAGTGAATATCTCTGCTTATCATAATTTCGCCTATTTGAGGTTGAAAAACTCTGTATGCTTTAGAAACAGAACTATAGCCAATAAAAATCCCTATTTTTACCTTCTCATCAAGCTTGTCTCTTTTAAGCTGTGGAATATGAGAAAAATATAGACATCCAAATATTTTGATATTTTTTAAAGTTGGTTTAACACCATACCAAGCCTTATATGGAGTTTTCCCTTCCAATGCCCCTGTAGGTAACCTATTAAGAAAAAAACAGTTGTGCTTGCCGATTCTGCGAAAAACTTCTTTGGAAGATTCTTCTCATATAATAAACATCTGGGCATCTCCATTATTTTCCTATTTTTCCTCTCACTGATCCCATTTTGTTGCGGAGAGTATGGGACAGTCAATTGGTGCTCAATTCCAGCCTCTTCACAAAAGAAATTAAATTGATTTGAAGTGTATTTAGTTCTAGTATTAGATCTGATGACTTGAATCTTGCACCCACTTTGATTTTCAATCTAAGTTTTGAACTTGAAAAAAATTCTAGCAACTTCTGACTTAAGCTTCATAAAATAAATCCAACACATCCTTGTTAAATCATCAATAATGAAAATGACATAATACATGCTGCCATTTAGTGATGGAGTGCTTTGAAGATCATAAAGACCAGTATGGATCAATTGCAATTTTCTTATGGCTCTCCATGTAGACTTTGTGAATGGAAGTCTACGTTGCTTGCCTAAAACAGATGCTTTCCAGCTTGAGAGATACTCCTCCAAGTTTGGCAAACCTTGCACCATGTCATTTGTTTGCATAAATAATAGTTTTTTTGTTATGAAAATGTCCCAATCTTTTATGCCAAGTTTCTGCAGTGGTGATTTGACTTAAAAAAGCCACTTGCTCCTCTTCTAAAGGATTCAAAGAAAAAGTTTTGTCCTGTAATTTAATTTTGAACAATTTTTGACCACTAGGATCAAGGATAAAACAATATTTCCCTTCAAAAAATACTTTGAATCCTTTTTCTAATAGTTGTACAACATCAAAAATAAGTTTTGTACCTTCAAGAATCTCAATTGCTACAATCCTTTTTCCTTTGATTGAAATGTATTTTCAATTTATAATTTTGACTCTTGAGGTTATAGATCTGTCAAGCTCTTTAAAGAGTTCTTCATTGCTTGTCATATGATTTGTACAACCATTATCAATAAGCCAGCCATCACTTGAAGTAAAGGTAAAGTTTAATGCAACAAAAAGGTGTTCTCCTTCTTGTTGATTTGCAACCTGAGCTTCTCCTTGCCATTGTGTTTCACTTTATTTGCAAATTATCTCTGCATGCCTAAGTTTCTGATATTTTTTGTATCTCATATCTGGCTTTCTCCAACACTTGTAGTGAGAATGATTCCTCTTGCTACAATGCTAATAAGGAAAATGTTTTCCCCATTTGTTATTGTTCTTGTTACTGGTTCTGTTCTCATTTATTGTCAGTTCAGAGTTGCTTGCACTCTCTTTTTTCCTTTCCACTTCTTGCCTCTTCCTCCAAAATTCAGCTGCAACTTAACTTGTAAAGCTCTTTCAATGGTTCCCTCCGGTCTCATCTTTCTTCTTTATTATTGTGCCCGCAATGCACTTAACAATTCTGCCAAACCTATTTGTAAAAGATCTTTAACATTTTCCAATGAAGCAATAGTTGCATCAAAATTTTGAGGTATGGTTACCAACATTTTTTGAACAATTCTGCTATCAATAAGCTTAGCTCTAAACATTTGTACCTTATTTGCAATACCAATTAGCCTATCCGAATAATCCTTGATAGTTTCAGATTCCTTCATTTGATGAATCTCAAATTCTCTGATTAAATTCATCGCCTTCATTCCTTCTAGACTTTCATTCCCTTGATACTCCTTCTTTAGAAAATCCCAAATATCTTTAGCTAAAGTACATGTCATAATTCTGCTAAAAATAGTTGAAGAAATAGCAGCAAAAAGGTAGGCCTTAGCTTTAGATTTTTTTTTCTTTTCCTTGTGAGTTTTGATTTGAACCATTGTTGGATTTCTTGGTAGAGGAGGTACTTCATAATCTTCCTTAACAACTTCCCATAGATCACATGCATCCAAGTAAGCTTCCATTTTTACAGCCCCTACTTGGTAGTTTTCTCCATCAAATATTGGTGGAGCCATGGCTAAAAAGGAATTCTCACCATCCACTATAGAGTGAATTTGGTTGCTATTTCAATGAACACTCAAAAAATAGCTTCACAAGTCTCTCACAGGTCCCTAAAGAAAAGGGGCTCTGATACCATTGTTAACTCAAAAAAATATTAGAAGCAAGAAGAATAATTGAATTGGAAAGTCTACAATTTTATTGAACTTCAACTTCAAATTTAAATACATGAACTTCATAACAGATTTGCTAAATATCTGCTAACACAACTGAAAATTAACAACTAATCTAAACCACTACTTCCATGACAGTAAAATGAAATAAACTTCCTAAAAATTAGGACTCAACTACAACAAATTATTTTCCACATCAATATTCCTAAAAATACTGCAATCAGCTCCTGGACCACTCAACACGGAGTGGCAGCGTGAATGATCTCTGAAATGACAGTTGTGTTTCGGTTCAAATTAAAATAGGAGGTTCAAAATAGGCAAGAGGAATACGACTGCAAGATTTACAAGTTACAAATTAGTTTGGCATGAATCACACTTCTTGTTATGATTGTGGGTTCGATTGTTATTTTTTTTTTCTAATTCATTTGACTAATTGGTGTCTTTGCATTTATGTTTTTGTTGTAGGCAAAGCTATCAGAAAGAGCAGTAGAGCTTCTTGCTTTACCCGCAGATGGAATCCTCATGTTACTCCTTGACATTGCTTTAAATAATTAAATGTGTGGCTTAAAATGTTTAGAGTTCTCAGTGGAAGTACATACAATCACCACATAGATCAGGGTCTGCTTCCTGGTTTAGAATTTTGAGTTTGATGCTATACAATTGCAAGTTTTTGCAGGCTTTTTCCAGCCTTAATCGAGTATCAACCCACAAAGTATAAATAGAACATTAAAAAGTGGAGACTTCGTCGTAGGCTAGTTATTATAAGATTTGGCCATATGTAGTAGCTCATCCAAGGTGTAGGAATACTATTTCATAAGGTCCAAAGGAGAATGTTAGTAACACAAGACTTAAATTCAAGCTATGCAAAATGACGCAGCGGAAATACTCTCCAAAGAGAATTGTAGTAATTGAATTCAAATCAAAGTCTAATGATTACATTTGAAAACGAAAACAAACATATAAAGGAAAACAAAATAACGTAAATCATGGGAGTTCTACCTAAAATAGAATACTGCAATAATAAAACACTTCCTAAAATAAACATACCAAAAATAACCACTTCCTAAAATAAACATACCAAAAATAACCACTTTTAACCCTGGCCTAAGTAATTCCTGCGTTTGTGCCCAACTAGAAAATAGCCAGCCAATTGCACTAAAACAGCTAGCTGTTTTAGTGCAAAAATCGACATTCAGGAACTGCACTAAAACAGCTAGCTGTTTTAGTGCAACAAGTAAAATTTCCCAACTCATGTCCGCATCAGTCTCCTCCACTTGTGAAAACTCGACCTCGAGTGTTATGGGTACAAAGGGGCATCGACAGGGTGGAATTTTTAGATATCAACCACGTTAAAGGTCTTGGAAATTCCCATGGAACTCGGCAGCTCCACCACATAGGCGTTATCATTGATCTTCTTTTGAATTGGAAATGGCCCATATTTCTTCGGTTGTAACTTGTTGTAAGTCCCTACAGGAAATCTCTCTTTGCGAAGGAACACCATAACTTGATCGCCAACGTTGAACACTTCCTGACGTCGATGTCGATCAGTAGCTCGCTTATATTTCTGGTTTGCCTCCTATAACTTCTGTTGGACTTCCACATGGACATCTACAACCTGCTCAGCCAACTGCCTTGCTTTAACATTGCTTGGCACCTCCTTTGGCAAGTTGAGTAGATCTAAAGCATGTTGTGGTGGCTTGGTGTACACAATGGAAAATGGAGTTCTTCCCGTGGCACTGTGGACAGCATTATTATAGGCAAATTCTGCTTGAGACAAAGCAATGTCCCAAAGTTTCGGCTTATCCCCACAGATGCTTCGAATCAAATTTCCCAATGTCTTGTTGACTGCTTCGGTTTGCCCATCTGTTTGGGGGTGAGCTGTACTACTGAAATTCAAAGAAGAGTCAAATATCTTTCATAAGGTGCGCCAGAAGTGTCCTACGAACCTGCTGTCTCGGTCAGATTTGATGGTCTTGGGAACGCCATGGAGTCGTACCACTTCCTTGAAGAATAACCTTGCCACCACTACAGCATCAGAAGTCTTCTTGCAGGGAATAAAATGAGCCATTTTGGAGAACCGATCAACGACAACAAAAACTGAATTGGAGCCCCTTTGTGTCCTTGGCAGTCCCAAGATAAAGTCCATCGAAAGGTCCTCCCAAATGTTCTCTGGTACTGGAAGAGGCATGTATAAACCACTGTTCTTGGATTGTCCCTTGGCTCGTTGGCAAATGAGGCACCTCTCAACAAATCTAGAGACATCTCTCCGCAAATGTGGCAAAAAAAATGCGCTTGAACTGCAGCCACAGTTTTGTCACGCCCCAAGTTCCCAGCAAGACCCCCACCATACAAATCCCTTGTGACTTTCTCTCTTAATGAGGTTCTAGGCAAACATAGCTGGTTTTCATGCATCAAAAACCCTTCATGGATATAAAATAATTCATAAGGAATTCCCTTGGAGACTTTGGCCCAAATGCCACCAAAATCAACATCTTGAGCATAGTCGTCTTTGAGGTGTTCAAAACCTACAATCTCATTGCTCAAAGTGAGCAATAGCGAACCCCGCCTACTTAATGCATCCGTAACTCAATTTTGCGCTCCCGACTTGTGCCTCAAGATGAACGGGAACCTGCTCAGGAACTGAACCCATCGAGCATGCATGTCATTACTGATTCGCTTCTGGCTATTCAAATATTTTAGAGATTCATGGTCTGAGTACAACACAAACTCCTTCCCAATCAAGTAATGCTCCCATGTTTTAAGTGCCCTGACAACTGAATAAAATTCTTTGTCGTAGGTGCTCCACGTCCTCCTATGATCACTCAATTTCTCACTAAAAAAGGCTACTGGCCGCTTCTCTTGAGATAGTACAGCCCCCACGCCTACCCCACTAGCATCACATTCAACCTCAAATAGCTTGGCAAAATCGGGTAGTGTCAATACCGGAGCTGAACACAGCCTGTCCTTCAAATTTTCAAAACTATTAGCAGCCTCTTTCGTCCATACAAACTTCCCTTTCTTCAAACATTCCATCATAGGGGCTGCAATAGTGCTGAAATTCCTTATAAACCTTCTATAAAACGTGGCCAACCCATGGAAACTACGAAGTTCTGAGACATTAGTTGGTGTAGGCCAATCCCGAATTGCTTGAATTTTTGCCTCATCCACCATAATTCCTTCAGCTAAAATTACATACCCTAAGAACAGTAGCTTTGATGTCATGAAACTACATTTCTTGAGGTTGATATAGAGCTTGTTGGTTTGCAAGACTGTGAGGATTTCCCACAAATGTGACAAATGTTCCTCTTTAGAGTGACTGTAAATCAGAATATCATCAAAGTACACTACCAAAAATTTGCCGATAAAAGGCTTAAGTACCTGATTCATCAGGCGTATAAATGTACTAGGAGCATTGGAGAGGCCAAAGGGCATAACCAACCACTCAAATAAGCCCTCCTTGGTTTTAAAAGCAGTCTTCCATTTATCTCCAGCTCGAATTCGAATTTGATGGTATCCATTCTTTAAATCAAGTTTTGTAAACCACTTAGCACCGTCGAGGTACTCCAGCATATCATCTAACCTTGGAATAGGGAACTTGTATCCCACCGTGATTCGGTTAATGGCCCTACTGTCCACACACATGCGCCAACTTCCATCCTTTTTGGGCGTGAGTAATGCGGGGACTGCACATGGGCTCATGCTCTCACGTATGTGGCCCTTCCTAATTAACTCTTCAACCTTCTCCCTCAGGATGTCGCTTTGTTTCGGGTTCATTCGATAATGGGGTAGATTAGGAAGACTAGCTCCTGGAACCAAATCAATGTGATGTTGTACATCCCTCATAGGAGGTAAACCCGATGGAATCTCTTCTTGCATAACTTCTTTGAACTCTTGAAGCAGCGGGTGTATGGCACTTGGAAACTCCTGCACCCGTGTATCTGTTTCAGCATGCAAAACTTGCCTAACAATCATCAGGTGAACCTGCTTTGTCTCCTGCATTTCGTTCCCAAACCGCTGTGAGACAGTCAAGAATGATTGCCCCTTTTCGTGGTCCCTTAATTTGCTGGATAATGGCAGCAGTGTAAAGTTAACCCCATCCTTCTTCAATCTGTATACATTATTCTTTACCGAATGTTGTGCATCGACATCATATTGCCACGGTCTACCAAATAGTAGCTGGCATACATCCATATCCACCACATCACAGTATACCACATCGTTGTATTTTCCAATGGAAAAAGGAACCTTACACCTCTCGGTTACATCTACTCTTTCAACTCCTGTTTTTATCCACCCTAAAGTGTATGGTTGAGGGTGTTTTTCCACTGGAAGTTCCAGCTTCCTAGCCACATCTCTCCCAATAATATTTTCATAGTTACCACTATCAATAATAACACCAAAAATTCTATTTTTAATTGTGCACCTGGTTCGAAATAGCTGATGGCGTTGGGTCGTTTCTTTCTGCCTGGGAGTGAGCATCATATGCCTGATCACGAAGTTTTGACCCTCCTCTACCAATTCATCATAATCCTCAGCCTCTTCTCCATCAGCTTCACAACAAATCCCGTCATCTTCCTCCTCTCACTCCACCAAGTTCAGTGCTCCTCGCTGGGGACAATCATTGGAGTGGTGGCCCGGTTGTCGACATCTGAAACATTTTCCTGCATTCGGCCTCGCATATGGATTGTCGGCTTTCTGTATTTCTTTATTTTTTCCATCAACCACCGCACGCTTGTCTCCCGTTCTATCTTCAGCACGCCTGTCATTGGTGAAACGGGTGCTTCCAGTTTGTGAGTTAATCTCTTGTATCATTTTGAATCTGTCACTGGGACCTGCCGACTTGTTGTTGTCAAAAGTTCTCTTGCTCCTCTCCTGCTGCATCAATTCAGCTTTCATAGCCATGTTTTTTGCCTCAGATAGAGTACGTACCACCTGCACGCCAATTCTGTCCCTCAACGTTGGTCTCAAACCCTCCAAAAATCTCGCCACTTGTTGACCTTCAGACTCCACTAAATCATTCCTCTCAGATAGCCTCATAAACTCAGTTGTGTATTCTTGCACAGTCCTATTACCTTGCTGGCATCGTTGATATTGCTGGAACAAAATCTGTTCATAATCCGATGGCAAAAATTCACTCCTCAACAAGTATTTCATTCTAAACCATGTCCGGAAAGGACCCCGTCCTTCTCTTTCTCTCCTACTCTGCACTCTCTCCCACCAGGCGGAGGCTCCCTTCTTCAGTCGACAAGCAACCATCCGACTCGCTTCTCGGCAGGAACATCCATGTAGTCAAAGAACCTGTCGATTTCAGCAAGCCAATCAAGAAATTCCTCTATATTCAAACTCCCATCAAAATAAGGTATGTCTACTCTCAAACGAAATTCATTTTGATCCCGTTCCTCGTGAACATCCCTCCGTCTATAGCCACCGTATGGTTGAAAGCGGCCATAGCGAACTGGTTCCAGGTCTTCATCTTTATCTGATTCCTCTTCATATGGAACCTGTCTTTGTGCTGGAATCGATCTGTCAACAGGGGCACCACGGGCTACTTCTGCTCTTGGTCTTCTGTTACCGTTCCGATCCCTGGGTAAATCCATACCCAGAGCATCTAACCGATCCACAATCTCCTCGAAACGTCTCTCAAAACGCTGGAATCTGAGATCGATTTGTTGCTCCAAACGTTGCAGCCAATCATCCTCACGATCCGTAGTCTCACGGACTACATCGTGTTCATTCCCGATTGCCATTAGGCTTTGATACCACCTGACGCAGCGAAAATACTCTCCAAAGAGAAATTGAATTCAAATCAAAGTCTAATGATTACATTTGAAAATGAAAACAAACATATAAAGGAAAGCAAAATAACGTAAATCATGGGAGTTCTACCTAAAATAGAATACTGCAATAATAAAACACTTCCTAAAATAAACATACCAAAAATAACCACTTCCTAAAATAAACATACCAAAAATAACCACTTTTAACCTTGGCCTAAGTAATTCCTGCATTTGTGCCCAACTAGAAAACAACCAGCCAATCTGTTTTAGTGCAAAAATCGACATTCAGGAATTGTACTAAAACAGCTAGCTGTTTTAGTGCAACAAGTAAAATTTCCCAACTCATGTCCGCATCACAAAAGCACTTACCTTCTTCAAATTGCCTTTCAAACTGAGCAACGATTTGCTTCCCATATGTTCTTCTCAATATCACATATTTGTATTTTAACAGCATTTTCTTTTTAATTTATAAATTAGTCCCAGCCCTTATATGAATTCTATAATTGCTATTTTTCATATGTAATGCGACCCATTTGGGCCAAACATATAATAAATTTATGAGTAGAGCTAAATTTATCCAATTCGTTTGGACATTAATCATTTGTGACCCATATATATATATATATATATATATATATATATTGCCTATTTATAGTTTTCGGTAAACTTGTAAACATATTGTGATTAAAATAGAATTAAACAATTTAAAGCCGTTTTCCAAGTCTAAATTTCTCTTCCGATTCTCTATCTTCTTAAATTATAGATTAATGAGTTTTCTTAAGCAAATGTATGATAAAATTCGTTAAACCAATTTGTCAAATTAGTCAATTTAAAAAAATTTAATTCTCTTTGGCTTTCAAACATGCTTCATTAATGACTAATGCAATGGAGATTGGTTGATGTTTCTCAATACTTTTCACTTTTTCTTAACTCCCCAAGGCTTTCACACATTTCTTGATGGAAATTATTTGATTTTTCATGGGTGGAATGGAAAGTAGGGAGTGAATGGATGATTTTGTGTCAATTACAAGTTTTGGACTGTGATGAAGTAGTATTATTGACAACATTCAAGAAGCAGATTATTATATTGACAAGCAATTAGCAGCAGTTTGTTGTCAATGTCATGATTATAGAACAGGTTGAAATTAGGACGAGTGAGTTTGCTTTATTTGATTGTCAATGTCATGAGTATGGAACAAGTTGCTGATATGAATGGAAAGAATAAGGGAAGAGGGGAGTTAGAGAATGAATGGGAAGATTGAAAAGTTGGAAGAAGGGATTTTCGGTCAGATGCCTTTTTATCAAATAAATATGAACAATAATTGATGTTTTATATTGCTTGTAGCAAATACTCAAATTCTTTGTACATAAACGTTCAGTCAAGAACAACATTTACTTGACCTTAATGAAAGAAGCTAAACCATAAGTATTTAATTAATCAATGGAGATCCTTAATGGTTAATTATATTTCACTTGGTATTACAACTATATATTATAATATATAAAATTGGTAGCACAACACAACTGTAATGAATGGAAAACAACTAACATAACCGCAAAAAGGCAGCAGTAGCAGGTCCACATCCAACCCACTATTCTGCATTAGTTGCAGGCCCAGTTTCATCTTCCTCCTTCAAGGTTGAACCCGTGACTTCCACAATTCCCAGCTTAATCATAACAACAGCACACATATTTTTCTTTATTTATCGAAATTAATTTTGGCATCACAACAATCATTACACATGATTGCATACATATTTTTTCCATTATTATACTACAACTATTACAATTGCAGAAAACTTGCATTCTTTAACAAATGATTGATGAAAATAAACTGACAAAATTATTATTAGATATGAGTAACAAGAAGACACATTGCACTCTAAGTACCATCACCTTTGAAAATTCTGACAACATATACATGAAACCAAATCCATAACTTGTCCCACATACGACCTAAGAAGTTGAAGTATAAATGCCTCCAGCGTCTATTAAAAACAAGAGGACCCATTACACCCCAAAATCCAACCATAAATCCAGGAGCAATGCTTACATAGAAGTAGAACCAATCCACTAATTGAGTTTCATTGTCGTTATCTTTTTCTCCAGCTTTCTCGATGTTGGAATCAGATGGGCCATTTACACTACAATTGTTGGTCATCAGAGGCCCACAAAGATCGTTGCCATAAAAACTAGATGAATTGAAACTCTGCAACTGAGTGCTTTTAGGAATTCTTCCACACAATTTGTTGTTGGATAGGTTCAAATAACTCAAAAATGTTAAACTTGAAATGCTAGGAGGAATTTCACCAAAAAATTGATTTTTGGACAAATCGAGAGATTCCAATGAACGTATAGCTCCTATATTATTTGGAATTCTTCCACCCAAAGCATTCTGTGAAACATTCAGCGATCGCAATCCTGCAAGTCTTGTTATTTCATTTGGAATCTTTCCCGATAAATTGCTATCAGAAAGATCTATGCTTCTTACAAATAAAAGAATGGTGCTGTACTCCAAAACTTGCCCCTTTGACACCACTATAGTGCTCTCTATAAATGAAGTTAAATCTACATCGCTAGAAGTAAAATTAAACCTACCTGCAAAATCATTGCTTGTAGCCATTGCAGTGAAGTTACAGAAACAGCTGGGTATTGTACCAGAGAATCTGTTTTTCGCAAGGTCCAAAATGTGTAATGAAGCTAAACGACACAACTCCTTAGGGATTTGACCACCAAATTTATTTGCACGTAAGTTGAGAATCATCAATCTTGAAAATCTATCTCCAATCCATATCGGAATGTTCCCGATGAATTTGTTATCACTAACATCAAGTTTGATTAGATTTTTACAATTTGCAAGTGGTAATGGGATGACACCTAAGAGATTGTTATCGCGAAGGGAAAGTGACTGAAGTAAGCTAAGAGTTCCAATGGAGTTGGGGAGATTTCCACTAAATTTGTTGTTGCTCAATTTTATAGCCACCAAATATTTCCAACTCATCCAGCAATCCGATATGTCACCGAATAAAAGATTTCCTTGAAGACTAAGAATTTGCATATGCTTCACCTCATGCTTGTTATAACATAAGAAGTTGGATATAGACCCCAAAAATGAATTATTAGAGAGATCTAATATAGTCAAATTTGGAGAGAAGAAAGGGACTATACCACTAAATTTATTGAAACTCAAATCTATTATGGAGAAAGGACGGCAAGAAGGAATATTTGGAATGGATCCATGCATTTGGTTATGAGAAAAGTTTAAAAAATAATATTGAGAAGAAAAATTATCCCAAAACCAAATAAGGATTGGACTTGAGATTCCTGAGTTAGATAGATCTAGATAATATATATAACTTCTATAATGAATGAAGCCATAATGGAAATTGAGGTCCAATATGCCAAAATCCTAAATCTAAGTGTTGACGTTGAAGAGGAGGAATCCAATTGGGGCTAACTCTCAATGCAATGTCTTTTCCCATCTCAGATGCATGAAAACGACATAGATTTGTGAGATTTGCAAAGTGAATTTCAGAAACCTCACCCTCCAATAAATTATCTGAGTTATAGAATTTCTCCAATTTCGTAAGTCGTCCAAGAGATAAAGGAAGAGTTCCATTCAATTTGTTACTGTCAAGGATCAATAATTTCAAGGAAGTCATTTCTCCCAAAGACAATGGGATTGGACCGGAGATGGAATTTGCAAAAAGATTAAGGCAACTAAGATTCCTCAATTGGCTGATTCTATTGCTCAAATGACCTGTTAATTGACAATGTACCAATACTAATGTTTCTAGTCCATATGAGATACATCCTGATGATAGAATTTCTAGGAAATCATTTATCTCTTGGCCCAATTTGACACCTTCAAAATAAATTGACCTCAAATTGCGAAGATGTTTTAAGGATCTTGGAATTGGTCCTTGGATCAAATTACCCGTGAGGTCAAAGGACTTTAAATTCTTAAAATGTCCAAGATGATCTGTCAAATGACCAAATAGATTATCATTATTGCCCAACTCTAATGTTTCTAGCCCATCTGAAACACACCCCAATGACAAAATTTCAAGAAAATTATTTATTTCCTGGTTTATTTTGACACCTGACCAATGAAATGACCTCAAGTTGCAAAGGTTTTGAAATGAACTTGGAATCCCTTGTTCAAATTCAAGTTCATCATTGTATGACAAGTCAAGGCTAACGAGAGAAGTCAGGTTTCCAATGGCACTTGAAATTTGACCTTGCAAGTTATTGGATCTAAGGTTGAGATTTTGTAAATGGCTGAAACCGTATAACCAACTTGGTATGGAGGAATTGAAATGATTGTATGACAAATCAAGTTCCCTAAGGAGAGAATTCATATTTTGAAGAACATTTGGAATCAGACCTTCAAAATTATTATCTGAGAGATAAAGGATGGAAAGAGAAGAAAAGGAGAGATTGAGGAGGGGGTTGAAACCTGGAAGTTGACAAAATGACAAGTGCAATTCAACCAAAGAAGGGAGTGAATTCACGAACTTCACCCAATCAAATGATTTACTAAGGTCTGCATAACTCAGATCAAGAAATTCTAAAGAAGAAAGACCACAAATCCAATCTAAATTCTCAACATGACATTCATAGGATCCTTGAAGATTGAGATAGTGTAAATTAGAGAGATTTCCAAGTTGAGGAGGAATTGTTCCTCCAAATCCAGCTTGAGAGAGGTTAAGATATCTTAAACTCCCCATGGAAGCAAGGAATGTAGGAATGGGAACTCCTCCAAAGTCATTATTGCTAAGGTCCAAATATCTCAAATGTTTCAACTCAGCCAAAGAAGAACTCACCTTTCCACCCAATGCAGACTTCTCATAATACTCCTCGTATTCTTCATAATCATATTGAATATCACGGCCATAATATTCTTCAAGAGAAAGTGTACGAAGATGGAGCTGAAGAACATGAGAAGTGATGCCGTGGCAGAAAACTCCAGTCCAATTGCAACAGTCTCCATTGGCAGTCCAATCTGCGAGTCGATTAGAAGGATCAGTGAGATGGAATTTGAAGTTGAGAAGAGCATCTCTCTCCCTCTGAATGCTCCCAGTAAAGCTGCAACCAACAGCAAAGATTGCCCAGATGAGAAGCCACCAAAGCAAAACAAAGGGACTCATTTGCATTTTCATAAACAATAAGTAAACAGTTGATGATTGTAATGAATATAGAGGAAGAACCCTCAATTTATAGTGTGGGAGAATTGATATCGTGGAATGATTTTACAGCCTTTAAAAATTTCATCATCTTAATTTCATTTTCCAAATATTAATTATTGAAGAAATAGATGAGCAATATTAGAGTAAGGATTGGTTCACTTTGAACTCTAAAACAACGTACGTGTGATTATAAATTTGAAAGGTTTTTATATATTTTATTTTTAAATAAATTCTGATGGATAAAACAAAATAGAATAAAAATAAACAATGTGACAAATTAATTAATAAATCTTTTTCAATTGACTAATTCATCAAAAATAAACAATGTGAAAATGTTTAGATTTTTATTTTTTAGTTTCTGGTACTCAAAATAGGGGCAAAATAAATCAGCATAATTCAATTTTTTTTAGTATTTCGGTTTGAATGTAACCGTGGGCACCCTGCATTTATACTTGACAATAACGTGATGAAACAATTCGTTCTCTGTTAAAAACTAAATAAAAATAAATAAATCTCAAAGTACTAAAACAATGTCACAAATTATTAAACTTTGTATTTAATTTACTTTTTAGTTTTCTGGTACTAAAAATCACAGTTTCAAAATCGCAGATTTCAATTTTAGAATAACCAATTTCAGCTTTATGAACAGAAATAAGATGGAAACCTTTTGGGACGGTTTGGATTTTGATTATTTAAGTTTAAAACCAAAATATTTTTTTTTATTGGGTTTTAATAATTTTTATTTTATTTTTTAAATCAATTACATTACAAAAATATGTTAATTTCTTCATTATTTACTTTTTTAATATTTAAGATAGTTACTTAATCATGTCATTACATTAAATTGTATAATTAAAACCAAAACAATAGCAAAAAATAAATAAATGAAAAAATAAAAGGTCCCATTTTCAACATTAAAAATTGAATATTAATGATTATACAAATTTCGAACTTCTTTTGGAAAATTTAAAAGTTAAAAAAAAAAGCTTAATTAATTTCTAAAAAAATAGAAATTAAGTTGCTGTATATTCTTTTGGGCATAGAGAAATCGAATTTTGGTTCTAGTTTGGTTTTGATTTTCATTTTAAAATATATAAAATAGATTATAAATGAAAGTCTGAAACAGAACTATCTTTTTACAGTTTTCATTATAATTTAAATGAATAACTCACCATAATTCAACTATGGTTTTAACCAGTTTTTCGGTTTGAATGTAACCGTGGGCACCTTGGATTAAATCACCATAAAAATATTATTAAAAAATTGAGCTTGCTTTGTAAGAATTTTTTCCCTTTTTAAAAAAAAATAATTCAAATTGGATCTCGAAAAATTTTGTATGCAACAAATTTTATTATAATTGTATGCTAAAAAATTTTAGTGTTTATTTCAAAAATATTGGTTAACTAAATCGTAAAATGAAAATCAGTGAATTTTTTTAACCGAATTTTAATGGATTGATTAATAATTAAAAATTTTAAAATATTAATATTAATAGATTAATTAAAAAATTTGTTAATAGACCGCTTAATCCATTCATTTCATGTTCACTGCTATGAATTTATACTTGACAATAACATGATGAAACTTAAGAACCACAATTTAATTGATTTGATGGCCTTGTTTTTATTGCAAAGATTTGAGGAAGTCTTGGTCTTGCTTTAAGTATTATCCCATTGTTAATATTTTTTTTTTCCATTTTCTCTTTAGGAATTGCTTTAAGTATTATCCCATTGTTAATATTTAGTTTTTTTTTTCATTTTCTCTTTAGGAATTGATGAAAAAATGTAACATTATTGAAATAAGACGTATATAATAAAATAGATAAAAAAATTAAAATTTACATATAATATAGAAATGTAAGTATTATTTTTTAATTAATTAATTAATTGTTAATCTTATAAACGGGATAGATTAGCAGCTACCAAAGGAATAAATTCAAACCCAATCAGACTTGAATAGTAAAATCAAAATATGTTTTTTGTTTCAAAAATTCTTTTTACTATAAAAATTGAAAAAATAATAAAAGTATTAAAAGTATTTAACACTAAAGTAAAACTTTTTATTTTATTTTTAAAGAATTGGCTAATAAAATATTAAAAATAATGCATATTTGCCCCGGAATATTTTTTTTAGAAAAAATTTGTTCCGCAAATATTAAAAATAGTACATGTTTGCCTGTTAAGCATATTTTTATTCTTAAAAATGATATATATATATATACACACACACACACACACACAATTTGGAAATGAAACTATATATATATCATTCGAATTGGTTAGGAAGTTTCTCACCATTGTTGTGGTTAGTTTAATAGACATGCATGGACATTTAATAGACATTTGTTAATCACTCATGTCTTAAAAAAGGGAAGAAGATTCTTACTATTCCAGTGTTTTATAGTGATCATTAGGTGCAAGTTCATGATCTGCCTACAGGATTTATGTGTGAAATAATGGCCAATAACTTTGGTAATTTTATAGGTAACTTCATTGCCTATGATTCAAAAATTCTCATTTATGTTTTCAAGCATTATATGCTTAAGTATTGAAAATTTCAAGATCATAAAAATTGTAAGATTTTGATAAATAGTAACCATTTTTATCTTACTATATGAATGATTTTTATTAAATTTATATATCTTTTTTAAGATTTTCCTTTAAGTAAGATTCTTATGTCATGCAATGAAGTTAATAATATTTTTTAAGAAAAAATTAGGTTATTTATTTTAAGTTATTAGTAACTGATAATTTATACTTCTCTAAATAAGGATATTCATAGACCTTATTATATGTGAATTACAGTGTAATTAGATGTTCATAGACCTTGTGGTTAGCTGTGCTAATTTGCAATAAATATCAAATCCACTTTATTATATTAGCTATTAATTTATTAAAATAATTAAGCAGAAAAAGTGGAGAATGATTAAAGTAGAACATGAAATTTGGCTAGTATATTATGTTTATTTTGTTATTTTTATTTTGAATATTTGACATTAAATTGGATTTTGCCTTTTTTTTAATTATTGTATGCTAAACATTTTAGTGATTAATCGAAAAATATTAATTAACCAAATTGTACAAAAGGAAATCAATGAACTTTTTAACCAAAATTTGTTGCTTGATTAATAGTTAATAATTTTAAAAAACTGATGTTGATATATATATTGCTAATGAACCGATTCATATTTACTCCTACATATGCATTTATACTTGGATAGTGTTTGTTAAACTTGAAAAGGTTATGATGAAAATAAAATAAAATTATTTCAACTTTTCCTATCTTTTCAAGCATTTGTTAAGAAAAATAGGTCCCACAAAAAAATTTTCAACTACGTATATCTTGAAAGAATTTAACAAATTCATCCCAAAAAAACTTAACAAACAATTAAAAAAAATTCGTAATACTTTTCAGTTTTATCTTAACTATTTTATATCTTAGTACGAAACATATTTCAGCTTTATTTTGAAACTTATTATCTTGATTGATTTAACAAACGCTACCTTGATAATAATGTGATGAAACTATTTAAGAACCACAATTTAATTGATTTGATGGTCTTAATGTTTTTATTGCAAAAACTTAAGAATAGTCTTGGTCTTTCGTTGCCATTTTTTTAAACTAAAATTAATTGCTTGATTATTGGACGCAATTATTTTGCTACCGATTTGAGACGGTCCTTCAACCAGCATATGCTTTATGCATGAAACAAAATAATGACTTTTATTTTAATTTATTTCCAAGTCATGGCAATAAAAACAAATTTAATTATCTATCAATTCCTAAAAGGAGGACACCCTTCAAGAAAAAAAAAATTAGAATGGCATAATAAATAAAGCAAGACCAAGACTATTCTTAAGTCTTTGCTATAAAAACAAGAAGACCATCAAATCAATTAAGTTGTGGTTCTTGAGTTTCATAATGTTGTTTTCATGATTTTCCAAGTCTTTGCTAATTTACAATCTTAAAGATATGGCAAGATCTTTCGAAAATGCAATCAGAGCTCTTAAGCAGAAATTATGAAAACAGTATTGTAGGAAAATTGTAAGGATTGGTTCACTTTTACCTCATCAAAGAAAATTCCAAGAAACTACCAATTCATGGGCAAATTAAAACAGTATATCAATAATTTCAACTTTACATATGTAGTACTAAAATAATATTGAAACTTTCAAGATCATAAAAATTGGAAGATTTTGATATATAGTTACCATATGAACGATTTTAATTGTAATTTCTACTCGGTACAAAAAATATTTCAGCTTTATCTTAAAATTTTTTTATCTTGATCAATTTAACAAACACTATATTGATAATAATGTGATGAAACTACTTAAGAACCGCAATTTAATTGATTTGATGATCTTTTAATTTATTTTTTTTTTTTTTGCAAATACTTAAGAATAACAACCCCTCTTCTCTTATTTTCTTCTCTTTCATTTTGATCTTTATTAAATGGCTTAATGTGCAATTTTACCCCTGAACTTTTTCAAAAAAAGCAATGTTACCCTTAAAGTTTACTTCCGTGCAATATTTCCACATATGTTTTCAAAAATGTGCAATTTAGCCCATGTCCTAACGTTTTCGTCAATTTGATCGAAAATCGACAGTTGACCGCTTACGTGGGATGATACGTGGACATCAAATGATACACCCATGTAAGTGGTCAACTGACGATTTTCGATCAAACTGACGGAAATGTTAGGGCATGGGTTACATTGCATATTTTTTGAAACATTCAAGGGAACATTACATGCAAGTAAATTTTAGGTGTAACATTGCTCTTTTTGAAAATTTTCAAGGGCAAATTTGCACATTAGGCCTTATTAAATTTATATTTGTATTTTTCAATTTACATGAATTTTTTATTTTTATTTTCAAATTTGTCTATAGTAATTTTCAGATCAATATAAATTTGAAGTTTTAATTTTATTTATTGTTTTTTATTTGTGTTTTGAGTTTTTTATTTTTTGATTTCGAAAAACTCAAATATGAAATTTTTTATTTTAGATCTAATTTTTGTGCTTGTTCAGATTTTTTTATGTTTTTATAAATCTAACTCTTTTAGCTAATATTGAATGCAATTAAAATTTTTATCACCAAGTTTAGCCTTTAAATTTGGAGGTTATTGTTTTTTTTTATAAAGGTTTTAGTCATTTTGAAATGAATTTTTCTATGAATATTAGATGGATTGATTTTCTTGATAAAAGTCAGATTGCCTATGTCATGTTATCATTATCCTTTCTTTTCATCAAAAAAATTTAGAGATATACTTTAACAACTTTATTAATTTCGTATATCTCATATATTTTTAAATTTTATATATTTATTCGTATTTCTCAAATATACGTTTTATATTATTAATGAAGATTTAATTTACATTAAAAAAAATGTCATGAATCATTCATTACACTTATGGTATTTTAACCAGTCAACTGTAGCTTGCTTTCTAAGACTTTTTCCCTTTTAAAAAATTTTAATAAAATTAATTGCCTTAATGATTGGATATTGGAATTGTTTTTCCTATGGATGCCCCAAAAGTCACGGAATTGAAAATGAGCAAAGGCTTGTGCAGCGGAAGAGAAAAAAATAAAAAATTTAGTTAACTTTATGATTGATTCGAAATTAATTTAATTTTTTGTTTAATCGGTTTAACAGCCTCAGTTTTGATTTTTATTTTTAATATTTTTTAATTATCGATTTTTATTTTTAAATATCAGTTAACTTAACTGTTATTTTAAAATAATATTTTAAAGCATATTTAGATTATATTTTTATTTTTATACCTTAATTTTTGTTATTTTTTAATAAAATTTATATAATACTTTAAAATATATTCAAATTATGTTATTTTTTAATTATTTAAAATAATACTTAACTATATTTATATTTGTCCTCTGTGACATGTATATTTCACAGTTATTATTGGGTGCAGATTCGTGATCTACCTGCAGGATTTATATTGGAAATAATGGCCAATAACTTTGGTAATTTTATAGGTAAGTTCATTGCCTATGACATGTATATTTCTCATTTATGCTTTCTAGCATTATACATGAATTATAATGCAATTAGATGTCCGTAGACCTTTGAAATGCAAGAACAAAATTGCAGTTAAATATGTTAATTTTCAATAAATATCGAATTCATTTTATACTATTAGCTATTAATTTAATAAAATAATTAATTATAAGAATTAAAAAATAATTAAAGTTGAATATGAATTTTGGTTAGTACATTATGTTTGTTATTGTTTGTTATGTTATTTTTGTTTTGAATATTTGAAATTAAATTGGATTTTGTCAAAATATATTTTTATAATATGCTAAAAATTTTAGTGACTAATAAAAATATATATGTTACCCAAAATGTAAAAACTGAGACCAATGGACTTCTTGATTGAATTTAATGAATTGATTATAATTAATAGTTAATAATCTTAAAACCGATGTTAACATATTGGTTAAAAAATTTGCTAATAGATCAATTAATTGGTATACATATGTACTTGACATATATACTTTACAATAAAGGGAGTAAGTATGCACCTAGTTCATGAACAAAAAAAAAAATTAACTAGTTCATTAGCATTGATTTTTTAAAATCATTAACCGTTAATTAATTCGTTATATACAGTTAATCAGTTCATCGATTTTGATTTTTTTGTTTGATTAACCAATAATTTTGATTAATCATTAAAATTTATAACATGCAATTATAAAAAAAATTAAATCAATTTAAAATAAAAATTACAAAACAAATATAATAAGCTAGCTAAAATTTGTATTCAACAAATTAATAGTTAATATTATAAAATATATTTAATATGTTGAAAAGTAGTATGCTTGAATACTCTAGTAAAGAATTTGTATTCAACAAATTAATAGTTAATAATATAAAATATATTTAATATGTTGAAAAGTAGTATGCTTGAATACTCTAGTAAAGAATTGAATAATATTAAATGTCAGAAAATATATTCAAACATATAATAAAATATAATAAAATGCTATCAAGTAAAATATGGACACCATATATTATGATAAAAAATAACGTATATAAAAGTCAATTGGTTACTCTATATAAATATTATTATATATAATTAAAGAAAATGACATAATTTGAATATATTTTAAAGAATTATATAAATTTAATAAAATAGAAAAATTTAAGGTATAATAATATAAATATACTTTAAATTATTACTCTATGTAAATTTTAGAAAGAAATAATAAAATAAAAAAATTTTAAGACGCGCGCATGTGTGTGTGTGTGTGTGTATAATCGTCAATCACGGATAACCGGTATCAAAATCAGAAAACTAAAAACCGAATTGAAATTGAAAATAATAATAAATCAATTGGTTAACCGAAATCGTTATTTTTTTCTGAATATGGATCGGAACCGAAATCAATAACTGAAATTAATAATATTCAAAATTTGAAACTAGTTAAATTAGTTTGGTTAACAAAAGAAAACTAATTCGATTTCAAATCAATTTTTCGGTTAACCTTTTTTCCAATTTTTTCTCATCCACAATAACATGATGAAACTTAAGAACCACAATTTAATTGATATGATGGTCTTCTTGTATTTATTGCAAAGACTTAAGGAAGTCTTGGTCTTGCTTTATTTATTATCCCATTGTAATTTTTTTTTCTTGAGGAATTGATGGATACTTTTGATGAAAAATTGAAAACATTATTGAAAATAGACATGAGCAATATTAGAGTAAGGATTGGTTCAGTTTGACCTCATCATAAAAATTCTAAGAAACTACCAATTCATGGACAAATTAAAGCATTGTATTTATAATTTCAATTTTACACATATAGTGCTAAAATAATATTGAGAATTTCAAGATCATAAAAATTGAAAGATTTTGATACATAATAACCATTTTTATCTTACTATATGAATGATTTTAATTAAATTTATATATCTTCTTTAAGATTTTCTTTAAAAGTAAGATTCTTATGTCATGCAATAAAGTTAATAATTTTTTAAGAAAAAATTAGGTTATTTATTTTAAGTTATTACTAACTGATAATTTATGAAATTACAATCTTCTCTAAATAAGGATAATTTAATCAAGAATTAAATGAGTTCACTACAAAAAAAACTGTTAATTAATTTCCATCGCTAATTACCAAAATTTCGTCGCTAATTTTTGTTTTCATCACTAATTTATATTCCTAATTAGCCTCGGTATTATAATAATAATAATAATTTTTAGCGACTACTTTTACGTCGCTAATTATTAATTTACTGTAAAATTTAGCGACGAATATTAGTCGCTAATTATTTGTTAAATTCTAACATTTACACAGTAACGACAGTTGCTGTCGCGAATCCGTCGCTAAATTATTGCATAATTTAATTTTTCTTTTAATATATTTTAAAATTTTCATCCTGTACACAATATAAATAATAATTTTATATTATAAAATTCATATATAATAGATACAAATATAAATAATAATCTTATATTTTCATGTATATATAATTTTTAATGAATTCATTACAAATATAGAGTTAAACATAAAAAATAATATATGAAACAAAATATTGTTTATACAATCCATTTCCCAAAAATTAATAACTAACAAATTAAATATTTACAATTTTCTACCAAATATAGAATTAGCTTCTAGCTAAGAATTCTGTAGTAATATACCCTAATCTAAATACAGTACCTCTTTATCGATAGCCTGTAGCCAGAATACGTGAACCTTGTTGGTAGTAGGGACTAACTCCTGCAAAGCCTTCATTCACTACAAGAAAAATCTCAAATACCAACGAAAAATTTTTCGTAGGCAATTACCAACGGAAAAATGTTTTCCGTAGGGAAAATGTTTGAAAATATGTATTTTGCGACGGAAAAAATAATTCCGTCGTAATTAATGGAGGGAAATTTGCTGCCCAAATTTACCAACTTAAATTAGCGACGGATTTGTAAAAATCCGTCTTAAACTTGGCGCCAATATTTCGCGGCTAAAATTTCTCACAAAATTTACCGACGGAACTCATTCCGTAGGTAAATTACCGACGGAATCTTTCCTCCGTAGGTAAATTACCAACGGAATCCTATTTTCGTTGGGAAATTTGGAACGGAAATAATTTTTCGTAGTTAAATTACCAACAGAAAATTCTTCCATCGGGAAATTTCCTATGGAATTAATTTTCTGTAGGTAAATTACCTACGGAATTATGTTTCCGTAGGGAAATTACCGACGAAATAACTTTCTGTCGGTAATTTACCTACGGAATCCTATTTTCATCGGGAAATTCCCTAATTTTTCGAAGGTAAATTACAAACGGAATAACTTTCCGTAGGGTATTTACCTACTGAAATTTCATTCTGTAGGGAAATTGAAAAAATTGAATTATATAAGTTAATCTAAACTAAATTCATGTAAATTTTTATTTAGTGACTAATAAATTTATATCTAAATAAGTTATCCTATCATTTATTGTAAAATAGAAAATGATTTTATAATATTTAGTATTTCGAATTGCAACGTGTATTAATAAATATATTTAGTATATATATATAAATAGAACCTCCATTCCTATGTCATTATGCTTTGAGACATAAATCTCCTATCTTGTATTTTTTCAACTCTTGCCGCTGATTTTGTTTCACAATAATAAAGTGGCTTGTTTGCCTTAAAAAAATCACATATCATTATTAGTCTTTATCCAATATTAAAGACAATTAATTCATTTAATATGATGTGGTCATTTAATTTTTACCTCCAACAGATAAACTTTCTAATAAGCTATTTTTGTTAAAATTATCATAGTATCTATATTTTTATTTTTTTATAGCATGCACGAGATTGGTGTTTCTTTCACAATACTTTTAAGTGGAGAGAAAGTGATTAGTTAATTCTTTGGTAGCTGGCAATTAATATCATGAAAAATTATTATAATATCATAAATTGGAACTCCGGATTTTTCTTGCTTTTCTAAAAATTCCCCTAAAAAAGCCCTACATTAACTAGAGTATATTATTAAAAAAAATTAAAATCATATTATATTGAAATAAGACAAGCATTATCAAAAAAAGAAAAAAATAATAAAAGAAAATAAGAAATTAGCAAATTAACTACATATTCTGAAAATAAAAAAGTAAAATATAATACTAATAATTTAGAACAAATATATAGAAAAGAATGGTGGAATCCAACTTTAATGAAAACAATCATAGCAACACTAGCTACAATAGTTGCCAATGGCAAAAATTAGTTAATTAATTATGACTATTTTTATATGATTTTCATTTTTATTTTTAAATACTATTATTATATAATTTTCATTTTTAATAATTAAATTTTATTTATATTTAAATAGAGCATTTAATCTAACAAATTAAACATTATGGGCACTATATTCATGCAATTTGGATTTAGTATTAACTTTATAATTTATTCTTGCATTATTATAAAAGAAAAATTGGGATTTAATGAGTTGAAAAATATCTTATTAATTAATTGCAAGGCAAATAACATGGGCATTTGTCCTAACCTATTTTAGCGAGATATTGAAAATTTCCACTAAAGTTTTAGCGGGATAATTCTGATCCACAAAACCTTAAGAACTTATCTTGTTTTTGTTCAGATAATTTTTCTCTGTCTCTTCCCTTTTGCTTCTCTCCCACGTCGTCGCTTCTCTCAGGCTCCGTCGACGGACTTGTCTCAGACAAGGTCTCTTAAGCGTCGACCTCTTTGGCCACTTGAAAAGGACGATCCTTTGAGGAGGAAAGTTCTTGCCGATGGCGTCGATTTTTCGGTGATAGGGACTGCCAGTGCCCCTGGAATACTTGTCTCACTCTCGATGATAGAGGAAATGCTCTATGTTCTCCGGCGATGATGCCTTTGCTTGCCTTTACGTCGTCATTGAGGCAGATATTGAAGTCGCTCTTCAGGTCATTCAGATCTATCCCACTCTTTCTCCTTTTACTGTTTTGGTATCCTTTGATTGCTTATACATACAAAAATTTCCTTTCGAAGAAATTTTTGCTAAAGTTGACTAGATCTACTTTCTGCTGGTAGGTTCTAGCTGATAGAGTTAATCTTCCATGTATGCTGGTCAAGGGAAGCTGATAGAGTTTAATTGCGAAATATACATCTTTAATTTCGACTTATTGTGGGGATCTGTAATGTCATGGCCTCTAATGGTTCTTCTGCGATTAGTCTCTGTTTTCTTCTCTCTTTGTGCGTAATTATTTTGATTAGACTAATTGTAATCAGTAAGAATGGCATCAACAGATTGCAGTAGACGCAGAGAACAGTTTAGAAAGGATTAAGTGGCAGCTTGCTTCGGGTTCTGGTTGAAATTTATTGTAGGGTCCACTTCTCAAGCGATCTGAAACTGTATGATTCTCTCTTTATTTCTCCTTTTTTCCTAACCGGAACTCTTTTGACCTTCGTTTTATTTTAATTTTTGCACTCATACTGTTTAGTTTTTGCGTTAATTCTAATTTTTGTTTCTCTAGTCTCTGAAATTCCTTTTCGTTTGTTGGTTGATGCCTTTCAATTTATTGACATTGATGTTTGTTTTGCTTAATTAATATGAGAGATTTTGTTTGATGCAATTAATGAATTAGGAATTAAGAAAAAAATTAAAAAGAAAAACGAATGAAACCTCTATATTGAGCCGAATGGTATGCGCAATCATATACCTATATCTGATTTCATATGGTCTATAAATATTGGCTTTTGAGGTATTCCTATTGACATTTGGGAACTGAGGCAATGGGAGATGAACAGTGAATGTAAGTAGCAGCAGCTTCACCTTATATATATATATATATATATAGAAATTTTCTTAAAAAGAAAAAAGAGACGAAGTGGGGGAGGAATGATCACCTCCAATGGCAAAACAGGACCTCATTGATGCTGTTTCTTTTGTTGGCCTCTTTTTATTTATTTATAATTATCATAAAATTAATATTACTTATGAATGGATAACATCACCGCTCACAGAGGAATGCACCTCTTCAACTGTATCATTGCTTTCCTCCTCTTCTTCTTCATATTTCACCATAATTTGGGTCCCACATCAAAAACATAATCTCCTTTATAAATTTTCGATTGACTGCCGAATGTGTAATTATCAATTATTTAAAGTTAACAAGAATAAAGAATAATATTAAGGTCAATGGTTTATAACAAAATACAAATTCAAGGAAATTTGTATAACTTAAGCTCAACCAATAAAATTATTTTTATTTTTTTATATATAAAATTACATATATCGGATAGCGATGAAGGTAAGATTTAAAATCCGATCAATTAGAGTAGTAGTAAGACTTTCAGTTACATGTAATTCTCATAAAAATTTAATTGAATGAACTGTCATTTATTTTTTTTTATTTTTAGGGAGCAATAGACAGCAGATTGGTTACTTAAAAGCCTAATTTGCTTTCAACTTCTGCAGTATGGTTTGGAGCTGATTTTTGTGAAGAATACACATGAATTTGTCCACGAGTATATGAAAAAACCAGAATACGTGGACTTAATGAGAAGGCTTGGTGCTTTGGGTGATGGTAACCAAGATCAGAGTATGATCTTGTGCAATTCCATTTTTCTTCTAGAAGATATTTACCTCTTTAACTTTTTTTTAATTTATTTTAGAATATATGTATATACATTTTCTGTTCTTATTTTGCCATTTGATATCCAGGCACACTGTCGCCGGATGAATGGGAAGTAGCTTATTTGTACTTGCCATTTATGTTGAGGAAGGTAAGGACATCATGTCGCTTAAGTACTCCCACAATAATTGTATTTTTCCATTTATGACATTTGTGGCAGCATGGGCATGAGCTGAATTCTTAGAAGTTCTAGTTCTTAAAGTTTTAAGAACAATTTGTGTTTTATCCCAGAGGAAAAAGATCTTTTATCTAGACTGAACCCTGAAATTGCTGATTTCAAAGATAAACTTTTCCTGCAGAACAAATCGGATTGAGGTTCAATAGTGTTAATTTATTTTTGTCTTGTATTGTTCTTTTCTGCGTTTGTAATCTCATATTGTATACATTTCCAATTCCTAGATTGAAACAAGAAAAGCTGAACTAGAAGCTAATCTCACAACTAATCTTAAAAGGCGGAAGCAATAGTTGGAAGCCATAATATCATCTGCAGAGACTGCTAACAGCTAGTCTCTGTTGAATTCAATTTTCTTTTAACTCTCAAACATTTGGCTATATCTAGTATTGAAATTATATACATACATATATATATATATATATATATATATATATATATATATATATATATATATATATATATATATATATATATATATATTGTTTAAAGTTACTTCTCTGTTCAGGTTGTCAATAGTTGGAGATGCTGTCGAGTTTTGTTTTTTTCTTCTTGCACTAGGTTTATACAAGGGATGCTTCAAGAAACTGGAACTTAGCTGGATCAGATGGAGGGAGCAAGTTTATACAAGGGATGCTTCAAGAAAAGGTCACATAGTTGATTTTGATGATCACCTTGATGACATTACTAAGTAAATGCTTGTGTATTGATGTGCATAATTTTTGTATATTACTAAGTTCTTTAATCTCTAGTTTATGAAGTTTTCCCTAGTAGTAATATGTTTTTTCAACTTTCTGTTGTGTTGCATATAGACTGTTTTGTTGTTTGAATATTATTCAACTTCATCAAGACCTAGTTTCAGTATGGTGTGTTTACTATTTGGTTAAATTATGAGGCTAGAATTTATTTACTAGAAATAATTCACCTGCAAATCTTCTATAAATGATTAATATAAATTACAGTTAAGTTTAATTTTATTATTCTTGTAATTATTATCAGCTACAATTTGTTTATCATAATGTATTTATGCATTTCGTGCTAATAGAATAACATATTATCCTAACCTATTATTAGATAATTATTAAGAATATAAAATATTTTTAGTGACGGAATTACCGTCGCGAATTTTGTTCTTTTGACGCTAATTTACCGACGGAAATACATTAACCGTCGCTAAATTTACCTACGAACTTGTCATTCCGTCGGGAATTTTCCTACGGAATACCTATTTCCGTCGGTAAAATTTCCGAAGGAAAATATAATTCCGTTGGTAATTGTAACGACGGTTTTTGATTCCGTCGGTAAATATGGCAAATTAAGACAGCTTTTGTCTCATCTCCCGACGGACATATTTCCGTCGGTAAAAATGCCTACAACTGGATCTCCAACGCCATTTTTCGTCTCTAAATTCCGTCGGCAAAATAGATTTTTCTTGTAGTGATTCTCTCAGCAATCCGCTCCCTGCGCAGCTGTATCCAGCAGTAGTAAATATCTCAGATGGAAGTTCCATCACAACTTCTGTATCACAGTTGATGTAATAGAAACACTAGCCAAAAAACAAAAAAGTTTTTAAAACGATGAGAAAAATCAGTTTTCAAAACGCATTACTCTTTTCATTATTACCTTGATAGTTTCCTCTTGGTTTGCCTTCAACAAGAGAGAGAATTTTGATTTTTTGATATAGCTCAAAACAAATAAGAAGAAAGTAAGAAAGAAGAAGTTGGAAACTTGAACTGAACCCAGATCCTTAAACCATCACTTTTAAATTAAAAGTAGCTTAATACCAATAAAATCCAACTGTTATAACACCGAAACAGAAGAGGAAAAACTGAAAAAAAAAAAAAAAAAGAACTTAAAGAGAGAAGTAGAAATGGAGAGAGAGATGCCTAATAAGAGACTGCACTTTCTATCTTTTTTTTCGTTGTCTTCCTCAAAACCAAGAAAAAACTCTTCCTTTCTTTATTTTCAATTTGATTTTAACAAAGTTTTTCTTTTTGTTTTTTCATTGATTGCTGTAAAAAATTTTCATATTTTTATTATATATTTTTTTAATCACTCCTACCCCTCTGTCTCTCTTACATTCTCTCTCTCTTTAGATATTTGTTTCTTTTGGGTTTTATGTTATAAATTTATAAATTTTATTTCTTTATTTGTGTACAGAATATTTTTTTTAATAAATTCAGATTTACAGATGTAAGAATTTTCCATTCAAGAAACTCCATAAATATATAATATTTGATGTATAATTGAATTAATCAGAAGACATGGGAATACAAATTATACAAAAAAACAATGATTTTAGATAACGAGACTGAAACTCAAGCAATCCCATAATTGTGAACTTCTATTTTAAAATAATGACAATTGTAAATATCACTTTAATAATGACTCCTATAATTTAATATTTTGCGAAAAAATCCCAGCCAATCCTATATGATAGGCCTTACCGATATCTATCTTTAAAGCAACATCTCCACTATCTTTAGATCCTTTGATTCCAATATTGCTCTTGCTGTTCAATAGTGGTCATATTATATTTAATATTTAATTTATTTTATAATATTAAAATATAATTTATATTTATAAATTATATAATTTATTTTATCAATTAAAATCTACTGTTAATATTGAATATATTCAGTTAAATGCATAATAATTTAATTAAATTTTATAAATTAATTAATAAATTTCAGATCAAATTCCAGTATTAAGAATAATAATAAATGAATTTGAAACGAGTGTGAATTATATAAAAATCGTATTAGGATGAAATCCGAATATTAATAAAATTATTTGGATTCGGGTTTGGGTTGGGTTAGTTTTGGAGAAAGTGATTTTGGAGGCCACCCCACCGTGATTTGCTGTCTTTAACCAGTTCGACCTGTGTGGACTTCCCAAACATTCTGCCTAAGCACTGACTTCCCTTTAGCTAGCCCTCCCTTAACCCTAATCCAAACACCGTGCAAAAGAAAACAGTCCAGCCGCCACATTTATCTTCTTCGTCGAAACTTGTTCTCTCGCTCTTAGTTGTTAAGCTTAGAGATGTCAAGTCGGCCTGAACTGTTAGCACCACCTGAGATTTTCTATGATGACTCTGAAGCTCGCAAATACACTTCTTCTTCTCGTATAATCGAGATTCAGGTGTTTTCTTAATGCTAATTTCTTCATTAGTTTTTTTTTTTTTGTGGAAGATTAATTTGGCATCAATCGCTCTTCTTTTTTATAATTCATTTGTTTAATTGGTGTCTTTGCCATTCGCGTTTTTGTTGTAGGCAAAGCTATCAGATAGAGCAGTAGAGCTTCTTGCTTTACCTGAAGATGGAATTCCCCGGTTACTCCTTGACATTGGTATGTACAAAAGAGGGTTTTTTTTTTTTTTGGAAAACCCTTCATTGCCTGAATATGTTGTTAGGCTTTGGAGTTGTAGTGTTTGAGGTTTTAATCCTTCAACTCTTCATAGAATTCTGTTTTTCATCTAAGGCTCAATGAGTTCTATTTCAAGAATTATTAGACTTTATTCTGATAATCTTGACTTCTTATTCTTTGTAGGTTGTGGATCAGGACTTAGTGGAGAGACACTAACTGAAAAGGGGCACCAATGGATTGGTTTAGACATTTCACGGTCAATGCTAAGTATGTTTGCTATTGATTTCGATCAATTTGCTAATATATTCTATTGTTTCCTTTCTTATGGAAGAGTGCTGATGTTACTATCTTTCAATGTAGATATCGCATTGGAGCGGGAGATTGAGGGTGACCTTTTACTTGGTGACATGGGCCAGGTGTCCACCTAAAATTCAGTTTTTATTTTCTCTCTCTTTTATTGTGATATCATCCATGCAATCTGAGCTACTGGTACATATAGTGGAATCATCAGGGATAAAATGCACAATTACTCTTTATTACCTAGAGAATCCCTTTTTTAAAAAATCCAAATCTGAAATGGTTTCTCAAAGTCTCTTAACTTTTCATCAAATTTCTGTAAATCTATATAGTGCTTTGAAATAAACCAAAATTTTGTGTAGGCGGTCCTAGAAAATTTAAAACTGATGGCGGATATTACTTAGAGCTGAATGCAAAACGTTAAAATTGAAATTTTTGTCAAGGAGGCTGTTTGGAGATATCAATACGATTGCATGTTTTGATTTGTCAGTCAATTGACTTGGCTAGGGTCACAAAAGTATCAGTTGTAGCTACGGCCAGATGGGTGATATATGAATGAATTATGAAGGTATAGATTAGTGATATGAGAAGTATTTTTGTGGTTGCATTGCTTTTTAACCTTATTCCGTTTGTTAGAAGTTCACCTTGTTAGACTTTCTCTGTTGCAACATTGATGGGACAGTTATATGCGTACTTTCTTGCTCTGGCATGTCATTTGAATAACAACTGCCTTCTTTCCTTTGATTTTTCTTGTGATAATATGTGGTTGAAGTTGCAATTTTGCTGATGGGTTTCTTTAATATTTCTGTTACGATGACAATGTGTTCGCATTGAGATGCAGGGATTAGCTCTACGTTCTGGAGTTGTCGATGGTGCCATTAGTATCTCTGCTGTTCAGGTTATACTTTTTTTATTTGCGTATACCATTTACAATTAACTGTGTCAGATTTGGCTAAATTTTGTAGAATTCTTCCGTCAACTTGATCCTTATCAAATGTTGTTATACAAATATTGTGAATTTGTTATGAATGTTTTCTTTATTCAAAATTTAGAATTCATCCACTGATTGTTGTGATCCTAGTTTTTGGAATTGTTATGAACAGCTAGTCCTTATTTTGAATGTTTGAGCTAGTTATGTCTTTTTGTGCTAGACCTTTCAAGTATTGCACTTGATGCATCTAAACTTTGGCATTTCCCATTTTCTATCAAAAGTTTTGTTTACTCTAACATAGATCAATGGGAAGAAGTTGCCAATGTTAGAAGATGACAAATAGGTGATTCCTATTCCAAATTGAGGAAGATTTTGGGTAGATGCAGTAGTGGAGAGAGTGTGAGAAAATTTTGGGTAAAAAATTATTGAGATTGTTGGAGCTCCTTAAAGGATTTATTACTGAAAGATTCATCATGTATGTGTTCCGGCATCTTACTTTTTTTCTTCCTTTAAATTTATAAAAACCTATATCTATTACTGTGGAAAGGTAAAGCTTCAAATCACTTTGAAGTTATGGATTAGTTTATGTTGATTCTACCAGTGTCTTAAATAGCTGCACATCACATCCAGATGTCCAGTTTCTTGATGTGGAAGAGATTTTCCATGATTATGGAGTGCATATCATCATTCTCCTTTGTGAAGTCATAATGACATTTTCTTTAACTTATTGGATATCAATTTCAACTGACATACCTTGATTGAATTTCTTGCTCACTTCACCTTTTTTATTTGATTTAATGTGGCAGTGGCTATGCAATGCTGATAAGTCCTCCCATGAACCAAGACTACGACTGAAGTATGTTTAGTTTATGATTTTGTGAAAGAGCATACAGTTCCTGTTGGAGATTATTATGCCTACTCTCTTCTATTGTTAATTTGTGTGTCAATTTCATTTTAGGGCATTCTTTGGATCATTATATAGATGCCTGGCAAGGGGTGCAAGAGCAGTTTTTCAAGTGTATCCGGAAAATATAGCACAGCGGGAGCTGATTTTGAGATCTGCCATGCATGCTGGATTTGCTGGCGGTGTTGTTATCGATTATCCACACAGGTACTCCAGGCATTTTGCTAGAATTTCTAAATGACCTTTTCATTTTTACCATGCAATCTTGATGTTTAGTCTTTAATTATCAAATGCTAAAAGTTATGTTACGGATCTTACTGTTATTTGTTGGATTTGTTGCTTGTCCATGTGGTTTGATAATTTGTGGTTGAAAATAGTTCAAAGTTATAGTTGAGTTATGGTTGAAAATATTTTAAAGTTATAGTTGAGTTATGGTTGAAAATAGTTTGAAGCTATAGTTGAGTTATGGTTAAAAATAGTTTAAAGTTATGGGTTCGTTTTTGCCAGAGAACAATCAGTGGAAATTTGAATTAAGGTGGGGTTTATTTGTCGATCCTAAGCATTTGCTTTCTTAGTTGACCATGAAAGCCATTTGCAATCTTCTTGATGGGTCAATTACCGATAAATATCTCTTCCATGGCAGTACAAAGAGCAGGAAGGAGTATCTTGTCCTCACTTGTGGGCCACCATCCATAACCACTGCAGTTCCCAAGGAAAAAGGCGAAGAGGGAGAAAGTTGTTCTGATGATGAAATTAGTGAAGATGAAGAAAACAGGACTGTGAGTTACTTTTAGCTCATTCTCTAATTGTTTTGGTTTACAACAATTTTCATATTGCTTAACATATCCACATGCCTTTCACAGGTTCACTTTTCAGACCGGCACAGACCTAAGAAAAAGCAAAAGGTATCCAAAAAAGGTAAGGGCAGAGAATGGGTACTGAGGAAAAAGGAGCAAATGAGAAATAAAGGATCTATGGTGCCTCCAGACACAAAATACACTGCTCGAAAACGAAAGGCTAGGTTTTGATCACAGTTTTACAACCCAGGATGTTCAAGTGTGTGGTCTGAAAAATATAGTGTCAGATAGGAGGTAGGTGATTTTAGTTTTAGAATGTTACATATAATTACATCAAAGTATGAACCAAGGCAGCAGAGGATAGTCATTGTAAAACCAGAAGGGAAGATCCGCTGTGCTAGCTATTGTTTTGTTTAGGTAATATTCCGGTGGAGGTACTCACAGGGTGAAAGGCCAGCAAATTTTGTTTCATTTAATTATTGTCTTTGCTTGCAACCAGTCATCTCAATCAAAGTTCTTTGTTTTTTTTTTTTTTTTGGCTTGAAAATCAGTAAAACAACTGTTTCGATATCTGGTTGGAAAAATATCAGTGGTCTGGTCTTTACTAAAATGTAGTCTGTTGCACTAATAATATTCGAAAGCGCTGTGTAAATGTCTCAGATGAATAAGTTATCTTCACTTCGTTGTCTTTCCTGGTTATGCCCCATTTGGCAGACTGTTGTACGGACCTTGGCACAGCATAGAATTTCTCAAAGAGGTGATTAAAAAACTGTAATACGCGAAGAAATGAAAACGATTTCACAAATGTAAAATACATGTGTATATTTGGTTCCTTTATAATCAGTTTATTAGAAAGTATAAGGAGAACTCGGTCTCTCTTTCTATCTAATCAGTTCATATCCCATTTTTAGCTTGTCCTCTTTGGGAGTGTCACAAATGTAAATACATGTGTATATTTTCACACTTAACAGAAACGGTAATCAGCCAAACAATTCTATAACTGTCATTAGGAAGCCTTTCCTTCCAAATAGTTCCTCTTGGATCTGTTGCAATCTATAGTCCATACTCCTACATTATGGTTTCTATTCCTTCTGGACCTGGATACACTATGCTATAGAACATTAAAACAAACCATTCAAGGCACACATATTTACTGATATTACGCCATCAACCCTGTTCTTAATGCTTCATGCTTCCTGCTGCCGGAAGCAAATCATACTAGTACATAAACAAGTCAATTGGACTTTTGCATTTCAGAAAACATCTAGGTGTGAGGTTCTTCACATGCCTTTTGCTGCACTGCAGTCAAGAGAAGTTTCCTTCTTGTCTGAACTATTATCATGATGTTTGATTGTCTGCCAAATATCAGTACTGTTAAGTCAATTGGGAGTGAAAAATTTGTTAATCAGTTATATAATAGCTCACATGAATGATTAACTGTAGCAACTGTGCACAGGTTAATACAACATAATTGTTCAACATAACCAAATGTTCTTAGGGACGAGAAATACATGTTGATTAGCTTCCCCTAATTGGTAATTCTAGGAATTTAGTTTGGTCAATCAGGTGAGATTTTAATGATGAGTTGACTTTTCTGGTTCAACCATATTTCAACTTTATGATTGCTCTTCAAGCATATGCACAATTGTAACACCTCAGTTCTTGATTCCCATGTCCAGCATTAAAATTTAGTCCTTGTATTTTGAGTCTGATGCTGTATAATTGTATTTGAAGGCTTTTTCCCAGCCTAAATAAATGGAGATGAAAACTACAAAAAATAGAAGACTTGGTCGAGTATCAACCCATAAAGTATAAATACAGCATAAAAAGTAAAGCAAGGCTAGTTATTATAAGATTTGGCCACATGTACTAGTTCATCCAAGAAAGATATTCATACCAAGGTGTAGGAATACTATTTCATAAGGTCCAAGGAGAATGTTAGCAACACAAGACTTAAATTCAAGCTATGGAAAAGCACTTACCTTCTTCAAATTGCCTTTCAAACCGAGCAACGATGTGCTTCCCATATGTATATTTCTTTAGAGCATGTGCATGTGTTTTTATGCGATTTAGTAATGTTGCTCTCTGAGTGTCGGTACATGAATCGAGAATCTTCTGGACAACATAATTTGCAAACTGGTCCTTCATCATTATCTAGTACATCAAAAACAGGAAAAGTAACTCAAAAAGTAGATGCTAACCTCTGAAATTGTTTATACAACTTTTAGATAAGGTCATTTCAGTTATTATAACAAATTGACATTTAAATGGAAAGCCTTGTCTAGACCTGGCCATTTCATTTTTTTAGTGAATCAAGCCAAAAGCTGAATGCTACATACCCAAAACAGTGTCTATAATGCACCCATGGGTTTCATCCATTGGCTTGCTCCATGAAAACAGATATGGAGCAGGTCCAGACAGGTACTTTCCACATTCTAAATTTAGTTTTTGGTGGGAAACAAAAAGTGTTGGGAGGGATTTGAACAAACACGCAACCATTCTTATGCAAAGCGAAGAGAATGGCTCAAAGGAAGCTTAAGTAAACATCGATAGAAACTCAAGTGTAGCAAATTAAAGCTAAAAGTTGAGATAGTTTCTAGGAAAATTAAAAAATGATAAGGAAGCACAGTTTCAAATTTATTTTCAATTTGAAGTTGAAGGAAAAAATGTAATAGAACCTACAGCACTTGGCAACAGAACACCATGCTAAATGATAAAAACTCAAAACTCAAACCACAGCATTAACATGCTACAACAGCTTTTCATAGTATCATAATATCATAATAGACCCCTATAGCAATAGTAAAGATGGGATACATGACAGACTAGAAATACGCAAAAAAGTTCAAAAGTAGAGTTATTCTTATCAGCAAAGCATTTAGTGATTGACACATTTTACTCCAGATTAATAAGTTCACTAAGTGTATCATATAAAGTCTTGTAGATAAATTTAAGGCATCACTTGAATAGCACAAAGACTGAAAGAGAAAAGCAGCTTCTTTTTTCTTTTTTCCCTTCTCTCTGTCTCAATGTCTTTTGCACCGTAAAGAGCAAATAGTCCTAATAAATGTAGCAAAAACTGCTGAAGAGGAAGTTATCAGTATCATTCAGCAGTCTCTTCCAACAAAATGCATGCCATAAATGAAGCTGAAATCATTTATACAAGGAAAAAAAATTCCACAAACAAACATGCATCTCAGAACCAAAAAAATGTTCATGATCAATAAATCTGAAATGTTCCATTAACGTACCAATAAGTTATCATTTCCCTCATTCTGCCCAAGAATCTCCTCAATTATTAGCTCCCGCTCAGGGGTTCCACCATATTCTAAACATTTCTCAACAACATTAGATGCGAACTTATGTTGGCTCAGTTGCACAATATGCCCAAACAGTTTGGTTATAATTTGACTTCTTTCTTGAGATTTTCCTCTCTCCAACACATGCTGTTAAAAGGACAAGTGCTTACATCAGTATCCAACAAATGAAGCAAAGAATTCATATCAAACAAGGTCATCAAAGATGCAAGTTACAACCCAACATTAAGTAGCCCGTTATTCCTTAAATTGTGCATAAATCAAAGTAATGATTCCAGAAAGTATTGGAACTTAGTGTTGATAGGAGGCACACGCACAATAAGCATCAAACTGAAAGAAAACAAGTCATTATCTACACTGTGTGGGATCCGATCATGCCACAAGGGAAGTAAGGTTCTGGTTAGTCATAATAATTATGCATGTGATCGATGCAGTATAAATAGACTAACATAGATACTAGCCATTCTAGATGTGCACTACCTGCAAATAAACTGTCAAATACAACTCGTTAACATAATTATATTATATGTATACACGGACAAACTCCTCTAAATAGATATGGCCGGCTCTATGTAGATCATAATTTATATCTCTTAAGGCTTAAAACCTTCTTATCTAAGAGTGCTTCCAATTACATATAAACCCTTTCATTAAACTCCTCCAAAAAAATTATTCACATTTGCCATTTTTATTCCTTAGTCATTTCCTATCCCTTAGGAAGCAGGCAATCCCAATAAGTCAGCCCTTGGTTTTCTGTTCAAGCTTAGGAAGCCATCAGAATTCATATCTTTCATTGTCTCTTTTCCAGTAGAGCGCATTGTCTCCTTACATGATAAATGAGTACCATGCAGGTAACATTGTCAAAGATGAAACTGATGTGCAATTCTTGTAGAATACATTTCCCTAAATCGTTAAGATATTTTCAAATTATAAAACGGAGAAAAATTCCAAGTTGCTCAGCATAAAGCAACACTGACCTGTGTAACATAATTGCCATATTGATCCTGAGCAAGTCCACAGACTGAATCCAAGATCTCATCGACTATAAACTGACATTGTAGTTCATCTGGACAATGCTCTAGAACTCTCTGCAATATACCAAAATGTTTAAGTTTACATGTTCACAACCCAAAGAGATGGGAGGAAAGTGAGCATGCAGGAGATTCCAACAGCCCACATTAAGTGCAATATTAGATATACCTGTATGACACGGCATCCATACGGATGCATAGAAAGTGCTGCTACATGACCATGGAACGCTGAGATAATGAAACCAATTTTCTCCGCTGGAATGCTTTCAATACACTTCTGAATGACATGATTGCCATTTTGATCACGCACACATCGCATAACATGTCCATCCAGCTCATGAACAAGTTGTGCTTTCTGATCCAGCTCAATTACATCGAGAGCCTATAACCATTATGGAATCAATATAAATCCAATTTTATATGGTGTAATTTAGTTTCAGAACAGGAACATCTCAGTTCAGCAATAAGTATGAGACAAACCAAGGTACAATAAATAACAAGATATTTTCAGTTCAGCAAGAAATATGATACAACTCAAGGTTAAAAAAAAATATGTATTTAAGTTTTGACTAACTGCGCTTTTCCACAATACCCACCCATTACCAGCAAATCTTAGCAAATAAACACCTTTTATGGGTAAATGCAACATCCTGAAACCCAGACTGATGATTAAGTGATCTCACAATTTCAATTGCTCAAGTGCTTGTGCAGATGGTTCACCTCAATGGGAATATAAATACTATTCAGTTTGCTATTTAAACAATACGCAGGTTTACATGTCCAATAAAACGAAAAGGATAAAGCTACAAATTTTTTTCAACAAATAATTCAAGCAAGCAGAGCAGAAATACATATCCAATGCCTGAATGTCTAAGCTAATCATTTCACACCAAAAAAAACACCCCAACAGAGCATTAGGAACTCCCATAACAAGGAATGCAAGACCATCATAACATGAGATGACCCACCCCAACAGGAAACAAGCATATACCCCACCCCAAGGAAAGAAATAAATAAACCAAGCAACTCCAAAATAAACTGTCAGGAGAATAGCTATTCACACTGTGCAGTCAAGCAAAACCAATTTTAGGGCTTACTACACTAATAATATTTTGATTCCTAATCCTAGTATTTCTTTCATAAGTCTATAAATACCTATGAAATTAGATATTTTTATAATGAAAATACCAATGGCTTATGTTGGATTTTCTAGTTTGATTTTCTTGGTTAAAATTTATATTTTCTAGTTAGATTAGAATTTTATTCCTAATTAGAGTTTATTTTCTAATTAGCTTCTATCTTTCCTTATTAGAATAAATTTATAACTTTTTTTGTTTTCTTTATAAATAACTTGTATTTTTTTAGATTTGTTAAGATGAGATGATTAATAAAATTTTTTATTCTCAAAAGTTTTCATATCAAAGCCTTGCTCTTTATATAAGTTGAGTTTTCTCCTTCTAAGCAATAGGAAAAATACCGTTATTTTTAGAAAAGTATCAAGAAGTTGAATTTTCTTTCTTGTTCCAGAAAAATTTTTAATTTTTTGGTGTGGTTTGAAAACCATGTAACACCAAAAAATTTTGTTTAAAATCCCTAATTTTCCTAGTGTGGTCTGAGAACCCTATAATACCAAAATTGGGGCTTTGCTATTTTGAGGAGCAGGTGACTTGCACCACCACTCCCGAAGGGTGCGCTACCTGTAGATCGGCCTCCCCACCAAATCCAGTAACCGGATAAGCCGCTAGTGATTCACACACGCCAGTTGAAGACTGCTGGGTACTGTTTATACGCCGGAGAGTGAAGCGCTTACAGGGTGCTCCGGCCACCGTTTGATGCCGGTTCTTCTTCCGACCACTACACCTGCAATTTCCGACTCTGACCAGCAGGTCTCTGGCTTTGTTGGACTTTTTCGCTTTCTAAGCTCACTGATTTCCAGATTCTACTGCTTCTCTGGTTTGATTTTGGTCATCTCTTTTGTGAGGTTTGTTTCTAAAATGAGGGACAAAAGAGAAGCAATTGAAAAGCAACCTGTTAATGGAGCTTTAAAAACTTTCAAGGGCTGCAGCCATTTAATCTTTGTACCACGAGGACTCATAAGAAATTCTAAATTTTTTATGATAAAAATTTCTTGGGGTTCCATTTTATCACACCTTATTTTGCAAGTTGGGCATGTGTGATATCTATGCACCAACTTAAGGGGTAATGTTAGATTTCCTAGTTTGATTTTCTTAGTTAAAATTTATATTTCCTAGTTAGATTAGACTTTTATTCCTAATTAGAGTTTATTTTTTAATTAGCTTCTATCTTTTCCTTATTAGAATAGGTTTGGGACTTTTTATGTTTTCTTTATAAATAACTTGTATTTTTTCAGATTTGTTAAGATGAGAGAATTAATAAAATTTTTTATTCTCAAAAATCTTCAGTTGATTTAAAAGTCTTTGCCCATACTGCATCTGCCTTTCCCGTTCTTATCTCTCTTTCTTTCCTTCTACTGCTGCTAATTTAGAATCATCTTGAATTCACAATGATACTCAGATTTAGGTAAGCTTGAATCTATATCACCAGCCCAAAATAACCAGCTTACAGTAAGAAAGCCAAAATCATAAAATTTATCAAGCCCTGATCCCTAGCCCAAAAGACCTGTGATAGTGACATAAAAATTCCAACATCAACAAATTTCAATTCAGAATTGACATCACAAGTACAAATACAATAAAAATGCTAATAACTATGTGCAGTCAAAATCAACAGTCAACAGGGAAAAAAATAAAAAAGAAAAAGCTTCAGCAAGACCATTCAGCATGACAATCCCAATTCAAATATTCCAAAAACCTATCAAGAAACTACATCAGTAGGACAAAAAAAAGGTACAAAATAAATAAATAAACCGTATTCATACACCAAAAGCACAACATCAAACCAAATTATCACATATCCACACACCAAACAAGAAAACAAGTTTAGAAACTAAAATCAAAAAGGTGGTTGGAGTTTTATGACAGAAATAGAGAAGACCAAAGTCCTCCAAAAAGAATATTAAACTATAGAGAGAGAGAGATTAAAATTGCCTTCTAATATAGCATAGAAGATAAAGAAAGCAATATTGCCATTATCTTCAACTGGCAACAGCTAAATTACTTTAAAAATCGATGACCTTTTAACCCTTTGGCAACTTCAGTCAACCCTTTTCATTTTTAATAACAAGCCCTTGGCCCTTTGGCAATAATCCATGACAATATTCAAAATCGTATGACCATCTCAAACAAAGTTAGTATCTACACATCGATGCACATGCACTGTTTGTTTGATCCAAATACCATCTATTCATTTCTGCCAACTAGAAAATATGGCCTTATCCATTGAATCTAGAGACTAATTTAGAATTTCATTTTCACTTCCAGCTTTCTGATGGCCTTTTGGGCCTGTATCAGTGCCTTCTTTTATATGTCTTGACGTACACAGTTCCTACAGTACAACACACGAAATAATCCACCATTTCTATCATTACTACACTTTTTTGTTTCTTCTTTTTTTCCATTTTTAGCCACTACACAATTGAGAGCTCAAATGCTGAAATTTTGACTGCACGACAGAAACAGGAGCTGACTCATATAAAGGGACTCTATAACTACACATTTTCATTTTGTTTCTGTCCAAATTGCATACCACCTTCAGCATTCCATTCAATTCCCACATATTAAATCTAACGCAGATGTTTTTCTCTTGGAAATGTTCAAACCATAATCATAATCATCTTAGCAAATACCACCTGATTTTTTTGTGGATAATATGTAACATGCGGATCATCAACCATATGATATATCAAATATAGTGATCCCTTTTGTTCATATATGCGCACTCTCTATAACAAAAAGTACATGAAAACTGAGCTAGTAAGCAAGCCTGAAGAAAAAGCAATTCAACCTCAAAGGAAGACTATAAAAAGGAGAGGAGAATAAACACTGCTTTACAGAATCAGAAGTTCTGTGCCAGATGGGTTACTAATATAGTTCAGTTTTGCCAACTTAGGTTCATAAGACCAAGCCAAATGTGAAACCCCCCAAAAACAAGAAACTAGACTTATTCATGTGTCAACACATCAGAACAGTGGCTTGTGCTCAAAATATTCATCTAACACAACCACAGATAACCATAATTTGGAAAATTTACACATCATACAGAAAACGGCTGCAACTCATGTACAGAAGGACAAATTGTACATAATATAATATGATAGCTTCTTGACCATCACCAAAATGTTCAAAGTTTCATCAAACCCCAGAAAAGGTTTACATTTCTAACAAGTTTACTCTCCAATTAAAATTCCTGCCAAGAAAAATCTGGAAAAATCAACATTATGACAGCCAAGGCCATTATTTATACACAGCAGGAAGATACAAAAACCATAGCATATGACAACAGCTTGATTATCAGTAAAATATTCATAATTTCATCTAACAACAAGAAAGACATGTATATTTCCAGGAAATCTTACAGTGGCAAACTCCACTACTTGCAGCTTACATGTCCTAGTAAGCCAAACAATGGCAATTCAAGGAAATGTGAAATTTTCTTTCCTTCACAGCAAATAACCCCACTTCTCACTGGATTATATAAAATGGTGGGCGTAGCACTAGAAAAAACTGACTAGCAAACATTTGTTAACATAAAAATAATCAAGGGAAGAAAATGGTTACAAGGAGAAGTTGTGCAAATGGTCAAGCATGTAGAGAACACTTAAGTATAATAAAATAGTGTTACATATGCAACAAAGACAAACCAAAAGACTAAACATACCTTTTGGATAACACGACAGCCATACATCTGAAGACTTAAAGGCAAAATCTGACCAGTAAGCTGATTAGCAAGTTCCTTTCTTTGCTCAGGGGTTCCATACTCAAAAAACTGCAATAGTAAGACATGACAAAATTATCATGGCCAGTTGACAGCTTAACCTCTCATAAAAATAAATGAATATTTCAAAGCAAACCTTCTGTATGACATAATTTCCAAAAACATCAGTCATTAATTTGGAAGCAAACGGAAGAACTTCTTTAAATACAGATGCCTTCTCTTCAGTACTACAAGTCTCCAACTTCTGTTGAATAAATCGGCTCCCATGTTGATCAGCACTGAAGATTGAAAGTTTTAATCATTCGACTTCCCAACACAAAGAATTTTAAAAACCAGATTTATTAATAATATTTAATCACTTGCCTAAATTCAACAATACTTCCAGCAATATCAGAGAGCTCAAATCTACGGCCTTTACCACATTTCAACTCCTCAAGAAAATCATATATTTTTGTGTCGTTAAAATTCTCTGATCCTCGTTGACCTTGCCACCCAGAATACACTGATGTACATCTACCAGCACCCAATGGAAACTTCAGTTCATTTCTCCCTCCAGAATCTCCCGTGCCACCTATAGGGGATTCTGGCAGAACTGAACTAGCCAGGGATGATGAGGGATACTGCATCAACACACCCATGTTTGATTGGCTTGCAAAATAGTGAGGACTAATTGCTCCTCCTCTACCTTGGTAAAGAATACTCATTCCATTTACCTGGTGATGTAATTTCTGGTCATCCAAACCAGCAGCAACCTCAGGTGCTTGCTTTGGTTCAGGAGCACCACTTTGACTCCCAATAAAACCACCTCCAGTAGACAATGGATCAAATTGACCAGAAATATTATATGTCTGTCCATAAGACTGCTGATAGTATTGCATATATGCAGGATCAGAAAACTGAGGTTGCACTGGGTATCCAAGATGTCCATAAAATTTGTTCAAATGTTGTATATCAGTGCCATGTGCAATGCTCCCCCCAACAGAAGCCCCAGGCCAGCAGGCATTAAAGTTTTGTCCAGGGGCCCCATCAAAAACCACTGGAATAGTACCATGAGGAGGAGGGTATCCTGCCACAAAAGGGGGAATGGCAGCTGAATTCAAAGCATATCCTCCCACACCATATTGTGGAGAATATAATCCAGGAGGCTGTAAACTATTATAAAATGGATTTGGTGAAGCCATGAAAGCTTCGGGGGTTGCATAATGAGTTGTGAACCCAGATGACTGTAATACAGGCCCCATCTCTGCTGAGAATTTAGAATGGCTATGGAGATATTGATTCATGCCGATGAATGGGGAATTCACTCCTCGAGAACCCATATGCGACTTGGCATTCTGGAGTTGAAATGAGTTGCTTTGTTGTTGGAGTATTTGGTGTTGCAGCACATTGCCCTGAAAGTTGTGGGGCCACTGTTGTTGGCACTTTTGCTCTTTGGATATTTGAAGGCTAGAAATAATAAGACCCTTCATTTCAGATTCAACAATATTAACATCGACACCCTTTAGATTTCCCTTAAAAGAAGGTTGCATTGTTTGTGTGTTTCCTGCACGTTCTACGGATAGCGAACTTGAAACAGGTGAATTTGAGGGATTTGCATTCAACAATAGCCCTACCCTATCTGTACTTACAGTTGATTTAGCAGCATTTGATGTGCTGCCAGGGGGATTGCGCAGGGAACTAGAATCAGCATCGTGATCAACCGATTCATCTGTTGTTCCGGAACTTAATCCATGAGAATGATCATTTACAGGTGATGGAGTGCGTGGATAATCTTCCTGCAATTTTAAATCAATAAAAATGAAATTTTGCAGAAAGGAGCAAAGACTGAAGGGATGATAATAAATCTTAGTCAGTGTAGGAATACACAGCCAATAAATCCCAGCAACATTGGTCAAAGTAATTGACAGTTCAAGGAAAGAAACAAAACAAAACTGCTACCTGAATTAAATTACCCAAGCTACTAGATGAGCCTATCAATGTAGACACATTCCCTCCAGGCAGAAACTCATTGGTTCGATCTATCAAATCATCAAAGGGCCGATGGGGTGAGCGATCATCTTCAGACTCCTCCTTGTGAGTAGAAAGCGTAACTGTTGACAAATCCAAGGAACCATTACCCCTGTCATCTAGTGAAGTCAACCCCATAGTGCTTCCAAACCTACCAATAGGGGTTTCCAGATTTTGGTTATCCCTAGAAATGGTTGGAGTGAGAAGTCTAGGGTTTGGATTGACTATAGAGTCTCTGTAAGCCATATATGACGTCCTCTCTTGGACAGCACCATTTAAATTCCCAAAGTTAGAGTTCTGCTGGCAAATGAGGTTATTTATGGCTAAAAAAGAACCTTCCATGCTAGGAGGTGCACTTCCACTCCGATCAGGGGCATCTCTCCCATTGCCACGAAACCTTTGCCCCTTCCTTAGTAATCCTAAATCTTCCATAGCCATACTAGGAGTTGATGGTGCGAAAGTTGTAGTATCCTTATGGGGAGGCATTCTAAGAGGGCTTTCAGTGGCGATATTACTAGAATACAGTAATCCCCTCTATCCTAATTAAAGGGTAACAGTCATGTCACAATGTCCCTGAAATCGAAGCCATCCATCTACTATAAGTGATCCCACAGATGACAAGCAATAAGAAGGTGGTTAAAAAAAAAAAGTAGGATAGCAATTTACACAAATTAAAAAGGAAGATATAATGACAAGAGAAAGGTAAAGACAATACAATATCAAAAGAACAGTGCAACAGTAACCTAATTCCACTAAAAGGCATCATATTGAATGAACACACAGAAACACTATCATTGAATTGCTCTGAATCAAAATTTAACTTATCTAGAGACAGATAGAAACTATTTCATCAAGGAAAACGAATATTACAATTTTTACAAGCAAAACCTGACTCTATTCCTATTCACAAAAAAACTTGAGAAATAAGGGAAAAAACAAAAGCGTGATATGGAACTTAAAAATTCCAAATTAACGGTTCATAGAAAAGAGATGCTCGCAATCTTTTGTTGCAGAAGATCAATAAAAAGTTTCAGACATTTGACATCGAGCATATGAATAGGAAATTAATCAGAAAGTCAAAAAAAAAAAAAACATATCCCTTAGAGTCTGGCTTAGTTGAGTTTGATAATAAGCAAATGAAAGAAAGTAGAACTTCAAATTACTACAACTCTAACCAAGTTCAAATGAGTTCTTCCCTCCTTTGATATAAAAGTTGTAAATTTTCCTTTTTCTCTGGAACCGAATAACCAAGAGCAGTGGGAAATTGGAAATATAGGTAACTGACCAACAAGCAGCTAATCAACAGAAGAAACACGAGTCTAACTAGCATCACATGTAACAGAAAGAGAATGACAATAACCCATTTAAGAAATGGTAACTAACAACCAAACAAATGATAACCCACTAAAGGTTATTGCCAGAATTTGAAAGAAAGACGAAACACATGTTCAGAATAAGTAAAAACAAGCAAAAAGTTGAAACCTTGCAACCCTAAGCTAGACAGTGAAGATTCTTTTACCTTTTCACGTGATGAAGAAGATTCACTGTGGAGAACCCTAGATTCCTTCTAGTTAGAGAGATTGCCTCTAAAACGACATATTTGGCTTTAGTGTTTCATGGAGTTTCTATAGCGTTAACTATGGAAAGGAAAAGTGCTGATGCGAGTCAAAGTTTTGCTAAATTTTGCAACTTAGAAGACAGACAAACGATAAAACGTGGAGTGTAAAAGTGGATAAATATTTTTTTTTTCATTTTCAATTTTAGAATAAAAAAAAGAAAAAAATAAATTAAGAAATTAACCATATTTTGAGTACTTAATATATTTGAATCATAAACCATTTGTTGAAATATTATTTGTAGATTTTTTCTGAAATTTAAGAGTTTATATGATAATTAAAATTGAGAGCAATATTAATTTTACTATAATTACAATTTTTTGATTTAACTGGTAGCCGATATTTATTGCCGGTGCTTAATATCTAACACTCGAACAATAATTGATTGTTGATTGATGTTTAATATTTGGTAAATAATTAAATATCACTTATTGTTAATTGATGTTTAATATTTGTTAAAATTATATTGAGAAATTATATAATTATCAATGGACTTTTTTTATCTAATTTGATATATTATACACAGTGAAGAAATAAGAATAAGATATGATATTTATAATTAGCTTTTCAAACCAACAACTTGGTGTAAAAGATTTGTACAATAAATATAAATTGTTTTTAAATGTATGTAATAACAAATAAAGAATATATTGAAAAAGAAAAAACAAATAAAGAATAGAATAGGCATATCCAAGGATAGGATATGGCCGTATGCATATAAACAAATGATTTTATCTTTTATTGCTCAATTAAAAAATAAAGCAAAAAATATACATATCAAGAATAACATTGTATGAAAAATAGAGTCAGCATTTTAATTTCAAACATTACAAAGAGGATATCATTTTTTATTTAAGAATAGCCAAGTTGTTACAATACCTACAAAAATTCCATTTGCTTTCGAGAAAATTGTTCGATAAAGGTTCTTGTTCAGATATTTCGACAATCAAATTAATATACAGACAAATATAAATTTATGAGATCTAAATTAGTATGGGAGACTCTTTCTATATAGTGCTCGTTTCATTAAAATCCAATATAAATGCCCAATAGCGCTTAAACCGCTAATCATTGTAACAGTTATATCGTTTTTTTTTATTTATATTTATTGTCTAACAATCAGCATTCCAAGCCCATATAACGGACTACAGAGCTGATGTAAGGTATACCATCAAAATATTTCTTTTGAAATCAACGTCCGTTGGTTAGAGTGAATGAGGATTTCGTCTCTCTTAATTATATCTCAAGTTCGATCTGAAAGTTCGGCATATATATGAAAATTACGACGTTGAAAAGATTGTTCGTAGCAATGAATCCCTGCAGTATTTGATCTAGATTAATCGGATCAATCGAATTTGGATATTGAATGGACGTAACCTTTTAAAAAAAAATTATTTTTTTGAAAAAAAAGCCAATTTAAAATAAAATATAATTATTTAAAGCACATACATGTCAATGTAATTTTTATTGAAAACATGATAATAATTATTTGAGTCGTTGGTTGTGAAATACGTGTATGGTGGTAAAAGTGATACCCTCTTAGGCAGGAACTGATTCGAAAGACTTGATAGGTGGGCCAAAAATTATATTTAGAGGGACCAAATAATTTGTGATGCCAGATCGTAAAATAAAGGAAATTAAAGGATAAAATTGCAATTCACAAGAGTCAAGACTTTTTTTTTTCTTTTTTTGAAAAAAGAAAAAGGCCCCAACAAGTCCCAATGTGTATGCGTAGCTCGTCCCTGCTTTTAGGCTACGTTGAGTATTAACTACTTCGATATGCAATTCTAGCTTTGCATGGGCTTACAAAATTATAAGGTAATTTTATTCGTGACCACTTAATTTTTTTTATAAATAATATTTTAATCATTATACTTAAATTAATAATAATAAAAATAGTTTAAATACTATTTTAATACAGTAATTTAAAAATGCTGAATAATTAAAATTTTGATCACTAATATGTAAAAATCGTCAATTCAGTAAAGTTGAATACTATTTTATTTCTTATGGTCGGAGAAATTAGACTCCGTTTTCTGCTCTATCCTTGCTCTAACAAGCCATTGATCAATTAGCTGCTAAGTCAGCAATTTCTATACATGCTGGTAACTAAAAATTCAATTATCTGACTTTATTATTATAAAATAATACTCGAATTATTTTATTATTACCTATCAAAATATAGTAACTAACATGGTACTTTTAAAAAAATTAAGTGATCACATGTGAAATTCTCCCCTCAATTAGTCATCTACCTTTCTATTATTAATTTTTGTAGATGGCAAGCGATTCAATTAAGTAGTTTGGTTCGATTTATGATAAATTGAATTAGAAATAGATAATAAATGAATTGGATATGATGGAATCAAGTCATGATCCAAATGAATCATATTATTATATGAATTATAAATTAATTAAATTTTATAATATTATTTTTTTATCTTTATAAAAATATCAACCTATTATAAAAAAATTATTTTTTATATTCGTATTATATAAAAAATTATAAAATTATTGATAAAACCTAAAATGATTTATCTGTGAGAAAGGAATCAATAGTTGAGGCGACAGATTGGATAGTTGAATTATCTGTAAAATGAGAGCTTGCAGTTCATCCAACCGGTCGGACAGTAGGACCTGCAAAAAAGGGAGTACCCGCTCGGAACCGAGTTTTAGCACTCCGAAACTCAAATTAGTGACTTTTAGAGAAAGAGTGTTTGGAGAGAGAGAGTTTCAAATATTTTTCATACCTGATGCCATAATGTTTTGAGCTATTTATATAAGTTATTTGGAGAGGTACTTGAGTACCTTGGAGGGCGATATCCGGCAATCAGAGTAGGTGAGCGGCGATGTGACAGGAGGTAGATGGAGAGCATGGGCGTTGGCTTGTGCCAGTGGATTGACAGGATAGGTTGTCCCATCAGTCCGATCCGACATGTTGCTTTTCTACGTTATCTTCCGGCTCACGCTTTGCCCTTTTGTTATTGGACTGCCTTAAATGCTATTGGACCAGACTAATTAGGCTTTTAAAAATATTTTTTTTCTAGTTATCAATTATAAGTAACGTAAGCAAATTGAATCATATGACTCGCATAATGAATCGAATTAAATTAGTTATTTTTTTAAAATTAAACAAAGAGAATTATTGATAGATTAAATTGAATTTAGACTATATTTTTATCCACTAATTGGGGTGGGTAAAGATTTACAATCCTAAACTCATCATTCATAAACCTTTTTATTATCTATTTTTATGTATTTATTTACTAAAGTAGATAATTCTAAAAAATTTTAGAAGTCTCATCTCACCCTTAGTGGGAAATTGATGGGACCAATCAAAAAATCTTAAGAAGAATGGAGATTTTACTTGATTTGATGGGTCGAATATTAACTAAGCTCATAAGTTAAAATTAGAATTTTATGTTTCTAAGGCTATTATTGAATACACTTTAACACGTATGTGTAGAATAGATAATGAATTATTATTATTAAAAAGGTGACTACTCACACCAATTCACTATTCAATTAGAAAACCCTAATTACCATAACAATAATTGTAGCCCCACTTGCATTTATATTGGAAAATAGGTAAAAATTTATTATCACTCGCTTTAATTGAAAAAAATCCTATTTTGCCTTCTATATTTATTTTAGAGTCAGGTGGTAAAATTAACTTAAATTCAAAATCCAATCAAAATCCGTAAAAAAAAAAAAGATCCAAATTCAATCCAATCAAAACAAATATTTATTGAATCAATCTAAAATCGATTTATTTTATTTTTTAATGCAATCCAACTTAATACTTATTGGGTTAATCTAAAACTAATTAATTTCATTTTTTAACTCGTTAGATCTGTACCCAATTAATTTTTTTTTTCAAAATACATACTTTATGCTTTTGTCTAAATTTGCATGACCCATTCATGAAATTCAGAGCTCTATTTTACTTTTTGATTTATTTTTTGAGCAGGACTGCATCTTTTAGTTGCTGAAAGTAGTGCAAAATTGTTTCTAATAGTGATTGAAAAATGAAATTAAATTATAAGACAATATTAAAGCAAAATAATACATTTTTTTCAAAGATAGGAAAGGTACTATTTAGTGAGAAAAAAATCGAAATTTTGGTTGATCAAAAAATCAATATGAAATCAAACCGATTTTTAGATTAATCAAATCAAAAATTTAGATTTACAATTTTTATTTTTAAAAACCGATGGTTAATCGTGACTAACGGTTAACCGATCTGTATGTATTTTATATATTATATTTTAAATTTTAGGCTTGAATTTTTTAATATTGTTGTAATTTATAAATACTATAATATATAACTTTCTAAAATATTATTATAATACATATTTTTAGTAAATAAATATTGAAATTATCTTTTTTTACTATTATTTATTCATTATATGTGTATTATTAGCACTCTAATAATAGTTTCATGTTGTTTATATTTAATTTTTATAATTAATTATGAAAATTTTGTTTTTATTTTGATTATTTTAATAGATATTATATTTAATTTGTATTTTTTTCATTTCTAAAGCATTTTTAACTATTACAAATTGTATAATTTATTAAATTTATATATTAAAATTTTTTATTGGTTAATTAATAAACCGATCAAAAAAATTGATTAACAAATTAAAATCTGTATAACGGTTAATTTAAATTAATTGACAGATTAATAAAATTGTTAATATAACGGTTAATCAGTTCATGCTCTTCCCTACTATTTTATAAGCTACATTTATTTCATAGCTCTATTTTATCGCTCAAATTGTTTTGTGCTGAGAATTATGCTAAAATAAATGTATTTTAGTACTATTTTCAAGAACAGTAGAGATATTTTCACATCATTTTCAATAGCTATAAAAAATATTTTAACACTATTTTCAACAAATATAATGACATTTTTTTATTTAAAAAGCAACTTTAAAGAGAAAATTTGAGATCTAAAATAAATATCAAAGCAAAATATTTCCTTTTTAACAAAATAATATCAAGAAAATAATGGTAAAGGCCCACTATTTTGGGTTATTAATTATTATAAATGTCAATTTATGAAAATGGGCGGCGACCGACCCCCGTAAGCCTCTCCTTTCCTTTCCTCGCCGCTAACCGCAAGTTTTCTCCTCCTTTGGTCTTTACTTCCTCATTCAACCATATACAAATTATATGCATTTTAATATTTTTTATATATAATTATTAGATATTCAAAAATTGCTGATTTTATTAATTATATTTTGCATCGGACAGGTATATAAATGAGCAAAATGTTCCCCACAAAATATTTAAACTCGAACTCACGTTAAATATTTAAAAATGCTTCATATTTAAACTCGGAAAAGTAATTACTCCCGTTACATCGCATCTACGAGGTATACTTTTTCTTTTTATAATAAAAATTTGCATTTTAAACTTTCCATTTAATAATGTTTTTTATAACTTTCATTTAATAATTTGCTAAATTTTATCAAATTAGTGAGTTTTTGTCATGGTTTCAACTCAAACATACTATAATTGACTATTTTATTATTATAATTAGATATAATTAATATATATGCAGGCAATTAAATTTACATGTTTTTTAATCATTTTTCAATTCAATATCATTAGACACATTTTGCTTAAGTGACTATGCAAACGCATAAATTTATCAATTCAATACCCCTTAGAAGCATTTTATCACTACAGCAGTGCTATGCTAATAAAAGATATCTAAAAGTGATAATTGAATTTTTTTTTTTGCTATTAAATTTTTAAAATAACATCGAATTGAACTTTTATTTTAATTCGTAATATATTCAATTAGTGGTTTATTAGAAAAAATAGAGTTAGGGAAAATTCAATCTATATTAAAATAATAATATCATTTTATCTAAATTCGGCAAAATTAAATTTTGCTGTATACTAAAATAGAAGTTTAGGATTTAGGAACACAATCCAATATAATAAAAAGCAAATAATTGACCAAAAAAAAACTTAAATAAATATGAAAATGCTTTTTGGCTATTATTTTATGTAGGTACTAATGAATGAATTATATCCAATTTAATTTAAGTATATCCAACTTATGCATTTACAAATTATTTAATTTAATTGGCCAAACATGCAAAAATATTGTAATGTTTATTCAAAAAAAATTTATCCTTAATGTTAGTTATGTGCAATATTATCCTTAAAATTATTAAAATAATGTAATTTTATTCCTAAAATAATAGAACCGTTAGTTTAATGGTCAAACTAACCGTTCCTCAAGAGCAAATTTGCACAATTTTACTAATTTTAGGAACAGCATAATATGTAAAAATTATTTTTTTATAAACATTAATTTTTTTTTTCACATTAAGCCAATTTAATTTAATAATATGAAGTTATGAGTTTAAATTATTCTAAAGTGAGAGGTATATATACACTTTTAGATTAATAATAGAAACAACAATACAAGAGAATCTTGATTACAGCAAGAATAATCAATAGCAAATTCTACCTGTAAAAGGCATGAGTTATAAAGGTTAATCAACTTTTCTTTTTAAAAATTAATTTTCTTTAAAGAGAATATTAATCTTTTTATTTGCTATTTTAATGTTGTTTAAAGAAAGGAAATGCAAAAGATAGTGATTGGATATCAAGAAAATGGTGGTGAAGAGGAAAGTGGTGTGTAAAGAGTTTTTACTGTTTGATTGACATTTTCTATGTCCATTAAAAAACAACACCTAACAAGAAGTAATCATGGATGTTGGATTTTTCCCATAATTCCTCACTTACTTTATCATTAATCATATTAATTAATTAATGGTCTTTAATGATGCTATAGCTGCAAAATTGAGCCAAATTGATTTGGAAGTTTTAAATTCGAATTTTTATTATTTTATTTTTATAAAAATAATATTAATTATCCAATTTTGAGAAATTGGATCACGATGGATCGATTATAAATTAATTATATTATAAATAAATCGATATTTTACGGGTTATAAAATGTGTCATATCTAAATAAATTATGATCTAAATAGATGGTGTCATAAATGAATAAAGTTTTATGATTTTTGTATTTTTTCAATAAAAATATATATGCATATAACTTATAAAAAATGTTTTACATATATTATATAAAAAATTATAAAAATATAAATTGATCGAGTTGGGTCATATAATGAGTTGCGATGCACTTGGTTAAATGAGTCAATTAATTAAAATTTGTTGAATTATTGGTGGATGGAAAAAAGTGAGTTGTATAGATTGTATTCGCAAGTTAGATTAAAATTTGATGGCTTACTTTTAAGATAAGAGATAGATAAATATAGAATTTTCTCTTTTATATGAGATTTCAAATTCGAATTTTGAGCATGTAGCATTTTTAAAACTATTTATCTATTTTAAGAGCTTGTTCAGTATAAATTTGAATTATTTTAGCTTAAATTATATATAAATTATAGATACAAAATATATTTAAGAAAGTGTTTAATATTATTTTTAAAATGGTAAAAAGTTGATTATTAGATAAAAATATATGTTTGGTAAAAGCTATTTTTGGAAAATTTAAATTTATAAAAAGTAAAAAAAAAACCCTTTATTAAAAAAATTTAAAAATCAATTTTTTTCTGAAAATTCAAATTTTAATTTTTAAAGGCAGCTAATTTAAAATTTATTTTAAATAAAAATACCTCTTATTTTATTTCATAATAACAATTAAATTTAATATAAAAAAGGAAAGATTTTTGTCTACAAGTTCTCCTTTCTCTCAAATATTCTTTATTTTTTTATGTTTAAAATTTTACTTTTCTATTTTTTTTAATTTTAAATCAAATTAAGAAAATAAAATACTCTATTTTTATAGTTTTCAACTAAAATAAAATTAGTTTTGCACAAAAATGATATAAATTTCAACATATTACAAATTGAATTTGCTGTAATATCTTAAACTTAATACATTTTTAAATGAAATAAATGCCATAACAATTTAAACATATATTTTAAAAAATTATTTTTAATCGTATCATTTTTCAAACAGTTAACAAAGTGTTTTTAAATTTATAAATTATTTTAAATTTTATTTATCAAGCATTTACTTAGTTTTTGAAATATAAATTTTATTAATTGAAAAAATTATCTTCATAAATTTTATCAAACTGATCATAAATATTAAAAAAAAAGAATTTTAGCTTTTTCATTTTATATGGGATTAATCTAGTTTGAGTTTCCAGCATTTTCAGATATTTAGAATAGAAAATTATATTTTTTTAATCGTGGGAATGTAAAATTGAATGGATGGAAAGTGATTAAATGGTTATATTTTTATATATAACCATAATTAATTATAAAGAATAGAAAAAATATTAAGTTTTCTTAAATTGGACAGTCAAAAAAAGTGATAGAAAGAAGAAGAAATGTCTTGTAAGAACAGCAGCAACCACAGCAACAAATCAATAAAACAACAAAAATCAAAGAAATGAAAGATTAGAGATCCATTATTCTAATATTATTAATTAATTAATTGATTTTACAGTTGAAAGAATGAGAAATTATATAAATAAAAATGTGATTTAAAATGCTAAAATAACAGTTCATGAGTTCTTGTGGGGTGGCTTTTGTTGCCGTTAGTGATAAGCACGCCTGGCATTCATCATTCCCTCTAAGGCTCCAACCCTTCACTCTCTCTCTCTCTCTGACTCTCTTTTTTCCCTCTTTTCTCTCTCTAGCTTTTCTCTTTCCTTCCTCCATTTGCTATTCTTGCTCTTCTTCTTCTCCTTAACCCCACTTTTCTCTCTCTTCCACCTTTTCTCCTTCTCTCTCTACCAAGCTTTTCTCTCTCTGCTGCAACAGGAATATCAAAATTCAATACAAAAATCTCAGCTTTCCTGAATTTCCTTCGATAGATTGGATCTGGGTTGCTTCAATATTGAAATCTCTTCTTCAATCACCAGGTATTTTTTGAATTTTGGTCCATTTTTATTGTTTTTGGTATCTGGGTTTTGAATTAAAGTCACCTTCGCTAAAACCTTTAAAGTCAGTACAAGTGGAATGGTTGTTGAGGCGGGGAGTATTGGGATTTATATGGGATTTTATGTCTTTATATGCGAATATAATTTTTTTTGAAATAATTGCTATTGGGAGTGGCAAAATTTTTGTTCTTTATAGTTTTGTTTGTTTGTATTTGGTTGTGGTGGGTGTTTGATCTGGTTTTTGGAAAGGTCTTTTAGCAATGAATAATGAATATGATTGATCTGGGTTTTGTTAGCTTTTTTTTTGTTGTGTGATTTGGCTCCACGGCAAGGGCTGGTCGCATGATTAAGCTCAGATTTTGTTCTTCTTATGTAAATTTTAGGACATTGTTATTGTTTTGTTCGAGGTAGAAACTATTCTCGGGATTTCGGTATTCGAGAAATTGAAAACATCTTTCTTTTAGAATGTTAGATTTCCAATATGGATTTTAGTTCTTCTTCTTCTTCTTCTTCTTCTTCTTCTTATTATTATTACTATTCTTTCCTCACTCTTCGGCAAGTTTACATATATTATTATCTGGTGCTGAACAGTATTTTACGTACTTCTTATTGGTATTTCATTGGCTATGACTTGGTTGATTCATTGCAATTGCAAATTCCATCTGGCTTCGTTTATTTTTATTAATTGCATATCCACAGTGTCTGAGTGTCATTTGAGGTCTATTGTACGTATAATTTGTCATGCATTAATTAACTGCTCATCTCCAAAACCACCATGTGGGTTTATTGGAACTTTGCATCTAATGTAAAGGTTCTACTCAGATAGGTAGAAAATTAGTCAGAGTTAATGAGAAGGTGGAATCTAAATATCATCAGTCGAGGCTAGTTACCGAATCCATATTGTTTTTTTGTTTTTTTTTTTTTTCAATTTTATTTTTAACTTCTATTATTACAATTTTGTTGGATTTGGAGACAAAAGAATCCATATAGCTCATCCCATCTAGTATGAGATTAAGGCATAGTTGTTGTATTATTTTACACTTTATTATAAAAGTTATGCACTTGGAAAATTCATAGATCTTTTAGATGTTGGTATCGAACTATAACAACTTTAGCATTTTGACTGGACGTTATCTTGTCAGAATCAGGGAGTCTCTTAATACATTGAGGGGGTACAAGTGAATGAAGTTTTATCTGCATTATATAGCTTAAATTTACCAGCCTGGTTTGGCAAAGAGGGGAGGATTCAGCTGGAGATGAGGGGATGATATTTGCAAGAACGTATAACTTTTGTGAGAAATATGATCAAAGAGATATTAGACCAATTATAATTTCTGATGGAAACTCAGAAGTTGGCTCTGAAGCATTGTAGTGCATGCATGCTAATTTTCTGGAATTATTTAGGAGACTTTCCCTCTATTATTGTACATAGGCTTTTCTACAGATGATCTAATGTGATACATTCTAAATTGACTGTTGAAGAGATTTCTCAAAGACTTTGTGACAGTGTGAGTTAGAGTTTCTTTCCTTCCTTTTAGTGATGCTAAATCCGTGGCATAAGTGTGCCCAGTGCATGTTTGAGTGACTCATGCTGATGCAATTCAAGGAATATTAATATCTCAGTGCCAAAATGTTGTTCTGGAACCATGATGAAAAAGAAAAATTGATACTGGCACGTTTTAATTTGAGGTGTACTGTATGCATGACAAACCAGTCCTATTTGATGTTTGTCTGTTTTGCTTTGTGTTAGGTTCAAAGATTTTAACTCAATCTAAAACAGAAGTTTCTGAGATATCATCCCCAATATAAAGTTATTGCCTAAAACTATATGCTTTTATGCTTCCTGTGTTAGTTCATATATTTTATTTTTCAACTCTTTGTTTTAATTAATGATACCTTTTCTGTTTTAGGGCAATCTTGTTTCTGAATTGTGTATTCTGATCTCTGTATTCAACCCAAAATTGTGGAAGGTCAAATAAATTGAAGGGCAGAAATAATATGGCTGTTTCCTTGAGAGAGGTGGATCCAGCTTTCCAGGGAGCTGGACAGAAAGCGTATCCTTCATTAAATATGCAGCATCTCTGTGTTCTTATATTCTACAAATACTTTACTCTTGTGGATTTTGTTTTAAATTGCAATAGTGTCAATGGATCTCATCAAAATAATATCCTTAACAGTATATAGTGGACTTGAAGTATGGAGGATTGAAAACTTTCAGCCTGTTCTTGTCCCAAAGTCTTCACATGGGAAATTTTTCATGGGTGACTCCTATACCGTTTTAAAGGTTTGTTTTACATTATCTGTCCATCTGTGGTGTCTATGCATATGTGCGATACTTGGCATGTAAGATATAGACTTTGTTTCATTGACTGTTGACTGGGAGCTTTTCCACCAGTTTTAGTGATAGTGGCTGAAGAGAGAGATATGAAGGTTATAGATTGTTATGAGTATTATATTTTGGCACACGTTTCTTAATAATTAAATTATTACTTGCTATTGCTATTTCATTGCTATTCTAGTTTCATGCATGGTGATTCATGTGAAATTGCATGTAGGAAGTGTAATATATTTTAGACATCATCTGTAGTCTGCTCATGGTCAATGTGCTGGAAGAAGGAGCACTCTCTTCAAAACCTTACTTGCAGTTCAAAGTGAACCTGATTTTAAGGGGCAAAAGAACCTAGTGGTATAGGAATTGTGTTTTCTCTTCTTTTAAGGTAGAAGCAATAAAATCACCCTTTGGTGATGTCCAATTTACCCTCAAATGAACTTTTGGGCCCAAGTAGTATGTAACTTTCAATGCATGGCAATTCCACCCATCTTCATCCTCCAAAGCACTTTTTTTGGGATGAAATAAGGAAAAATGAGCATAAATCAAAAAGTGCTGCTAATTTGGCTCAAAAGTTAATTTTGGGGCAAATTGATTGTCACAAAAGAGTTAGGGGGCCAAACTACACATGCTGCCCTTCTTTTGAAAAGTTAGAAACAATTCAATGCATCAACATGGTTTATGTTGGCAGCTTTGTTAGTAAAACAAAGATTAACAGTCCACTGCCCACTACTGTTGATCTTGACTTCTGAAAGATTAAAAATCCAAGACAATTTTCATAGATGTCAGCTGATTGCAAACTGAACTGATGCTTCTGCCGTGCTATTATCATGGTTTAGATTACAATCACCATTGTCAGTGCCAACATAATATGCACTCTGATAATATCACTACCACTGCCATTACTCACCCTCTGCTACCACTATTACTGATCTTCTGCAAGCCACACTGCTATCCTATAGGTGTCGCTGGCACTGTTACAGTCGGTACTGCTATCATTTTCACTGCTATTGCCAGTCATTGTGCTTCCATAGAACACTGATACTTTCACTGAGACCTTAATGCATCCTTCTTTTGATAATTCCTGTTACAATCAATATAGTGTACTATTGCTTATTAATAACTGAATTCCTTAGATTCTGCTTTTGCTTCAAAGATAATTGCAATTATTTTCTGTGAAAACAGAAATCCAAATTTTCATTACATTGAATTATTATGACGCAATACTATTTTTCCCTTCCCAGACAACTGCCTTAAAAAGTGGTGCCTTACGCCATGATATTCATTATTGGCTGGGTAAAGATACCTCTCAGGTGAGTCCTTATTTTTCATATGTTTCTTATATTTGTACTCAATGTCCTTTTCTTGCTTTGGGTCTTTGACTAGAACTCTTTTTGAATAGGATGAAGCAGGTACTGCTGCCGTTAAAACAGTTGAATTGGATGCAGTCCTTGGAGGTCGTGCTGTACAGTATCGTGAGGTACAGGGCCATGAAACTGAGAAGTTCTTGTCTTACTTTAAACCATGTATCATACCTCAGGAAGGTGGGGTTGCAACTGGATTTAAACATGCTGAAGCAGAAGAACACCAGACTCGCTTGTTTGTCTGCCATGGAAAACATGTTGTCCATGTGAAAGAGGCAAGTTTGATTCTCTTTGATAAAGAAGTCTATTAGTTTATAGTTCTAGCTTATAGTGTAAAAGAGGCAAGGCTGGTAGTCTTAGCTTTCCCATCTGTTTTTTTTTTTTGTAAAGAAAAAAAAAAACTTCTGTTAGTGATTATAATCTCTCTTACGAATATTTATTTTTGGTTAGTAGGTTCCTTTCGCTCGATCTTCACTGAGCCATGATGACATTTTTATTCTCGATACCAAGTCGAAAATTTTTCAATTTAATGGTTCCAACTCTTCTATCCAAGAGAGAGCTAAAGCTTTAGAAGTAGTTCAGTTCATCAAGGACACGTACCATGATGGAAAATGTGAGGTTGCCGCTGTTGGTAAGTGGAGAATTAGATTGGGAAGTCAAAGATTATAACATAGTTGGCTATTTCTTTTTTTTATTTTTATTTTTTTCCTTTTAATTATTTGTAATTTGGCAGAGGATGGAAAATTGATGGCTGATGCTGAAACTGGAGAATTCTGGGGTTTTTTCGGCGGTTTTGCTCCACTTCCTAGGAAAACAACTACCAATGAGGATAAAACTGCTGATTCTGATTCTACTAAGCTGTTTTGGTAATGATCTTGTTTCTGTCTACCCTCTGCTTGTTCAGTCTTTGTTTCTGTATATCATATTCAGTAATGCCTATGATTCTGTATTCTGCATTTGAATTTATGTTTCATTTTAGAGGAGAAGAACCAGATTTCATGATGTGATTTTTTCTAATTAACATGCTCTCCTTTCAAGTGTTGAGAAGGGGCAGGCAGAACCTGTTGAGGCCGAATCTTTGACTAAGGAACTACTATTTACAAATAAGTGCTATATTTTGGATTGTGGAATTGAAGTGTTTGTATGGATGGGAAGAGATACATCACTTGATGAAAGAAAGAGTGCAAGTCAAGCAGCAGAGGCATTACTCTTTTTATTATGTATCCCATATGGATTTTGACATTTTAATTTCTTTAATGTAGTTTTTTTATTTGTGTTTGTTGTTGATTATAATACTCAGGAGTTACTCCGAAAAGCGGAACGACCAAAGTCCCATATTATTCGTGTAATTGAGGGATTTGAAACAGTGATGTTCCGGTCTAAGTTTGAATCATGGCCCAAGAAAGCTGATGTGGCTGTGTCTGAAGATGGTAGAGGCAAAGTTGCAGGTCATTAACTTGATGTTTTAGAGTTTTTAATATTCATGCATTTTGGTTTTCTACATGAGAATCCATCATAATTATAAATGGAGTTCTATAATTTTAATTATTTGGAGATTTTGCAGCCCTTCTAAGACAACAGGGGGTTAGTGTCAAGGGTCAGTTGAATGCTGCACCAGTGAAGGAGGAACCTCAACCATATATTGATGTCACAGGAAACTTGCAGGTACTGTGTGTATATTCCAAATTTAGATAGTTTATTGGACTTGGGATGCTAGGTTTGATAGGAGGCTGGTTCTTGTTATATCTTTGTTTTGATTTATATTCGTTATGGTCATGCACATCTACTGAAATGAAAATCTTAACAAGCCTAAATTTACAGAAAGGAATCTTAAATCTGAGGATTTTCTTTCTTAATTTGATTTTACCAGAAATCAATTGCAGATATTGCTTTCCTCAGATTTAGCATCCAGTACCCATATGGCGCTTTTTTGTTTTTTTACAATGGCGAGTTAAAGCAGACATATTGACATATGCACCATTAGCTGAAGCAGGAGATCTGAATGGCATATGAGACACGAAAGAGTAGAATCAATCTTAAGTCAATATTAAATCAAATAAGGAAAGAAGTGACAATTTATTGTTTGGAACTTGGTAATTTATTGGAAGGGTAGGAAATATTTTACAACTGTCAGAGAATAGATCTATACATCACATAAGTAGATGAAAAACGTAAATGTTTGGAGAAAAACCATAAGTTCGTGTTTTCAATGAGTTCTATCAATCATGTCAGTGGAAATCTCTTTTTTTTTCTTTTTTTTTTACATATAAATGCACTCTGGATTTTTCTTCAATGCATTTTTGGATGATTATCAATTTCCTATGCTTTTCTGTTCATTTGAATCTTACTGTCATTGCACATTATAATCCATGTCATCTGCAAATAACACTATAATCTTGTTGCTAATTATAGCTTCCAACTTGATTGGATAGGTTTGGCGTGTGGATGGCAACGGAAAGGTTCTCCTTGACACTTCAGATCAATCAAAGTTTTACCGTGGGGATTGCTATATATTTCAGTATTCATATCCGGGAGAAGACAAGGAAGAATATCTTATAGGAACATGGTTTGGGAAGAATAGTGTTGAGGTGAATTTCAAGTATCTTTAATTAAAATTTATTTCTTTCTTTCTCCTCCCTCTCCCACTGTCCCACCATATCCTTGGTCTAAAATGTCTTTTGTAAGCTCATTCTTCTGCATGCCTTTGAGGTTGGCTTGGATTTTTGGATGAGTGCTGCCATTAGCACCTTAAAAATGTTAAGAGATATGGAGACTTAAAGTGTCTTGTTCTATTATTTAGGAGAAGAGTGCTGCAGGACAGTATTACTTATATTCTGATGTTAGATATATTTTTTGCCTCATGATTGGAAAGACCTTTGTGGCAACTTTTTTACCATCTAGCTATCGGGAAATTTCAGCTAGTCTAACCTTAACATGATTGTTAAAGTGTAGCAGGAAAAAAATAGATGCAACTAATTTCTTATGATTTTACTGACTTTTTTTCTCTTTCTTCCTTTTCGGATAAGCTCTTTGGGTTAATATCTTTCATGCATGAAATGTTATTGACATTCTTTTTAGCTTTTCACGTCAATTATCTTTACTTTGTCAGATAGCATTTGGTTATTGTGAGTAACACGTTCCCACTTCTCATCCCCATCTCTGTAATATGGACGGATAGGACTTTTCATTTCTATTTTTAATTAAGCTGGCTTTATGCTTTTAATGCCTAAGCATTCGTATCAATTAATTCTTTTTTTTTTTTTTCTTATCGTCATTTAATCAATTTTGGGGCTCTCTTGCTTATTTCAGAAAATGGAAATTTGTAGAAACTTAAATGACATCTGTAGTTGGAATTTTGCTCATCTTTTAGGATGTAAGCTCTTCAACAAATTTCGTTAAGTGTTAAGCTCAATAGTATCTTGTCTGAACTTCTAATACACACAAAATCATGGTATTAGTTTGTGTTGGCTATGAAGTGATGTTATTGGTAAAGAAACTACCATATGGAAATATGCTAATATAGCATTGGTTAGCACAAATATTGTTCCTAACATAAGGCTTGATGTCTTTGCCATGCTGTCCTGGATTCTGATGTTCACTGGAGGGGCCTCTTTGTTCCCATGTGCCATCCTGTGAAGCAAGAGCTGAAGCTTTATGCAGGCTGGAATTCTTTTTCTTATGTGCAGTGTATATATATCAGTATTTTGTGAATTTGTCCTGCTTTCTGTGTCATTTCGATGCATTAGTTTCTGTACTTATTTCACATTTATCTTAATTGTAGGAGGAAAGAGCTTCTGCTATTTCATTGGCAGGCAAGATGGTTGAATTATTAAAGTTTTTGCCTGCTCAGGTTGTTTTCGTTAGCCGTTGATTTATTTTCTCATAGTGATCAGAAGTTACATTTTCAGATGCTCATCCTGGCCCTCTTTCTTTTTGGTCAAACTATTGTTTCTTAGGCTCGCATCTATGAAGGAAACGAGCCAATCCAGTTCTTTATAATCTTGCAGAGTTTAATTGTTTTTAAGGTTCGTGTGCTTTTAAGATATGATGGAGAAGCATAATCATTTATTTAGTGATTATAATTTAGCCTTGCCTTTTCAAACTTTACCAAAAATAAACTAATCTGAAGTTTATCAGGGTGGTCTTAGCACTGGATACAAGAGTTATATTGCAGAGAAGGAATTACCGGATGAGACATATAAGGAGGATGGGATTGCATTATTCCGCATACAGGGTTCTGGACCAGATAATATGCAAGCAATACAAGTTGATCCTGTATGTGGTGGTGTTTTTTAGTTATTTCTGAAAATTCTTCTTTTTTCTCCTTTTCTTTTTGAATGTGCTTCTAATTATTGAAGTTAAAAGTTTAAGTTCTGAAGGCTTGAAACTTTTTATTTGTCTTAATTTCTTATTTTATTACCCAACCAATGTGGAAGTAGGTTCTAGACACTCTATTTTCATATTGATATTGGATAATGGTAGAAATGGCTTATAATTTTTGTTATTTTTTACCTCTTGGAAATGATCTTATGCTTGATAATATTTAGTTCCCTGCTTATAAATTATGTAATGTATTTTAGAAATAAGATTTGTAAAGTTAATCTGTATCTATTGCCTCTGTATTATCACTTGTCACATTTTTTTCCTTAAAACTTCCCTTTTTTTTTCTGTATACAAGTAGGATGCACGATTATTTTTTCAATTATTTATTTAAAATTTCTCACTTTTATCTGTATTCTCTTTTGAATAGAGGGGCAGAATGTTCATGAATTTTTTTTTTCAAATATTTAGATGGACTTGTGTGAAAAAGAAAAAGAAACAAACAAGCTAATTACTTAAGTTCCAAGTCCATTCTAGTTTTGGTGAAAGTATTTTTTTTTTCTGTGGAGATTCCTATTTCGTATATTTGATTCCTTCAATTTTGTTGGTTCCTTAGCCTTTTTCTGTCCCTCTTTCTTTTATATTGTTGTCTCTGTGAGTTCTATGCTTCTTTTGCTAGTTGAGCTTTTAAATTATATCCAGGAGGTCTAAATCACTTGCAATCCTTGCAAATTGGTTTAACATAATGCCTTGTTTAGGTGCTTTTATCCATTGCCCTTCCAGCTACTTGTAATATGTCTCTGTTTAATAATTTGATTATCCATCTCCAAAGGCAATTATTTCAGTGTGGTTGCCTTACACCATGAGAGCTTGAAAACATGATATTGGTCTTCAACTTTTCAACTTACAAGAAGTATAATTCAGTCTGCATGTTTAACATTGTAGCATTTGTATTTCATGGATATACTTGGGTGCATAATTATTTAAATTTGTCAAGTGTTGGTGTTCCCGCAATTCAACTATGAACTCTCCTTATGTATTTCTAAAAATGACATGATTTCTTCACTTGTTTATACTGGGAATGTCTACAATGTCTCTATTATCTTTGCAAATTAACTTTCACTAAGCATTAATTTTTGGATAAAACTCTTCGCACTATCAAATTAAAAAAAAAAAGGTACTCTTTAAGGTGTAATCTTGATATGCATGTTGCATGTGGATCTGGGTTCTGTTGACATGCACAATTTTTGTTCAAAATTTGCGCATGTACAGTCTTAATTAATTTCTTATTTCTATCTTCATTGAACAATCAGGTTGCATCATCCCTGAATTCTTCTTATTGTTACATATTGCACAATGACTCCTCTATCTTTACTTGGTCTGGGAACCTTACAACCACAGAAGACCAGGAAGTTATGGAAAGGCTATTGGATCTGATAAAGGTTTGATGAATCTTCTTCTAAATAATTTCTTTAGGTAGTTGACTCAAATTCTAACATATATGGATTTCTCCTTGAGTTATTTGAATATTTTTTTTGGCACATCATATTATATTAAAATTTAGTTTCAGGACCATGAGAAAAGATTGCGTCACAGGGCAATTGACTGGAAATTCCAGATCTATTAAGTTTCCATTTTGCTTGTTCTGATTCCTTGAATGACCTATTTTGAGTTAATTATTCAAGCTCATTAAAGGGAGCTTAAAACCTTCGACCTTGTTAGAAGAGAGAGCTCCGTGTCTCTTTAAGTTGTTTTATAAATTCAGCTTAGGGTTTTGTTACTCACATTGGTCCTTTTAACAGGACTATTCTTATTACAAAAAGAAGAAACCTATCTGTTAGGCTTCTCATAATAACTAAATAACATAAATGAACCTATTCTAGGAAATAAACTAACAGCAACAAATAAGAAACATGAGCCATTGAAACACTGAAAGTCAATTGCCATGCCTGGAATAGACACAACCCACAAAGGCATCCGTAAAAGTTAGACTTGACCATATATTTTGTTTCAGCTTTACTAGAAAGCTTATGTATCTTCCAATTTATGCGGAGAACTGATTTTGTAGAATTTCAGTAGTTATCTATTTTCCGAATCGATTAAACCAACCCTAATAGTCGTGATAGACAAATGTTTATGATTAAAGGAAGCATTAGTACGTATATCATCTGGCATTGTGAAGAATGCAGACAAATGTTACTTTACTCATTTCAAAATTACTCCTACATGCATGAGGAAGCTCCTTTTAGCTCATCATACTTCTGGTGTATTTTCATTCTAATTACTCCTTATTTGCTTATAAAACTGCAGCCAAATATGCAAACAAAGCCACAAAAAGAAGGTTCAGAATCTGAGCAATTTTGGGACATATTAGGAGGAAAAAATGAATACCCCAGCCAAAAAATAAGAAAGGAGGCTGAAAGTGATCCTCACCTTTTCTCTTGTGTATTTTCACAAGGTAGGAAAATTGCTCTTTGATTCTTTGCATTACCTTGTTCTATTTCTATCTTATGTACTCACGGTTATCTAATTCCTAGTCATTTCTCTTTGTCCCATGGTTTTCCTACCAAAATGCGCGGTGATCTGCAGGAAATCTGAAGGTGTGTGCTTTGTATTATATTATTTGCAACTATATAATATCTTGAATATTATTTTGAAGTTACAACTGTTCAGGCTCTGGTAGTTTTCAAATTATTCACTTCTTTGTGTGTTCATGTATTGATGGATTATAGAACCATTACTTTTTTTTTTTTAATGCTCTCTACTATGCAAGATTTTGTGGCAATTATGCTCTAATCTGTTTTGACTGTGATTGTAACTATGTTACTGTAGGTGACAGAGATATACAACTTCACTCAAGATGATTTGATGACTGAAGATATATTCATCTTGGATTGCCACTCTGAAATCTATGTCTGGGTGGGGCAACAGGTGGACGCCAAGAATAAAATTCATGCTTTAACTATCGGAGAGGTATGGTTTTCTTAGATTGTGGGGGGTGTAGTAACGGCATTTTTTTTGGATGATTCTGGTTTGCAATTTAAGTGCCGCATTACTATACTGTTTCCCCTGGTTTTTATTTGTTTGAAGTTAAAGGCAAGGCAGGCACTTAGGTCTTCAATCTCAATGCTGTTTGACTTGGCTTGGCTCCTAGGTTAATGACTTACTATTGATATCACCTTTTGCTTCTTGCTTGCTCTCAACAGAAATTTATCGAGAAGGATTTTCTATTAGAGAAGTTATCTCATGAAGTTCCAATATATATTGTGATGGAAGGGAGTGAACCACCTTTTTTCACTCGTTTCTTTGCATGGGACTCCACAAAATCTGCTGTAAGTTAGACTGTAATGGCTGTAAAGTAATTAGTATGACTTTAGATTTTTTGTGAGATTTTAATGTTTTCATTTGGACACAGATGCTCGGCAACTCATTCCAAAGGAAGCTTGCAATTGTCAAGAATGGGGGTACTACTCCAATTATAGATGTAAGAAGCTCTTATTTGCTTTTGAAGTTGCTCGAGATAGTGAGCAAAAATTCCTTTCTGAGTTTTACATCCACATCTTGGACCTTTTATCCTAATTGCTAGTTCTTTTAGACTTTGCATCTTTTCAAAAGTTGTTCGATTTTGCCTGAGGATCTATGGTTGACCCATAAACTACAGTGCACGAGTAATTTAAATATCAATACCACTGATTTCTCTTATGAAAACTAGTGCATGCATCCTAGTAAAAATCATTCAGGGAAGAGTTGGCTTCAAACATTTTAAAGAAAAAGGGTGGAAGTGAGAGAAGGTCCTGTCTTGTGTATCGTAATTGCATTTATAAATTTTCTGTCTTTTTATAAATTGTTTAAACTGAAAAGCTCCTTATTGGTTTCATTTCTCTAATATCAGAATGTTGACCATATATATTACAAGTAAATAAACGAATCAGTCTATTCTATGGCTTTAAAATAAAGAGTGAAAGTCTGCCATGTACAGCCATCAGAAACATTCATTTTCTTGTTTTTCCTGTTGAGTGCAATAATTTATTTATTGTTGTAGATCTTAATTTGCATATTATGTTGTTAAAACCATTCTGTTTAGCATCAGTTTCTGATTGCATGTGCGGTGCTTGATTAGAAACCGAAACGAAGAACTCCTGTATCCTATGGAGGAAGATCGAGTGTTCCAGACAAATCACAGCGTTCCAGAAGCGTGTCTTTCAGTCCTGACCGAGTACGTGCCAGGGGAAGATCACCAGCATTCAGTGCACTAGCTGCTAACTTTGAGAACCCAAGTGCTAGGAACCTTTCAACCCCACCACCTGTTGTTAGAAAAATTTATCCAAAATCAGCATCCCCAGATTCAAAAGTATCTGCTTCCAAATCTGCAGCTATAGCAGCACTTACTGCAGGTTTCGAACAACCACCACCAGCGCGACAAGTTATCATGCCCCGCTCTGTCAAAGGTATTTATACTGAAGCTTTTTGAAGGCAGTTAAATTGATACTATAATACCTCCAATTTCCTGGTTGTAAATTTGATATAACTGCTTGTATTGTTTTAAGGGAGCCCTGAGCCTCCAAAACCAACGCCTGAAACAAACAATAAGGAGAACACAATGGGCACAAGATTAGAATCCCTTACAATAAAGGAAGATGTGAAAGAGGGTGAAGCTGAAGACGAGGAAGGGCTCCCAATATATCCATATGATCGCCTTAAAACTAACTCATCGGATCCCGTCACCGAAATTGATGTGACAAAGAGAGAGGTAAGCTATTGAAAATTTGCTACGTCATCTTAAGCATACATTTTGAGACTGGACTAAGATATTTTTGTTCATTACATGCAGACGTACCTCTCAGCAGCAGAGTTCAGGGAGAAATTCGGGATGACTAAAGACGCATTCTATAAGATGCCAAAATGGAAACAGAACAAGCTTAAGATGGCTGTTCAGTTGTTTTGAGTGTTCGGCATACCTCAACCTCGCCTTTGGCTACCTGAAAGCTTATTTATATATCTGTACAAATTCTTCCTGGAAGGATATAATTTTTAGGATCTTTAATTGCTATCAAATATTCTAAATCCTCCACTTTATTCGTTCCTGCAGTGGGGGGAGCTCGGTTTCTCAGAGTAAAAGGGACAGCATCAGTGCATTTTTAGCTGCTTCTGCTCCCCAGGAAGCTTGTTCCTTGATTAATGGACAGTATGAGATTTTTTTTTTATTTCTCTATTTTTTTTCTTCTTTTTTCCATCTGATGATTTCTTTTTTTCGGTTGAGTTAGTTGTTTGTTATTCTTTATGATCACAGGTTTGTTGTGAGCTTGCAATTTTTGTTTCCCATTTTTGAATTGAAAATTTGATTTTCTGTAGCGATTAGGTTGCTTGAGAATGCAGAAAGTTTAGGATGTATTTTTACAATTGAGGATGAAAGTGTGTACAGCAGAGTGTAAAAACCAACCCACTCATTATTTGTTTTTAATAAAAATTGTGTTTTTGTTTTAATTTTTATTTATTTTGTTAATTTTTAAGTGATTAATTTTGTATTTTACCAGTCAATAATTAATTTTTTTTGTCAATTTTTGCTCATTTTATATATTGATTCTCTTGATATAAACAACAATTTGAAAACTAGGCGATTGTGTTACTGATTTCATTAACAGTTTCACCCATTAATGTTAAAAGTAGGGGTGGAAAAAAAATTAAAATTTTGGTTAACCGAAAAATTAATTTAAAATTAAATTAATTTTTATATTAATCAAATAAAAAATTTTGGTTTACGGTTTTTACTTTTAAAAATTGACAGTTTGGTTAACGGTTAATCGATTTATATATATTTTAAATTTTATATTTAAATTTTTCAATATTTTTGTAATTTATAAATATTACATATTATATAACTTTTTAAAATATTATTGTAATATATATTTAGTAAATAAACATTAAAATTATTTATTATTATTATTATTATTATTATTATTATTATTATTATTATTTATTTGTTATATGTGCATAATTAGCATTTTATTATTTGTTTTATATTGAATGTATTTAATTTTATAATTAATTATGAAAATTTAGTTTTTATTATGATTCTTTTAATGGGTATCATATTTAATTTGTATTTTTTATTTTTAAATTATTTTTAACTATTAAAAATAATATTATAAATTATATAATTCATTAAATTTATATATTAAAATTTTTTAGTGGTCAATTAATAAATAGATTCAAAAAAATTGGTTAAAAATAGAAATTGATATAAAAGTTAATAAAAATTAATGAACTGATTAATAAAATTATTAATAAACAGGTTAATCGATTAATGTTCATCTCTAATTCTCTAGTTAAATGCATATAAATTTAGAAATAAAAGATAATCTTCAAGGAATTGTTTTTTCATCTATAAATCTATAGGAAACCTTGAATTATTTGAACTTTGACTTCAATTTTAATGCTTTCTTGTCTAAGAATAAAAGAGATTGGTAGTTTATTAGTATGTATATATTTAAAAAAGGCCAATGATTGATAGAAATGTATATGATATAATCACGTGTACAAGGATGTTAATTCGCTACTTCGAAAATGATAAAACTATAAATTAAAATAATAAATATAAAAATTGATCGATTTAATTTAATTTTTCGATTTTAATCAAAGTTTGCTCACCCTATAATATGCAGGAAACCTTGAATTATTGGAACTTTGACTTTAATTTTAATGCTTTCATGTCAAAGAATAAAAGCTGCTGGCAGTCTACTATGTATATATTTAAAACGTCCAATCAATTATAGGAATGTATATGATATAGATGGCTGCATAATTATATGTATAAAGGTATTAATTGGTTACGCTGAAAATGATAAAATTATAAATTAAAATTTTATTAAATATAAAAATTCTGAAAATTTATAAAAATATTAAATGCTTATTTAAATTTAAAAAGAAAATTTCATACTCGAAACCTTGTTACATTGCCTATTTTCTATTGAAAATATCTTTTATTCATTTTTAATCAAAAATATTTTTATACAGAAACTACAAATTAAAAAAAAAGATTAAATTAATTAAAGTAATATTTATTTGTTTGTAAGAGAAAAGAAAAAAGGCAAAATGGAGACAATCCTTATAGAAAACTTTGCTTTCCCTGTGCAGAAATAAATAAAATATTAAAAAATTAAATAAAATATTAAAAAAACCAAAAAATAAAATAAAATAAAATAATAAATAAATAAAGACTAAATAAGAAGAGCACCGCAGGCTCTGAAAAAGTGGCACCAACAACAATACGAAACTAAAAAATCCAATCCGAAATTTCATGAGAGAGAGATAGAGAGATTCGCACAGTAACCATTGACAGAGACACAGTTTTTCACGAACTTGTATGGTGAGCTAATTCCACAAACAACAGCAAGAACAGCTTAGAGGGAGAGAGAGAGAGAAAGAGATACTTAATGGCGACTGGCGGCGATAGAGTTCCAGTGGAGGTCTGTAAAGGTATCAATGGTCTCGACAAGGTTGTTCTCCGCGAGACACGTGGCAGTTCTGCTGAGGTTAGATCATTCCTATCTCTTCTTGATTTTTGCCTCTAATTTCTGGGATCTATTTCTTTCGATTCCGGATCTTTTCCGAATTTTCCTCTTAGGGCTTTTTTTTTTTTTAGCTACCTCTGATCTCCTTATTATACTTTTTATGGATTGCAAAAACTGCTGCTTTATGTGCTTATTCTGGAATTTTAACTTTGTGTTTGTGATGCAATTGCGTTGGATGTATTAGTAATGTAGTAGCGTTTTTGCAATTGCATACTTTCTATGGAATGTTTGTTTTGGGTGTTCATTGCTAGATTTCTTGTAGGTAGATTTACCATTGATGGTACTTGTGTCTTCAGTGGACGGTTTTGTTCAGATATAGAATTGAGAGCATGTATTGCCATTTTAGCCGTGTTTATGGGATCTGTTATCTCATTCAAGGTGCCAGCAGACACCCAACTGTGCAATACTTATAGATTGAGTAAATCTCAACTTCTGCAGATCTATACAACTTTTACAGGCCTGTGTTTGTGATCAGGCTATAGGGCTTTCTAACCTCAAGTCAGAGAATAACTTGTGTTTCTAAGACTTTCTCACTTTGACCTTTTTTTCCGCCAATTTCATAGCAAGGCTTGTTACTGACAACCCAAAAAACCAGGGCTACAGGATCTCGGTTTTGAAAGAATTTTCTTCTTCCCCTTTCACTAAAAGATTGGATAACCATTTTTAACCACCAACTGACAAGGATTAATAGTCTCCTAATGCATTAAAGGAACTGGTTTCATGTTTATAGCCAAATGTGGAACTTAATTACAAAGACAAAATTGATTGCAGGTAGAAAAATAGCTGCCCTAAAACAAATTAAGAATAACTATAGCACCTAAGATATACTGACGCCAAATGTTTTAATTCTTGGAAAAGGTATAAATGATAATAATCGGGTTTAGCTAATCTTGAAGTTTTGTTAGCATTAGAATGCAGCGCATGTTCAAATTTTATTGAGATAATTAACATAACCAAGATGGGTCTTCTTTGCACTTTGTGTAGTACAACCGGGAAAAGTTGCAAACTTCTACTTGTAATTATCTTGAGAAATTAGGGAAACTTGATTGAGGCTATTATTTACAGTTTCTAGTTAATTATCTAATGAACTAGATTTGATTTGGTAACCCAGAGGTGTTCTGATGAATTGGATTATGTATGTGTTTATAGTCCCTTTTCTTTCTTTTTTTTTTTTTTATATAGGCCATTTTTACATATTCTTTTTCTTTTTTTATTCCAGGTGTATCTATATGGGGGTCAGGTGACATCTTGGAAGAATGACCATAGAGAGGAGTTGCTTTTTGTTAGCAGTAAGGTGCTATACATTTATATAATCATTTCTGCTTTTTCATAAGTGTCATGTATGTTCCAAATTTGAGATGTCCTTTTCTATAACACCAATTACATTTAAAGATGAGTTTGAGCTGTAAAGTATCCAGCATACTCTGTGCAGATTTGATTGATTGTACTTTTGTTGTATCATGTAAACCCAAATTGTTTTGAATATATTATGCAGGCTACATTTAAACCTCCAAAGGCAATTCGAGGAGGCATTCCTATCTGTTTTCCTCAAGTATGTAGTCATACCTCAAATCTTATTGTTTTGCTTGAGTTCATCACTGTGAGCTATATTCCTTCTTTTATGCAGTTTGGAAGTCATGGGGGTCTTGAGCAGCATGGATTTGCAAGGAATAGAATCTGGAGCATTGACACTGACGCACCTCCTTTCCCGACAGTTTCTTCTAATAAGGCATTTATTGATTTGATCCTTAAGCCTACTGAAGAAGATACGAAGATTTGGCCTCACAGGTGTAGTGCTTGAAATCTTTTATTTGAGCAAATCTCTTAATATAATGCATAAGAATATTCTGAGCCATTCTTCCTTAGATTGAGATGCATATAATCTCTTGCTAAGTCATGATTGCTTTTGTTTTTTCCTTCTTATTTCAGTTTCGAATTCCGGCTGAGGGTAGCTTTGGGACCTGGGGGAGATCTGATGCTAACATCTAGAATCAGGAATACCAATGCTGATGGAAAGCCATTTTCCTTCACATTTGCATATCACACTTATTTCTCTGTTTCAGACGTCAGGTAATTGTTGATATTAGTTTTGCCTGTTTTGCTTGCGATGTGCTGCTGAATGATACATTATCTTCGCCTTGTTCATGCATGCATAATGCTACTATAGTTTCTCATTTGTAAAATGCAGTCTTTCCTTATCATCATGTTTCATGCCATGTTAGAGCTGTTGAATAAGCATATTCTCAAGCCATAAACTATGCAATTTTCTGAACGTGGCTTTTGGAAATGTTTGAAAGGATGCTCTTAAAATCTCATGATAGTTACAAGTTCGCCAAATCTCTTGAAAAGTTACAAAATGCTTCTGAGATTGCTTGCTTTAGTAAGTTGCTGTGAGAATATTCGTCACGTTCATGCATGGATGTCCTTCATTGCTAATAGTTTATAAGACAACCTATGTAGAAATCTAGGGTCCAAGTTAACCCTTGCCCCAATCTGCTCAGAAATTGGGGCTGCGGTTGTGGTGTCTGCTTTTAAATGTCGGTTTATGAATTTATAATGCTTATCCTTTATCAGTTCTTTCTTACACTATCTCACAGCCAAATCTCATATGTAATCTCAGGAATGCCTAGAACTGCTCAGGCTAGCTTAATCGGATTCTAGATCCATACTGAAGCCTAACTTCCCCTATTCCCTTCACTTCCAAAATCCTTGAAGACTTGACTTCTGTGGCCTTGATGATGTGGGCAGAGTAGCCCTCTCAAATCCATGTGTCCAACTTGTGTTTGGTGCTGGATTTACATTAAGAATCCCCTTTTCCTCTAGTTTTTCTTCCTTTACCAATTGAACCATTGTCCTCAGTAATGTTCACATGGCAGATAATAGACAGGACACAATAAAATTTTAATGGAACTCTTGGTTAATTGGACCTATAAATATTTTTAATTTTTATGTCCACTGCTAACTCTTGATTTGTTATTAAGATTTCTAAAGCTCTGCATCTATCGGTTGTGTTCTGATGTACTATTGATCATATGCTGATACTCAATAAAGAAATTGTTGCAAGGCTTCTCTAGTTACATGCCTTTATTTATGGCATAACATATAGTTCCCTTGACATATTCTCAGTGAAGTTCGGGTTGAAGGATTGGAGACACTTGATTATCTGGACAACCTACAGAATAAGGAACGTTTTACTGAGCAAGGGGATGCGATAACGTTTGAGTCAGAGGTAAAATAGGAATAGTGGATGTCCTCTTTTACTCAGTTATTTAATGGTAAGGCTTTAATTTATGCTTTTATCATCATACAGATCGACAAGATCTACCTTAGCACTCCCACAAAGATAGCAATCCTGGATCATGAAACGAAGAGAACATTTGTACTGCGCAAAGATGGACTTCCAGATGCTGGTAAGATCTCTATATTTCTCACGTGCATTGGACAGATCTTGTTTTAAGAACCATGTATGAGGTCAGTGGAACTCTTAATGTTTCCTCTGTCACAAAGGTAGGGACATCATTTACAATGGGTGGTGCTCAGACTGGGGATTCTGAGGGTTTAGAGCACCTCCCTTCCACAAATTATATTAAATGTTTAGTACTTAGGAGCTTTCGTTCCACATATGAAGACTACAGCCGCAAGGCAAGATTACTGCATTCACTTGTCATAGTACCATGTACCATCAAATTACTTCATTTGTTGGCTAGTACAATACAATTGTTTGGTTCAATAAGACTTCACAAGCCTATATGCAGTAGAAACTAGCTGCATTATTACCAGAACCTACTCGGTTCTTTTGACATACTTTAGGATAGTGAATAAAGGATATTTTCACAGTCGTATATAGGAGAATTAGCTGATTTGAAATGGGAGGGGCTACATTTTTCGAATGGCATGGAACTTCAAACAATTTGACTTAGCTTTAAATTCTAGCAAAATGAATTTATTTCAGTTTATTAGCAGAATTGCTATCCGATGTGGTATCTATAATCCACCATACATTGTCTCTCTATCTTGCATTTAGTGGTGTGGAATCCATGGGATAAGAAGGCAAAGGCTATGGCTGATTTTGGAGATGATGAATACAAGCATATGTTGTGTGTGGAGGCTGCAGCTGTTGAAAAGCCAATTACACTGAAACCTGGTGAAGAATGGAGAGGAAGACTGGAGCTTTCATCTGTTCCTTCCAGTTATTGTAGTGGCCAACTTGATCCTCAAAAAGTTCTTCTAAGCAGCTAAGAGATATGCACTCATTTGGTCTATATTTTATGTACTGTACAGCTACATTGGCTGGAAGTTTTTAAGCCCAGTGCTGACATATAAATGGATAATGTACTAAAGTATTGAAATTTCACTTTCTTTTGTTGATATATCAAGTATGCTTTGCTTGAGATGATGTTGTAAAAGATTGAATATTGTAAAATCTTTCTACAACAATATTTGTGAAATGAAATGGTTCTTTTCTTATTTATCAAACGTTAAGTTATTATGTCAGTTTGTTCAATGGTTGCAAGCACGAAGTAGAACAACAAATTGATTTAAGATCCAACATTATTCAGTATTCATCATTGACAATATTATTTAGTAACAGTATTAAGTTATTATTTAGTATCAATATTCAGCATTGACAGTCCACAATTCAGAGATTAAGTCACATTTTTAATTGATTTGAGCTGTAGAAACCCCAACTCAGGATCACACACATACTACGGAGCTAATCAAATATTTTAATTTGACTAGATTAGCCACATTTTTTTTTGTTTAATTAATTTCAAAATTCCTTTGAATATATCAACTCACCTGTATTTATCAATTCTACATTCATATCATATTAGAGAGCCAATTTTATAAATAATAAATACATAACAATAAACCAAACTGATATAACATCATGGAACATAAAAATGAACAAAAAGAAGCAACCCACCCGTCATGTACTCCAATTTTACAAGACACTTTAAATCATGAAGTCAAGTTTAGTTTTAATTTTGTTAAGACTCTAATTCAAGTATTAAGCCTTTTTTTATGCATGTTATTTTCAGACATTAATTAAAATCAAATTAAATCAGAACCATACAACCCTTAATGGTATACTCCATGTTAAGTAATAATTAGCCTTGTAATTGCAGACCCGAACCAAGTTCCAATTTTATAGGTATGCAAGTCCAAAGCTCCAATGGGCTGAAAATACTATAACAACAATAATGATACTGCGGAAAACTGGTTGTAATATGTTGAGGATATATGAATTCTGCAAACATCACAAATATTTCGAATCTAACATGCCCAAAATAACAATAAACAAAATCATCTATCAAGAAAATGTTGACAAAATCGGAAAATATCAAAAGGTTTTTTAAGCAGAAAATACATCCAAAGGGCAATAAAACTTAAATAGTACTTCAACTTCAAAACTAACTTATGCACCCTTATCAGCTTTGGCAGCTGTGGCAGCAGCTTGTCCACGGAGACGCCCAGTCCTCCTTGCAGCAATAAGACCGACCTTTTGGCCAGGAGGAGCATCCCTCCTAACAGTACTGGCATGCCCAATATGCTGGTGGTTACCACCACCATGGGGATGCTCCACAGGATTCATAGCAACACCACGAACCTTGGGCCAGCAGTTCCTCTTCACTCTGTATTTGTGATATGCATTTCCAGCCTTCAGTAGAGGCTTCTCAGTCCTACCTCCACCTGCAACTTGACCGACCATAGCTCTGCATCCACTTGGTACGACTTTCTTGGCACCGGAGGGAAGCTTGATCCTAGACAAACATAATTGACAGCCACAACCACATTTATAAAGATAGTAAGAAACTATGAAGCCTTCACTCAGTAACAAGATACATTAAGCAAGTCTGATACTGTATGCACAGGCCCATCAAGTTATTTAGGATTTCTAGAATTAGGACCCATTAAAACTTAATAACATCCTAGAGATGTTCACTACTAATACTAATTTCTGCATCATTAACCAACTACGATGATACACACACACACATGTATAATCATAAAATAATAATAAAAAAAACTAGAGGGAAGTAACTTTCAATACTATATCACCCTATCAAACTGGGGGAAGAACAAATGAACTTCCATCTTATTCATGAACAACCACGTCTACAATTAGGTCAACAGAAATCCACACCTCAATTTCAAAGACTAACTGACCCATATCTCAGATAATGTTCGTTAACATTGAGAACTTATTACAAATAGAGCAGCAAAAATTGAAAACAATATCTTATATACACCAAAGCAATAATTTCTAAGCAAAGTTGAAGTAAAGCTAATGCTGCCAATAAAATCAACTTAATGCAGTTATATCCACCACTCATAATACCCAATCAAGCAATTAACCAATAAAAGCTGCCTTATGTCTCTAGTCAAAAAATATTTTGAACAATCGATCATCTGTATCATATCTCTAAAACTATATGAAGAAAAACCATATGAAAAAAAACACACCTTTTTCGTTTCCTTTTTTCCTAAGAAAGAGAAATCTATCACTAAAACTCAAAGAGATAACTTAAAAAGAACAACAAATTTTCCTACCTGGTAGTTCCATTATCAGGGTTATGACTAATAACAATAACATAATCGCCAGAAGCTCTAGCAAAAGACCCTCTATCACCCACATGATGCTCAACATTGCAAACAACAGCTCCCTCAGGAATCGATCTCAAAGGCAAAACATTTCCAACCATTAAATTTGCTTTCTTTCCACAGTATACGAATTGCCCAGTATACATTCCTTCAGCTGCAACGAAAAGCTCCTTCTGGTGCTTGTAACGGAACGGGTGACGGAAAGTGACGCGTGCCAACGGGGCACCACGGCCTGGGTCGTGAATTATGTCCGTGACCACTCCCTTCAGGTAACCATTTCGCTCGCCGAAATCAAGGGATCTGAAGCGGGCCGGACCCTTCCGGTGGTGCGTGTGGGACTTGAAAACGGAGCCTGCACCCTTACGTTGGGCACGAATCACTCGACCCATTTCGTCTAATGGGGAATTGACGCTCTTAGGGTTAGGGTTTTTCTGGGTATGTAGCGGCAGCTAACAAACGTGAAGAAAGGAAGAGAGAAAGGGTTTTATAGTGAGGGTTTCTTCAGAGTGATACGAAATTACATTTTCGCCCTTCTCTGTGCTTTTGTTTTGCTAGAGGAAAACCCTAATTGTAATGGGCTAATATTGCTAAGCCCTTTAAGCTTTCCAAAGTTTGAGAAAGTAATTACATGAAATTAAATTAGTTAAATAAATATATGAAATAAAAAATAAAATGTGTTCCTAAACCATAATACTATATAACATTCCATTATTCTCATTAATTTATATCTTACACATTTTTTGAAAAATAATTTGCCATTCAAAAATTTTAAAACTTTTTTACATGTAATTATACTTTAATATAATAATACACAATATTTCATTAATGGAACTAACGTACATGTATTTTAATCGTCATTAAAAGACACGTTATTATTTTATTGATAAATTTAATATAAAAAATTATAAATATTTAGAAATTTAATGCGAAAAATTTTAAAAATTCAGATATCCAATAAAAAATGAGTTTTACCAACATGAAATAACATTAATAACGATTGAAATACACGCGCTAACGTGACATTTATAAGTGTATAAGTGATTGGATGCTCCAACATATTAAAATATAGAAATTTAACCATTATATGTAGTTGGACAAAATTCATGTACCACTAAATATAACTCTTTAAACTCCAAATTTCAAAATGTATTTTATTTTTCTTGTAAAATTATTTAATTTAAACATTAGAATCTCTCTTACCGTAATTCTGCTGTGAATATTCTTATTCTCAAGCATACTCAGTTAGCCACTTAACTACTCATAGAGCAAAATGAACTAGATTTTGTAAAAAATTTATCATCCTTAGGTGTAAGAACCAACAAGGTTCATTTAGTGTCAGTTTGGTAAAACTTATGAAAATAATTTTTTTAATTAATAAAAATTATATTTCAAAAAGTATAGAACTGTTTAGTAAATAAAATTAAAAAATAATACCAAAGGCAATATTAGAATGTTCTGGAATTTTAATCATGCTTGTTTTTTATGCAAAACCCCAATACTCGTATGTATTTGTGTATAGATATTTTGAACTCTTCCTCACATGCAGGGCCCAATTACTTTTTGATTGAATGTGGAAATGGGCCATATTAAAATTCAGCCCATTTCATATTGATCCTTGGTCCTAGGCTCCATTATCTTTCGTGTAGGAGTGAGTATGAACTGATTAATCGATTCATGTGCAAAAAAATTAATCAGTTCATTAATATTAATTTTTTAAAATTACTAATCATTAACCAATTCGTTACGTTCGGTTAACCAGTCTATCGGTTTCAGTTTTTCAATTTGGTTAACCAATATATTTAGGTTTACCATTATAATTTATAACATAAAACTATATTAAAAAAATTAGACAAAGTTAAATTTAATTTCAAATGTATAAAGTAATTTAATATAAAAATTATGAAAAAAAACATAATTCACTAGCCAAAATTCATATTCTATGAATTAATAGTTAATATTATAAAATAAATTTGATATTTATTAAAAATTAATATGTTTGATTGTAAGTTAAATAAAATTTTGGATAATATTAAATGTTATAACAAAAACTCTAAAATATAAAAAAATGCAATTAAATACTATTAAGTAAAGTATTAATACCAATATATAATAAAAAATAACATATATAAAATTTAATCGAATATTATATATAAATATTACTATATAATTAAAGATAATGAGATAATAAAAATTTAGTTTAAAGTATTATATAAATTTTATAGAAAAATATAAAAAATTAAGGTATAAAAATAAAAATATAATTTAAATATATTTTAAAGTATTAATTTATATAAATTTTAGAAAGAAATAAAAATAATATATATATATATATATATATATTAACCGTTTAACTGTGGACTAACGGTTAACCGGTATTTAAAAACTTAAACAGTTACCATTAATATAAAAATATAAAAATTAAAAACCGTAATCGAGTCCATCAAATTGATTAACTGTAAAAATTAATTCTATTTCGAATCGATTTTACGATTAATCATATTTTTGATTTTTTTTGTTTATCTCTACTGTCATGTGCTATGCAAAAGAATTGTGATTTGTTTTTAATTAAAGCCAAGAGAATAAAATTCGAATTCTTATATATTAGAATAGCAGTTGGACTTTCGATAGTTTGAAATATAAATAATTTTCAAATTGTGATTTGTATTGGCAAAATTGGATATTATTTATATTTGCAATTTCACTTTTTTTTATTCACATAAAAAAAATGCTCTGATAGATTTGAATTTATATTTTGTATTTTCAAATTTATTTTGGGATAAGCTTTTTTTCCCTAAAAATTCGATAAAATTTACTCTTATCTTTTTTTTTTGTGCTAATACTTTTTATAATAGAAAAAAATATTCATGTATTTTTCAAAATAGAGAAATTTACCTCCGTACTTTTTTAAATTGAAAAAAGTTTTTTTTTAAATATTAAAATAGAGCAATTTTATTTTTAAAGTAAAGATCACTTGGCATTCTATTATTGGTAGCTATAAAAAAGGCTAGGGGTGTGCAAAAACCAAATTTATACATTCAGGTGGGGTTAATAGGGCCGGTTCGATTATGAGAATTAGAAAAGTTTCGGTTCAGATCGGGTAAAAATCTATCTAAAATTGATTCGACCGAACAATCTGAATAAAAATTGAATTTAGTATTTTTTTACAATTAAATGTTTGACCATTAAATTAATTTCTAGTAATTATGGGTAGAAGAATTATATTTTTTTTAGGAGGATATCTTGTCAAAATTGATTGGCAGAAGATAGAGCTAATGTTGTTATTGACAATGACGTCATGCATTACCTACGGCTATGGGCATGCCATGTGAAGGATTACAAAGTCCTCAATCAACCAAGTATTTTGTTTTTTCTAATTAAAAATTAGGGAAGAATTAGGGCAACTATGTCTCTAATTATCCAATTAATTCCTAGTTTTATTTAATAAAATAATGTAGCTTTTCAGAAATAGTTGTCCACATTCGATTCACCGTTTCAATCCCACTCAATATCATTGAACTTAACACTTGAGCATCTTATTGCCAAAGATTACATATATTAACTAAGTATTTTGATTTTATTTATTTTAAACTATTTTTTAAAGCAACGTTTGTTAAATCGACGAAGATAAAAAATTTTAAAATAAGATTGTAATATTTTTCGAACCAAAATATAGAATAATTAAAATAAAATTGAAAAATATTTCAAAATTTTTTTAATTATTTGTTAAATTTTTTGGGATGAATTGAAAAATATATATATTTTTTATTTTTTAGCTATTTCTTATCTGACAAAATATAAGAATACATATATTTTCAAGATTGAAAAAGTCAAAAAGGTTGAAATAATTATATTTTCTTTGCATCCCAAACATTTCAAGTTAACAAACGCTAACTAATTGAATAAATAAATTAGTACTCAAATTTGATAACCAAATCATTCAATTTAAATTCGAACAAGGATCGGGTTCATTTTAATTTAATTACTATATATAAATTCTTTAGATATTTTTTTAAATAAACACTTTAAATCTTTATCTTTATCATTTGCTTTTCCAAATTACCATTTTCTACATTGTAATAGAGATTCATAAAAGTTTTACTATATGACCGAGTCAATATATTAAGAATTATTGGTATTTATCTTGAACAATTAGCATTGTCATACATATTATGCATAAAATTGGCACAATTTTATTTCTTTTGTCACTAAAAGAAATTAAACTCCAAACTTTTCACATTTTTAATAAACATGCTGACCATTATATCAACTTTTAGTGATTATTACCGAAACTTCTTTTAAGTCTTTGTTCAATCCAATCCTATGAACAACGAAAACAAAAACAACAACAACAACAACAATAATAATAATAATAATAATAATAATAATAATGTTATGAAATAACGGCTAGGATTGAACAGTCCATGTGAGCATACAGTGTTGCTTCGGTGGAAGTAAGGTCAGTGTGTCTCTATCGTCTATATATTTGTTCCATTCAATAAATACATGTAAGTCAAAGTATGCACAAAAAAAACTGTTTATAATTCCACTACGCATCCAACCTTCTTTTATTTTTTTTTAATTAATTTTATTTGCAGAATCTCAACTACTACTACAGCCAGAAATCATTGGAAATTAATTTAATAGGTATATTTGTATTTTAATCCATTGAAATTCACCACTAATTCTCATATTTCTCAAAATAATTATTTTCATAAATTCAAATAAAAAAAAAAAGCAAAGATGAAATCAAATTTTCTTTTTCTTTTTGGTGTAAATACTAAATAGCTTAATATTAGTTTGATAAATGAATAAAAATATAAATTTCCTTGGAAAAATGTACCCTTTTCACATGGTATTCCAGCAGTGATAAAACTTAAATAATATGGAATATTATCCTAACACTTAATTAATTAATTAATCAAGTCTATTCCCATCCACAATGCAAATATTTTATAAATTAAAAAATATTTTTGTTAATAAAAAAAATTAAACTAAATGACAAGTGTGACCACATTCCATCCTCAATGTCAACTGGCCAGAGAGTACCTACCTTCAGCATCCAATTACAAATAATTTGCGTTGATGTGTGAGTATAAATAGGACAATTATGGGCACTAATAAGGACACAAATGAACAGAAAAGTTGATAATTACAGAATTAATTAGAAATGGAAAGGCAGCAAAAGTATTGTTTAGTGATAATTGTAGCAGTAGCCCTTGTTGCTGTTGAACCAGCTTATGCTCAGCTCAGGCAGAACTTCTACAGCAATGTATGTCCAAACGTGGAATCCATCGTCCGTTCTGCTGTCCAGCAGAAGCTCCAGCAAACCTTTGTTACTGTTCCTGCCACTCTTCGCCTCTTCTTCCATGATTGCCTTGTTCGGGTTAGTTCTCTTCGTCTGTAGATACATTATAAGCTTATCAATTTCGTCAGTTTCTGATGCTTTTGACTGTGTTTAAGCAGGGATGTGATGCTTCAGTGCTGGTAGCATCACCAAGTAACAAAGCGGAGAAGGATCATCCAGACAATCTATCATTGGCTGGGGATGGATTTGATACAGTCATAAAGGCTAAGGCTGCAGTTGATAGTGTTCCACAGTGCAAGAACAAAGTCTCCTGTGCTGATATACTTGCTCTTGCTACTAGAGATGTCATTAATTTGGTACATATCTGCAAATTTTTATTTTTAAATTTGGATTAATTATTTGATACGTCGATATTAACTTAACGCATGTCCAATTAAAAATAAGAAGAATATTATTTTTTGATCAGATGGTGTACGTTATTAATAACTCGCACGGCGTTAACACTTGAAATAGTGGAATAATAGTATATATAATATGTAAAAATACAGGCAGGAGGGCCATTTTACAAGGTAGAATTGGGAAGAAGGGATGGGAGAATATCAACAATTGCAAGTGTTCAACACAGTCTGCCTCCGCCAACCTTCAACTTAGATCAGCTTAATAAACTATTTGCTTCACATGGTCTTGATCAGACTGACATGATTGCATTATCAGGTATTTACCCTTTTCTTTTTTTTTCAACAACTATATTTACAGCCCGACTTTTACTGAACTTGGCCAGGCTTTTGTCTACCCAAATCCGGGATAATTTCATCCATAATTACTAAAATTTGACGATTGTAATACTATATTCATTATATTATGATTCATAACAGAAAAATAATATAACTTTTATTTTGAAACTGAAAAATTATAAAAATTGAAAAATTAAAAATCCGACCACCGAAAAAAATAACATAATTTTTTATTTATTTCATTATTTAATTAATTTATTTTTTTAATGATACAGTTTGTATAGCATCAAATCAACCTTTTTCAATTTGTATAACATCAATCCAACCAAAATAAAAATTAAATTATTTTTTTCGGTACCAGATTCTTGATTTTTTGAATTTTATGACTTTTTTGTTACAGAATAAAAGTTGAGTTATTTTTTCAATACAAATCTTAATGTAATCAAATCGTAATATAATGATCATAACGTTACAGTCGTGAAATTTTATTGACTACGGATGAAATTAGTAAAAATAATAACCTATTCCCTCGTTTAATTAACCATCATTATTTCAAACTTTCTTCCAAATAAAATTATGTAACTAATTAAGATTAGGTGACTGAGCAGGTGCGCACACACTTGGTTCTCCCATTGCAGCAGATTCTCCAAAAGGAATATACAATTTCAGCCCAACAAGAAGAATAGACCCAACACTCAATCTCCAATATGCCTTTCAACTAAGGCAAATGTGCCCATTAAGAGTTGACCCAAGAATTGCAATTAACATGGACCCAACAACTCCTCAAACGTTTGACAATGCTTACTTCAGAAACCTTCAACAAGGCAAAGGTTTGTTCAGTTCAGACCAAATCCTTTTCACTGATCAAAGATCAAGACCTACTGTTAATCTCTTTGCTTCTAACAATGTTGCCTTCAAAATGCTTTTGTTTCTGCCATTACTAAGCTTGGCCGAGTTGGTGTTTTGACTGGTAATCGAGGCGAAATTAGGAACGATTGTACTCGTATCAACTAGAGTCTATTCTGTTTTTTTATTTGTTACGAAAGAAGAGGCATATGGTTGAGCTATGAAAATCGAATTCGAGATCTCCCATACCAAGTGATGGACTTGAGTTTCGATCCATTAATAAATAGATTTAGCTAGAGAAATGCCCATGATTATGCATGGATTGTTAATAATGCATTTTGTATGTTTCATTACAATTAATTTTATTTTATTTTTTAGCTATTCTTTTGCTTCTGCTATTAATTAAGTTTTTGTTTATTATATTTAGCCTATTAGATCTTCTTATTCCTTTATTTTTTTTGTTTATATAACTATCCGGTATCTAAAATCCATAGATTTATAAAAGAGCGCAAAGAGCTGGTTTTTTAAATATTTAAATATGCTTCGCATCCCATTTGATTCGGAAAAAAAAAAACATTCCTTTATAAATAAGAAAAAAGAAGCTAATATAATGCCTAAATAAAAATATGATTCTTATAATTATCTTAACAATAAGAATATTACATTTACAACAACGGCTCAAATATATTATTTTATTTCTGTAGGGGTATTTCAATAGTAAAACTAACTTCAATGTATTGAATCTAATCTTAAATTTGAACCTTCATTCACTTTTTTTCATGAAAAAAAAATACAGTATGGATATTGATAATTTTTACTTTTAATTTTTTTGTTATTTCTTATCCCTGAACTATTCAAACTAGGGCAATTTTGCCTTATCTTATACATAAATTAATCACATAATATCACGTGTCATTCAATTTAGTGATAAAATATGTCTGTTTTGATAAGTTCGGTGGTAAAAATTACCTATTCGTTTCAAATAATTTAAAAATAAATATCAACAAAATGAAAATCGTTCTATTTCGAATAATTTTGAAGGAAAAAAAAGCCCTTACTTCAAAGTCAAATTAAGGTGTGAAAGAAGGAAATTGGATACCCCATTGATATATAGTGCAGCTGATGGGCTTACCCACAAATATATATTAGTGGAATGTTAAATCAAAAATGAAAAATTCAGATTTGTTTATAGGGTTCTTCATAGTACAATGAACAGCATATGTTTAGATAACTGAAAAATTACTGTGTGTTTAGATAGGATAATGTTAGCTTGTTGGCCAACATGTTCTCGAGTGGATTGGCCAATTTCTATGTTTTGCCTTACTCTTCTGTGGACCATCTAATCATGTACTCTTGGATTCCAATATGTCCCCAATTTGCTATCTTATGTTTCTCCAAAATTGAAATCACACCCACTTTACCAACCCCGGAAAAATACAATTCATACAAAAGGCAAAAAAGAAAATGAAATTTTCAAGTGCATATATAGAAGTAAAATTCATAGCATGTGTGGTATGGTTTGCGGAATTGGACTTGATAATTGTAGAAAAGGTGTTAATTTAAAATGACTTAACTAATCATTTTTTAAAATAAACTTTGATATGGTTATAAATTCTTACTATCAAACCCATAAGGTGGTGGTTTGATGGCGATGCAGGGTAGGTTACAAATGAGAGGTCTTAGGATTGATTCCGGACATCTCCCATGAAAAGAGGTAAGAAATCTTAACTTACAATGATGTCCTGAATCCGAATTTAATTGGCCCAATAAGATTCGAATACCGAATGATTAATCAAAAAAATAAATTCTTCCTATCAAGAAGAGTCTCTCAATATATCCGATGCTAGCAACATTTATATATTACATTTATTAAATTTTTTTAACAAGTCCAAGAAAAGCATCTTGTATTAAAAATGCAGCAAACTCTTCTAGTAAGTGTCTTTATTCCTCGTAGAGAATCTTGGAAGCAATATATTTGAAGTTTTCGGTTTACTTTGTTCTGAAAAAAAATTGAAAATGATTTCTTTTGGAAATAAATCGTAATTAAGTAACACAAAATTGCACACAAAAATTAAAAAAATAAAGAATTACATTATGAGTCAATACCAAGATGGACGAACACATAATTACATTTTCCTCCAATTTAAATCCAACAATGAGTTTTTCATATCGAATTGCAATATGAATTATTGAATAAAAAATAAAAAAAAATTCTATATTATCTTTTTCTTATCAACGTCTGCACCCATGATGTATACTCTACATCCAACTTACCGAATAAACATGAAAAAAAAATATGTTTTAGTTTTTGTATTTTTAACGATTTTATACATTGTATTTTTATATTTTTAAAATTATACATTAAATTTTTGAATTTTTCAAGTAGAACACATTAAATTCAAAGTAAACAGTACAAATAATAGAATAACATACGTTCGGTTAAAATTACTTATATTTTAATGAAATATTATTATTTTTAACACTTATTTGAATTTAATATGTTCTAATAAATAAGTTTAGATATTCAATAAATAATTTTAAAAATATAATAATTCAATATATAAATAAATAAAAATTTAAAAAATTTAATATATAATTTTAAAAATATAAAAATTTAACCTGTAAAAATATAAAAATTAAATTATAAATTTTGCCCGTATACATTCAAAATATCCATCCTTATCTTTTCTTTTTAGGAAAAGAAAAAACCTTTTTTAAGTGCGAGCTTTGACTGGGTTCGGATCCCAATGATCGGAGCTAAAAAGCTCTTGTTGATAAACATATGCTTGTTTCAATTTTTCTTTTTCTTTTAATTAATGGTATTAATTCGTTACTTTAAATTAAATAATGGCCTTGCAATCGCTACAAAACAGAAAGCTACATTATCCAACAGAGGGATGTACAACAGTAGGTTCGATTTAATAATCGAACCGAAATAGTTGAAAATCGATATTTTAAAAATTTAATTAATTGAATTGAATTAAAAAAATAATCGAATACTAATCGAATTAAAATTTTTGATTTTTTTGGTTCAGTTAATAAAAAAATCGAAAATTAAAATTTTTTTTAAGAAAAATAAAAAAATTATATCTAAAAATTATACAACAAAAACCATAAATTGGGTAAATTATACAAAATACAAGTTCAAATTAAAGATATAATCCCAAAATACATAATAAATAATACAACAAAAATTATTGAATAAATATTTTCATTCCATCGATCTTTAATTCAATCGTCAAAATTCCAAATTATCACTTAAAAATAGATATTAATAATTGATAAATATACTCAAATAATTTGCAACTCAAAATAAGATAATTTACATTATACAAAATAATTATTCTATTAAAAAAATTCAAAAAATTACCCAATTAAATAAAATTTCGATCGGTTCGATTTTTCTACGGTTTTCTACTCCCAAAACCGAGCTAAAATAACTGAACTTCTCTAAAATCTCAAACCGACACTGAACCAAAAAGCTGAATCAAATTAAAAAAATCGATCGATTTGGTTCGATTTTTCGGTTTTAACCAAAGTTTACTCACCCCTAATCCTATACACAACCATGTGCACCTCCAATAATCCATGTATTTATTATTAATTAGATTAATTAATGTGCCAACTAATTTAATTAAGAACATCAATTCAAGGACCATGCACAAATGTTACGTTCTCGAATTGTTCTAAGCAGTCAAATTAAAAAAAAATTGATACAAATGCACAAATTGAACCCCCACGCGTGATACCGTTGCTAGCTTCTCTATAATCAGATATCTCAATTTTAAATTAAGAGAGAGCACTTCGCTTTTTTATAAATCCATCTGATACGAATTCAGATTGATCGAATCGATGGACGAGAACGACGGATAGTTATACAAAAAAGGCACCAATTGAAGTTGGCAAATTTAAGTAGAAGTGCTGTTTATGCTTAAACCTTGGAAAAGCCAATGTGGGTGTTTGGTTTGCTGATCAAATGTTGGAGTACTAGAATTGCTGATTGGTGTTGTTGGACTTGGGACAGTACTGCTACTTATAAAATCTTCTCTTCTGTCTGAAAATCTAATTTCTTGATTTTTCAATTTTTTGTTCTTGAAACGTCCCCCAATGCTTAATGTTAATTCAATTTCACCCTCTTCTTCTTCTAATTCTTCTTCTTCTCCGATTCTACTCACACCCGTTGACAAATCTTCCTCTGCACCGAGAACATTAACAACTGGCCTTTCAAGATCGAATCCTCTTGTTCCCATAAGTCTAATTGTTTGCTGTTGATCACCTGAGCAACTGCCACTTCTCTCTCTTGGGCTCTGTTCATCTCTTAAATTTTCTAATTTAACCCTATACTTTTCGTTCTTTTTCATTTTCTCCATTAACATCTTTTGAACACTGTACAGCCTGTGCAGTTCCCTTACCTGTCACAGATCAACAGCAACGGTTTGAATAAACTAACTACTGAACCTCTTTTAGCGACGAGTAGCCGTCGCTAAATACAGTTGCCAACAAACTATATATATATATATATATATATATATATATATATATATATATATATATATATATATATATATATATATATATATATATATAACAAAGAGAATCGAGATGAAAAGACCCAAAAGCTCCTCTTAAATTTAAGCTAGCGTACTGCAAGAACGTACACTTCAAGATGACAGAAATAAATTTATAACACTAAAAAGAACACTTATATCAACGACGATGCCGTCGCTAAAGACAATTACCAACATACTACAATAGAATTTCTTCTTTTCGATGAACAGATTGGTAAAAGACAATGAAAATGGAAAATTCAAACTCAAAATCTCTGCTTAAATTTAAATCAATGTATCACCGAAACTTTTATTTAGAAACAACAGAACTAAGTTATTAATAGTATAGTATTAATTAATAAAGTTAAAAGTTCCTCAAAAATATTAATTGGACTAGCTTAATTATTACATGATAATGAAAACTTAACAAGTACCTGTTGTTTGAAGACATCTTCATGGATCTGCATTGTATTTTTTATGAAATCCATGTTGTGATTTTGGGGCATTCTGTTGCTCATAAACCTTTGATGATATCTGTGGAGTCCAGTGATTTGGAAGCTTGGATTGAGCCCTTCCACACCACTACTATTGAGTGAATATTGTGCTAGAGGATTGATGGCATATTCAAATTTAGTTCCCATACCTGAAATCATACATTAATCTCGTATTCATGAATTCTTTTACGGACCAAACTAGTTATAAAATAGTGTTATGCGACATTTTTGTGATAAAGACTATAATCCAACCATATACAATATAGGACAAGGCGTAAACTTTAAAAAAATTTACGGACAGAGCGTAAATAAATATTTTCTATTAGTATCGCAAGAAATATAATGTTCTTATTGAATTTTTCTAAATAAGGAGTCTCATATACTAAAAACATCTTTTTGATCGAGTCTATCTAAAAACTAAGACTTGGATGCAAAAAAAACATATCATCATCGTCATCACAAAACTTGTATAAATAAGATCTAATTTTTTTCTTGAATATATAAAGAATTTATCCAATTGAGCTTTTAAAAGGGTTCCCTTTTCTTAATTTAAGTATAAGTAATTAAAATTTGGATCGGTGATCAACACTCGATAAAAATTATCGATCTTGAAAAAAAAGGTTGAAAATGTGTATGGATTGGAAGAGAGAGAAAAAAAGGAAACTTCCGAATTTGCATTGGTAGTTCTGAAAGTGTCAAACAATAATAATAATACCCAGACAACCAACAAGAATGTAAAAGCAAAATGGGATTTTGACAATTGAGAGACCTTAATTTTTTATTTTTTATTTTAAATTATAATCACTAAAAATTGTTCTAGGAAAAAATAAAAAAACTCTTTTCTGTTCCATCCAGAGGAAATTAAAACCTTAATTTTCAGTTAATCAGCATGATACATTCACTTAATATCTAAAATTATCATCTTGCAAAAGAAAAGAGTTGTAGTCTTTCAAAGAGTATGGATATATCTGCATGGAATAATATACAAGGCTTGAAACAAGATCAAGAGTTGCTAAAGATTTCAAGAAACAAGAAACTAAAGACTAACTTAACGCTGCTTAATTACCTGCAACAAGAACTGGCCGGACCGCGAATTGATATCTCCGGTGAGGCTCATTGAAGATATTCCTTAATTTTCATGTCGTGGAGCTTCCATAACTACTCATGTTTTCTAGGCCAAATTTGGACGGATCGAACTAAGTATTATTCTATAAGATATGAACTGGAAAATTGAGAAAAAGATAGACAGATAGATAGAGAGAAAAGTAGTAACTAAGCAAAACCAAAGAATTAAAATCTTTCTCTCTCTTTCTCTTTCTCTTTCTCTTTCTAGAGAAACAACAAAGCCAAAACCTGTTTCTAAAAAATTATAATCATGCTCTTAATAATTCAAGCTTGACAGGCTGTGAAGGAAGCAAGCAAGAAAAATAAACAATTAAAGATTGGGTTATATATATATATATATATGAATTAAGAGAGAGAAGTGAAGATATTGTATATATGTGCATCAAAGAGAATAATACTTGGTTTATTTGATGAGTTGGAAATTGTGGAGAAATTAATAAAATTAATTAAGATCGAGAGATCAAATCAAAAGATGGGGGATTATAATGGGACCACAAAAGTCATATAATAGATATAAATTAAACATGTATAAGCCATTGTAGGCCAGTGAACAAGATATTCCAGACATCGTCTTGGCTTGGTGGTCATTATTTCTTTGGCTAAATATTACGTCTCACAGTCTATAAATATCGACTTTAAAGAAGAAAATTTCTCTATTTTTGCACCTCTACAAGGATTTTATGTTTGTCCATTACTACAAAGCCTAACAAAATATTCCTACCCTCAAAAAAAAATTATATATATATATATATATATATATATATATATATATATATATATATATATATATATATATATATATAATTTTTTATCCAATTAGTGGTGTTTATGTACATAAAATGTAGCAGACAATGTTATTAAAATCAAAATGGATTGATTGGTTGGATCACTATAACCGCGAACTTGCAGCTGATCTGGCTCGATACAATAAATAAAATCGAAATATTAAAAAAATCAAATGGAATCGATATGAACTAGCAAAAAACCAATTTAAATAGTGAAAAATCAAGATAAATAGAGAATAAAATCGGATTGAACTAGAAAAAAATTATTGAATTAGAAAAACCTATTTTGTCCAAAATACCCGTACAATATTTTTTTTTCTGAAAAAATAAAATAAAAATAAAAATAAAAATGTAAAATAATTGAAATTTAGACAAATTTGATGAAATTTTTATGAATAAAATAAAAAATTATAATTAAATTCGATAAATTTTTTTGAATATTTAAGATTTTTTACTATATTTATTTTAATTTTTTGTAATAAATATTGAATTTGAAAATAATGCTTTATGATTAATATCTAATGATGAATGTAATTTTTTAAAATATTATTTATTTTTTACATAGTGACATTTTCATAACATTTATATAATTTTTTAAAGATATATTATTTAAAAAAAATTAATTGAATCTGATCACAATCATTTTACTTTTTTAATTTTTTATCGGGTTTGATTTTAATAACATTGTTAGCAAGGCAATGTATTTATGTGTTTTGGAATCTTTTTACAAAAAGATCATAACATCAACTACCAAATTTTTGCATTGGACTTATAGTCCACAATTGGAACCTTGCCTCATTTATTGTGCTAAATCAATTAGAAAAGGGTAGTCCAAATTGGATAAATATGGTTGTTACCTGTGAGCTTTTAAGATGAATCGTGCAAAGTTAGAGTAGCACAGATATTTTTACGGTTTTTATAATTGATTTTAATCTGAATGAATTTTAAGAATAATTTATTTATTAGTATAAATTTAGTAATCGTAGATGAAATTAATTTTAATATTAAAATATATAATTTGTAAACTATAGAATTCTAATTGTAAATTACCTGAAATGTCAATTGGTTTTTTATAATAATTAATCGCAAAAAGTAAATTGGGTAAGGAAGAGAAAAGGAAAAAGGGACAGAACAAGTGACGGCATATCCCATTGATATGCACGCGTTGTGGCCTAATCAACGCACAAGCCGTAATTTTGTGAGTCTCATTTATTTTATTTTATTTTATTTTATTTTATTTATCCTATCATTTTCGTGCCTCACAATCAATAAATTATATCCACTTCGTTAGTATCGAATTTTTTAAATTATTAATCATTAATCAGTTCGTTATATTCGATTAATTAATTCATAAATTTCGATTTTTTAATTTGATTAATCAATATTTTTTAATTAATTATTAAAATTTATAAAATAAAATTATATAAAAAACACACAAAGTATTGGAGAATTGATTCAAAATCATTAATTTTTTATGTAGTAACTAAATTAGTGAATTTTATTTTAACATGTTTATATTGTTTTTGTTAATTGTTATTTAGTTAGTGAAGTTAATGGTGTTAGTGAAGTTAGTAGATTAATGGAGTTATGAATTAATTATTTAATGGAATTAGTGGGTTAATGGCCTAAGTTTACGGTTGAAATACAAGCTTATAAATAGGCATGTGTAATTTATTTTTGATGAAAAATTGAAAAATGAAATTTATGTTCTTGATCCTAAAATTTTTTCCAACACAAATTTCAATTCAATTTTAAATGTGTAAAGTAATTTAATATAAAAATTATGAAATAAACATAATTTACTTGTCAACATTCATGTTCTATAAATTAATAGCTAATATTATAAAATAAATTTGATATTTTTTGAAAATTACTATATTTGATTCTAAGTCAAGTAAAATTTTAGATAATATTAAATGTTATAACATAAACTCTAAAATATAAGAAAATATAATTAAATCCTATTAAGTAAAATATGAACACCAATATATGATAAAAAATAACATATATAAAAGTTAATTGATACTATATATAAATATTACTATATAATTAAAGAGAATGATATAGTATAAATTTAGTTTAAAGTATTATATAAAATTTATTGGAAAATATATAAATTTAAGGTAAAAAAATAAAAATATAATTTAAATATATTTTAAATTATTATTTTATTTAAATTTTAGAGAGAAATAGAAAAATATTGAAGATAAATATATATATATATATATATATATATATATATATATATATATATATATATATATATATATATATATATATATATATATATATATATATATATATATATATATATATATATATATATATATAGATAAACCGGTTAACCGTGGATTAACTGTTAACCGATACTTAAAAACTTAAACCGTAATAATTGATCAAAAATGTAAAAATTAAAAATCGTAACAGAGTTCATCAGATCGGTTAACCGTAAAAATCGGTTCAATTTTGGATTGACTTTGAGGTAAATCATATTTTTTGATTTTTTTGCTCACTCTTAGTTTTTACTTTTAAAAATCGGTGGTTAATTATTAGTTACGGTTTTTCAGTCTATATAAATTTTATATATTATATTTTAATTTTTACGCTTAAATTTTTAATATTTTATAATTTATAATACATATTTTTAGTAAATAAATATTAAAATTATCTTTCTATTATAATTATTTATTCATTACATTTGTTTAATTAGTATTTTATTGTTAGTTTCATATTAAATATATTCAATTTTTATAATTCATTATGAAAATTTTATTTTTCTTTTGATTATTTTAATACATATAATATTTAATTTTTATTTTTTATTTTTAAAGCATTTTTAACAATTAAAAATAACATTACAAATTATATAATTTATTAAATTTATATGTTAAAATTTTGTAATAATGAACCAATAAATCGATTCAAAAAAATTAGTTAAAATCAAAATCAACATTTCAATTAATCAAAATTAATAAACTATTTAATAAAATTATTAATGAACCAATTGACCGGTACATACTCATTCTTAATCTAGATTATACAAGAATGAAGTCATGCAATTCTTTTTTTAATGAAAAATTAAAAAATATACATCATAATTTAAAATAAATATTTTCAAAATTTACAATATATATAAAACATAAAAAAAATATTTCATTTATAAATAGATGGATTTATACTAATTGAATCAAGTTTGAGTTAATTTTTTCCTTAATTGATAAATAATTTCCATTAAATAAAAGCATGATTGGAATCTTACTAATGTGTCATTTTCTTTATTGTGACGTTTTATAGCTGTACTGAAAGCATAAATTAAAACATTTTATTGATGGGTTATATATATATATTCAAACAAATTGTGAAGTAGATCAAATGTTCTGGACCTAATTGATAAGGAGATAGAACTTTATTTTGGTGGGTCCCACACTAATTTTCAATTGAATCAATAGCTACCATGCATATTAATGTTGTCATTATCTATAAAGTATATAAAAATAATTCACCAAATTAAAGAATCTAATTCCTATACCTTCATCTTCATGATATTGAGAGATGATTTTTAGTTGTTTGTTAAAAGTTCCCAATGAATCGTTGCAGGAGTGACACTTGTCTCACAACCCAATTAGGAAATTATTTTGGTTATTTTATAATTTTCTAGTTTATCCCAAGTTGAGAACTAATGTTCACTTTGTGATTTGACTAAATGGGATGATTAATATGTTAAATAATGACAATTATCTAGCAATTATAATCATCCAAAAATAAAGAATATTAGTAAATTTCTTGTATGGTTAATTTAATGTTTATCTAATTAAAGAGAATTAGAGAGTTTAATTACCTTGTAAATCTGATTATAATCATCATATGGCACCTAATCACACTATCACTGCTAAATAAAAATTCATATAATGTCCGATTATTAATGGATTAATATCTGATAATTATAATTAGCTCTTCAATGCCTGTAACATTCAGACAAAAGTTCAGAACTTTGTCCGAATTTAAAAAGCTTGGATGACTTAATTCGGTTGTCAAATAATTTAGCTGAAAAAAACTGTAATTTACTAATTAGAGAAGCAATTGACTTTACTAATCATGCTTTATAAAAAAAAATGCCGTTTCGAAGGAAAATTTTGTGTGTGTAAAGGCTGCTCCACTTCTTGGTTGATTACGATATTTACCAACTTTTGTTTTTTTATATAATTATTAATATTATTCAGATCGATTATATTTACTGTCGAATAAAATTTTTCATATTGATGATAGAACTGAACCTCGAAGCTAGACCTATAGCCCGGACCTCTAGTTGCTCGGATTGTCCGAAATCCACATGGAAGCATCCACCCGTATCGTTCTTGAAGGAGTGCTGGTAGGATAGGGATTTCGTCTCTTTCTTATTTTGGTTGGGCTTCCTATACATGCAGCGTTTTTCCTCAATAAAGACTCCCACAGCAGAAAGGATTCCCAATCAAAGTAGGAGACTCACCCCTATAAATAGGCACGTCCAAGATTTCATTAAAAATCCATCATACACTGTCTGACTTAATCGTTGGAGAATCCACCGCCGGACCTTTGCCAACATTCTCTTCGTTTTACAAGTACCCTTGAAGCAGTCTTTCGTTCCAGTCAAGATCCAGTATTAGTTAGGTAATTTCGAGTTGTTGTCACATATATTAATTTTTATCATTTACAAAATTTAAATTAAAAATCTTATTTAAAAAAAACAAATGCTAAACCATTTAAATCAACAAATATTGGTATCATATTGATCTACCTATTTTAGTTATATATTAATCTTGCAAAATATCAATTAATTCCGTAATTTTGCCTTTTTCCTCTTTTTTCGACATAATTTGATTTTGAAATGTTACACGAACTATTCAATTTGAATGCCCTATTCGCAGATAGAGTCCAAATTTAGTATATAAATGTTACTATCATTAAAGACTCACTGTGTACGAGCTGTTACTAAACATTAATACTCAACTCAATTAGTACAACATGATCAATAACTATATAAAATCTCTCCATTATATTAAATAAGCTATTTATACTTGATAATCCTCAATATTATCTTTTGTTCGACCCGAATCATATTCGATCCAAAGAACCACCAGACAAAAAGGTCCAACCTGACATAAGCCCAACGCTTTTGGAGGCTTGATGTGTGAACAAACTTATGTGCGCGAAAATCAAAAGGATAATGCTGTTTGATCAGACAAGACAATGCATGTCCTGCAATAATCCATTGATACATGTATCCATCCCATCCATCGTCCGCTACACGTCATGTCGCTGCAAACCTACTCTGATACTTAGATAGACCGTTCAAGTGATTCTCAACGTCTTCGATAAATATCAGATTAACTTATACTTCAAATGCATTGCACTCTTTAGATTCTCTCTCTAAATGTATAACTGACTTAAGTATCATAGTGCTTATATCCGGTCCGATCTGGCTAGCCCATTTTTCACAAGTTATAAATACTGTCCAATCCGACCGAATTTTACTTTTCTCATTTAGACGCGACATTTACCTATTTATTTTTCTATTTCTCTCTTTTACGGGAGTTTGAGAGCGCTCTTCATTTTCAGATGAATTCAATTGTCAAGGCAATCATCCAACGTAAAAATAGAAATTTATATAAAATAGTATCACATAACTTATACGTACTATCGTACTATCAAATATCGTACATATAGCATGCTTTTTTCGTATATATATTTTTTTAAATATTATGCGATTGGCATTTTATTTTGGCTGTAAATTAGTAGATAATCACTTGTCAAAAAAACAAAATTCATCATAAAATATGTTTTATGATTTAAAATTATTATGGATTACTTAGTCACTGTCATTGCCCATATGATTCGTGAGACAATGAAATATTAGTCCGTCTCAATCATGGAATTAATCTTTTTTAAATGATATCTGAAATAGCTGGAAAATTGTCAACTTTTGTGGGCTGATTATCAATAATAATAAATAAATAAATAATTGTGGGCTAATTGTGTGCAATAGAACGTTAATTGTGCAAGTTATAATTATAATTATTTAAATAAAAAAATCATTAAAACATACTCTCATCTCTCCAAATTATTGTTATTAACAAGAAAAAAAAAGGAAACATAATTTCCTGGTAATTTAGAATAATCTGTAGAAGTAACCCAATCAGTTGTAATAAAAATAATATTTTTTGCATCTCATTTTAAAATATTATTATTTTATTTTATTTCATTTTAAATATTTTTTTAAATTTAAAAATATGTTTCATTTACGATATATTTTATTAAATATTTTTTATCACTCCTTATGTTTAATTATAATTAAATAAAATTTTTGAAAATATTAAAGTATATTTTTGTCAATAGCTATACTTTTTTATGAAATTAAAATATTTTAATTATTTTTTTAATTTTCGTAAAAAAATAACTTTTAAAATGAAATTAATGGAATAATAATTATAATTAAAGAAAAATTAAGGAAATTAATAAGAAAAAAAACAGTAACGAAGAAAAGATTCTAAAACCAGAAAGAAAAAAGAAAAAGAAAAATCTGTTGTTAAATTCAATGTATCAGATTTGGATTGTGGCTTATTAAAAAAAAATTAAAATAACAATGAGGAATGAATGAATAAATAAATAAATTAGTTTATAAGGGTCCACAAGGAATCTCTCTATTTTTGTACCACAGCTTATCTTCTCTCCATTTTACAATAATATCTTCTCATCTGACGTTGTTCCCTCGTTTTAGTGCTTCTTTTTTATTTTTATTCTTAGCCCTCCAATTATTCTTTTTAAATTATTAGTACTTACTCCATCCTATTCTAAAATATTATTTTATTTATTTTATTTTATTTCACTTTAAATATTATTTTTAAAATTTAAAAAATAAATTTATATATATACCCCTTTTTATTATACACCTTATTAAATATTTTTCTTTTTTTATTACTCTTTACTTTTAATTAAAATTAAATTAAATTTTAAAAAATATAAAATGATATTTTTATTAATAACTATAATTTTTTTATGAAAATATGATATTTTAATCATTTTCTTAATTTTTTAAAAAAATATAAAATTATTTTTAAAATAAAATGGAGTGATTATTATGGTGACTTAAAAAACATAAAAAAAAAATTTGACGGTCAAATCAATAATTTAAAAGAAGTTTTCTAAACTGTAGAATTAAAAAGTCAAATTATTTTATTAAATTTGTTAAAAATATCACACAATTCCTCTATAGAGATACTTTACAAATAGCTCGTGAAAATTACATATATGCAAGCGTGAATACTAAAAAATAATATAATGTTTTTAACAAATTTTGTAAGATAATATGATATTTTTAATAGCATATAGTTATAATTTAAATGTTTAACAATTTTAGAACAGTAATCTAACACTCTATTAGTTCATAAAAATAATTTATTACATGTTAATAGTTTAAAAAAAAAAATTATTATTGTTGTTGTAGTGTATCTCTTGTCATTTACTTTAAAGTACAAGTGGATGTACATGTTGGAAAGCAAATTATAGCATGATTTTGAACAGATTGGCCTTGGCAAACAATACTGTCCCCCTTCTAATTTTTCAAAATGTTGGGCAAAATAAAATAAATTTAAATTACTGTTTATTTTTCACTTACAATTGAGTCAGCATTTATTAATATTGAAAAAATTGGAACGGAAATAAAATAAAATTATTTCAATCTTTCCAAATTTTTTAAGCGTTTTTTTAAAAAATGGATCTCATAAAGAAAAAAGTTTAATTACATATATCTTAAAAAATCAAGATATATATTTATGTATTTTATTAGATAAGAAACGAAAAAAAATTAAAAATATATATTTTTAATTCATTCAAAAATTTTAACAAATAATTAAAAAAAAAATTGGAATACTTTCAATTCTTATATTGACTATTCAATATCCGAATCCGGAAAGTATTTCAACATTATTTTAATATTTTTTATATGTATCGATTTAATAAACAATACCCGAAAAGATAATCTTGGTTGTTATGAGCACTTAATTAGGTTTGAATTGTTTAAGGTATTAGATAGAGATAAGATAACAACATTAATCAACAATAATTATTAAATAGAAAGTAAAAGCTTCACCTAATTAGGATCACATGGAAGGGAGAATTATAGTAATTAAGAATTAATGAAGCAAGGAGACAACAATATTGACCTTGATTTGATTGCCTAATTATAATATAATTACGTTGGATCTGTTTGCTTGAAGAACAAATAAAATAAAACAAAAGCAAACAAATGTTGTTATCTTAGGCTGGATCTATTCATTGCCCACATGTTCGTATGATTTAGTTTGTGTTGTTTCAGGCAACTTGGCATCCTACATTAAATTATGTCCTTTCACATGTTTCTGCATTTCCTTTTTCTTAAATTAATTAACGGATTAATTGCACTTCTTATCTGTTAACCTGTTAATAACTATTCCTGTTACCGTAACTCCAATTATCGATCCAGTATCAGCCAGTTCAGTTTAGAACCGAATCAAACCTATTAAATTAAATTAGATAAACCAAACTAAATATACTAAATTTTGTACGGTTCGATTCAATTTTTTCAAAATAAAAGCCAGTGATTGAAAATTTCAACTGCTAAAACTTTTGAAATTTATACTAAAATAATGATTTGATAACAGTTCGTGTAATTAGACTGTTTTCTGAGCCTAATTTGGCTGGAAATTTCCTTCAAGGCTATTCGAGCACTTGAAAACAGAGAATTTTGACCGAGAAAAAGTTCCGATAGTTAAGTTAGAATAATACTTAAAAAACCATTTTAGAGAAAAATTAGCTAAGAGAGATATATCTGAAATATCATACCTATTTATAAAGATACGAAACATGCCTAAAATTGGATTCAAGTTTCTAGCTAGGATAAATTTTTATCTTAAATAGGAATTTCATTTAGGAAGATATCTTAGCTGGTCAGGGAATTGAGCTAAAACGTCTAAATAGGATTTTCATCTACTTTAGGTAACTAAGTATCCTTGTCCAAATATAACTCCAAAGATGACTGTAGCTGAATATAAGTTTGGATCCGAGATGAACCAAACAGCCAAGTGACCGAACTACTTGAGGGAGTCCGGTCATAGAGTTCTATTATCATGATTGGATATCAGCTAGTTCAGTTCAAAATTAAATTGAACCAACTAAATTAAAAATTAGACAAATTAAATTAAGTATAATAAATTTCTCATGGTTCGATTCGATTCGATTTCGATGAGTTAAGAATTTTAATGATATATAACTGGTGATTGGGGTCAAGTCTCATGAAGGAAATGGTAAAAAATCAAAGCATGTTATTTAATTTTTTGAGGGAGTGAGATGAGAGGAAATAATTCAAAGAGAATGTATTCAATATAGAACTAGCAGTAGCATTTGTAGCCTAAAACATTCATACTGATTTTTATTTTACTTTCATTCCAAGGTTTTCTGCAGGGGAATATAGGAACATAAATTTGGAAATTCAATAAGATCAAGGCAAAAAGCATCATGATTCCTTGAACTTTTTATTTATTTATTTATTTATTTTTTTCAATTGGGTCCTTAAATTTTTTATTTGAAGCACGTGATGCATTCAAATAACTAGATGAAAATAAAAATTTAAGAATTCATTAAATTTAGTAATCCGATGATATTGCTTTTTTATTCGAATAGTAAAACCGTTATTGATTATATCTTTTTTTATTTAATCTGATAACTTTAAACTTAACGTGAATAAAAATAAAAATATAATAATCCAACGTAACTAAATAAAAATTTAAAAATTCAATTTAAAAGTGTAAAAATTGCAAGAGTAATATGTAATGCCCTGATGCAAATCAGAAGCATCAGAATTTGATGATTATTATCAATCTATTGCAAGGAATTTTTCATTATCTTTTTTAATAATATATATTTGAGGGCAAGAGAGGGTGAGATTCGAAAATTGTCCATCGAAAGAATAGCCAAACTTTCAACCGTTTGAACTAAAAATAATTCCCCACAAATATTAATAATTTAGTGAGCAAAATATCACAGAAATAGAAATTGAAAGGATGAACAATAAGAATTCCAACCATGAATACAACTCTCAGGTGGCATATTATTAACATAGTTTATTCACAACAATCCCAATTTCACCAGTAATTGAGATCATAAACAGAATCAGCCTAATGAATGGAACTCCATGATAATCAAATCAAGGATGAAGAAAGGAACAATGAAGTAAGCAGAGGTTCAGACAAAAGGTTGCAGTTGGTAGGGAGGCTTAGATTCCAGTCAACACACAAATCAGTGTCTTCAACAACTTGTCTTTATCTTAAAGCTTAGATTAATGCATATAGATGCACCTAACACAGCTATTGACAATTCAAACAACTTCCTCACCCAGTAATTAAGCAAATTAACCATAAAACTTCATCGTAGTAAGAGAAATTTAGACAAACAAACTCAAGATGATGCAGCTCAGAGAATAAAAAGAAGGTAGCACTGGGTAACTAGTAAGCTGAGGCATAAAGAGGGCGCCTATATTCATCAAAGAACTCATCAAAATTGACAAATGCTGGCGTACAAAGCATAGATTATTCGAGCAACATAACCTGAAATAGTCAATAGCAAGCAATTAACGAATTCAACGCTTGGAAGTGGCAAACTTCAGATGGCCAACATAGCCTTCAAATATCTTTTCCCTTATAGTAAAATTATTTAAGAAAAATGTAGCAGATCTCATTATGTAGTACATCTCTTTAGTTCCTATTTACACCTCTCATTAACTTCAATGGCAAAAATGAAGATCAAATACCATGTCTCAGAGATCAAAACTACACAAATATAAGTACATAACCTATAGCAAATTTCAGCCATCAAGAAAAATTAAATTGCCTTCCCTGAAATGATTGGTTTCGGAGGGGACAGCGATCTAACTTCAGGAGCAGAACTAGGAAATAATGTGTTCAGCTTGTGCATGAGTATGTCGGCCCTAGAAGGAATCTCATTGAGAAGAAATTGCTGCACAATAGGTTTTTTAAACCACTCCATGATAGAGTCCCCGGGTGCTCTTAGAACCACCCTGCTAACTTCAAATGGGGACTCTACCGAGCTCAACATCTGTGCAATCACAATCTTTAGGGTAGGTCCTGTAACCAATTTGATGCGCCTTGGTATGACACCATAGTACATCATCCGCTTTCTGAACCTATGAAGAGTGTGTACAACTGCAATAAGGGCAGCTCCTACTGACAAGTTCCTAACATCGAGGGACCATGCAATGTGCTGATCAAAAACTATAGCCTTTGGGAAAAGCTTGTTCTCATAAGCAACTTTCCAAACACATCGGGCTCGATTTATTTGACCCATGAGAACAAGGTAATTGAGCAAAACATTCACAAAGTACCTCGCAGCACCCTCCTCCAACTCATAATCAATGCCCTGGAAAAACTCCCTAACAAAGGATAACACCGGCTGTTTTCTCTGTTCTGGACCAGTGAAAAGGCCACACATAAAAGCATGTGCATCATGTCTTGTAGCACCAAGGATAGACATCAAGTGCCTCTCATTCTGCTCTTCTTGGCATCGGACAAGATGGGCAAGAATTGATGTATAAAGTATGAGATCCACTTTAGCAGCAGAATTCACGTAGATCTCCAGGAGAGGCTTGGCTGATTCATATAAACCATTCTTCATGCAAGACTCGAACAACTGCCTTATTATAAAATTATTCGTTCTTATACCTGATGAACCCATGAAACGTAGCCACCTCAAGGCAAGATCGACAGAGCCATCCTTGATGTACACCATTAAAACATCACTGGCGCTCACATCAACAGAAAATCCCAGGGCCTTCATTTCAAGTAAAATTTTAGCAGCCACATCCACAAGCTTCCTACTAGCCAGAAGAGTCAAAAGAGATGTATATGTGCTCAAACCTGGTTTTAAACCAGCATTAATCATTGAATTATACAACTTCATGGCAGAATCTACTTGCCCAGAGGCAGCATGCATTTCAAGAAGACATGAAAATGTAGATGGGGTGGGTAGAAATCCAGCCTTCTCCATATCTTTAAAGATAGACATTGCAACATCTAGCTTCCCTGACTTTGCATGAGATTCAATAACCACAGTATACAACCCATAGTTTGGCCTAAAGCCAGCTTTCTTCATCTCACCCCAAAGCCTGAGAGCTGTATCTAACTTGCCAGCCTTGGTATATGATTCAATCAAAGATACATACATAACCACAGACGGCCTAAGCCCAAAACCCTGCATTTCCATGTAAACCTTCATAGATGTGTCTAACCTCCCTGCTTTCCCCATGGAATCAACAATTGAGGAAAAATGCTAAAGCTCGGCCGAAAATTCCTTTCTTTCATCTCTTGAAAAAGCTTAAAAGCCATATCAAGACGACCTGATTTTGCCAAGCATGGTATCATCAATTCATAGGTTGAGGCATCCAAAGAACATTTTGCTGCTTCCATGCTCTCATATATCTCAAATGATTTGTAAGGCAAACCCTTATTTAGAAACAATGTGATAAGTGCATTATATGCTTGAGTGTCAATTTTACACCCTGAACCCTGAACCTTCTTGAAACAACAAAACGCTAATTCCAACTTCTCTGCTTTTGCCAAATACTGAATCACTCTATTATATGCAGAAATTGAGGATGTCCCATCCTTACTTGAATCTTGAATCATCTCATCAAACAATGACTGGATTCCATCAAAATCTCTACTTTTATTTAACTTATCAAACAACAACATATAACATTCATCATTCAGCATATACCAAGATTGCTTCTTGGCCCATTTAAACAAACTCAAAGAGGCATCAGAATCATTGACAATTTTCATAGCCTGAAGAAGATGAGTCATGTTAGGCACGAATTGTAGCTTGTCCAACTGGGTCTCCAATTCTGGCCCCCATTTCCACCTCTGAACCACCTCAACAATCTTTCCAACAGCAACAACATTCAAAAATGGCTTCTTCAGCTCACCAACCATCACGTGTCCATCCGACCCTGGATCAACTGACCGTATACCTTTGCCACTATAAATTACACTGCCTGACTCATCTAAATACTCTATATCCTCAGTCCACTGAGCAGACCCACTTGCAGTTTTCTCTCCAGAACAGTAATTTCTAGCAAAGCAAGGTTCTCTGCCATAAAAAATATACTTGGACTGGAAGAAAACTGAGGGAATCGAATTCTGACCCCATACATATCTTGAGAAGGTGAAATTCACACAAGTGTTACTTACTAAATTTGAATAGGAACTACAATTTTCAGCATTTTTATCATAGAATGGAGGCCTAAAGCTGCGGTTTTTAGTAAGTGTATAAAGAGTTCTTGGGCACAGTCTACTGTGATAAAACATTTTATTCCCCCTATCGAAGCAAAGTTGTTCGCTGCCAAAGTGAATCAAAGGAGCAATAAAGCACCTGAAGGATATAAATGAATCAACTCAATTGTGTTTGTTCACACAAATATTTAATTTTGAGAAGGAAAAAAAATTACTTAACGCATGAATATTACTAAATATTTAAGAGATAAATACCATTGGATAGGCAAACTCGAAGTGCTACGAGGTTCTATCTTTGTGGTGGCGGCGCGGCGGGAGTGGAACAATCACCGGAAGTTCGTCGGAGAGTATATCTCCGGCAGGGGAGGATACACGATGATGTGAATAAGTCCTTGATAAGGGATTGACCATTGACACGGAAACTTGGAAAGTATAAAGGGTCTAAGAGAGGGGAAAAGAGAGAATAGGGTTTCTATGTCAAGAACTACGCCGTTTTGATAAAGGGAGAATGAATAAAATTATATGAAATTATATTATTATAGATATTACATATGGGTTCATAGTTTTGTATGAACATAATTTAATATGAATTGAAATTTTTGGTTTCTTGAAATTTTCGACTTATTAAAACATAAAGTCATGCAATTTTCTTGCATAAAAAATTAATATAAATTTTTTTCAAAAAAAAAATAAAATGAAGCACGCTCTTTAATTTTCGAATATAATCAAATTGAAATAACCAAAACTTAAAATTTGGTAAAAATTATATACCAAAATTGAACTGAATTTTAAAACCAACTGAACTGGTAAATAAAATTTTCTTATATAACTTATCAAAAACTGAATTTAAAGAATTTTTTCGTATAATTATTGGTAGTGTTTGGTTCAAACCGAGTTAGTTTACTGTGACGTTAAAACTCTCATAATATTAATTTTACTATTTATAAAATTTAAATTAATTAAAAAGAATAAGTATTGAACTACTTGAATCAACATGAGTAAAAAATTTATCATATAAAAATGAAGCAATTTTAAAATTTATATATATTTTTTTATTTTTTGATCAATAATTTATAACTGAAATTCACATTTATTGCTAATCAAAATTAATTTATTATTTAAATAATTGGACCGTAGTTGAATTAGTTTAGTTTAATTTTCGATTATGACTGAACTATGCTAATCCCTAATAATATATGCATAGATTGCATAATAAAAGGAAAAAAAATATACATGAAAATACATATATGTGTTAGTAGGCTAAAATGACCGGCATAATTCAAGAAATAGTTTAAATTTTTTTAGACTGAAGGTGCAATTTAGTCCCTAATATTTGAAAAAAAAAAGATAATATAATTCTTAAAATTTCATTCGGTGCAATATCACCGCTAAAGTTTGAAAATAAAAATAATTTAATTTTAAAAAAAATTATTTAATTCTTGAGTGATACGTGTCAAATTGCTAATCATCAGCCGTCATTTCAAATATTAAATTATCTCAATTTTAAAATGTTATAAATAATATAAATTAAATGCAACTTTAGAAAATATATTGTATTTTATTTTATTTTTTTCCAAACATTGAGTATCGAGTTAAAAAAAGAAGAAGAAGAATAATAGAATAATATCGGGCTAACTCCGAAAGGTAGCACAAAACTTGGCCCAATTCTTGGAAGCCAACCCAAGTAAAAGAAGGGGCATAAATGAACCCAACGTGGCTTCATTCCTTTCCCAATATTTTCTCTTATCTAACATCACCATTACGAGCCAATCAAAATGCTTCTCTGTGTTGCGTTGCCATTGCTACTCTGCTCCATAACACAACCCAAACAAACAAACAGACATATTTCTCTTTTCCTATTGATCAAAGCTCAAATGGGAATTCATTACTTTTAGCTATACAAATGTTGAACCCTTCTCTTTCTCTATCTGAAACAACCCGCTACTCATCTGTCTTAAAGGTAACACCTTTCTTATGTTTGAGCTAAAACTGATCTTTTTATTGTTGTTATTGAATTTAAAATGTTTCTGTTCATCATTCTGTGTAGAACCCAGTTTCAAATTCTTTTGGATTTTGTTCAAGGCAGAGTGGGTTCCTCAGAGGACAATTTCATACCAGACATCTTTGTTCTTTTAAGCTCAACTTTGCTCCAAGGAAATCTGCTGGTAACTTCTATTTTCATTGCTTTTCTATGATTTTCATTTTCATCATAACATTGTGCCACTGTTTAAAGTTTATATTATTCAAATATAATATTTGAGCCATGTAAATATGAAATTGGGTCAAGATATGCTTGAGTTTTGGAACAAATAGAACTGTATTAAATGTTTGAGAGTATGCCACATTGAAGCAATGGCGAACTCACATTTATCAAGCTCCAGGTCCACTTTACAATGACTTGTGCCACTCTATAGTATTGTTCTTTTTTTCTTTTGTTGCTGAAAAAACTGGGTAGTTTATGAAGGAGGAAATGAAGTTAAATACTTGAAATAGAGAGCATTTTTGTAGTCAGTAGGCAATTTTTGTCATAATTAAACAACAGTAGAACTAAGAATACATTACATTGATGCAACAATTTGATTTATTTTGAAGGGCTTGTAGTTTCACCAAGCTGTGTTCTCCCATTAACTGAAGAGAATGTGGAGAGTGTATTAGAAGAGGTGAGGCCTGGGTTGATGGCGGATGGAGGAAATGTAGTTTTACATGAGATAGATGGTCTTGTTGTTGTGTTGAAGCTGCAAGGGGCATGTGGATCATGTCCCAGTTCTACCATGACGCTAAAGATGGGAATCGAAACTCGATTACGTGATAAAATACCTGAAATCATGGCCGTGGAGCAGATCCTAGACACTGAAACAGGACTGGAGCTGAATCAGGAAAATGTCGAAAAGGTTTGACAATGCAGTACTTAAGTTATTTGGCACTGCATATGCTCACATTTCTGCAGCTTTGAGTCGATTTTTTGTTTCATCCGGACATTTAGTACAGTAAAAGCTGTTTACAGATTTACAGATTTATAGATAACACAATTGACATAAATCATCACATAATTTTCATGACTAAAGTCTCACGTGTTTGTGTCTTCATTATTCTTAATAATCAGTGACTGCAAAAACCAAGCATGTCCATGATTTTACTTCAACTTAATTAATTGGAGTACGATATCAAATCACGTAATGAATTTTCTTCATTTCTCAGGATGACCTTTGATTAATGGAAACTCGTTTAAATGTCAATAGCTAATTGAATTTTGTGTACAGGATTTCAGTTTGCACTTGTGGACCTTTAAATGTATTTGGAAGACGTATAGCACTTGAACTAAAGGGATGAAGTTGGTTACTTTCAGGTTCTTTCTGAGATTAGACCATACCTAGCAGGGACTGGAGGTGGAGTACTTGAACTTGTTCAAATTGAAGATTATGTCGTCAAGGTTCGCCTAAGCGGGCCAGCAGCAGAAGTTATGACTGTTCGTGTTGCTTTGGTGCAAAAATTGAGAGATAAGATACCTGCCATTGCGGCTGTCAGCTGATAGACTGATATGTAGGAACAGTAAGAAGCTTAATGTCTTGTAAAGGGAGAAAAGCATTTATGTATATTGCCATTGCTATTATACCTCACATGGATAGATTTATTATTGAAATCTTCATCATACAGCTTTTGGACATCAGTATGGCTCATGAATTAGGCAATTTCGTTATAGGTACATTGCATCAAATCTTGTAAATCTAAGCATCATGCTATTTTATGCCATTTCTTTGGAAGATTGAGATTTGCTTTTCCCTGGATTGTATAGCCTCAGTACCAAGGACAGTTTCTGTTAGTGCACTGAGATCTCTGGCAATTTATGAATGATAACAAAGCTCATTAAACAGCAACTCCATAAGCTTGGGGCAACCAAGCTAGTTGAACTTATGGACGTTATAAATAATTATGAGAGTTTACGATTAGTCAGTTGGACAATACAATCACTTAATAAAGGCAGTGCTCTCCTATTAAATGCTAGTGTCCCTGGAATTCTATATAAAGGCCAAGAAAAACACGCAGAGGAGACTCCTAATTTATTCTTTCTACCTTTTCCTTACTCTTCAACTGATATTTCTACTCCGAAACTCCATCAATACTTTCTTTTTCTTGGAAGTAATGGAGATTTTTCGGAACCCTTTACCAATGAATAACTCGGATGCAAAGTATTTTCTTGAATAACGAAAGATTGAGACTCGTTGTATTTCCTTTTGAACAAGAATTTACTACTTCAGATTTGACTAATACTTCTATTCCACAGATTGCTGTTACTGATGTTGAAGATTCTATGCCCATCACTGTTGATTCTCCAGTCTTGCCCCGTGTTCATACAGCTGATGATGTTCCTATTATTGCTGATTCTTTTCCTGAAGGTGATTCCGATACACATGCTCAAGATGTTCCTGCAGATAATTTGTCCATTCCAGAGGTGGTGGATAGATGTAGTACAAGGATACGGAGACAACCAACATGACTTAGAGATTATGTTGTCACTCATGTTTCAGCAGGCCATACTTCTCCTCATGTTCCATGCACTTTTCCTTTTTATACCAACTCTAAGATTTCTCCTCTTTATTCTGATTTTCTAGCTCAAGTTACTATGAATCATGAACCACAGAGTTATAATAAAGCTAATTCTGTCCTTGAATGGATTCAAGCAATGGAAGATGAATTAACAGCACTTGAGAAGAATAATACTTGGGAATTAACAGAGTTACCGAAGAACAAGAAAGCTATTGGATGTGAATGGGTTTTCAAGTTAAAACTAAACCCGGATGGTTCTATAAACAAGTACAAGGCTAGACTTGTTGCAAAGGGCTATAATCAAGTCTATGGACATGATTACACAGATAGTTTCTCTCCTGTTGCAAAGATGGTGACTGTGCGACTTTTTGTAGCAATTATTGCTGCTCGCGATTGGCCTCTTCATCAAGTTGACATTAATAATGCTTTTTTGCATGGTTTTCTCGAGGAAGAAGTTTATATGAGGCCTCCTGAGGGATATGGCAAGGCGAAACAAGGACAGGTTTGCAAACTCCTTCGTTCTCTCTATGGTTTAAAGTGGGCTTTAAGGCAGTGGAATGGTGAGTTGACAGGTTTTCTGTTAAAATATGGTTTTGTTCAATCTTCCCATGACAATTGCTTGTTTATTTTTCATTCTTCTACTGCTACTTTGGTTGTCTTGGTATATGTTGATTACTGGAAATATTCAGCATGCCATTGATCGACTGAAAGCTGCTCTTGACTCACGGTTTTCTATTAAGGATCTTGGTGAAGCGAAGTATTTCTTGGGACTAGAAATTGTTCGCACAACAGGAGGTATTTTCCTCAATCAGTGCAAATACACTCTTGACTTACTAACCTCTTCGGGTTTATTGGGTTCTAAGCCCAAGAGTGTTCCATTTCCTAAGGGTGTATCTCTCTTTGATGTTTCCAGCCCTTTATTATCTGATCCTTCTGACTATAGACGCTTAGTGGGACGTTTGTTGTATCTAGGCTTTACTAGGCCTGATATTACTTAAGCAGTGCAACAATTAAGTCAGCATCTTCACTCACCACGGGAGGTTCATATGCGATCTGCTTTGTATGTTCTCAAATATTTGAAGAAGCAGCCTTCCTTGGGATTGTTTTTCTCTTCTACTTCTGATCTTACTTTGACAGCCTACTCTGATGCTAACTGGGCAACTTGTCTGGAGAGCAGAAAATCTCTTACTGGCTATTGTATTTTTCTAGGTTCTTATCCTATATCTTGGAAGACTAAAAAGCAAAACACAGTTTCAAGAAGTTCAGTTGAGGCAAAATATCGTGCTATGGCTTCTACCGTTTGTGAGCTTCAATGGATTAGTTATATTTTGGCTGATTTCCAGGTTCCCATCTCTCGTCCCATTCATTTCTTTTGTGATAGCAAGTCAGCAATTCATATTGCTTTCAATCCCGTTTTTCATGAGCATACCAAGCACATTGATATAGACTGTCATGTTATTCGGAATCAATTTAAAGAGGATTTCATTGTTCCTGTTTATGTCTCCTCTACTACTCAGGTGGCTGATCTGTTTACTAAGCCTCTTTGTTCTCCATTGTTCTCTAAGTTCTACTCCAAGTTGACTTTGCTGGATGTTCACCAAAGTTTAACTTGAGGGTGGGCTGAAAACTACAAAGTTGTTGTTATTTATTAACCGTAGTTAGTATACTAAAACTAACTATAGTTAATTCACGTTTCTTTTCCTTTTCTTGTAACCTTAGTTACTTTTCTGTTTCTTTGGTTGTTAGTTGCAGTATATAAGCTGCTACCTTCTTGTATTTCGTGTGATATAGAAGAATTAATGGAAGCAGTTTTCTTCTTGTTCTTCTTGCTCTGTTTTTTTATTTTGTTAATAAAATCCAGATGTTTTTGCAACAACGAATGATGGCAAAGTTATCTATTTCCAACCTATCGTGTGCTTGTCGCAGGGGCTAGAATCTCTTCTAAATGAGCAGAGATCCGGCAGAAAGGAGAAGAAGAAAGGGAAAAGAAATGAAAAGTGTGTAAAATTCAAAAAAGGGTATTTTTAAAAATAAAAATTAAAAAAAAAAAAGTAATGTTAAAAAGGAAAAAAAAATGGAGATATTTTTAGTTGGGACTTTTTAATTTTAAGTTGAAGTTTGTAATAAAATAATCGTGAAATTTAGGTGCCTAAAAGAACTAATTTTTCGCCACGAAAATTTTCGTCATTGCTGGTGTATATCTTCATCTCCACCTTACAGGATGTCCCATCGCATTGACCTTTCTCCCCTCCAAATTTTATTCCCACCCTTTCTCCTCTTGTTATTCATTCTTCTTATTACGTTTCCTCACCCCTTTTTCTATTTTAAAAGTCAAGAAAACAAATTAATTTTCTTGTCCAATCAGCTTCTTATTTATTGCTTGCTTTTCTGTCTAATCATCGCTGTTGTACATCTTCGTCCCCACCTTACATCAGCAGGTGGGGCCATCACATGTATAATAAATTTAATTTCTCTAAAAAAATTTCAAAGTCTATCGATCTAAAACTACTTTTTCCATTTCATTTCGGTATAAAAAATATTTTTTTAAAAAAAATATTAATAAATAAAATAAAATTATAATTATTGATAAAAAATATAGTTTTTAAAATTTTTCAAAATTTTATTTAATTTTAATTAAAAATAAAGAATGATAAAAAATATTTAATAAAATATATAATAAATTTCAATATACATATAAATTTATTTTTTAAATTTTAAAAATAAAATTTAAATTTAGATAAAATAAAATAAAAAAATCATATTTTAAAATAAAACGAAATAAATACAGTGCAAATTAATATAAAAAAAAATACAGTATAAATACGATGCGTTCATCTTCAATTCCTTCTCACAAGTTTTAAATGGGGACAAGAGGCAGCTCAGACTCTCCGTCCATCCCAAGTTAAGGACTGTCTGTCCGTTTCATTACGTTGTTTATTATTACTATTATGTATCTTGTAACTAATCCATGGACACAAAGCTTCTTTCCACCGGATTCCCCTACTCAAGCCTACCGGAAAGTTACATCAGGCCGGAATCTTTATGTAAAATTGTATCGACCGGGGACGTTCAGATTCCGGCCTGATGTAACTTTCCGGTAGTTTTGGGAACTTCGGAATGTTGGTTGAGATCACTGTCATGTACCCCATTCAGCACCGCAATTGCAGCGATGGAATGGACAATCTTTTGGTTACTGGGAGTTGATGACTGTATATTGTTCTGGCTTATGCATGATACAGACTTCTTTTCGGTAGGGATCCCCACATTTCTGCTTAGGCTATTTAGTTGAAAGTTTGGTTTGATTGATCCTGAGTTGAGATTCTGGTTTTCACAAATGCAGGATAAATTTAGCGTGAGATCTTTACGGAATAGTATTTATAATTCTCACAACTTTCAGGTTGCAACTTTGATTGCTGTATATGCTAACTGGGACTTCGCAAGGGTCAAGGGATGGGAATTAACTTGAAGTTCACAATTTTGAATTAATCTAAATGATAATTAATTAATATTTAATAAAAAAAATTAAAAGAGAGATGAATAAAGAGAAGAAGGTTGGGAAGAAGCAATTGGGTTTGGGTTGGATTGAGGGGTAATTGCAAATGTAAGGTTCACATGGATAGTGACACTGCTCAAGCGCCATCAGATTGATCGATGGAAAACGCAGAGTTTTGGTTTCTGGTTCGATTCATTATCCAAGAAGCACTGCCGAGGTTAATATATTACCCTCTTGCTCTTTTAATAATCACATTATTAAATTTGATTGCTTGATTTATAATATTAATTATTGTTATTATTTTATTTTTGGATTATATAGATGTGGCCTGGTTTGATAAGGAAAGCTAAAGGAGGAGGATTAGACGCGATTGAAACATATGTATTATGGAATGCTCATGAACCGATTCGTCGTGGGTATGACTTTAGTGCCAATCTTGATCTCGTTGGGCAAAAGGACTATATGCTGTTCTTCGTATTGGACCTTATGTGAAATTAGATCTTCACGGTGACAATGGCCATTGTATAGTAATATTAAAGAGCTGCATTTTGCCATTACACCACAATTCAACATCCGATAATCATTTTATCTATTATAAATACTAAATACTATATCATAAAAAAATGAAAAAATATCATGAAAAAGGAAAAAAAAATGCTGTTCATGAAAATTGAACTCGGGTTGTGGAGGGATAATCTAACTTATATATTTTGTTTTTAGGAACGCATTCCCATTGACGAAGTGTTTGAACAACTGAAATGTTCCAGAGAAGGTTTGAGCTCAGAAGAAGCAGCCAACAGGCTTCAAATCTTTGGCCCCAACAAGTTAAACGAGAAAAAGGTTCTTTCTTCGTGCAACAATATATTCTTTCATCTCATCATGGGCTAATAGTATTATATGTTATTCTTTAATGCTGTACCTTAATTTGCAATGAACAGGAAAACAAAATTCTCAAGTTCTTGCGATTCATGTGGATTTCACTTTTGTGGGTTATCGAAGCTGCAGCCATTATAGCCATTGCCTTGGCAAATGGTGATGGAAGGCCCCCACGTTGGCAGGACTTTGTTGTTATTGTTTGTTTGCCGGTTATCATCTCCACTATCAGTTTCATTGAAGAAAACAATGCTGGAAATGCTGCTGCTGCTCTTATGGCCGCTCTTGCTCCTAAAACTAAGGTAATTTATTCATAACCATCCATTATTAAGTTATGACAGCAGAGGGAATGTCAAGTGATGTATCTATTGTCTACGTTCAGGTGCTTAGGGATGGTAAATGGAATGAGGAAGAAGCTGCAATTTTGGTTCCAGGAGATATCATCAGAATCAAATTGGGAGACATCGTCCCTGCCGATGCTCGTCTGCTCAAAGGTGATCCTTTGAAAATTGATCTGCACTCACCGGCGAATCACTTCCCGTGACCAAGAATCCTGGGGATGAAGTTTTCTCTGGTTCTACTTGCAAACAAGGAGAGACTGAGGCTGTAGAACACAGAACGGAATCCACATTCAAAAAGAAAACGTCTATCTTATAGTTCTCTCCTAATCTATTTTGATTTTCGTTTCTTTTTATATTTTGACTGGCTGAAGAAAGGGTCTGCAGGTTTTACCGACTTCTTGCTCTTCAAGTTTTAATTTTACTCTTTTTTTCTTTCTTTATTTTTGGCCGATGGTACAATTTGGTCCTTAATGAAAGGAATGGGTCAAACTGGAAAATTCTCATGCTTTGACGTCAAACTGGAAGTATGGAATAAAATAAAGTATAGAACAAAATCTTGCTCCTTAACCTTAGAAAGGCATGATTTGGGATACAACTCAGACACTCTTATGCCATAAAACGTTTTTCGAAGCATTCATAGGACAACTGATTCCTGAACAATATGAGCTGCTGTATCCTCCATAATCTCCCCTGGGTTTTCCGGTATTAGATTTTCAGCCATCAAAAGCCGGATTAACCTTTTTTTCTTCACATACTCAAATGTGGAAAGCATACGGCAATAATCTAAGCAGGATCTAAGATAATCAGGAAGCTTTTCATAATTTGATCGTGAAGCTGCTAGATCGTGAAGCTTTTCATATCATGGCATATGGAAGCGATTTGTGTCTCTTAGAACAATCATTCTTCCAGTTACTCATTGATACAATCTTCATCCAAGTGTGACAATCTTTGCAAACGCGAAGAGTCTTTGTAATTCTTATTGGCATTCCACTAGTGGTATTAATGAGAGCAAACATAGTTGCTAGACGCTCGCTATGCCCACATATCCACATTGCTTTCACTTCTTCATTTACATCATGAAGAACACCGCTTGTGTCTGGGATATAACCGGTTTCTTTCACAGCTTCTGATAATTCATTCCATGTCTTTTTATACTCGTCCGAATTACGAAACTCAAAACCCCTACTTGCCCCAAAAGTGTGGACTTTGTTCTTTACTTGCACCCAACTACATCCAACATCTTTCTTAATTCCTTTTATTTGCATCATCTCACGAACCTTATTTACAGAGCCCCACATCCCTGCATTTGCATACATGTTTGAGAGCATTACATAATTTCCAGGGTTACTCGGCTCAAGCTCGAACAATTTCTCTGCTATAACCTCTCCACGAGAGATTTTGTGTGGCACCTTGTTTAGAGCATTATGCTTGTCTGGTCGACATTATGGATAGAGCTGGAAGAATTAAAGAGGCAATGGAGATAGCTACAAACATGCCGATGAAGCCAAGTGCTAGCATATGTGGATCATTGCTCAATTTTATATGAAATAAAGCCACAAAAATATATACCTCATGCATATTGTGTGATTCATAATTTTATTAGAATGCAAGGAAGTATAGACTTTTTATTTGTAGAGTATGCAAATGAAAATATTGTACTTGGATATCAACAAAATAATCAAGGCAGTACTTCAAAGCCGTGGAAAACTGTTGATATAAATGCAAGCCAACTTCGTCAGATAAATAGTACTCGAAATAAAATAACACAGAGATTATGGTTGAATTATAATAATTGACATTTATATTGTTAATTTTTCTTAAATAGTGATTAATTTTTCTTATTATGATAATTTTTTTTACTGTACTAGATTTTAAATTTTGAATTTCATTAAATATTTATTATTCAATAAATAAATAATATATATATATATATATATATATATATATATATATATATATATATATATATATATATATATATATATATATATATATTGATGCATATCATAATATTTTTTGAAAAACAAATAGAAAAACAGTTTTTAAATAGTTTTTGAGTTTTTTAAAATTCATAAATTAGTTTTTGTTATTTGTTTTTCAATTTTTTATTCCAGCAATTGTTCTTATTATGGTTTTCTCTTTCATATTTTCTCAGTTATTGAATCTGCATGTACAAATTAACAATTCAGCCAAATTTAACTACGTTTTGTTTCTTTAAATTGAATTCATAAGCACCTTTTATTTGCATGGAAAAAAATGCAGGCAATAAACAAGAATCACTCTGCAGTACAACCAGACTAAAGCAACAGTTACCATTTAAGTGATAGGCAGCAGAGAGAAAAAGAACATAAATTTGTTAAAAAAGGAAAAAAAGAAATGAAGTGAACAAAATTACCTAGAGTTATTATTGTTGATTCTAGGGGATGATCTAGGAGCAGAAGACTTGAAAGCCTGACCACCAACTCTGCCACCAGATTTAGCAGCAGAAGCATCGCCAACAAACCCAAGAGTAAGAACCCCAGCTGCCAATGTCACCATTGCTAGCTTTGCCAATTGATTCTCATGTTTTCTCCTAATCAAATCCCCAGAATTTCAGTAACCCAGTACAAGATTAAACCAATAAACTGCAAAATTGAGATTAAAATTGTAAGTACCTGGAGCAAGAATCAATTTTGAGATCACCAGGTGAGTGCCTACAAGAGATAGCGGTAGAGATTGGGAGCTTAGCTTTGGAGTTTTGGATAAGTGGGGTAAGAGCATTTGTTAAGCAACTTTGTTGAGATGATGCTATTGACATTTTTCTTGGCTTCTGTTTCTGTTTCTCTTGTCTTTCTCCTCAAGCTGAAGCTTTTGAAATATCCACTGAACTCATTCTTATAGATTTTTATCCCTTTCATGATTGGGATTTCGCCACGTGGCCAATGCTATTTTGTGGACTGAACTTTGAAGAAAATTGCAAATATGTGTTTTTCTTTTCTTTTTCTTTCAAATTCGTCCATAAATTTTAAATATTTGGACAACTATTTTTGCATATAAACATCTTGCTATCTGAATTTATTCAAAAATCCACTTACTAAAATATAGACTTAAATTTTAATTACGATCAAATATACAAAAATATTTTTAATATTTATCAAAAAAAACAATAATTTTAACCTTTAATATTTACTTACATGTAATATTATCCTTAAAAGTATCAAAATAGTATAATTTTATTACTAAAATAACAAAACCGTTAGTTTAGTATTATTCAGTTAAAATAATGCAATATGTTCATATCAACGATCAAAAAATAAAATGCGATCAAATTAACAATTTCATTATTTAAAGAATAAAATTACACTCTTTTGATAACTTTATAGACAATATTGTACATGACTGAATATTAAAAAAATAATTTTTTTTAAATATTAAAGTCATTTTTGCACATTAAATATTTAATTTTTATCTAAAATTTTAATTTAACTATTTTATATATTAATTATTTTTATTATAAAAATATATATTATTTATTTTATCCGTTAATAATTTTATGGCTTGTGTTTGAAAAAAAAAAGGAAATTCTACTTTTCATGGGCTTGTTTGCCCATAGATTTCACCTTTTAGATAACAAGCCCAACTTGAGCCCGGACCAAACCCCTATGAACATGTGTAAATAGAAGCAAGGGATTGAGGCTATAGGCCAAGCTGACGTTAAGGTCGTTGACGATAATGATGCTTCCCGCCATTTCCCTATCCAGCCACAGAACCCGCCCAATCGAACCAACCCTCATATCATCCCGTCAAAATCCCAAATCCCAAAAGCTTCTCTTTAATCAAACCCTTAAATCTCTCTCTAAATCGGGTAAACTCGACGAGGCAATTAGTTTGATTGAGTCCTCACCCACCAAGTTTACAGATTCTGAATCCTATGCTAATCTTCTCCATTCCTGTATTTCTGATAGATCATTAGACTATGGACGAAGAATCTATCGCCATCTCCTCTTTGAAACCCAACAAGGCAACAATCTTATTCAAAATCCCACCTTGAAGAGCAAACTAATTACCCTTTTCTCCAATTGCGGCTATCTCGAAGAGGCGCGCCGAATTTTTGATGATGGGCTTGAAAATGAAGGTGCCCCTGAATCAGTTTGGGTGGCAATGGCAATTGGGTACTCCAAAAATGAGAGCTTTAGTGAGGCTTTGCTTGTTTATGTTAACATGTTGTGGCATTGTATTGTGCCCGGTAATTACTCGTTTTCTGTGGCACTGAAAGCTTGTGTAAATTTGAAAGATTTAAGGATTGGTAGAGGGGTTCATGGTCAGGTGATAAAGTCTAGTGAAGAGCCTGATCAGGTGGTTAATAATTCTCTGTTGTCTCTGTATGCGAAATTTGGGTGTTTTAATGATCTTTTGAAGATGTTTGATCTAATGCCTCAAAGAAATGTCGTTTCTTGGAATTCTTTGATTGCAGGATTTGCTAAGAAAGACCAAATCTTTGAGGCACTGAATGTATTCAGGAAGATGCAAAGTGAAGGGGTGAGATTTAGTTGGGTTACCATTACAACAATTTTGCCAATTTGTACACGGTTGACAGCACTTAATTTTGGAAAAGAGTTGCATGCACAAATTATTAAATCACATAAAAGACCAGATGTCCTTGTGCTGAATGCGCTTTTTGATATGTACATGAAATGCGGAATGGTTGATTATGGAAATAGACTATTTGATGTGATGGAAAGTAAGGACTTGACATCTTGGAATACAATGTTAACTGGATATGCAATTAATGGGTGTATGGGAGAAGCAATGGAATTATTCAATGAAATGGTTTTATCTGGTATAAGGCCAGATGAGGTTACTTTCATTGCGTTGTTGTCTGGTTGTAGCCATGCAGGGCTTACGGAGGATGGGAAAAAGTTGTTTGACAAAATGGAGAGAGGTTTTGGGGTGGCACCTTGTTTAGAGCATTATGCTTGTCTGGTCGATATTATGGGTAGAGCTGGAAGAATTCAAGAGGCAATGGAGATAGCTATAAACATGCCGATGAAGCCAAGTGCTAGCATATGGGGATCATTGCTCAATTCATGTCTCCTTTATGGTGATGTCTCTTGTGGAGAGGTTATGGCAGAGAAATTGTTTGAGCTTGAGCCGAGTAACCCTGGAAATTATGTAATGCTCTCAAACATCTATGCAAATGCAGGGATGTGGGGCTCTGTAAATAAGGTTCGTGAGATAATGCAAATAAGAGGAATTAAGAAAGATGTTGGATGTAGTTGGGTACAAGTAAAGAACAAAGTCCACACTTTTGTGGCAAGTGGGGGTTTTGAGTTTCATAATTCGGATGAGTATAAAAAGACGTGGAATGAATTATCAGAAGCTATGAAAGAAACCGGTTATATCCCTGACACAAGCGTTGTTCTTCATGATGTAAATGAAGAAGTGAAAGCAATGTGGATATGTGGGCATAGCGAGCGTCTAGCAACTATGTTTGCTCTCATTAATACCACTAGTGGAATGCCAATAAGAATTACAAAGAATCTTCGCGTTTGCAAAGACTGTCACACTTGGATGAAGATTGTATCAAAAGTAACTAGAAGAATGATTGTTCTAAGAGACACAAATCGCTTCCATCACTTCAGAGAAGGCATATGCTCTTGTAAGGATTATTGGTAAAGCTTATCTACAATCCATAATATTTTAAACCAGTGTTTCTCCGTACTTGCAGTTATCTGATTTTTATCATTTTGTTAAAATCTCATTTGATATAGTGATTTATGACATATGCCATGAAATGAAGTTGCCAACAGAGGTAGTTGATTTAATATAATAAGAGAGAAGGCCATAAAAAAGAAGAGGCCTGTAAGTGAGAATTGACAGACGAGGTGAAAAAGAGCATCAGTAAGACTGAAATTCCATTTATTTCACAACCTGTTTCTTTGCACAAATGAGTGGAGAAAAATATTCTTTTCTTTTCTGGAGGGCGAAAAAACAATGAAAAGAAAGTGAAGTCACATGCCTCCTTCAAATAGTTTAACCCAATACCTTGCATGTGAATTTGTTATTTTTGATTCTTATTAGGGGTTGGCATTGCCACTTTTTGCTTAACTTGCTTTGAATTTTCATATGCATTTAATCTCTCTCTACATAGATATTGTGTTATTGGTTGGAGGCCATTTCAAATTCTGTTTGTCGGAGGATGGTATTTTGAGCTGGCTTGGCATTGAACTTTGTGTTCAAATGGTATTTGATGCCTGCTAGCGAGATGGTGACGTAAAAAGATAACACTCTGACTACTAAGAGGCTCCGACGGTCAAATCAATAGAATATATCTAGACTATATTAAATAAGTCGGACTATTAATGATAGATAAAGATTAATAATGGCTCGGACAATGATAACATAATGATTCTAGTAACACTCAAATAGTTTTCCTCAACTTAAGGAATGTTGTCCGATTGTGTAGCTCGGTTATCAATATCAAAGTAGCATTACTTAGGTACAAGGTGATCCAAACTCCAAAGCATCTTGTTTTCTTGTGGACCATAGAATTTATAAATCCAGGTTATTTTCTACTTGTCTTGGTCTGCCATTGCGCATAACCCCTGCTTGCTTGATTTTGTATAAAAGTTGTTCGTCTTATTCTACTTTCCTTCTGTCTTGTATTTTTTGTTTTGGTATTATTACTTCACATGTGTTGTTGTAGTGTGTGTATAGATTCTTATTTTGGCTTAGCACCTAAATTGTCTTACCTTTCTTGCATCAAGAAGCACATGAAGGATGATACTGAATTACAAAAAGATACAATTCTTGAGATATAAAGTGATATATAGTTGCTCATTCTTAGGTGTCTTGTCTGCAAAACAATTGTATGGCATAAGAATGGCCACTAGTCATGTGCTGCACTTCTCAAAAGATAATATGGATAAATAACACTAAAATATTAAAAATGTTGCTTATTCCATTTTCTTTTATGGATAACTTTTGAGTAAAATTCAAATTTTATTTATTTGTCGTTTTTAGATTTTCAATATAATTTAATTTTTTTTCCAATAAAAATTAATTTGTTTAAAACCAAATATATTTGATAATTTAGTCAAAATTACACAATTTAAAACTAAATTTAGGCTGAATTATATTGTTTAATTCTTGTAAAAACAGCAAAAATTACAGATAAAAAAACGAAGGGAGTACAAATTTATCATTAAATTTTGTTATTTTTTTTCTTAAAATGCTCTTAAAGTATTGAAAATGGTTCATAATTATGGTTGTTCAATATTTTCAAGGACAAAAATGATCATTTTCAATACTTTGAAGGGATTTAAAAAAATTAAAAAGTAAATTTGTACCCTTTTTATTGGTTTATGAACAAATTTAACCCTTATCCTGGGATAATATATGCTCATAAATTGATTTCAAAAGTTCGGTTTGCTGTCCATTTCAATACTTTATTTTATTACATACTTCTAGTTTGAGGTCAAAGCATAAGACTTTACTTTTCTTTTTTTTTATTTTTTTCTTTTTTGTCAATGTGAAATTAATAAAAGGTTCAAATGTTGACCATATAATTGTAGCAATGAAGATAAATAATGCTTTTAATCCATATCAGCAGCATGTCATTATGCTGCAAATGGTTTCATAAGCATGTGTAGAGCTTATCTTTTTGTGGTAATAGTGTAAAAGAAAATAACTATTAGTAGAAAAGTGTAAATCTAGTTGATTTCAACCTTTGAAATATGGCACCAAAACTTTTTATATCATTTAATTTCTTCCGTTAATTGCGGAAGCATTCAGATTAACTAGGCATAGTTTTTTTCCATTTCTTAGCCTTTCAACACAATCACACACTTGATTCTATGGATTTTCAAAACAACATATTAGAAGAAATTAGAGATTATGGATTGAGGAGATGTGATAGTGTGCGGACACGACTATCGCTCTTGAACCAATTAAAAATAAAGGCTAAAGGTGCAAATCGGTTTCTAATATTTAGTAAAAAGTATAATTTAAATCCTAAAATTTTATTTGATGTAAAGTTATCCTTAATGTTTTAAAATTGGAACAATTTAATATCTAAAATGGCGGCTGATACTTAAAGATTTAACACAAGAATTGGATATATTTTTTTAGGGATCAAATTGCTCCGATTTTCAAATTTTAGGGGTAATATTGTACTAAATGAAATTTTAAAAATTATATTGCCCTTTTTATCAAATATTAGAGACTAAATTGCATCTTCAAACAAAAATAAATTTGTGTAATGTCATCTCTAATATTTTAAAAATAGGACAATTTAATCTCTGAAATAACGGCTGGTGCTCAAAAATTTGACACGTGTCATTCAAGAATTTAACCAATTTTTTTTAAAAGTTAAATTGCTTCGATTTTTAAATTTCAGGAATGATATTACATCCAATAAAACTTTAGAGACTATATTACTTTTTTTACCAAACATTAAGGACCAAATTGCACCATCGGCCAAAAATAAATAAAGAAAGATAGAAAAAAAGAGTAAAATTAAAACTTGAAAATTTTGCAGCAAGGTTACATTGCATTGCTCAGGACAGAGCAAGAAGTTGGTAGAACGGCAGACCCTTTCTTCAGCCAGTCAAAATATAAAAAGAAACGAAAATCAAAATAGATTAGGAGAGAACTATAAGATAGACATTTTCTTTTTTTGAACTACTTTGGGCTTTCTTGTTTTTCTTGATTCGGCTTCGCCATTGATACGCAGCCCTTTCCTTCTTCTCAGGCAATGTTATTGTAGGCATTTCTTTTTCACACTGTGTAATGCTGCTGGATTGTCTCAATGTCCAATCCCTTCAGCTTCACCACCGACTCGACATGTCCCTTCAGCGTGTGAAGCTCTCGAAGCCTGTTATCAGAGGATTAATAAGTTTCTTGTTAGATTACTGATTTCGGATGGAAAAAATGAATTAGAATTAATTTTATTTATGATCACCGAACTTATGCATCAACTACGCGAAAATAATAAAAAAAATAAATTTAATACTTTTATACACAAAAATAAATTCAACCGGTTTTCGATGAATATCTAAATCAAAAAATCAAGACGGCATGCCAAGTTAGCACTGTAGGCATATATGAACTTACACCTAATGCCACATTAGCACCTAACATGCCAATATTGACACGTCAACTATTAAGTGGACATATCAAAAATAAATTTTGTCATGTCAAATATTGACGAGGCATTAGGTGCAAGCTCATGTGTACATAAAACGTTGACTTAGTATATCACCTAAACTTTCCGATATAAGTATTCACCGAAAACTAGTTAAAGTTATTTTTGTATATAAAAGTGTTAATTTTTTTGTGAAAAAATATTTTCTTTCTTTGCTTTTGTATAATTTGGCCAAATTTGGATAATATGGATAAAATTAACCCAATGAATTGTCATAACGCATAGGCAAGTTCAACGAAATGGTAACAACGTACCTTGCAACTTCTGCTCGTCTCTTGGCCTGCTCGGCGATCTCAGACAACTCTCTATAGCTGTTCTTTTCGTTGAAGATATTAGCAGCTTCTGGTGGTTGAAGTCCATGCAATGTTCTTTGAGCAAGAGCCCATTGAGCTTCTCTTTCCTCTTTACCATAATCTTTTTTGGTTGTGAATGCAGTCTGTTACAGTTACACAGCGAAGAATGTTTTAAGGAAGTTCAAGTTCTAATAGTTAAATACGAACGCATATAAGAGACTCGTATCGAAAAAATTTACCCTGTTATCTAGCAAGTTAAGCCATGCCTTCCCGCTTAAAATGTAACGAATGGCGAATTTGAGGAAATCAAGTGGGATGTAGAAAACAATACTGTAAAGCCAGATAACCCCAGCCCATCCCCAGCCCATCCCCTTGATCCTTGCGAAGCCCCAGTTAGCATATACAGCAATCAAAGTTGCAACCTGAAAGTTGTGAGAATTATAATCTTTTCGATTTTTTTCTTCTGTTTGTGGATATTGGTATAAAGATTAGGCTATGCAGGACAGAGAATGCTTACCAGTTGTGCAATTAAGAAAGCAGTCATTAGCAGCAGACCTGGTCGCTCAACATAAGACCAGCTGCGAGATCGTGTCACGAAAATGAGAGCTTGGCTTACAATACTGACTTGAAGATACAATGCAGCCATCATTTCATCTTCACTATTCCGTAAAGATCTCACGCTAAATTTATCCTGCATTTGTGAAAAGCAGAATCTCAAATCAGGATCGATCAGACCAAACTTTCAACTAAATCGCCTAAGCAGAAATGTGGGGATCCCTACCGAAAAGAAGTCTGTATCATGCATAAGCCAGAAGAATATAACAGTCATCAACGCCAAGTACCCACCAAGCACAACTCCGGTGGCGAATATTTCTTTTAGTTTCCAACTATCAGGCAAGGGTGATGGCTTCACTCTGTCCTTTGAGATTGTCATAATTGTTCCTATTAAAGAAACGGGAATTTTAATCAGTTGTATATTGAAATTCTACTCATTGGTCCTGAGAGCAAAAGAAGATCAATCGAAACATTAACAAGGAGAGAAATTGAAAACCTACCATCATTTAGGATGGCAATTATCAGAACCATGAAAGGAGAGAAGTCGTACTTCCATATCAGAGCGATAAGCATGAAACCAAACTGCGAAATTGGAAGTAGTTCAAAATCATATTGGCATGTTGTCTAAAATCACAAATCACTATCACATTGTACAAATCTGCAATGTACTTACCACAATACGGATTGTGATTGAAACTGCATAAATCTGAGAAAAGAGAAGCATTGAAGTCACTAGTTGTCATCACTTAACAAGAAAACAAAACAAAAGAAATTCGTAAGGGCCAAACAATGGCAGGGCAATGAAACTAACCGTGTAGTTCTTCATCCTTTGGAAAATAGCTCTGCTAGTCAGCACGGCACTGATAATAACACTCAAACCGGGTTCTGTCAGGACAATATCAGATGCACTTCTAGCAGCGTCTGTAGCATCAGCAACAGCAATACCAATATCTGCCTTCTTCAATGCAGGGGCGTCATTAACACCATCACCAGTCATTCCAACAATGTGCTTCCTTTCTTGCAACTTCTTAACAATTTCGTATTTGTGTTCTGCAGGCAAAAGGAAAATTCACAAAAAAGTGTTCTTTCAACTGAATCAAGATTCCTTAGGTGCATATTAACTTGTTTATAACCAGCAGCATAAGAAAATAACCCACCTGGAAAAACTCCAGCAAAACCATCTGCCTTTTCAATCAATTCCTCTACAGGAAGAGCTGCAACGCTTGCATCTTTGTCTTGACCAAGCAAAGAAGCAGATGGGTACATGTTTGTTCCCATACCAAGTCTTCTTCCAGTCTCCTTTGCAATGGCAAGTTGATCACCTAGACATCAGCATAACCGTAAAGTTAAGCAACAAATTTAATAGTAAGGCAAGAGTAAATGCATTTCCCCAGCAGTTAATTTATGAATGAGTTACCCGTAATCATCTTGACATTGACACCAAGGTTGAGAGCCCTTCGGATGGTTTTCTGCACTATCATGCCTAGGAGGATCAAAGAGGTTCAACAAACCAACAAACTCCCATGGACCACCCGGACTGTCCTTGTTTTTCTCTGGCACAACCTGCAGATGATAGCACATAAACAGCTATAAGAGATTTTCTGTTCTTTTCTTTTCTTTCTATTGAAATAAGAAAGCAGGGTATAATTATGTGATAAGTCAAGTTTATGAATTAGAACCTGTCTAGCAACAGCCAATGACCGAAGCCCACGTTCAGCAAACTTGTCTATAACAGAATGAACTCTCCTCCTGAGGTCTTCCCTGGCATTGCACAAGTCCAAGATCTATTTACAGAAACAAAGCAAAACAAGCAAGTTAATAACCATTCAAGCATTACATGTTAGACCAATTTATGTGAAGAAATATAAGATCATATGGTTACCTGCTCGGGGGCACCTTTGCTTGCTCGGTGCCAGGTGCCATCAGCTTCAATGTAAGTCAAAGCAGTTCTCTTGTCCACTGGATTGAATGGCAAGAAGTGCACCTCTCTTATGCCAGCTCTTGCCTGCGGTTATATGAATAAACATTAAGTTGAGAGGACATTTACTTACTTTCTTTTACAGAATGCTCAAGATAATATTACCTCTTTGGGGTCAGCAAGCATTCCAACCATAGCAGCGTCAATAGCATCTTGATTCTCAACTCTAGAAGCTCTAGCAGCAAGCAGGACAACATGATCTTTCTCAACACCCTTAGCGCACACCTCAATCAAGGCTTTGTCAATGCTCAGCTTGTTGAGGGTCAAGGTTCCAGTTTTATCACTGCAGAGAACATCCATACCAGCCATTTCTTCGATGGCAGTCATACGTTTAGTGATAGCTCCTTGTTGAGACAGCTTGTGAGACCCAATGGCCATTGTCACCGACAAGACAGTTGGCATAGCAATGGGGATACCACCGATCAAAAGAACCAAAAGATTGTCAATTCCATCTCTATACTTGCGGTGCTGAATTGGGTACATGACAATGATCTCAACCAACATTCCGACTGCAATGGAACAAATACAGAAGTTCCCAATTGCAGTAAGCACCATCTGAAAGTGACCAACTTGATTGGTGCTATCGACAAGATGTGCAGCCTTTCCAAAGAAGGTGTGGACACCTGTAGCTATAACTACAGCCTCAATCTCTCCTTGTTTGCAAGTAGAACCAGAGAAAACTTCATCCCCAGGATTCTTGGTTACGGGAAGTGATTCGCCGGTGAGTGCAGATTGATCAATCTTCAAAGGATCACCTTCAAGCAGACGAGCATCGGCCGGGACGATGTCTCCCAATTTGATACTGATGATATCTCCTGGAACCAAAATTGCAGCTTCTTCCTCACTCCATTTACCACCCCTAAGCACCTGAACAAAGACACTAGATACATCACTTGACATTCCCTCTGCTGTCATAACTTAATAATGGATGGTTATGAATAAATTACCTTAGTTTTAGGAGCAAGACCGGCCATAAGAGCAGCAGCAGCATTTCCAGCATTGTTTTCTTCAATGAAACTGATAGTAGAGTTGATAACCAGCAAACAAACAATACCAACAAAGTCCTGCCAATCTGGGGGCCTTCCATCACCATTTGCCAAGGCAATGGCCATAATGGCTGCAGCTTCCATAACCCATGAAAGTGGATTCCACATGAACCCCAAGAACTTGAGAATTTTGCTTTCCTGTTCATTACAAATTAAGGTACAGCATTAAAGAATAACATATAATACTATTAGCCCATAATGAGATGAAAGAATATATCGTTGCACGAAGAAAGAACCTTTTTCTCTTCTAACTTGTTGGGGCCAAAGATTTGAAGCCTGTTGGCTCCTTCTTCTAAGCTCAAACCTTCTCTGGAACATTTCAGTTGTTCAAACACTTCGTCAATGGGAATGCGTTCCTAAAAACAAATTTATGTAAGTTAGCATCCTCATATTGTTTAAGGTCAAATATTTTCTTCTTTAGTGTCCATATATATGACTATTTGACTCTGTATTTGTATCTCATGAAGAATTAGTTTTTTTTTTCAAATCAATTTAATTACACGAGTAACACTAAATTAAAATTTATTTTTCTTGTAAAGATATTATTTTTAGTTTTAAGGAATTCAACTGAAATTCAGTACCTCTCTAACCCAAAATTTACTGGTCTTTTAGAGATGTTTTTAGTATAAATACGTGAGATATGCCATCCAAATATTAGTTCAAGTATACAAAGGACGCAATTAATCTAAATTGGCAGTAATCTCTAAAACAAAATAAACTATAATAAATATTTTTTAAGTAAAAATTAAAAAAAAAAAAAGAGTCGTGCTAGGACCGACAACTTGTCAGGAAAGGACCAATGAGAGCAAGCGTTGACTAACACAGGGAAAAAAGTTGCCGTGTCACATGTGACACTTACCCCCCAACACTCTCACCCATGTGATTGATGCGTGCGATAAACGCGCCAAACAGTTTGTACTAATAATAATCAACTTTCTGGTAAGTGATGCAATTTCCAAGAGAATCAAGGGGTAAATTTGTCAAATAAACGCAACGATACAGGACTTTTTGATAAATGCAACAAATTAAATAAAAAAAATCAGTAATTGTCAGTACCGTTGAATGTGAACGTCGTTGAAAAATGAAACGGTTAAAACCAAAAAGCCCATTTTTAATTTTTTTTTATACAAAAATAAAAATAAAAAGCCTAAAGGACCACGGAATGGTACCAAAAATTCTCAAAGTAACCAAACAAAAAGCACACAAAAACAAAACTCTTCTATATTTTTTTTAATTAATCAAATAATAACTCATTTATCGATATAAATTTTTTGTTTTACTAAAAATATTTTATTACTGCACACCTTATTATCCTAATTCAGTTCAACAGTACTTTTATTACATTGGTAATCAAAAAAATTCCACCTTAAAAAAAATAATTGTACAGATTATCCATATTTATTATAAGGATAATCCATTTGCCGTTAATGTTCATCCTAATCTTAGAAATTACTCTCTTCATTTTTTTTTATCAGTCACTTTTCTTATTTTTACTATAATTAAAAAATAATAAATAAATTTAAATTTAGTATTAAATTATGTGATTAAAACTAAATTATTGATTATGATTTTATTAGAAAAGAAAAATAAATTAAAAAAACAAATTAAATTACATTAAAAGTTTAAAAATAACGGATAAATATAATTTGAATTTTACTCAAAAGTGACAGATAAAAAAAACGAAATGAGTACTTGAAAACTACAGATAAATTCTCTTTGTGTAGTCACTAATTCAAATAATTAGTTACTCCCTCCGTTCTTTTTAATCAGTCATTTTTATTGTTTTCACTAGAATTAAGAAATAATAAATAGATTTAAATTTAGTATTAAATTACGTGATTAAAACTAAATTATCAAATCTGATTGATTCTGATTTTATTAGAAAAGAAAAATAAATTAAAAAAGTAAATTTCAGATAAATAAAATTTAAATTTTATTCAAAAGTGACAGATAAAAAAAATGAAGATAGTATTAATGTTGTGATAATGAAATTTCAACAGCTATAGATTTTTCATACTTAAACTGATTAATTGTTATATAACAGATATAACTTTTTTACATATTTATCTAATATTTCCTAATTTATCCAAATCTAAACAAATAAAACACCTTGTGCTAAGGAAAAATGACTTTATAAATTAATAGATACTCAAAATCAGGTTAGATTATTAGAGAAAAAGAAGAAATTAATTAGTTTAGATACATAAGATCATCGCTGCTACTTTTTATTAACATCAAAAAGCTTCAAGACAATAATATTTCAGATTTTTCGAATTCTTAATTACTTTTTTATATATATTTATATTTATAAAGAGTAAATAAAATAAATAAGGAGGGCAATTTTAATGGAGGAGAAAGATAATCGCTTATTATTAGCCAACTCGTCTTATCTGTCACCATTATTTCTCTTTCCTTCTTTTCACATGTGAAGATCTAATTCGAAGAGTATTGATTATATGCTAGAAAAATAACAATTGGCTGTTTGGTTAGCGAGAAAGTAAAGTTGAAAGCATTTCCCTGTTAATCAATCATTCATTCAAATTCTTTAAGATGACCAAATTAAAGCAAGAAAAAAGGTTGAAAAAGATAGCAAGTTTGGTAAATAAAGCTTATTAACAACAGAAGAGAAGCAAAGCGAACCCACCTACCAACAAAAAAGAAAAAATCTCCATGTTTAAAAGATCTGAAGCAAATCCAGTAATCTAAATCCATGAACGATCTAATTTCTAATGAGAAACAAGCTGAGAAACGGAATATTGAAATCAGAAAAATTACCAGATCAACAGTTTCATTCTTGATCTCTTCGAGAGTGATAGACTTAGCCATGGTGATGATATGTCAGTCTCAGCTTCACAGCAACACAAAGCTATAGCTATAATTAAAAAAGAAAAACAGAGAAGAAAATAAATAAAGTCTCAGTTGAAGAAGAAGCTAATGGCCATTAATGGAGAAATTGAGCATCCCAACAAAAAGCCATAAATAAAGAGAAGAGAATGAATACAGAAGAAGAAGAAGAAAGAAGAGAAAAGGTTCTCTCTAAAATGGGCTATGGCACTTTGATTTTTATATAGAGAGTTCTGCGACCCACCCGCCGTATAGATCTTTGCTCAGGTGGGACCTCTTTATTTATTTTATTTATAATAGTAATCACTCTATTTTTTTTATTTTTTTATTAATTTTAAATAAAATTTAAATTTTATTTATATGTTACTTTTAAATTTTTAATATAATTTAATTTATTTTTTTAATTTATTTTTATTTTTCAATAAAATCAAAACCAATCAAATTTAATAATTTATTTTTAATCACGTAATTTAATACTAAATTTAAGTCTATTTATTATTTCTTAATCCTAATAAAAATAATAAAAGTGACTAATAAATAAGAAAATGAAGGGAGTAATATTTATGAAATCGTTACAGTAAAATATTTTAAAATACGATATAAATAATTTTTGGATCAAAATATAAAATTAAAAGATATTTTAAATTTTTTTTCAATTATTTATTAAAATTTTTAAAATTAATTAAAAATATATTTTTTAATTATTTTTTATCTAACAATGATCGTATATCAATATATACATATTTTTATTTTTTAAGATATAAATATTTAAATTTTTTTTGTAATCCATTTTTTTAACAAAAATTAAAAAAATTGAAATTATTTTATTTGTTTTTATCTTAATTTTTTAAGGTTAATAAACGTTAATTTATTTATATTAAATAAAATAAAATAAAATTATCTCTCACTTCTTACTTGCCTTTGACGGTGATGATGCATTGGGAAGTCCAAACTGCCTTTCTTTATGCCCTTCATCATGGTGAAGGTGGTGGGACTATTTTTACTTAATTTGTCTGGATTTTTACTATTCATTTATGTTCCCTAATTACAACTTTTTTTTTATTGTGTTTAGTTGATTTTCTATTATTTTATTGTCTTATTTGTACTAAAACAATACTATTATTTCATTCAATTCTTAAAAATGGAATCTGATACTTTCTCCATTCTTTTTTATCTGTCACTTTAAAATAAAATCTAAATTTTATTTATCCGTCACTTTTAAACTTTCAATATAATTTAATTTACTTTTTTAATTTATTTTTTTCCAATAAAGTCAACCAATCAGATTTGACAATTTAGTTTTAATTACATAATTTAATACTAAATTTAAATCTATTTATTATTTCTTAATTCAAATGAAAACATCAAAAGCGATTGATAAAAAAAATGAAGAAAGTAATATGTAAAAATTAAAAAAATTATAAATTTAATACTCCGATAAGCCTATTTATTAGGTTTATTTTTAGTCAAATTTACAAAGATTTTCTTTTTTCATGAATTAACACGAACTTTCATTTCCATGTGGTCTTTTATTAATAATTAATGCAAAGACAGAATTTAGTAAACTGAAAAATTAATTAATAGAATTTAGTTAATACATAAGAGGATAAATTTGGAAAATTAAAATTAATAAAAAGATATTTTGGAACATAAATTTTTTTTAAACCAATAGATAAATATTGGGACAAAGGAAATATAACACAATAAAATTTTGAGGTATTAAATATTTTAAAAAAATATTAAAAAGATTAAAAGTCAAATACGTTAGTAAATTTTATTTCGATTTGATCGATCTCGTCATTGAAAAATTAAAATCGAGTCAAATGAATTATTAATCTAATTAAATATGTAATAACTTATTCAGTTTAACGATGACAAAATATTTTAACAGTTGAAATTGTAGCAGATTGAAATTGTTAACTAAAAAAATAAATTACAATATAAATGCATTAATATGCATTAATATGAAAGAAATAGATAATGTGTATTATATCAATTAAGACCTATATATACTCAATTTTGAATATTTAGGAGCCTATTCAGCCTAATAATTTAAGGATGAAATTGGTTACATTAAAATTTAAAGAAATTAATTGACTATTGAAGAAAAAAAAAACTTATTTATCGTTTAAATCATGTTAAAATTCACAAGGTCAAAAATCCTGTTGCTTTTATCTAATTTAACTATAGCTTTTATTTCCATATTTCAATATTCATCTCATCATTTTATTGACTTTATTTTTAGACAGGATCATTTTATTGACTAATTTGTCATTTTTATTCTTAAAAAATATTTTTTACTAATTTTATTTCTTTACGAAGTCTTCCATATATGCCTCCATGAATAACTTTTTGTTTTCACATAATGAAAACGAGAAATATTTAATGCTAGTCGACATAAATTACACCTACCTACAAATTTTATTTTACATAACTTCATGAAATATATATATATATATATTGCTAATTTGGAATAATTTAATAATCCCAAAATAAAAATCAAATATTGGGGGTGAATTAGTGGTGAAATAAAAATTAGTTAATTGTAAGTGAAATGAAAATTACCAGACATATTTATTTATATGATTTAAAAATAAAAATCAAAGATTAAAATAAAATTAATTAATTTTTGTGGGTATATAATTAAATATTGGAAGGGGACAGAAAGAGGACGGTGAAGGGTCAGGATCAAATAAAAGTCCTACGTTCATGGAAGGTATATATGCAAATCCAATCCACGAATTTCATTTTTCTTTTTAAACAATCATTTGACTTTTTTATTCTCTATTTTTTTTAAGAATTTAAAGTTGAATTTTTCTATTTTATTTATTTATGAGTAAAATAATAGAAAAAAATGTAATGGCAACAATCAAAGCTGAAAGAGAAGTTTATGTCTTCATGAGTTTTTTCACTCTTTTATTTTCCTCTTAAATTCCTCAAAATGGTGATAAAATAATAATGACGAATTTCCCTTTAAAATAATTACAATCTAATTTCTAATTTAATGATTTTGATCCAATAAATATGAAAGAAAAGTTTAGTTGATTATTTTTTGTTTTTTTTAAAGAAACTTTCATTAAAATAAATCAACTACCAGTTAAGATTGAGTATAAAAAAATTTAATAGAAAATCTATCTGAACATGAAGACCAGATAAAAAAAATCGAAAACCCAGCGAAAATTTTGATTAAATTTCGTGATTTCTTAAAAGGTTTTTTCTATTATTTTTTTTATAAATTAAAAATATAATATTTTCAATTCACATTATATGATGACAAACTATTTATATATTTTATAGCTAATACAAGATTTAACTTGAAATTTAGCACATGTTAATTCTTTTTAAAAACAATGGTTGCAGTATAATTCATTGAAAAATAATTTAAATTTTGGAAAATGAAAAAAAAATAATAGCGATGTGATAGGCAAAACTATGTGAGTCAGCAATGCTTACTAGGGATGAATTTGATTAACCAAAATTTAGATTAATCGAAAAATTAATTCGAAATCAAATCGATTTTTAGGTTAATCAAATTAAAATTTTAGATTTATGATTTTTACTTTAAAAATCGATGGTTAACCGATCCGAAACCGAAATCAAATATATATATTTTTTATGAATTATATTTTAAATTTTACACTTATATTTTTTAATTTTTATGTAATTTATAAATATTATGATATATAATTTTGTAAAATATATATTTTTAGTAAATAAACATTAAAATTATGTGCATAATTAGCGTTTTATTGTTAGTTTTATATTGAATATTTTTAATTTTTATAATTAATTATGGAAATTTTATTTTTATTTTGATTATTTTAATGGATATTGTATTTAATTAGTATTTTTTCATTTTTAAAACATTTTTAGTTATTAAAAATAATATTATAAATTGTATAATTTATTAAATTTATATATTAAAATTTTTTAATGGTTAACCGATAAATTAATCTGAAAAACCGAGTTAAAATCGAAACTGATATAGCGATTAACCGATAATAATGGACTGATTTAAAATAATTGTTAATGGACCGATTAACCGGTCCATGCTCATCCCTAATGCTTACACATCAAAATAGCTTTATTTCACATGTAATTTTTATTTATTATTATTTTCTTTTTGTGCATTATATAATTTATAAATAATTAGATAATATTTTGTTTAAACAAGAGATTGACTTAAAATTTGGTGGGTCCCTTGGTTTTCACAAGTCCACGTTGCCCTATTATTCCTTCAGTCTCCATCCTAAAATAATAATTATAATAATAAGAAAATCCTAAAATATTCTTTAATAAAATTTATCTTAGAAATAATTTACATAATGGTCCCTTCTCCAGTTCTTCACGGTAACGGTTAGAACCCGGAAAGAGCCAAGCTAGATATCAATCCGGTCAGGTCATCACCTGACCGTTGGATTCCCTTAAAAGGAAATTCGCATTTATTATTATTTTATTTTTTTCATAAAAGGACATATTAGCTTTCAGATTTTTTTGCCCCCTTGCCTTTGACATATTATTTATTTTTTTAATTATTTAAGATATCTGATAATTAAGAGAAAAAAACAGAGTAATTTTAAGTTCATACACAAACACCGGTGATCCGATTCATTTGGATTATTTTAGATTCAGAAAATTACGAGACTTATTTATATAATCAGCAGCGAGTTTTCATTATATTTATTCATTAAATTTGTTAAAATGAAATGGTTGAATATTTAAAATAAAAAAAGTAAATTAATTAATTAGGTATGATGACAATGGTGTTAAGTGTAAACGTATTGTAGTGAACTTCTTTCACCCCTTAATTTTTTATACATAATTATATTGTTGAGTCAGAAGAAAAGTAAAATTCGAACTCTGATTAAATAGAAAAATAGTAAATAACAGTTCTGATAATATTTTTGAAAAAAAAATAACAATACCAAAATATCCAACTACATCATCCATACAACTTATTCCTCTATATATTTATACTTAAATCTCCTAGTTGACTTTATATTCAATCTAAATACAATGCACAACTAATTTAAGTTTGGACAATATTTTGTATTATATTCATTTATGGTAAAGAAATAATAATAATAATAATAATAATAATAATAATAATAATAATAACTCCATTTTTTTTATTTGTCACTTTTATTATTTTTACCATAATTAAAAAATAATAAATAAATTTAAATTTCATATTAAATTACGTAATGAAAAATTAATTATAAAATCTAATTGGTTCTAACTTTATTAAAAAAAAATTTAAGAAAGCAAATTAAATTATATTAAAAATTTAAAAATGATATATAAAATAGATCGGTAACAAAAAAAACGAGCTTAATTGCATATTTTTCTTCTCTCTTTGGAGTTCCCTAATTTCCATGGCATGCCTGATGAGCTTTGCAATCACAGTTGCACCTAAATAATTGGGAAGTGAAATTTATTGACATTAAAATTATTTGAATAATTCCAATCATGTCTCCGACTTAATTATCCACATAGATAATGCCTTGCAATTTGCAAAATGAAGTCATCATTACAATAATGCATGAAACTACAACTATTTTTCTAATATAAATTTGACGTTGCTTCTGTCTTTGAAGTAAAAAAGCTAAAAAATATTTTATCTGTTCCATTTTAAAAATATTTTTATATTTTTTATAAAAATTAAAAAAAATAATTAAAATATCTTAATTTCATAAAAAAAATTATAGTAATTAATAAAAATATCATTTTATATTTTTAAAAATTTCATTAAATTTTAATTAAAAGCAGAGGATAATAAAAAAATATTTAATAAATTATATAATAAATAGGAGTATACATGTAAATATATTTTTTAAATTTCGAAAATGATATTTGAACTGAGACAAACTAAAATAAAAAAAAGTATCTTTTATAATGAAACGGATTCATATTATTTTCTTATACTAAATTTCTCTCTTTGTTTTTAAGGACGAAATACAGTATCTATACGGGTGTGTATATAATGCACACATATATGAATATAGATTCAACGATTTAGAATAGTGTGTACCTCATATATACATTCAATTACACAATGGCATTGTCATAAGAAAAAAAAAATCTTAATGAAAAAACATTCATATGGACCGGTCCGCTTAATTTAGCGATATTAGTATGAAAACTAGTGTCGTAGGATCCAAAATTTGACCTTCAATTAGGTTACACAGAAAGAAAAAAAAAACATTCAAATGTTGGGTATTTTATTACGTACCGAAATCCCAAAAGCGATGGGATCATGGCTTGGAATATGTGCAAATTAACATTCAAACAATTAATATCTAATTAAATACAGAAAGGGATAGTTTAAATAGGGTAACCATCAATTCATTAATAGTTTTATTCATTGGTCTATCAATTTTAATTAATGGCTATATTGATTTTAATTTTTAATTAATTTTTTAAATTTATTTATTGGCTAACTATTTAAAATTTTTAAGGTATAAATTTAGTAAATTATATAAACTGTAAAGGTATTTTTTTTATGGTTAAAAATGCTTCAAAAATAGAAAATACAGACCAAATTTATAATATTCATTAAAAAATTAAATTTTTATAATTAATTGCAAGAATTTAATATATTCAAAATGACCAAATAATTCCATCATAATATTTGTAAAATAAAAAATAAATATTTTAAATGTAAAAATTAAAATATAAAATATATATATAATTATAAATCGTTCAAGTAGCTGACTAGCGGTTTATAAAAGCAAAAAAGCATATCGCTAAATCATCTATTTAATTAATCTAAAATTAGTTTTGTTTAATTTTGGATCAAATTTTCGATTAATCAAAAATTCAATTTTTTTTCTCATCCTAAGTTTAACATACATTTAAAAAATATATATAATGGACAATTTGATGAATATCTTCAAGTAGGATGTGAGTAATTGCTAGTACATGAAATGCCATATGCTTATACAAGGTAAGAATTTTCAATTTTGGGTGCAATATATTATATTTTGCATCAAAGTGCACTACAAGAAAAATCCAATTTAGCAACGGAAATTGATATTTTTCGTTGCTAATAAAAAATAGCAACGGAAATTTCCGTTGCTAATCTGGCGATTGCTATTTTTAGCAACGGAATGAATTTAGCAACGAAAAATGTATTCTGTTGCTAAATTCAACCAACTCATTTTCAGTGAATTGATAATTTTTTAGCAACGGAAAAGTCAATTTCGTTGCTAAAATTAGCAACAGAAATGAATATTCCATTGCTAATTTTAGCAACCAAAAGTCAATTTTGTTTTTTTCATAAACTGCATAATTTTGCATATATACAAAATGAGACTAGTTCTGATGTTTTTCAGGGAATAAATTATAGTTCTAATGTGGAAATCAAGCAGGAATTTGTGACAAGGTAGTCATTTGAATTTACACTAGTAGTCCGTGTTAATACATAATTTTATATATGTTTAATAAGACTAGTTGCTAGTCAGAAGCCCTCTCACGTAGCAATTATGGCCAATAAATAGTGTTTGATCATGTATTTACTTTAAAAGATTTAACAAACCTGTTATGGAACAAGGTAGATTTAACATATATGATTACCATATACAGTTCATAAAACACCAGAAACAACATATAAAGCAATAAAAGAAAACCAACCATAATAGCCCCCAAAGAATACGAGAAAATCAACCTAAATGGATTATTTTTACGGTATAGACTATTTTGGTCATAACTTTTGCTACAAGTGTCAGATTTCTTATTATAATATGTTTTCGGAAAGCTCATTTCAAGATGGACATTTGTTACAAAGCAAAGCGTTTTTAATGGCATTTTTTGGGCCTAAAAAAATGACGTTTAGGTTGTCATTTTTCAGTTTAAAGTTTTTAGAATTTTTCAGGGACATTTGGTCTTTTCTTGTTTACACGCATATAAATTATTTTCCTTCCCTAATTCAAGTGAAATGAATCCATATCTTAATCATATAATTTAATAATAAATTTAAATATAATTATTTATTATTTATTATTTTAACACTATCTAAAATAAAACTGATTACAAAATATTAGCACAATTGTCCAATTAGCAAATATATTATCTAATAAATCAAGCAAAAGAGAAGAAATAATAGTATCCTACCTTTAGGCTTCCCAATATAGCCATTAAAGATCTAGTGTGCTTCCTTCTTTGGTTTCTTGATTAGGACACTGGTTAGAGATCTGCAGAAGTTGAGATTGAAGATATTGTTTTAGACTTCATCCATAAACATTGAAAATTTAATATTATCCTGTAGATGTATCTGCCAAATAATTATGAATCTCAATAAAATAACATAATTGTTTTGGAAATTAGTAATTTAGAAACAGAATCTGCAAGTATCTTGCTAATTTGGAACAAGTGGCTCAATCTAGAGCATTTATCATGACTTAAAAAGATCCAAGAAAAACAGCTGGAAATGAATTAGAACGGCAAAACAAATTTCCATGCAAGCTTTTATGAGAAGATGATCACGTCAGACATCACTCACCTTCAAAAAAGCCAAACTTTTCTTAGGTTTTTTCAGATCACAAATATGTCTTGTAATCACCAATCATCAATTGGTAAAGAAAAAGAACAAAAAAGATTAAACAAACAAAAAAGATGCTGCAGATAAGTACATAAAAATAGAATTTTATCATTTCAAGCCATTGTATAAAAGTTTGATGCCATACTAAGGAAACTAAAGCATCTAGACCCATAAAATTCCTAGAATCAATCAATCATATATTTCTTGTAGCTTCATTATTGGATTTCAATATGCATAAATGGAACCTTGATAGAAAAGCTTAATAAGAAAACCACCATCTCTAAAGAAATCATATTCTAGTTCTAGTCCAAACAACAAACAAGAATGCAGAAACTAGATACTATATATATAAAGAAAAGGAATCAATTCACTTTTCTTTCTATCAAAGCTACCGTTAGGCAAAGAAGCAAATACCTTAAGGGCACAAACTAAGCATAATCATAAAGAGACAACAATCCACACAATTATAACTTTTAGCTAAGAACAAATTATTTAGCAACAATAATTTCAATTCGAAAAACGTAAAAATCACAAGAACCCAAGTTAAATAATAACTCTGTTTAAACAACAATATCAAATTCGTAAACTCATAAGCACCTAAGATCCAAACTTTCTTGTTCCCATTAAAGCAAAAATACATAAAAGAAGACAAATTCCAAAAGCTAGAAGAACGAAATAAGAGTATTACCTGAAACAAAATCTTAACACGTTCAAGAAGAGCAACAATTGTCTTTGCAAAACCACCAGCAACACCCCCAACCACCAAAAATAAAAAAAAAATCAAGAGATAACACAATAAATTTCTACAGAATTTTATATATATAGTGAACGATTTAATTTAAGAATAATATCTTCTTCTTCTTCTTCTTACTCCTCTTGAAACAGAGATTTGAAATGAATAAATAAATAGAAAAAAAGGAGAAAAAGGACAGAAACTACGGACCCTTGAAAGCAACAAAGAGAAAGGAGACGATGAGGACTCACGGTCGTCCGGTCACCGGATAGTGGTAGATATGAGAAAAAGAAAACGCCAAATCGTGAAAAGAAGAACAGAAATGAAAGAAATAGGGGTTTTTCTTATATATATATATTATTTTTTAGCAACGGAATTTAATTTCGTTGCTATTTTAACAACAATTTTAAATTTAGCAACGAAAATTAGTAACGAAAAATAATTTAGCAACGGAATATGGCAGCACTTGGTAGCGAAAAAAATTTGATATGAAAATTAGCAACGAAAATTAAATTTCATTGCTATTATTTATACTTTCACTAAATTCGACATAAAATAGCAACGAAATTTTTATTCCATTGCTATTTTAGCAACGGAACATAAAGTTTGTTGCTATTTTAGCAACGGAATAAAAATTTTGTTGCTATTATTTATACCTTCACTAAATTCGACATAAAATAGCAACGGAATTTAATTTTCGTTCGTTTACTATTTTAGCAATGGAATATAAATTCCGTTGCTATTTTAGCAATTGAATTAATTTTCGTTGCTAATTTTCATCCCAAATTTTTTTCGCTGTCAAGTACCTCCATTTTTAGCAACGAAAATTATTTTCCGTTGATAATTTCCGTTGCTATATTTTGATGCTAAAATCTCCCTCATTTTTAGCAATGGAATACAACCATTTTATATTCCGTTGCTAAATCCCTAAAACTTCAACCAATTCCGTTGCTATTTGACTATTTTCTTGTAGTGGTGGATTATAGAAATTGTATGGTTAAAATATATAATTCATATTATATTCTATGTATCATGCAACCGTCCTGTAAGGATAAGCCACATGCCAATGCCCATGGAAAAAAATAAGTTGATTGTTTCCTAAAATTTTGCAACATTATAAATAGAATTATAGACAAAACTATGCTTTGGACCACATAATTATGTTGGTCTAGTTAATAAATCAAACTATAATATAATTTAAAATTTAATATTTCCTTACGTTAATGACTGAAATGTAGAAATACGTTACAGTGCATACCAGTAAGCAAAGCTGAATTAAAGTTAAAATATATTTTATTATCAATCTTACACATCAAAATTAAGAAATATATAAGTTAAGAAAATGAATTTGATAATTTTGAAGCATATATGTAGATGAAATGTTGTTTATTCTGTAATTAACTACGATTTGTAGTCTAATTAATTATTAATAATATTAAATTAAAATTGGAATCAAATGATTGAAAATAAATTAATAATTGAAGGAAGCAAGAAAGTCCTACACCGACACACACACACACTCCCATTTTCATGGTTGGAAAAGGGCAGCAACTCCTCCTTTTGTTCTCCCTCATGAAGAACCCCAGCAACTTCTTTTATTTATTTATTTTTTAATTTTTACGCCATTCAATTATTTATTTCTCCCAAAAAAAATTAATAATAATCTAAAACTCTATCTTTCTTTCCTAAATTGTAAGACAAACCCATTCCTAAATGCTCATTTCAATATATTGATTAAAAGTTATAAATTCGAGCTACTATTCTCCATTTTTCTCTAGAAAAAAATTTATTAATTTTTCCATCTCATTTTAGAAGATAATTTTTTATTTCTCACTAAAATTGAGAAAATGATAAAAATATCTCAATTTCATAAAAAATTATATTTATTGATAAAAAATATTTTTTTATATTTTTAAGAATTTTATTTAATTGTAGTTAAAATTATAAAATGATAAAAAATATAAATATTTAATAAAATATATAATAAATAGAGGTATATATACATATAAATTTATTTTTTAAATTTCAAAAATGATATTTAAAATGACATAAAACAACATATAGAAAATAATTTTTTAAAGTGGGATGGATAAAGTATTTAATTATTCGATAAAAAAATTTTCATTATTAGATAAAAGATAATTTATTACTCCATCTATCACATTTTAAGAGATACTCCCTCTGTTCTTTTTTATCCGTCACTTATATTATTTTTACTAGGATCAAGAAATAATAAATAGATTTAAATTTATTATTAAATTACACGATTAAAACTAAATTATCAAATCTGATTGGTTCTGACTTTATTGAAAAAGAAAAATAAATTAAATTATTTTGAAAGTTTAAAAATGACAAATAAATAAAATTTAAATTTTACTCAAAAATAACGTATAAAAAGAATGGAGGAAGTACTTTTTTATTTTTCATAAAAATTTAAAAAATGATTAAAATACCTCAATTTCATAAAAAAAATATAATAATTAACAAAAATATGATTTTATATTTTTAATAATTTCATTTAATTTTAATTAAAAGTAGAGAATAATAAAAAATATAAATATTTAATAAATTATATAATAAATAGGGATATATATTTAAATATATCTCTTAAATTTTAAAAATAATATTTGAAGTAGGATAAATTAAAATAAAAAAAAATATATTTTAAAATATGACGGATGGAGTATCTAATTATATAGTTAAACGGCATTTAATGAAAAATTACATTTTAGCATTGCCATTTTTTTTGTATGAGGATTAATAGAGTGCATTAAACACCTTCCGATCGAATGACCATTATTGGACAATATATAACCAATGATATTTGTATACAATACACCGATTCGCCGAATCATATTTCGGTTTGTAACTATATATATATATATATATATAAGGATAATAAATAGATAGTTGCAGCCTTGCATGGCTTCACGTGTGTGAATTTTTTGGAGATTCGTGCCAATCAGCCATCCGAGGAAATTAAAGATGGAAGTAAATTTATACTATAAATATATTGCAGCCTTTTCAGGGTCCTTTTACAGGGGTGAGCGTAATTCGGTTCAAACCGAAAAATCGATCAATTTTTTAAATTTAATTTAATTTTTTCAATTTTAAATTATAAAAAATTTGATTTTTTGGTTTGATTTTTGAAGAAAAAAATCATAAAAAAATTGAACCAATCAAAATTCTAAATAATTAGGTAATCTTTTGAATTTTTTTAATTAAATAATTATTTTGTACATATAAATTATTTTATTTTAAGTTATAAATTATATGAATATATTTATTAATTATTAATTCCTAATTTTTATGTGATAATTTGAAATTTTGACAATTGAATTAAAAATTGATTGAATGAAAAAATTTATTTAGCAATTTTTGTTGTATTATTTATTATATGTTTTGAGATTGTATCTTTAATTTGAACTTTTATTTGGTACAATTTAGATGTTTTTACTTTATTATATTATGATTTGTAATTTTGTATAATTTTTAGATATAATTTTTATTTTTTTAAAATAGTTTTAATTTTAAATTTTTTGGTTAATTAAATTGAACCGACCGAAAAATTTGACTCGGTTAGTTAAATAGTTCGGTTCAATTTGATTGATCAAAATTTTAAATTTACGATTTTTGGTAACTAAACTAACCGCTGCACACCTCTACCTTTTCCTATTTAATAAAGTAATTTTTTAACGTTTGCATTTTTATTAAAATATTATTAAAATAATAATTAAATAATTTTAATTAAAAAAAATAAAAGTTACAATATTATTTTTAAGTATCATTTTTAATTTGTTACTGTATTAGCTTCATTACTAATAAGAGTAAAATTGAAAATTTATTTATTTATTTATTTTATAAAGTGGCAATTTTGTAAGAAATTCTTTAATTTGGGTATCAATATTTTGTTAAAATAATAATGATACATTGGGGTTGTCACGTAAAACATAAAAATAAATTCGAATTAAAATCTAATTTTGACATATATACATAAACTTGAAAGCATAATAATAATAATAATAATAAACTGGAAAATAATAGTACAAAAATAAAAGAAATAAATTAAGATGGTGGTCAATAATCAATAAATTAAGAAATAAACTTTAACTGAATTATTAAGAATAAATAATTTATTAACTAAATGACCTGGCTAAAACTGATGATTGAGGATTGAAGTTTTTTTTTTTTTTTACAACCAAATTGAACAGTTGAGTTAATTACTTATTCCATTCTTTTTTATCTGTTACTTTTGAATAAAATTTAAATTTTATTTATCTACCACTTTTAAATTTTTAATGTAATTTAATTTATTTTTTAATTTATTTTTTTTCAATAAAATCAGAATAAATCAGATTTGATAATTTAATTTTAATTATTTAATTTAATATTAAATTTAAGTCTATTTATTATTTTTTAATTCTAGTGAAAATAACAAAAGTGACTGATAAAAAAAACGAAGGGAGTAAATCTTTTAAAACAAACAACAGTTCTCATTACATTGAGATTACAACATGTTTTACGATTTAATTGGTCATATGATCGGAGTAATTGATATGCACTAATTAAAGCATTAAAGAAATTCAAAAATTAATAAAAATTCAATTCAACGAATTATTGAATAGTAATTAAATTAAAGAATAACTAAAACTAGAAAGCAAGTTGGGAGGCCGTGATTGACTTTGCCCTTTTCAAGTCAACATTAATTATCACTGCAAATTAAGGATTTAAGGCTAATTAATAATTATCAATAAAATTAAACTGACTATTTTATATAATTCAGAAATTAGAGTAAAAAACATATAGCAACAAACCATATCTTTGTTTTTATTTTTATTTTTTAATTTGCTCGAAGCACAACAAATCAGCGTGATCCTTTTGAGAGCATATTTATTAGGGGTGTGCAAAAACCGACCCAATCCGACCAACCCGAACCGATACATTCAGGTAGGATTAGTCGGTTTATTAGGATCGGTTCGGTTATTATAGTGAGTGTTAATCGGGTCGGGTGAAATCCAACTAATCCGAATTTTTAATATATAAATAAAAAATTATAATGTCTCTACAATATTAATTAATATATGATACATATTTAATCTAATTTTGAAATTGTTAGTTTGTTGTATTTTTAAAATATTTTTTATGGTATTTAATATTATTTATTTATATTAATTTAGAATTTTAATTTAAATATGTAAATTAAAAAATAATAATTTCGGGTTAATCGGGTTGTTCGGGTCGGAGCCTCAAAAATATCGGGTTATTCGGATAGGAACCAGATATTTATGTAGGGTGGGATCGGATAAAAAATATATATATAAACTTCGAGTTTCAGATTAATCAGGTTCAGGTCGGGTTCATCCGAACCCGGCCGATGCACACCCCTAATATTAATTCATAACATTAAAAATATATATATTTCTCAAAATTATACTCTTTAAAATTAAGTGCCCAGTCAACTTTTATTACTCAAATTAAAAAATTCATTAATTACTTTTTTTAATGAGATCCCCGTGGGTTGGAATTCAGCTCCTCGGATTGAATTGTCTTTTCGCCGATTTTTTTAAGGCTTCCTCCGATAGTATTTTTTGTGATTTTACGGGCAACTGGATTGGTTGTTTTTCTGCTTATATTGACGGAGATAATACATATTTTGCTGAGATTTGGAGAATTTTATTAGACATGCAAGAAGACTAATATATTCATTTGTTACTTAAATATTCTTTTACTATTTTTCTCTTCAAAGAAATGAAGAAGACAATTTTCCATTTAATTACTTCAAATTAAATACTCAGAAAATGAAAATTTTAAATAATTTTGAAGTCAAATTATTGTGCAATTTTTTTCAGTACATTTAATAAAGTTTGAAAAATTTTTTATAGAATTTTCAACTGGTATTAAATTAATCTTCAATTTTCCATTAAGTTTTCGGCTCCATCCATCTTTATAGAAAATTGACTACATAATTTGCTTAATTCTAAATTTATAGTGGCGCATGTAATAAAACTTTGAATGTTGAAGTCAATGAAAAAAGTTCACAATAGAAATGAGTTGATTAAATTAAATAAGTGATTAATGGGCAAATTGCTTGTAAAGCTAAGTTTTGAACATTATTTCTATTTTGAAAATTTAATGATATTAAAAAAGGAGCCGAGATTCGAACTCGAGACCTAATATATATGCATCGACAATTAAATTTTGTACACTTAATTTTGAATGTAGAAAGTAAATTGGAGAACTATTATTATTATTATTATTATTATTATTATTATTATTATTATTATTATTATTATTATTATTACGTGTGATTCTCTAATAGAAACTGATAGAAAATCTATGGCCTAATCTGCAATTTTACCCTTGAAGTTTTTCAAAAATAATAATATTATCCCTAAAGTTTAATTGCATGAAATATTCTTTCGGATGTTTGGAAAAATATGCAATATTCCTCTTGCCATCTGATTGATCGAAAATCGTTAATTGACCGTCTACGTGTACATTTTTTTAAATATTCGAGAGAACATTGCATACAAGTAAATAATTTTAAAGGTAATATTACTTTTTTTGAAAAACTTTAAAGATAAAATTGCACATTAATCCAAAATCTATACTAATTTAATTTTCATAAATCGGAAGCTCGCCTAACTTATTTTTGAAATTTTAAATAATAAGTAAATGGGAGATTTTGATTAAAAATAGAAAATAGAAAAAAGAAAAAAGGCATTTGAAATTGATTAAATGCCAATAAAGAAAAGCTCACCTAAAGATTCATTTGGTCGCACGTTCATTTGAAATTAGTGCTTGCCAATCATTTCTGGTGACAGTTTGGCAACTTATTCCTTCTTCTTTGTCCCTCTTATCTACAATGTTCATACAGTGCTTGCCAACCAAAATCAACTATTTAGAAAATCAGTTCAGTTTTATTATAAAGTCATTTTTTACTAATAAATTTTTCTCAATTGTTAGTCAGTCTGGTTTTAGATAATGATATTAATTTAGCCATGCGAGTAATTTTATTCATTTTTTTCATTTATAAGGTTCGAAATTTGAAATCTTAAATATTTTTACTTTTAAATTATTTTAAAATTGAAAATTTCAGTCTTATATTTTTCAAACTAAATAAAATTTGCTTTTAAACTTATCGAAATAGATATATTTTATTTTTAAATTGAATGATACGTGACGATTGATTGTCTCATAAAATAAAGCACAACCACGTAATTTAGAAGTATTGAGTGGTAATATGTTGAGCATAAACTTTTATTCAATTTAAACTTATTCCAATGCCAACTGGACTAGAACTTTAGAAATTAGTTATACATATATATAATTTGCATTTTTTACTTTATAAATGTCATTAGTAAAAATTATATTCAAAATTTTTTTATAATTTTAAATGAGTGTTGGCCATTAAAATCAATTATGAAGATTTTTGTAATTTATCCATTAAGTATTTAGGCTAGTTTATACTGGGATAAATTAATTAAAGCATAATTAGAAAATATGGTTTTTGAAAAAAAAAATAGCAAATATGGTTTAATTAAATGCTAATCTCTTTACTAATTTAAGCACACATGTCTGTCTTTAGTTTCTTTTTACTAGTATTTTTTATTTTCTGTTATAAGTGTATTAAATGAAAATCCAACACAAAATCAGGCACTCCTGTAACATGAACCGTACAGCTAAATCAGAATTTAATAAATGTGAAATGACACATGATATAAATACCAAATAAATATGGCAAGTAAATCATAACTCTAAATTTCTCACAGCAAATGATAATAAAAATTAATTTTTGGATTTACGAACTTTACTTTCTGATTTTTTTTATATATTATTTTTTAAATAAAATTTAAATTTTATTTATTTATTATTTTTAAATTTTTAATATAATTTAATTTACTTTTTTAATAAAGCCATATTTAATAATTTAGTTTTAATTATGTAATTTAATATTAAATTTAACATTTATTTTTTTCTTAATTTTAATGAAAATAACAAAAATAACAGATAAAGAAAACGGAAGGAATAATAATTTTACTATTTAGTCATTTAATTTCTTATTTTAAATATTTATTTTAGTATTTATTGAATTCAATTTTGACAAATCTAAACACATAAACTATTGTATTTTAAAAAACGTTTCATACTTAAATTATAATTTTTTTTGTTTTAAATTTTACATGTATTAAAATATTTAAAACCTTATTAATAAAATAAAATAATTTTAATAATTAAATATAAAAGCATGATTTATTGTCAAATTCATGCATGGGAGAGCCCATGGGTGTGGACCTTTTTAGGATAAAAGAAGAATAAGAACCTTCTCTATCCAATATTCTAAGATGGATGAAAATGACTTCTAGTATCAAACAAAATTATGAAATAATTAAATCTTTTATATTTTTTTGGCTAATTTGATGAAAATTTTCAAAATTCTATTTATTTATTTATTTATTTCATGTGAGTAATGATTGCTATATGCAATTTCCAATTTCTGTGGGTTTTTTTTTTTGGGATGAAGCTTTTAATTGGTTTGGGAAACTATGATGTGAATTTTCCTGTTTTAGCAATAAAAAAGTTAATTAATCTGCAAGAATATATTTACTTTTAATCAACTTTTCATCATTAAGTCAAGAGTTTTATGTTGACTGTATGATTAATAATCTGTTTTAATAAACTTCAATTTAATGAGAATAATTTTTAATATAATAAATCTGTTTTAATACACTTTATGCCCCATTCCACAAATTAAATAATATAATATTTTTATTATAGCATATAATTAATCCCTACACTATCACTTTTTTTAATTAACTCAATAGAGTATAGTTGAGGGATTAAATATATTAAAAAAATATAAAATTTAATGATTGAAAAATGAATGTTGCAAATCATAATTAATAAAATATGAAATAACTAACAATTAATAGAAAAAATTGAATAAACAAAAGAAGGAAAAAATGTAAAATTTAATGATCGAAAAATGAATATTGCAAATCATATTGTCATGCTTCACAAACTATAAATATGATCATTTATTATTGAGAATAATAATAAAAAATGATGTATTATGGGAGAAAAGCAGCATATACTACGTGTCATACAATACATACTTTTGGATAAAAATACATTTATTTTTTATTTTTAAATTAATAGTGTCCATATATTATGCATCGAGGATGAACTATGGTACACGTGTACATGTGATGTGCACATTTGTGCCCTTAAATAAAATGGAAGCATATGATTCAACTATTTAAATACATGGTACATGCGTGCCATGTAAGTCCGGTAGGGATGAGCAAAAATCGAATTAAATAGATTAATTTTTTAATTTGATTCAATTTTTTGGTTTTTTGATTCGGTTTTCTTTGTTAAATTTTAAAAAATTTCGATTTTTCGGTTTAATTTTTAAAGAAAAAAATGCAGAAAAATCAAACCAAACCGAAATTTTATATAATTATATATATATATATTTTTTATTTTTTAATTGAATAATTATTTTATACATGTAAATTATCACCTAAAAATAATTTTTTATAATTTTTAGATAATTTTTTAAATTAATTTTAATTTTTGATTTTTTAGTTAATCGAACAAAATCAATCAAAAATTTTGATTCAATTTGAATTCGATTCGATTTTATTGATAAAAATATAAAACATTTGATTTTTTATTATTTTTGTTTGATTATTGTACCGAGCTGACCAATGCACAATGAATTATCACTCTATGTATGCTGTACTTAACGCTTTATCATCTTGAAAAAGGAATAAAGTGAAAGATTATAAATGTACGAAAGGAAAAGGATGCATAAAATAATGTGCCAAATTTTGGTATTCATAGCATGGTAAAATGGGATAGCAAATGGGAGGTATTGGTGCAATCTTGAATAGCATGGACCATTTTCTTTGTCACTCACTAGCTCTTTTAGATTCCTTTGTATTATTTCCATTCCACTTGCCACCAAACTTATCTTCACTCTTGCAAATTAAATTCATTTTTCAAATCTCTTTTTGTTTATAATGTTTTCATAAATAAATAAAATTCTTTGTGAATTTGTTCGGTATTAGTTTGAATTAATTAGACCAATAGATTTAAAATGCAGATGATTATATATATATGGGATTAAGGGAATTTTTGCCCTTGTGCTTTTTAAAAAGGGTAATTTTGCTCCTAATTTTTTTGTTTTGAGTCCACTATGCCCCTAAAATTGAATGCTGTTAATTCCATTAGATACGTGGCAAATCTATCAGTTTAACGTATAAAATTACACTTTAAACCTAAGTTCAGGGATGAATTCCCATAAAAAAATGACTTCAGGAGCATAATGGGTTTAAAAAAAAGTACAAAGGTAAAAATTCCACTAATCCCTATATATAAAGTCTCTTTATATAAGAGGGGCAAGTTACAAAAATGAAATTCAATTAGACCCCTAACTTAACATTATGTAAACATGACAAAATTAACTGTTTTCCCTAATTGAAAATGATAATAACATTAGGGTAGGCATGGATTGAAGGCAGGATGTAGGATGAAGAGGAGAGTGGAGCCATAATATAATATAAACTTTTAGGAGGGTCAAATTAGAAAATTAAAAAATTTAAAAGGATTTTTATAAAATTTGTGGGGACCTATCACTATGGCTTTGGATCCCTAGAAGAGGTAGGGGCAACTATTTTCTGTGCAAATTTAAAATTTCATGCCTTTAGGACTCAATTGTTACAAATTTTCTAAATTAGAAGTCCAATTAGTAAATGGATGAAACAAAGGGGTACTTTTTATAATTATACTAACAAGGTACTAAAATCAATCATTCAGTGTAAACCCCTAATAGAATTATGTTCCTAGAATTGGCAAAAGCTTGAGATAAAGAAAAAGAAAAAGAAAAAAGAAAATAGAATTGGTAATAAAGGATGACAAAGGAAATTATTGACACTAAAGAAAAAACCAAGCATCTTCATAGAAGAGTATAAGTGATTGTAGCCACCTATTTTTGTCTACCAATGCTTTTTAATTTTTATTTTATTTTATTTGAGAATTTGGATGGTGCAATTTAGTAGTCTTTACCAATTATGAGATTCTTTGTTTCTTGATATTCATCATGTCTCTAGTCTTTTTACTGTATTTTAGACCTTATAGATTTCTTTTTCTTGAAAAATGCCCTTGATTGGATGCTTTGAATCATCTCTATTTCTTCAATTTCTTCAATTTTTTCTTTTGTTTTCAATCTTTTTATTATAAAATAATGAACATGGAAAGAGCACAAAGATTTCCACTAGGATGGTGGAATTGACAAGTTGCTTGTCCTTGTGACAAAGGTTTTCTCTTTTGTTCTCTTGGTGGGTATTATTTGTTTTATTTTTAAATAAAATATATTTTAAATTAACGTTAAATTATTAAATTTTTCGTTAAAATATTCTTAATATTTTTAAAAAATAATTTTGCACGTAATATTTAGTTATATATAATATTATCTTTAAAATTATCAAAATAGTATAATTTTACCTTTAAAGTAACAAGATGATTAGTCTGACCGTATTCTATATTTTGATCGCTGATTTGAGCACATTACATAATTTTAACGGAATAACGTCAAATTAACGATTTTATTACTTTAAGAATAAAATTGTAGTATTTTGATAAATTTATGAATAATATTGTACGTAACTAAATATTAAAAATAAAATTACTAGATAAACACTAAAAATATTTTTGCACTTTCAACTTTTTCATTCAACCGTTCATTTTCGACCCTAATATATAGTCAGTTGATATATCAAATCTTGAGACAGTTAAAATGCTATCTAACAAAGCTATAGAAAGGTCATATTCATTAATTGGCCTTCAAAAGAGTTTTTGTTTTATACTATCGTAGTATAGTTCATGAGTCAACGGCTTCACTAGTTTTGTGGCTAAGATCACCCCAAGTTTTATATTTTCTTTATTTTTTTTTCAATGGTGTGATTCATGATAGCAATCAAGCTTTCTTTAAGCCATCTTTCCATGCTAAATTCCTTAGTTTACAAAAATTGTGAGTTTATTTAATGGAATTCTTAACTCAAATGGGTTATGAAAATGTCCATTTGTACTAATTAATTGCCACAGTACACCATGTAATTAGTAAAAAATGTATGACCCATCTATTTTAGGGAGGGCCTAATAGGCCAAGGAAGGTCATCTAATTACATCATTACGTGGATAATTAAGTAAAATATCCCCTTAAGCTTATCATACATGTCGTATAGAAAATGATATATTTGAGTATAATTTTTTTTTCTTTTAAATACTTAGGGGAGAATGTATCCGGTGTAATTCAAAATAATCGAGTTTTCGGGTAGCGGATAAATTATATAAAAAAATAACGTAAACAAAATCTATTGTTCATTCTCAATCAAACTTGAAAACCTTAAAATTTATCATAATTATTAGAAAATTTTGGCCTTCTTAGCACTTAGCATTGGGAAAGTGATATCATAGAGCAATTGTTCAAATTATGAAAAGAGAATAAATGAAAAAGAAGTAATTGCATTGATAGGGATGGTAAATTACTTTAAACAAATAAAGAAAAGATCTTGGCTGGGTCATAGATATGTTTAGAGTGGAAGAGCACAATTCATGAGTCAATGGAATTATATTATTAGGTATATAATTTTGAAAATATTATATAAGCAAATTATTAGCCTGTTAAAATGGTTTTCCAAACCAACAGGATGATCACAAGTTTCCCTCATTTTCACATCACAATTACATCAATCAATATCTTAATTCTCCCTCAAATTCCATAATTATATATATAAAAGACTTCTAAATTCAAAACAGATAACCGATATCAACGGAACGAATAACAGAACTAAACCAACATAAATCTCAAGCTCAAGACATCACAGACTTAGTCTCCAGACCAGTACCATTAAGCTAAATCTTGTTTGCATTATGAACAATGTCTTTAATGGTATTTTCTAGTGTTATAGTGTCATTATCATAGTAGCTACATTTTCTTCTTGGTTTTCTTAGCAAACTAGCATTTCGAAACCGCAACGTGCTGAGAAAAATGAAGGATAAATATATAGAACCTGTAGCCAACCAGTAGTCTGCCTTCAGTGTACTGGCCCTTTTGCCAAAGCATCATGTGTAAGAACAAATTTTCTGAAACTGCACTATCCATCACTCTGCACAATGCTCTCCAGTCTCCATAATCATCTTACAAGAGGTATGAGCAAGTATTCAGCATAAAATAGCTGCACAAGAGAAGGGGCATCAGAAACAGATGAATTGAGGATTAATTAATCTATGGTCACCAAAGTTTACATTTATAATGAGCTGGTAATAAATAATTTTTTGTATCATAAAAATAACTTAACTTTTAACACTTTCATCTAATATCACAATGCCAGGAAAAATGAGAATCCGATACCGGACGGCAACATACTATAAGAACTTTAAGTGGATATTTTCTTTAGTTTTTCAAGCATATCACAAGAGCCTTTTTTCCCACTCTAGACCAGTGAGTACCAACCATGGCCCTCACTACAATCCTGGTGACTTGCAATTCTCTATATATTTCATGTACATTAGCAGTTGCAATATCTATGTTTTTGGAACTAACTTGTATTGATTAGTAAGTTACCTAGAATAACTTATTCTTGGTGCATATATATGATTGTACTATTTCTCTTTGATTTCAATTCAATATGCAAATATTATTGAGTTCAATTTCTAACAATCAATTTATACATGTACACTTGGCATTGTTTTATTAGATTTCATAAAAGTTTTTCTTTCTACATTTAGTTCATTGACTTATGGAATGATGCTTGGTACTAATTTATGCTTAATAGGAGTAACCTGAACAGGAATTTGTTCATATCAGCACACTATATTAACAGCTAAGAACAAATTGGCCAGGTCTAGTAAGTATCAGAACTTATCATTAAAAGGAAGAAAACAGTTCCTAGGACTTGATTGTAAGAAACATAAGTTTAGGATTTCAGATGTTGTTATCTCCTGATGTAATAAAGACAGAACATTTGAATTTGCTAAATGGTCAAATACACAATATCTTATATATTTAATTCATTTCAACAAAAGAGAACTTTTTTCGTTATGCCCTCAATTGTCACATATTCTTTCGTAAATTTTCATGATTGGGGGAAGAAGATACCTTCCAAATAAACATGTAGCAGGAAGTTATAGCAGCTTTGCTCTTGAGATCAACAGATTTGGCACGGAACCACAGTACTGAAGCCAAGATCACATGCCCCAGAACCTAAAACAGCGGATTGAGAATTTAAATGACAAAAGTAGAAAGAAGTTAATAAGTTCATCATTGTTGCAATAATCGGCATGGACAACTATGGAAGTCTTCTATTAATCCGATATTTCTCATGTACCTACACTTCAATATATCCGAAGATATATATAAGGAAGAGTATCTATGCCGCTTAATGAGCAAGTGAAAACCAAAATAGAGCCTATTGGCCAGAAGAGTGAATTGGAGGGTATGGACAAGAACAAATTACTGTAATCCATTTGCTCCAGGGGTAGGTAGATAATGCTCCAACTAAAATAGCAACACCATAAGCAATTTCAAGCAGAGAAATGCAGATCCAGAAAACCTGCCATAGTAAATTAGATAAGCCAAATAATTTCACCAAATCTAAAACTTAGCAGGAGTTTGCACTATGATCTGGAAATCGGCAACTCACTCGCTCTTGGCCCAAGCGCACTGTGTAGGACCGGATACCAAAAATTTTATCCCCTTCAATATCAGGTATATCCTACACAAAAAAAAATTATGGCAAAATATTTAAAATGTGCATGCTGGTGCAAGAATTTTATGCCACCTGATATTATTCAGGTTATAAATATATAAAATTTACCTTGAATAATGCTATAACGACAGAGAAGAAGCTCATGAATGCAGTTGCAAAAATCAGAGGTCTGGAAAAGACAGCAGGTCTTCTGTACACATGGGTCTGGAAATTAACAGTTTCAGTACTAATGCTGGCACTAATTTACGGTTGAGTAATTCTTTTATAGAAGTTTGAATTAGAAGCACCTGGATATGCAGATAAAAGGCAAGCTGAACAATCACTGCTCGAACTGCTAGAATGCATAGTGCTGCAACAAGTGCAAACCTTTTCCATCTCAATAGTGGCAGCTGAAATAACATCAATTTTATGAATCATTAAGTTAGATAAAAAAAAAAAGGAAAAGCTACATGAAAACTCATTATGTCATTCCATTCATGAAAAAGAAAGAATACTTTCATCTTCTCTCTCTCTCTTTAATCTTCCTTTTGTAATGTATGACTATGAAGAAATAATAGTTTCACCCATAATTAGAGTTCTGAGCGACACTTTTTGGTCCCCTTACCAAGTTTTTCTGCTGGTTCAAAAAAGTTAACCAACTTTAGTACACTACTATGATAATGGTATCCACTGAAGGCTAGTAATGAATATTGTAGCTAAAAGAAAGACAGGAAAGTAATATATCAAGACTATTCATTAGTTTTCCACAAGAGAGTTTGCACTTATTATTTGTCTGCTCCCCATTCCTACTCTCTGAAAGGAAGTTCATATCAGACTCTTGCAAGACGTTGTGGGTAGACGATCCCGTATCAAGCACAAGAGCACTTGTACTCTCAAATGAAGGAAATATTAGCTATGCTAGTAACTAGATACAGCCACTTCGAGTTTACTTGTGCTATGAACTAACAAGACTTTACATGCAAATTTGATATTTAAAATGAGATTGAGCTACATGATGTAATATGCACCGAGTCTTTTGTGCTTTATAAATGCCCCATAACCAACTAAAATCATAATTTTTAAAACTTACATTGAGTGAATATGCTGTTCCAAGAATGAAACTGACAAAAAGAGCCCAAAACAATGGCCATGAACCAACAACCCATCCAAGCCAAAAACTCTGCAAAAGAAAAGATGATTAATGCTGTCTTACAAGGAGTCATACAATTGAAATGATTTGATTTGATATCCAATATTTTGTACAAAGAATTCCTATCAATCGAATCACATTGCATCTGCACTTTAAACCCATCATTATGCAGAAAAATAGTCAATAAAGTCATCAAATATCTCAAATATATATCCCAAATTGCAGATACCATTATGGAGAAAGATGCAACAATCAAGATGCCAGTGCCCAAGGAGTACTCTCCAGATGCCAATGGAAGATATGGCTTGTTAACCTGCAATGAAATAGGAACAAGACCGCCATCATAAGGAAGCGAAAATTAATCCTATTAATGCATGTATTATTCTTGTGACATTATGACCTGCACCAAAGAACAAAAAGTTAAGAGAAGGCTCTTTATAAAAGTTGAACATCAGTTGGGCAAGAAAAGCCAACCTCCAGGATCTTCCAGTTTCATTGATAAACTACAGCTAACAAAAAAATACTGAAGAAAAAATCATTATAAGAGGCATCTAACCATTCATCGGGTTAGCAAAAATGGCTATTGCATATTTTCCAGTTTGAAGACACCAACAGAGAGAAAAAAAAAAGGATCATCAAAGCAATACATCACCATGCTTTCAGCTATATCCATTAAACTTTGAAGAAGGTCACTGAGGCTCAATAAGTAAACTTACTTTGTCTATTTCAATGTCTGTTAACTGATTTAAGCCAACAATATATATATTCATCATGAGGGCAGCAGAAATAGCCTGAAACATACAAAGATTATTAAAGAAATAAATAAGGAATTGCACTAAACAAAAATGTCCCCAGCCTCTTAAAATTGGGTCAAAGTTATTTCAGCACCGTTACCTCCAAGACCCCTGTCAAGAATAGTGGAGAAAGATCTGATAGTTTCTGGACCGCAAGGAGAGAAACTGATACAATGCTCAAAGCCTGTTTGCAAAATGATTATGTGAGCTTTAGCTCCTTGTTTTAATATCACTTTTCCTTAACTTTTTTTTTTTCAAAATAATTTTGAACAGATAAAAGAACCTTGGAACAAACATTTAAATTTTATGAAAACAGACACACTGGTAACAAATAGAAACAAACATTCATCTTTAGTCAGATCACATAATTGAGCCTGAACTTAACTGTACCAATAATAGTGTGAGGACGAGAAAATCTGTAGAAAGCATCTAATGCTTTGAGAGTAGATTTTGAAGCACTCTTAGCATCATATACTTCTGGCTCAGATTCAAAAGGTTGTCCGGAGGCAGCATGCCCCAGGAAACTGGCATCACTTTTGCCGTAAATTTTATATCTTCGATGATTATGTCCAATATAAAGTTTTGAATGATGCTGAAGCACATTCCACGCTTTGCACTGAGAAATTTCAACTGATGCAATTTTTCCTGTTGTCACAGCATTTTGTGGTCATGTAAAAGCAAAACCCACACTACTCTATAGAAGTAAAAAACAAATGATGCTGAAATCAGAAAAACAACAAGCAAAAATAGCAACATAATGACATCGATGTTATGGCTGCTTGTATGGGATCTAATAATAGGACGATGAACTGGAAAATTCATTGAGAGCCAACATTCATATTATTCTTTCTGGATTTTCTCCGCTTTTTACCTTTTTTGGAATACATTCAAAGAAATATAGGGCTCAGTAGGTAGAACTGCAAATTTCTTCAGTTAAAGAAAACTCAACATTCATATCATTCTTTCTAGATTTTCTCCCCATTTTACCTTTTTTGGAATACATTCAAAGAAATATAGGGCTCAGTAGGTAGAACTCTGAATTTCTCAGTTAAAGAAAACTCAATTTTCTGAAAATATTGCTGCCCGTTCCTTTTATTCTTTTACATTTTGAGACAATCTGAACATTGCAGAAAATAGAGGATAACTAGCAACTTAAAAAAATAACCAACCCCTACAGCATTAGCCCATTCTCAGCTACATAATAACCACCAAGGAAATAATAAAATAAAATAAACGCCGTAAGCATAATTAAACACAGTACTATAAGCAACAAAACTACTATAATATAACTATAAACTATCACAGGCCTACTTCTTAATTTCTTGCTGCAACCTTCTGTGCAAGCAAGACACTTCTAATCAAACATACCAAATCCACTTCTAGGAGAAGTATACTGTTACCCTAGGAGGTATTTATAAACATAAGAAGAAAATAAAAATCTGAAGCTTCTAAAGAAGCTGTCCATGTAAATTTTACAGATTCACAGCCTAATTCTAACTAAAACTATAAACCAAACTATAGGAAAAGTTTTCACAGTCATGACTTCACTGACAAGTTTGAGAAAGAAACAATTAGTATCCAGAACCTCCAAATTTTCAGAGGATCACAATTTTCAAGATCAAGAAAAGCATCATAATTTACAAACTGATCATCCTTGGTAGTAATAACACACCACTATTAGCCTTCTCACAGGTCTTCTTTAACTCTTGTATACCATACTCATCTTCTAAGTCTAACTCAATATGGCTCTTCTAATGAGAATAGTAGAATTTGCCTATGAATTATCTAGTCTCATCTCTAGCTAGAATCACTTTCACATAGTGGAACATAATCCTGCTATGACCAGAAATAGTGACAAAAACTCTTCATGAGAATTGTTACTCAGCTCCTTTAAATTTCTATTCTCCAAGATGATTGATAGCACCCAACTCGAAAGTGTCTTTTCGACCCAACAATTTAGTCAGCAAATTGATATAATAACTAGAGAACAAGCATAAGAGCAAAAACTGCAATCTCTCTCTCCAACTTTAACACTGATATTTATCCACAGATCAACCAATAGAGGGTATTTAGACGATCGCCAATCTATTAGTTCACTTCATCTTCAGTTGACACAATGCAGATAGAAACAATAAAATTGATTTTAACATGCAACACAAAAACAGTCAGAATTATGTTAGCATACGGATTTTCTCCATATTCTCCCTGATGCTTCAAACAAATATGGAACAGATTTAGCTTCAATCAAATATGCTTCAAACAATGATTTAATCTCTTCCTAGGTATGCCCTTAACAACGCTTTGCCAGAGAAGCACCGTCAGTATATTGCATTTTTAACATCTATTAAATAAACTATTATGCCAAATCTCGCAAAATTATACAATTAAAAAAGAAAAAAAAATCAGGAAGTTCAACAAAAAGCATGCAAAGGCAACACATAACTCAATAACTCAATAAGCAAAGACTGAAGTGAATTTCCATCAAATGGCTCCCCCTTGAGTTCTTGACACACTATAGCTTGCATCTTCAACATCTTTATGACACTCATTACACCAAAACTCACAAAGCATAAAGCAAATGTAATTTATATGTAAATTCCCAAGGAAAAAGAACACAAAAGAAAGACACACTATAATAACCTACTGCCAAAATAAGTTCTTTTGAAAAGAAACTAGTAAAGGAAAGCGAAGAGAGCATACTTGGAGAAGAACCCAGTTTAAATTTGTCACTTCTGGAGCAATTTCCACCTATTAAACATTAAATGCATGAAAAAATCGGCCGAATTTAAGTAACTGAAGAACAAAAATATAAGTGATTTTTGAGCTGCTCTTATAATAAATTAAACAGAAAGACGTACCAGAAGTAAGAGAGGAACATATAGGAAAGGATCTAATAAGCAGAGACTCCATAGTCAGTACCTTGAAAGGCTTGAACTTGACGAAGAAATAAGAGTCCTTTTAAGTTTCTGAATAAATAGAGCAATGAAAAGTTTCTGTTATTTTTTCTAAAAAATATTTTTTTTCTCCCTCATAATAAAAAGAAAGAAACTTTAATGGGATGTAAACAAAAATGACATTTTTATATAATTTATTTCAATAATTAACCCACTCGTATATCTCTTTAAAAAACAAACTTTTTTTTAATTTCTTTTTTAAAAAATATCTTATTTTAAAAATTATATTATTTTCAATTCAGTGTATCATAGTTTACATAAATATATCGAAAGATAGATAATTCATTTTGAAATTTGGCATGCTAAATAATCCATTATGAAATATGATATACCATAAAATATATATCTTTATATTTCAAATTGCAAAGCGAAAATTGCAATTATACACTTAAGTATACGAGTGGATATACTTTAATATACACAAATAGATCGAACTGAAATATAAATAAATTAGTATACCGGTTGGTATAAATTAATAGACCGAAAATATACTGATGTTAATAATATTTTATGATTATGAATTTCTTTCTCATCTTTATTTCTTTATGCAATTCTCCATCTCCTGTTCCATTAATTGAATGATTCTTCATTTTCATCTTTTTTTGAGCGATTTTTCCCATGAATTTCAATAAATTTTATTTCAATTTCTGTTTTAAGTTAGAAAGAAAAAGGATATAAAAAAAGTTTTTGATAAAATAAAAGTGTTGGATTTTATAAAAGATTTATTTTTAAAAACGTAATTAAAAAAATGATAAATTTAATATTTTTTAATTGATTGTGTATTTTAAAGAATAAAGTTAAAAATGAAGCATATGTTGTAATTTTCTTAATTTTTATTAAGTAAGTTTCGATTTTGTTTTGTACATTCAATGTATATTAGAAAAATATTTTGAATTATAAATCTATGATTTTAAATTAATTGATTCCGTAAATTTAAAAAATAACTTTTTCAAAGTGATGAAATATCATTGGCTGAAGAAAGAATTTTTTTATTTTTATTTTCTTTTGTTTTGAGGAAATTTCAAGTGAAAAAATAAGTCACGGCATTGCTCCATTATTGGGATTTTTTTATTTTTTATTTTTTGAACGTCCATACAAAAACTTCTTATTCATAAGTTGCGTAGCAATTGATCCATTTGATTCACAATAATATCCACATTGCCTAATTTAGCATAGTCCAATGTAATTTGAAATTAATTTTTTTTCTCGAATATTTAGGTTACATTTGTATGGTGTTAAATTGCATAGCATTAACCTATATAGTACTAGTCTGCATAATATTAGTTTGCATTATTTTATATGTATTATTATATATAGTATTTGGTATAAATTTGTATTGATCTATAATATTTTAGGCTATTATTGGTGTATAATATCGTGTCATGTTAATTTAGTAAAAATTTAAAAATAAACAAAATTAAGTTATTTGTGTTGTTTATTTGTTATTAATTAAAAAAAAGGATTACAAAATACAATTTTTGATGCATAAATTAATTATTTTTTAATAAAATATAAAATCTCAATAAGTTTTATTGTGAAAATAAGAAATAAAAAAAAGAAAAATATAGCATCACAATAATATATATATATATATATATATATATATATATATATATATATATATATATATATATATATATATATATATATATTTTAAAATTTGATGAATTGAAATAAAAAATAAAAAATAAAACAAAATGCAATTGTCCACTAAGCCGCACCACTAAAATTATATTTTTTTCTTATTTTTATTTTTTGAATCCAAAAGAGAAAAAACAGTCAAGAATGACATCAAAAGATGCTAGAGATGAAGGCAATACCGTAGATAGCAAGAAAAAAAAAATTTCTCTCTCTATTTTATAATACGGTATTTGTAAGATAATAAAATTTATAATATATTATATTATCTACGTACTAATTTGTTAAAAAATCTTATAAATATTATATTTATATTAACTTATATTATATTATAATATCTTATGTAAAATACAGTAAACAAAACGTGGGCTTAAGTAATAATTCTTTTCATGCAGTTATTGTTATTTATCATCATTATTACTTTATTAGTACGCTCTAACAGTTTGGTCAATAATCTATTTATAGTTCGATTTATTATATAATTCGTATGACCCGATTATAATATGTTTTATAATATTTGCAATTTGTATAATTGTTTTATATAATATAAGTACAAAAATAATTATTTTTGTAGGTTATATATATGTATAACTTTTTATATTTAATTAAAATTTTAAAAAGATAAAGACAATAATGTTACAAAGCTTCGTTTGTTTATAATTCGTATCGTTAATAATTTAATATATTTATGACTCATTTAACAATAATTAACTTAATCATAATCAAATCTATTTAACAATTATTTATTTGAGTCGTAACCTAACTAGCTTATAATTCAATTCAATTATAACTCAATATGTCATAATCTGATCCAAATTCATATATTTATTAAGGCAACATTTCTTAAATCGATCCGGATAGAAAATTTTAAAACAAAATTAAAATATTTTTTGAATCAAGATATAAAATAGTTAAGATGAAATTAAAAAAAATATTTCAAAATTTTTTCAAATTATTTGTTAAAATTTTTGAAATAAATTAAAAATATATTTTCTTCAGTTTTTTTGTTATTTATTATCTGTCAAAATACAAAAATGTATATCTTAACTTTATGTCAAGATATGCATATTTCGATCTTTTAAAATATAAATAATTACAAAAAATTGTGAGATTCATTTTTTTAACAATCGTTTGGAAACTTTTCGAAACATTTAAACATTTTTTGAACATAAAATTTTTTTAGGATAAATAAACTTTTGGCCAAACGTTGAGAGCATATTAATACTTTTTCTTGTTCTTCTGAAAATCATGGCGTTGATACATTTTATAACTTTCAGAACCGTACCAGATAAAAATGGTGAAAATAAATGTTTGCAAATTATAGGTTATTATCATAATAGAATTGGTTAAAAATAAAATGATAATTTTTTTTTATGTTAAATATTCAGTTGATTTTAAAAACTGAGTATAATAAAGATGTTATCATTATATGAACGGTAATCTACAATTTATTATATTTGAATTATTTTTTAAACAGTTTTTTATTTTAATAATATATTTTTGGGGCAGAAATGGTGAGATTTGAACTCTAGTCAAATGAAAAACTAATCAAATTTTTAACTGTTTAAACTACAAATAATTTCATTTAAATATGATTATTATCTTAATATAAATATTTTTCTATAGCTATTAGTATCATTAAAATTTTATTATAAATATTGTAACATGAAATATGTTAACATTAATATTTTGGATGATTTTATTGTTGACTGATTCAATTTCGATAATGGTACGGTAAAACCTCTAACCATTAAATCTCTATTTTCATAAATTTTTTTTGTTGGATATTTTTGGGTTAATTACATTCGTGGTTATCAAATTTTAGGGTTTATAATCAAATGATCGTAATAAAATAATTTATAACACAAAAATCATCAAACTTCTATTATATTTCAATCAAAGTAAAAATATTTAGAAATAAATTTTGTATATCACCAAAATGACAGCTAAGTAAAACCTATATGTATTACTTGTCATGTTATTTTTTGATCAATCAACATTATAAGTAGATTCTGATTTTTTTTTTGTTTTATGTACATATTATCTTTTCGTATTTACATTATGGCATGATGCTCTTTTATACAGTGGTTCAACTTATAAAGTTGATTGATTATAAAATGATGTGATAATTATACGTGACGTACTTAATTATTACTCTGATAATATAAAAAATTAAATTTTAGATCTTTTTATTTTAATTGAAATAAAATAAAAATTTAATAATTTTTGTGTTATAAATTATTTTATTGTAATTATTTAATTATAAATTTCAAAATTCAATGATTACATACGTGGTATTATTCTAAAAATGGAAAAAAAAGGTGTTAATATATCCTTAACTTTTGGATGTAGGAATTTGTTTGGTGGAAAACTTTTTTGTCCAGAAAATCTCTAAATGGTACCATCTATCTATTTTTGTTATAAAAATAAATAGATGGATATTATTTTCAAAATATTTAGGATGTTTTTTTTTTTTTGTGAAAACTCTTTAAAACAAATAAATTTTTGGATTCATACGTAAAAAATACACAAATGCTTTTTTTTTTCTTTATTAAAATAATGTTCATTTATAAGGTACATTTTATGGTAATAATTAATCTGTCTTTATATTTTCTTTTAAAAAGTATTATTAATTATTTAACTTCGATAACAATAATTAAAATAACTAATTAATTATCTTTTGATTTTATAAAGTAAGAATTGAATTGCCACATAGGCTGACACGATGACATGCATTCTAACAAAAGTTATTAGTCCCTTCAACAATTTTTATTGGTTAGCAAGGATTTTAATCGACCAGCGAAATTTCAACTCCTAAATTAGACAGAAATAAGAAAATCGTTCAATATTTATTAGGAATAATACATAATTTTTTTCCTGAACTATTATTATTTAATAGATTTTATTGTTGAACTAATTGCATATAAAATTATCCCACTAAACTTATTAAATATATCATATTAATTACTCGAATTTATTTAAAATATAAGTAATACTTCATATAATATCGAATATGTTAAATTACTCTCTTAAACTTGTTAAAAAAATCAAATTATCTGCTTGTCACATGCTTTTTATGAAACGACAAGTGTCCATAAAGAGAGTTGATCTGACATTTTCAATAAGTTTAAAGGCATAATTTAACACATAATTAATTCAGGTGAAAAATCTATTAAATGGTGATAGTTTGGGAAGAAATTATGTATTAATTCATATATATATATATATATTGTGGATTTTTTTTATATATTTTTTTCTTTATGAATTATGATTATTACAAAATTTCAACTTTTTATTTGTTGCTTTTTTTCTTTATTATAATTATGATTATATTATTGCCTAATTTCTCTTACCCAATAATTTTTATTTCGACCTACCTTAACGTTGGCTCACCTTAATTATTAGATTAAATAATGCATCTGCCTTATTCTTGGCTGAGTTTTTTTTTTCAACATATTATTAGCTCAATTTATTTAATAAATTAATGCACCAATCTCATTATTGACTTAAATATCTTCCTAAAGCCACTTTTTTTAATAGGTTACTTCCTCCGTTTTTTTTATCAGTCATTTTTATAGTTTTCACTAGGATTAAGAAATAATAAATTGATTTAAATTTAGCATGAAATTACGTGATTAAAACTGAATTATAAAATTTGATTAATTCTGACTTTATTGAGAAAGAAAAATAAATTGGAAAAGTATATTAAATTACATTAAAAGCCTAAAAGTGACAGATAAATAAAATTTAGATTTTACTTAAAATTCATAGATAAAAAAAAACATAGAGAGTAATTAATAAATATTTCCTTTAAAATTTTATCGAATTTTCTTTTTTTTTTAAACCTCTTTTGTTCGGAATCATTCCAAACTTTCCGATCTCTGTTAGGTTCGGTGAAGAATTGACATGCCAATGGAAATGGTCAATACCCCATTTTAATAGCTTCCCATAATGCTATGCCTTCTAATAATTCATTCCATTGTAAATAAGATTCAAAAGTGGGCGAAGAACTCTATAACTGATCCGAATAGGAGTAGAGTTAACCTTTAAATCTTGCAGCCATCCTTCAATCATTTAGATACTGCAATGCTTGAGAGAAAAACAATTCCAGGATGGAAACTAATTCTGTCTCCATATTGCGTTTTCCATTGCTATGCATCAACCCTTCCACCCGAGCATGGCCATCTCTACCAACCAAACCATCTTAGTTAATTTCACCCATGCATAATCACTTAACTTATACCTAAATTACGTAAATATAACATAATAATTTTCCGCGACACAAAAGTCCTTGAAGTTGACAATATTATACGTAAAAGTAATTATGACTGGTTTTCGGTGGAGACCAACACTGGAAAATATACGTGACGCGTCATATTAGCGTCTTATATACACATGAAAATGCTTTTTTATGCCACATCATCATGCCACGTGACAAAATACCCCTAAGAAAACCGACACTCATGCCAATACTTCCTAGTAATAAATCTCACTATAAATCAAAATAAAATTTGCCCAAAAGTAAACGACTACTCTAGTTCTAATTAGAAGAAATTTACATGTAATAAAATCTATATATATTGAATTCCAACTCATATACCCAGTAGTTTGATATCGTAACAAGCCTAGCCTAGTGTCTTCTTTGTCATAACAAAGTTAATTTCTTTGTAAATTCATATATTTATTTTTTCTTTTTTAAAGATATATGGTTGTTATTTCCATTGACGAATATTTCTATCTACCAACTTCTCATTCATCATTTGGAAAAAAAAAAAGAGAAATTTCAATTAGAATGAAAGAATATTAATTTCTCTAATAGACAGAGATTGATAATTTTGAAGAAAAACAAAGAACTAGAGGACTACCCATTAATTATGGTGCTATAATAAAAATATTTAAATTTTTAGGATGTTAAAAAATGGTAAATAAGTTGAAGTTTTATATCAGCGTCGGATTTGGGTGCATTAAAAACTTTTGGTTGAAAAACGGCAAACATAATTACGGTTTTTAATGTTGGAAACGGTGTCATTTTGACGTCCGACCAAAGATCGCAGGAGTGGATTCCGATTTGATAAAAAATGTCGACCAAAGTCAACGTTTTTTGATATATATATATATATATTTTGAAAAGACTACTTGTTTGATTGGAGACATGATTTGTTTGTTAGAGAAGAGAGCAAGAGTTATTTGGATGTTAGACAGTTAGAGCTCTTAGACAGTTAGAGAGAGTCAAGGTAGTTAGTTGCAATAATTTTTTTTTTATCTGTCACTTTTAAGTAAAATTTAAATTCTATTTATCTATTATTTTTACACTTTCAACGTAATTTAATTTATTTTTTTAATTTATTTTGCTTTTTCAATAAAGTCATAATCAATTATATTTGATAATTTAATTTTAATTACGTAATTTAATATTAAATTTAAATTTATTTATTATTTTTTAATTTTAATAAAAATAATAAAAGTAACTGATAAAAAAGAAATAAATGTCAAAACAATTCACAATGATGGATGGGATTTTTATGGACGGGAAGTGAAAGACGTGGCTCTCTTAGTTTTGACAAATGCAAAAATTTGGATGAAGAAAATTACTCATTAAATCAAACCAATTAATGATCTAAGAATAAAAATACATTTAATTTAATTTCTTTGGAAAAAAATATAGCATTAATAAACATGAAGAATTGGTCTATTAAGCACTTCGATTTTTTTTTCTTAAATAAATTATGGATTCAAGTAGTGTAAATTGAGAAAATTAATGTTGAAATAACTTTAATTACTTCGAAACAAGCAGTGAGCAGAAAAAAATGTGGAATACATTTGACCTAATTTAGATAAAATTTACAATTATATTACTCCATTCATTTCTTTTAAATACTATTTATCTTTTAATTTTAGACTTTCAAAGTAATTTAATTTATTTTTTTAATTTAATTTTTTCTAATAAAATTAAAACTAATTAGAATTAATAATTTAATTTTAATCATATAATTTAATATTAAATTTAAATATATTTATAATTTTAATTATAATAAAAATAATAGAATTGATTGATAAAAAACGGAATGAGTATTTGTTTAAGTTAAATCATAAAAAAGATATTTCATATTGTACTCACAATAAATGCAGAAGTAGGAAAATTATTAATACTGATTTTTTTTTTTTCAAAAATGAAAGCAGCTTAACATTTAGCTTGAAAAATCCAGGGGGAGGAGGGAGCTAACAAGTCTTTTGTCTTGGCATAAGAGAATCCGGTTTAAACATTTCTTCACCAACATGAAAACTAGGAGAATGAATATTTGAAAAATAAAGTCTTCAAAAAAAAAAAATTTAAAAACGTCAACCTAAGTTCGAGAAAGAGAGATAGGGAAAGAGATTGAGAGAGATTCAAGCAGAGGGAGTTCGAGAGAGAGACGGATTAGGAATTTGGATGAGGAAATGGGAAATTCACGATTTTTAGGTTTATATACCTATGAACTCGGGTGTCCGTCAGAATTCAGGAGAATTTTGATCCGATTTGACCTGAATCCAAATTTTTTTCAATCTAAACCTAATAATCCGAAAAATCCCACTTGAATGCCTCGGATCGAGTCGGAGCGAGTTTTGCACACCCCTAAAAGAGATTTCTAAAACCAATTAAACTTTCCAATTTATCCCACGATATCTACTCGACTCCTTTATTACCCTTCCCTTGGAAGTTCCACCAAACGATATTCATCATTTTCTGCAATTCATCCCAAATAGAAAAAGAAGAAAAACACTCATGCAAAATGTCCGAAGAGCTGTGCCATATATGGATTTATCAATATTTCATTTCTTGCTATGGAAAGAAACTTATTCTTCCAATTTTGTAACTTATCCCACAGTCTATTTCTTGAAAAAGAAAAAAAAACTACCCTTTTGCTGTTGCCAAATTACGGTGGAAAATCCAAAAATCTACAGTAATTAATAGGCAAAGACATACTAAAACATCAAATATTGCCCTTCTCCCATCCTCTCCAATGGTCCTCTAATGCTTGCTGTACAACCATGTATTGATCCTCTGGGTCCTCTAATGCTTGGTGTAGTACAACCATGTATTGATCCACTACTCTCTACATGCTTAAGTAAAGCAAACAACCCAACTTTAATAAATCAATTGAAGATTTGATTTTTTTACTGTCAATTTTGATTTAATTGGTTTTTCTATCAAACTGGCCAAACCAATAAGCCCATAGAATTATTTTGTAAATATTTTTCTTTATATATATTAGGGAAAAAATAGCTTGAAAATCTATCCAAGTCTACTGTGTCCGAAACTGAGCGTTAGCTTTTGCATATCTAAATTCAAAGTCGAATCTTTGGCTAAATAAAAATTCAATCTTGAATCGACACCAATCATCCATTTGCTCATCTTCTTCTGCTACTTCACAACTATCTCCCAACTGCCATAACCTTAATCCATGCAATAATGGATGGTACTCTCTTTCCCACCAAACCACTTTATCCTCCACAACCTTCCCCTTCTCCCAAATTCAGCTCCGCCAAGCTGCCGCCGCATCCTTCACCGTCCTCTTCCCATCTTTCTTTCCACTTTGACTCTCTACTCCAACACCTTCTCCATCTTTCTTCTCCTCCAAACTCATCTGCTCACAAACTCAACAACACCCAACTCTCTTCCATTCCCATTTCTGATGATGCAACAAAGAAACCCCTTTCAGTCTTTGACTTTGAATTTGACAAAGAAGAGGATAACGTGGGCAATAGTTGGTCTCTTGTATACATGTCTGGAATGGGTAAGTTGATGCTTGATTCAATTATTGAACAGCCTTTGCATAATTTGAGTTCTTTCTTTGATTCTTGTAAATGTGAGCTGCTTCAAGTTGATTTGATTAGTCTATTGAGAGCATTAGACCAGTCTGGGAATTGGGAAAGAGCCCTTTTGTTATTTGAGTGGTCTGCTTTGAATTCAAGAGCTTCAAATCGGAAATTAGACTATCAGGCTGTTGAATATATGGTTAAAATTCTTGGTAGAGAGTCACAGCATTCTATTGCATCCAAACTGTTTGATGCAATTCCCCTTGATGGTTATCCGTTGGATGTTCGCGCTTACACAACTATTCTTCACGCATATTCTCGTTGCGGCAAGTATAATAGAGCAATTGAAATATTTGAGAAAATTAATCAGTCAGGCTTGTCACCAAATTTAGTCACTTACAATGTAATGCTTGATGTTTATGGGAAAATGGGTCGCTCTTGGGATAAGATTTTAGGCCTTTTAGATGAGATAAAAAGTAGAGGACTTAAGATTGATGAGTTTACATGTAGTACTGTAATATCTGCTTGTGGGAGAGACGGGTTGTTAAATGAAGCGAAAGAATTCTTTGATGGATTGAAGACTCAGGGTTATGTTCCAGGGACTGTTACTTACAATGCTTTGCTACAAGTGTTTGGTAAGGCTGGGATATATTCAGAGGCATTAGGCGTCTTGAAAGAAATGGAGGATAACAATTGCCCACCTGATGCTGTGACTTATAATGAGCTTGTGGGAGCTTATGTGAGGGCAGGATTTTATGAAGAAGGAGCTGCTGTCATAGATGCAATGGCTAGTAAAGGGATCATGCCAAATGCTGTTACATACACAACTGTGATAAATGCTTATGGTAGAGCCGGAGAGGTGGACAAGGCTTTAAGGTTTTTTGACCAGATGAAGGAGCTGGGTTGTGTTCCTAATGTTTGCACTTACAATGCAATTCTTGGAATGCTGGGGAAGAAGTCAAGATCAGAGGAAATGTTGAAAATACTTTGCGATATGAAATCAAATGGATGTGCTCCTAATCGTATAACATGGAATACAATGCTTGCGGTGTGTGGTAATAAGGGTATGCACAAATATATAAATCGTGTCTTTCGAGAAATGAAAAATTGTGGGTTTGAGCCTGGCAGAGACACATTCAATACCTTAATTAGCGCATATGGACGATGTGGTTCAAACATTCATGCCTCAAAAATGCATGAAGATATGATTAAAGCAGGGTTTACTCCATGTATTGCCACTTATAATGCACTTCTGAATGCTCTGGCTCGACGTGGGGATTGGAAAGCTGCAGAATCAGTCATCCTAGACACGAGGCATAAAGGTTTCAAGCCTAGCGAGACCTCATATTCTTTGATGCTTCATTCTTATGCGAAGGGTAGAAATGTCAAAGGGCTAGAAAAAATTGAGAAAGATATTTTTGATGGTCGTATTTTTCCTAGCTGGATGCTTTTGAGAACCCTTGTCCTTGCAAACTTCAAGTGTAGATCACTAGCAGGTATGGAGAGGGCATTTCGGGAATTACAGAAACATGGATATAAACCTGATTTAGTTTTGTTTAATTCTATGCTTTCAAATTTTGCCAAAAATAATATGCATGACCAAGCTCAGGAAATGCTGCTTCTGATTAATGAGAGTGGCTTGCAGCCAGATCTTGTCACCTATAATAGCCTGATGGACATGTATGCTATAGGAGGAGACTGCAAGAAAGCAGAAGAGGTCCTTAGGATGCTAGAAAGATCTGGTGGGAAACCAGACCTTGTGTCATATAACACTGTCATCAAAGGATTTTGTAAACAAGGGCTGATGCATGAGAGTTTAAGAATTCTGTCTGAGATGACATCTAGGGGAATTGGACCATGTATTTTCACATATAATACTTTCATAACAGGTTATGCAGCACAGGGAATGTTTAACGAAATAAATGACGTGATTAGCTTCATGATTAAGCAAAATTGCCATCCTAATGAGCTGACCTACAAGATCGTGGTTGATGGTTATTGTAAAGCAAGACAGTATACAGAAGCCATGGACTTTGTTTCAAAGATCAAGGACAGAGATGGCTCTTTCAATGATCAATCTCTGCAGAGACTTGTTTCGCGAATTTGCCACAACCTGGAATCACAATAACTTGAAGCCTTGCTGTTATGGAGTATCACAATTATATTATTCATGTCCATCTTTTGTAGAAATTCAGAGATAGTATAGTCCAAGGAGAAAAGAATTTGTGAATAATTTTTCTAATTTTCTCTTGTAAACTCCCTTGTCATGGTTATACGATCTCAGTTTTGTTGAAAAACAAACTTCAGGTCTAGATTTTCTTGATATTGTATAAGATGTCTTTCATTTTTCATCTGGGGAAGTCATTATGCTATCTGTAGTTAATGAAACCACCATTTGATAATGGTTGAAAATGAGGAATTGCTGCAAGTAGTACTTGAAAATTGGAAGAGAATTCAATTATCTGAATAATTAGGGGAACAAAATGACAGAAACACAAAGGCAACATCAAGAACTTGTTGAAACAAACTGAAGAAGCTCTTCACTGCGCTCAAACTCGGCCATGTCTTTTTCGTTCAAGGTCACCCATGCTTCTATTCCATCTCCAGATCTTGAGGCCATCAAGATAACACAGTTCCTAACAGGAACAGTTATTGTACAAACTCTAATTGGCTTTCCCCATCCGAAATCAATCTCATATAAAGGAAATCTTGTCCAACTGCTGAAAGTGAAGACCTCAGCTACTTCTCCTCCTGAAGCAAATTGTCTTAGGTCCTTGAGAGGTTCTATTGCTTTTGCCAGGCCATGAACTCCTTGAAGTTCATTGAGGCAATCACTATCGATCCTTTGTATCGATTTCCGAATTATGCCTACTAATTCTTGTAACTCCAACTCTTTATTTGCACTCGAATATGCTGCTACAGCAAGCCTGCAAAGATTGCCTATAGAATTTTCAGGCAATGGTGGATTCATCCGTTGGCGAATGTTCACTTGGTGGGTAAGAATAGAACATGGAATTATTTCTTTCCCTGAGTTTACTCTCACTGCTTCCATTGCAGCCTTCCAAATTAGAGCTGTCACAGCTTCAACCCGTGTAGGAATGCCATTTTCGATCTTTCCTTTTAGACCAGCTAAACTCTTTCCATCGAAACTGAACACCTTTGTCACGACTTTTTCATCTCTAATCATGTCACTTAGTTTGATAAGATCGATACCTTTAGGTGGGAAGAACAGAGCTGAATCGAGACGAGGAGCAAGTGTTCGATCAATCCCAGTTGCAGTTGCAGCCCAAGCAGTGAGAAAAGACAACAAAGTAGAACCATCTGCAATCTTGTGAGAAACACAAACACCAATTCCAACACTACCACAAGCAAAAACATTAACTTGAACAGCAGTGATCGTTTTTTCAGTATCTGCTGTTGCTTTGCAAGGGGTAAATGGGAAAAGCTGAAGCAGCAGATCAGTTTCAGGACAGCTGATGATTCCTGAGGCTGCAACATTGACTTTAGCCTCCACAAACAGAACACCTTTATCATTACAATCTACAAGAATGTTCCCTTTCAGTTGTCCGGATAAAGGGTAAAACCGAGCAAGAGTTTCGGACAAGGACATCTTCAACTTGTCTGAAACAGAATCAGAATCAGAATCAGAATCAGCTGGAGAAGAATAGAAAAGAAGAACTGGGACATAAGAGGGAGGAGCTAACTCATCTAAGAGGCACATTTTGAAATCTTTAAGATGATCAAGATTTGGATTATAAGATGGCTTTATGGTTTCTCTAGAGATGATCTCTACTTTCATTGCCATTTTCTTGGATTTGCTTAAATTCTTGATCTTTGTCTTGTTTTCAATTTGCCAATAACTTGCTGGTATTTATAGATTGATTTTGAGACAGAATATTGAATTTCAAGATTAGAACTCTGATAAATGTTCATTCAAAAACTGAAATCTATGCATAGATAATTTCATTCAAGAATTTGGCTGCATATCATTTTGTTTTGGACAAAACTAAGTCACAGTATTTGATTTTTGTTATAAGACAAGAAATAGAACATTTTCAAAATTTAAAATAACATATTACATTTTATTTAAAAAAAAAGTATATTTAATTATTTTGCAAGAATACAAATGGATATATATATACAAAAAATGGTATAGATTAATCTGTAATTTCAGAGTGTTAGATTTTAAATACTTGAAGAGTATTCGGTCAGATTTTTATCAATTTAATATAATTCATATTTTCATAATATTAGGTCTTATAGACTTGTCCCATTCAATTTTTTCAAAGATAAAATTGACATTTCCCTTTTAAAATTTTAATCATTGTGCAAACATTATTTGGAAAAAGGTTATAATTTGTCAATTCCTAAAGAAATGGACAAAGGTTTGTGTTGAAATTGGAAAATAATGCTAATATAATTTAGTTTTTATATTTTATTGTTGGCAAAAATAAAATACAATTCTAATATTAGTTATAACTACATATTTAAAAAATCACCTGACCAGAAAATGCATGGGACATTGTCTTTCCACATGGATATATTGATGATGATATTTTTAAATGTAAATTAAGAAAAGTATATAAGTTGAAATATAATTTTACTGGCTGATAAATTATAATAATCTAATTCCTTAGCTAAAAATACAAAAATAAAAAAAATAAAAAAAATTAAAGAACAATGCAGCATTAATATCATTTAATACAAAGAAAATTATTTAATGCAAACACCATGTAATTAAAAATCATCTAAATTTAGAATAACTTCCAAACTAGAATTTGCGGTGAAGAAAGAAATTCGTTATTTATTTATATAATTCTAAAAAAAGAAAATCTATTTATTTCTACGGTCTTTCAAAAGTTTGTGCTTAAGTTTCACCCTTCATATACCCCCATGCATCCCTACTGTCTCCTATAAGCAGCCTTGGGTGTTCCAAGGTAAGGTTAAAATGGCTAGCCTTATAACAGCCTTAGGCTGCTCTTTCTTCTTGTCTTTCATGCTGTTGTTCTCTTGCTTTGCAACCAAATCTCTTGCCTTGACTGATCTTGAAGCCTCCTATATTGCTCATCGCCAACTTTTAACACTAAAAGAAAATTCAGAGCTTCCTGATGGATATGAAAATCAGGTGGATGTTAACATCACCTTTCCAAACCAAAGGCTGAAGAAAGCCTACGTAGCCCTTCAAGCTTGGAAAAAGGCTATCTACTCTGACCCCAAGAACACGACTGGTAACTGGGTTGGAGCCGATGTTTGTTCCTATAATGGCGTGTTTTGTGCTCCCGCACTTGATAATCCTAGAATGAAAGTTGTCGCTGGTGTTGATCTTAATAATGCTGATATTGCTGGGTACCTTCCGGTTGAACTGGGGCTCATGTCGGATCTTGCATTGCTCCATATCAATAGTAATAGGTTCTGTGGAGTCGTGCCAGAGAGTTTCAATAATTTTACGCTTATGCATGAGTTTGATATCAGTAACAATCGCTTTGTGGGTCCTTTCCCTAAGATTACTCTAACTTGGCCTAATCTTAAGTATCTTGATATCAGATTTAATGATTTTGAAGGGTGTTTGCCTACAGAAATCTTTCAAAGGGAGTTGGATGCTTTGTTCTTGAATGACAACCGGTTTGAATGCGACCTTCCTCATACGATAGGCAACTCCCCAGTTTCTCTCGTGACTTTTGCCAACAATAATTTCTCTGGTTGTATTCCTCAGACCATTGGCAAAATGCCTAACATAAATGAGCTCATTTTTATTGGCAATAACTTCGGTGGTTGCTTCCCAGCGGATATTGGTATGCTTAGCAATGCAGTAGTCCTTGATGTGAGCTCAAATAAATTCACAGGGATATTACCATCGAGCTTTTCAGGGTTAAAGAAGGTTGAAGAATTGAATATAGCAAATAATAAGTTGACAGGATTTGTGCCGGAAAACATTTGCAAGTTGCCATCTTTGAAAAATTTCACATTATCTCACAATTATTTCAAAGGAGAGGCTCAAGCTTGCATGCCACCTTCAAGGAAGGACATTGTGTTGGATGATGCCGATAATTGCTTGGCTGATAGGCCTCATCAGAAGTCTGCCAAGAAATGTTTTCCAGTGGTGAGCCGACCCGTGGATTGCAGCAAGGATAAGTGTTCTAGAGTTCAAAAATCTCCAGCTCCTCAACCAACGTCGCCTCCAGCTCCGCCTCCTCCAGCACCTACACCGGTACCATCGCCATCTTATACTCCATCACCAACACCGCCTCCTCCACGAACACAAACACCAGTACCATCACCATCTAATACTCCTTCCCCAATACCAACACCACCACCTTCGGCGCCGACACCAGTACCATTGCCATCTTATACTCCTTCACCGACACCACAGCCACCTCCTCTACAAACACCCATACCACCACCGCCGTCACCTCCGACACCCACACCAACACTAGTACCATCACCATCTTATACTCCTTCATCAACACCAACACCAGTATCGTCACCATCATATACTCCTTCACCAACACCAACACCATCTTATGCTTCTCAAACTATGCCCTATACGCCCTCTCCATCGCCGCTACCACCACTAGAGATGTCACTTCCACCATCATCTGATCCATATATACTAGAATCAAATGGGCATGAAAGCTCTCCAACACCAGCACCATCAACATTGCTGTCGCCGCCGCCGCCACCAGCAGCACCATCACCACCACCACCTCCACCTCCACCACCAAAGATTGCCCCTGCACCATCATCTGATCCATACTCTCCAACACCATCACTGACACTAGAGATGGCACCTACACCATTATCTGACCTATACTCTGAAACACCATCACCATCGATATCACTGACACCAGAGATGGCACCTGCACCCTCATCTGATCCATACATGCCAGAATCTAGTGGGCACGGAAACTTTCCAACACCAGCACCATCAACATCACTACCACCATCAGCACCATCGTCGTCGCCACCAACACCACCACTAAAGATGGCCCCTGTACCATCATCCGATCTATACTCTCCAGCACCATCACCATCACTGACACCAGAGATGGCACCTGCACCATCGTCTGATCCATACTCTCCAACACCATCACCATCACTGACACCAGAGATGGCACCTGCACCATCATCTGATCCATACATGCCAGAATCTAGTGGGTATGGAAGCTCCCCAACACCAACACCAATGCCATCATCAACATCACCACCACCAGAGATGGCATCTGTACCATCATCCAATGGACATGGAAGCTCTCCAACACCAACACCATCAATTTCGCTGCCACCATCAGTGATTGCACCTACACCATCATTTAATGGGTACAAGAGCTCTCCAACACCATCACCAACAACACTAACATCACCACCACAACCACCAGAGATAGCACCTGCAACATCATTTAATGGGCTTGGGAGCTCTCCAACACCATCACCATCAATATCAACATCAACATCACCACCACCAGAGATGACACCTGCACCATCGTTTAGTGGGGATGGAAGCTCTCCATCACCATCACCACCAATATCGCTATCACCATCATTAACACCGGAGATGGCACCTGCACCATCTTCTGATCTATACATGCCAACACCATCACCATCACCATTATCACCGACATCACCACCACCACCACCATCATCACCACCGCCACCATCATCGTCACCATCACCACCACCACCACCACCACCAATGATGGCACCTGCACCATCATCCTTAACACCAACACCTTCTATGGAACCACCACATCCTACTCCATCACCAGTATCTTATCCACCATATTCAACGCCACAACTAGCACCTACACTATCGCCATCACCATTATTCCCCTCAGCACCAATATATTCCCCACCTTCACCTTCTCAATCACCGTCAGTCCCCTCATCTCCACCCCCTTCACGGCCACCACCAATCCATTCACCTCCTTCGCCAACTCTACTAACGCCAACACCATCTCCACTAGCATCAACATCATCACTAACCGGCTCTCCTCCATCATCAAATGTAGTCCTCCCACCAAACAACGGACAACAATACACAGTGCCACCTTCGCCAATGTTTCCAGGCTATTAATTGATCATATATCATTTTTAATTATGTAATGGATATGATTTTATTTCATCTTAAAGTTCTAAAGCAATTTAGGCTTCAAGGTTTTGGTTGTCAAATTTTAGAGTTCAATGGTTAGACATGAAGATTAATTTATTTTATACAATCTTATGAACAATCTCATTAACAATTAGTGCTATTTAAAAAAAAATTAACTATTCAAATTCTGTTTTTGGAAAAACAATAGTAGCAAGTTTACTAAAATGTTTATATTGATTATATTATTTATTTATTTTCAAATATAACAATACATAACTATATTATAAACTATATCAATTGAGATGATTCAACATTATTCACCCTCATTTATATATTTTAATAGATTTTACCTTGAATTATCTTAGAAGTAAACTAAATTTTCCGCTAAAGATACATGTAGAAATAAGAAATAAATTGTTCCATTTTCGTTTGATAATTACATTTTTGAGGTGAGATGGGTGAAAATTGAATTCTGATCAATTGTCAAGCTCTCAATTGTTTTAACTAAATGGTTAACAGTAAATCTGAAATATATTTATACTATATATAAATGTCACATCTGCGGAAAAATGATCTTATGTTTTTTTGCAAAATATTTTTTTATGTTATTGAAAACAAGCTTTGTGACTTCTAATAAGAGGTTTAAGGCAATAAGTACTTATAAAACTCCTAAATTTTTTGAATTTTTGCTATAAAGTTCCTGAACATTTATTTTGCAATATTGAACCTTTGAACTTTTATTTTTTGTATAAAAAAATTATTACATCCGTTTAAATGTATTTGTGTTAAAGTAATATTTTTGTTAAAATCTTAATGAATCATTATATGCTAACAGACATCATGATATAGCATGTTTGTTACTTGACATCGGTTTTTCTTTTCATTCACATTTTATAGGGACAAGATTATAATTTGCTCCTGTATTTTGTTGGAAGAACTGATTTGCCCCTAATTTGCTCCTAACATTTCAATACTATCTCATGTTCCCTTGATTTTTCAGAATTATATTTTCATATCCCAAATTAATTTTTTTCCTTTTTTCAAAATTTATTTTTATTTTTCAAATACTTTCAAAATCTATAAAATTACTCCAAAGTACTTTTACCAGAACTCTGATATCATTCAATGTGTTACGACTATCTTATGCAGAATTATACAATTACCTTTGATGAGATCTTGAATTTATTTTGAAAATTGAACTCTAAGGTTTTTAATTTTCCTCAATTTTTCATATTCGTTATAGTAATTTGAAGGTTATTAGAGTTTGAACTTTTTTTGGGTCCTCCCATATTGTTAGAAAGAATTTAGCAGTCTCAGAACTCTTCAAACCTTTTTGGCCTTCAATTAAAAGGACTAGGTTCAAGAGATTTCACCTACTATGAAGCTTGGATGTGATACATAAAAATTACGGATATACTCAAGAGTAAGTTGACCCCTTAGCCTTTGTTTGGATGAAGATAGATGAAAATAAATGAGAGTAAAATAAGTGAGAGTAAATTGAATTTATTTTCAATTGTTTGGTAAGTTTAAAATAAAAAAAAATTGATAGTAACTTGTTTATAGTTTATAACAAAATGTTATATATAGAGAGTAAATTAGGAGTTACTCCAATTTACTTTTAAATTGGAAGTAACTATTTTGGATATATAGAATAACTAGTTACTCTCGGTATTTTTTACAAAACAAACAGAATAAGTCAATTACTCTCATTTACTCTACTCTTATCTACCCTAGTCTAAATAAAGGCTTAATTTGCAAACTTATAAGTAAATTAGAGATAAAATAAATGGTAAAAGTATTTTACCTTCTTGGTATATTAACCCATTTTCCCTCTACTATACCTAATTTTGTTCCTTCTCATTAACCATGTAAATTCATAGCATATATGGTTATAGTAGAGGTTAAATCCCCCTATCTTTTTGGTTTTTTTTTTTTAATTTATGTTTAGGGTTAAAGTAATTTTTTTCCATTAAACATTTTAAATTGGTTAAAAAATGCTACTATACTTTATTTTTAATTGTTTCTATGATTAAAGGAAGTATCTGAATCCACTCTTTTCAATCCATTTGACAATTCTATCATTAGCTTTCTCGATAGTTAATTAGCAGAAAAAATATTAATACATCATTATATATATACACACACACTTCAACTTAGTTTTACTATCTGAATTTGTAACCGATTATTTTTAAACTTTATCTTATAAATTAATAAGATATTGTACATCCAAATTATACGTATAAAAAGACTTTTAAGTATTTATTATATACAATATTTTTTTATTAGTAAGGAAATATTTTTTAAGTGTTGTATATCGATCAAATTAAAATTACCGTTAACTATTAAAATCTAAGTTCAGCGTTTAATAAATATTAGCCTTCTAAATGTATTCAAGATAAACTAAATTTACATGCAAAATTGTTATTCAAACTGGTAAAATTTGCAGATGGATTGGATTGGATCGGATTACTATTTTGGCCCATGATGAGGTGTAGTTCAAGTGCAGCAATGTTGAGGAAAAAAGAAATAAAAATTAGAAAATAGTAGTAGGCACAGTTAACCAATTAATTAATAATTTTATTAATTAATATATTAATTTCATTTAACTGTTATATCATTTTAATTTTTAATCAATTTTTTCGGTTCAATTTATTAGTTAATCATTAAAAAATTTTAACATATAAATTTAATAAATTAAAAAAATTTTAATATTATTTTTAATAATTAAAAATATTTTAGAAATGAAAAAAATACAAATTAAATATAATATTCATTAAAAATCAAAATAAAAATAAAATTTTCATAATAAATTATAAAAATTAAGTGTATTTAATATGAAACTAATAACACTAATTATGCATGTGTAATTAATAAATAATAGTAATAAAAAGATAATTTTAATATTTATTTACTAAAAATATATATTATAATAATATTTTAAATGTTACATATTATAATATTTATAAATTATAAAAACATTAAAAAATTTAATATATATATATATATTAACGGTTTATTAAATATTAACTGTTAATTTTTAAAAATAAAAATTTTTAATTAAATTAATTTAAAAAATAATTTGATTTTAAATAGATTTTTCTTTGCGGTTTTTTTTAAAGGCTAAAAAGCCCAAACCCAAGAAACTCCATGAATCGTCCAAAATCCTAATTTTCCCTTTCAAGATTTTTCCACCAAACCAAAGAAGGCGGTGACTCTGATTCGCACCCGTAAAAAAAAAACCACACCCAAAACCGAAAGTTCATTTCTTTCCCTCGCATCGTCTTATATTTACCAAAATATAGCTAATTTCCTGAACATTACCCACCACTCGTCTCGCCATCTTCATTTACCCTTTAATTCTCCAAGCTTGCTTTCCAAAACCCACTTTTTATATCCCTTGGAATTGCTTTCTTTTGTTTTCTTCAAGTTCTCTCTAATTTGCTTGTTTCATTCATGGGTTAGATAAACTTGCCCATTTTTTTCCTTCTTCGGATTCTGAAAATGGAGTGGGATAGCAGTTCGGATCTGAGTGGGGACGAGGACGAGGGATTCACGCTCAACGATGGTGGTCCGCTCCCTTTTCCCGTTGAGAATTTGCTACAGACAGCTCCTTGTGGGTTTGTTGTTACTGATGCTCTTGAGCCTGACCATCCTATAATTTATGTGAATACTGTTTTCGAGATGTTTACTGGCTATCGAGCGGAGGAAGTGCTTGGGCGTAACTGGTTAGTGTTCCTAATCCTTTTGCGATCCTCTTTTTCCCCTTTCTGATTTTATTAATTTAGTATAGGGTTTGCTAATTTAATGAGAAATGGTTCATTTAGATTGTATTTATGCTCTTTTTAGTATTCTTGATTGCTTATTCTTTGTTATGGTTCTTGAAAACCCGCTTTTCTGTTTTAGGGGTTTCCTTCAATGTCTTCTTTGAAGCAAGTAATATTAACTTCTACTGAATTTTAGACTTGTATTCTGTATAGGGATAAATACCTTACACTTAAAATCTTCTGCTCACTTATGTAAATTAGCTTAGACTCTGCTAGATAGTAAAATGGAATATTTTAATTTTCCTAATCTGTAGTTCTTATGATTGTTGCTTTCCATCAAAAGCCACCTTTCTGTTTAAAATCCCCGACATCTTGAGAGAAATAAGAGTTTCTTGCTTCAAGATATTTAAGTCAGCGATCTTTCAACATTTTTTGTCTTTTTGATCTTCTATTAGGTAGCTATTTGCGCCAACTAGGCATTCAATCCGAGATGTCTCTTGGTCTTTTTACCAGGAAATATGCATGCATTAAAGGTGAATCTTATGCAAGTATTGTTAAAAACTATAAACAGGAATGGTTCAGGATAATACCTTAAACAGCTATAATTGGTACTTGTTCAAATATTTTATTGCCTAATTTAGGGTTTGATAACCTTCCTATATGGGCTTTTAGTTGAACATTTCTTCCCTGGCTAAGGATTTAGATTTGGGCCTCTTAGTTATCTGCTCATGATATAGCATAGAACATTTTCTGAGAGGATTTTCAGAATGAATTTGGACTGGTGGAAACTTAATCGTAAGTTGCAGGCATTAAGAATTGCTGTTTGCCCATTCTTTCTATCCCACGTCACCAACAATGATAAGTTGGAAGGGGTATCCTCCGTAGACAGAGGTTATAGTAAGGAGTGTCAACAGATCATTTGATTGATTTATTAATGTCTTTATCATCTAAAAGTAGCTTTGAGGGGTGGACCTTGAATTTCCTAGAATATCTGATTGTTATCTACATATGGAATGGAGCGTAGTATGAATCTTAAACTGGTGATAGCTAGTTTGAAATCAAGGAGTTCTGACTAAATTTTATTTCCTGCTGTTGCTTTCTATATGTGTCATATAGATATACTTTGGATTTACTTATTATTGCAATTTTATTTGCATTCTTTGCTATTAATTATTGTATAGCAACTCATTATGACGATGTATTCTATTATCTACATGATCAGTGCACTGTCATCAATGAGATTAGTGATTGTAAAAGATATTTAAGTTTCAGGCCTAGAGCTTGCAGGAATTCATCCCTTCCCTTTCAAGTTGACCATGTGAAGTTTTATGTTTATAACAATATATCTTTTGAACAGGATGCTCAAGAAAAGAGAAAACATTCTTCTGATGTTATTATGTATCCATATCTTTTTGTTTGGCTTCAATAATATAAATGCTGCATTATGTATTCTTATTTATATTTATTTCTTAGAAAATAACTGGTGTGCTCCTTGATCTCTTTAGAATCTTTTGAACTTGTATTACTGCCCATCCATTAGTGGAAAATTAATTGGTGAATTATTTAAATCTAGTGGGACTGTATTGCACAAGAAAGTTGTTGATATGTATAGGAGAGAGTGCTCGTCTGATAGTTCATGCGTGTAATTAGTCAACCCCTCTAATCACCCAAAATGGAAAAAAGTGGGGATTTGTGAGTTATCCTTCATGTTTTCAGAAAGGTTTATGCTATAACTATGGAGAAGTAGGAAATGGTTAAATATACATATACACATACACACACACCATATTCTGTTTCCATTATCAATGAATATTTTCTTTGAATGTGGTGTATAATTATTTGGCACTCACTCCAATTCCCTGCAGTAACAAGGTTTTTTTATTTTTTGGAAGTATATTAACCAAGATGTCATATATGCAACTATTTTGACAGCGTATATCAAAGCTTTTTGAGTGTCATAAGATGTGATTGAGCCTCTAATTACAATTCGGTTTTTATCATGCCTAGACCCTTCCTTTTGAGTTGGCTATAAAGCTAGGTTCACAGTCCTTAATCACAAGCATGGAAAGAACATGTGGTCCCAGTTTTGATATGACATCAATTCTCGATCTAATTTATGGTTAATGACTTCTATTCTAGAAAACCTTTTGTAGTATTTTGCATGCTTCTGCCTTCTTTGATTTTTTTCATTTCCCTCCAACATTTTTGGAAACAACAGTCACTGCTTAGAGTACTGCGAAGTCTCATGCCCTAGGCTGGTCTTTACTTGTTCAATGTCAAACTCTTTGCACCCAACCTTCCTTCCTGTATAATTGTTTATCAATTTTATATTTTGACCAACTTTATTCAGTAAAATAGAATTATACTTTTTGGATCCAAATTACTCCTTGAAAACTGTAGGAATGATATTTCTGACACATGGTCCTCTTTTTAAGCTTCCCCTAGGGAACCAATATTTCAAATGCTTTTGATTTCTTTTATTTTGTCCATTTTCTCAATGATTTGCAAAATATATTTCTGTGAAGAAGGTTGATCCTTTCTTTGAATTTTCGTTATTCCCAAGAATTGTATAATCTTTACCATATCATGACAGAATTTCATCTTGTGAACTGTCTTTCAAAGTTTGAAGTTAGGGGCCTTAATTTTGTACCATTATTTCCCACTGAGATTGCATAATCGTTGGAATTGGGTTTACTAGTTAATTGTGAAAAAGTTTTAGAGTTGATAGATGGCGTACCATGATTTATGAATATTTGACCAATTACTTATCATTTTCGAAATATAAGTTATTCTTGATAACACTGTGCTATTTGACATCTTGTGTTAATGCTTTCGTTATTAATTAACTCTGTGTTATTATGGAAGATGCACATCAATTATATTAATTAAACAGTAACTTGGTAGAATATCATATGTTTTATTACTTTAATAAAGACTCGAATGGTTTCCGCTTAGTTTTTAATTATTATTTGAGGTAGTTAAGTGTTATGGTGAGTGTCTTTTACTGCTTTTATCCTTATATGAGATATTCCAACTTGTCTGATTGTTGTGTCTTTATCAGTACTTGGATCTGACACTATTATCATTGAGGAACTCTTTATTTTTTGCTACTTAAAGTATGCTGGAGATTATGAAAGCAACCTATCTGATTGCACTTTTATGTGATGCAATTTATATTACAGCTATTCTAAGTTCTTGAGTGCCATCAGGTTTCCTGAAAGTCTGATTATTGTTGAAGTTATATAAATATATAAATAGTAAGTTTTTATGTGACTATTAAAGCATTAAATAAAAAATTAAAAGGGTCAATACATCATTTATCTTCTGTCCTATGATCCTTGAGAAAGAAAACTTGGAGTTGATTCTGCTTTTTAGCATTTTGGTAGAATGTGTTTGCTTGGAAGCCTTAAATATGGAAAATTGCATAACTCTTTCTATTGCATACTTGCAGTAGGGCATTTAAATTTATATGAATTTGAAATAACCAAATTGGTTAATTAGTTTTTTTAATAATACTAAAGCTTTGTGGCCATGTTAAAAAACATGATGCTACTTGGGGGAGAAAAGAGTGAATTGTTATGCAATTTTTTTTTTTGTAGGTTTTTTTTGGGGACCTTGTTAGGTGTCATCAAGGGTCTTTGATCTATAAAATTTTTTGTGAACTTCTACGCCCAAATTAATGAGTTCAAAAAGCATTTTGGACTTGAATGCCTGTTTGAGTCAACAATAAAATGATAGCCCACTGAGCAAGCACCTTACCTATTCTTCTCTTATTGCTTACACTGTTTACATGCACACAAACAACAATAGCCAAATGATTTAGGATCTTGTGGCCTAGTTGACGGTGCTTCAGACTTTTCTCTATAGACCTTTTGTTCAGGAAATGCTTTTCTTTTTCTATCATCATATCATCATCTTCATCAATAACATCAATATTTTCTTTGTGTACTTTTTGAGAGTTGAGTGACATGATATGCTTTGTGGGTTAGTTATTATTCTTCTCCGACATTTTCTTGTTCCATGTGGGCTAATTATAGGATTGCATGAGCTTATTCTTATTTCCACTCTTTGTATCAATTCCCCCTTCTCCTTCATTTTTGCATATTGGTGTGATTCTTTTAAGTTCCGATTTTTTCACAGCTGAGGTGTTGATTTTGGAGGGTTTTGGTATTTTTTTCAGCCGTTTCTTGCAGTGCCGAGGACCATTTGCTAAAAGAAGGCATCCATTGGTAGATTCTTCAGTGGTTGCAGAAATAAGGAGATGCCTTGATGAGGGCATTGAATTTCAAGGTGAATTATTGAATTTCAGAAAAGATGGAACGCCTCAAATGAATAGGTTGCGTCTTACTCCTATATATGGGGAAGATGATACAGTAACTCATGTTATTGGAATTCAGTTCTTCACAGAAGCGAATATTGATCTAGGCCCAGTCCCAGGTTCTTCAATTAAGGAGTCCACAAAAGCAGCTGACCGCTTCCGGTTTGGATTTTCTACCTACCGTCCTACTCCAGTAGGTGATCGCAATGTTTGTCACAGGGTTTGTGGGATTCTGCAATTGAGTGATGAGGTGCTGTCTCTCAAGATACTCTCACGTTTGACTCCAAGAGATATTGCCTCCGTTAGTTCAGTAAGTAGGCGGCTCTATGAGTTGACTAAGAATGAGGACCTTTGGAGAATGGTTTGTCAGAATGCCTGGGGTACTGAAACAACTCGTGTTTTAGAGACCGTGCCTGGTGCAAAAAGACTTGGTTGGGGTCGCCTTGCTAGAGAATTAACAACTCTCGAAGCAGCAGCATGGAGAAAGTTAACTGTTGGTGGTGCTGTTGAACCCTCACGGTGCAATTTCAGTGCATGTGCAGTAGGGAATCGAGTTGTTCTTTTTGGTGGGGAAGGTGTTAACATGCAACCAATGAATGACACATTTGTATTGGATTTGAACTCCAGCAACCCTGAATGGCGACATGTTCAAGTAGGTTCCCCTCCTCCTGGGCGGTGGGGTCATACACTTTCCTGTGTCAATGGGTCAAATTTGGTAGTTTTTGGAGGTTGTGGAAGGCAGGGTTTACTCAATGATGTCTTTGTTTTGGATTTGGATGCCAAGTCTCCAACTTGGCGCGAAATATCTGGATTGGCACCACCACTTCCACGATCATGGCATAGTTCCTGTACTCTCGATGGAACCAAGTTGATAGTCTCTGGTGGATGTGCAGATTCTGGGGTGCTTCTCAGTGACACGTTTTTGCTCGACCTGTCAATAGAAAAACCTGTCTGGCGGGAGATACCAGTAGCATGGACCCCACCTTCTCGTCTGGGTCACACCCTTTCAGTTTATGGTGGCAGGAAGATATTGATGTTTGGGGGTCTGGCTAAGAGTGGTCCCCTTCGTTTTCGTTCTAGTGATGTTTTCACTATGGATCTAAGTGAGGAGGAACCTTGCTGGAGATGTGTAACTGGAAATGGAATGCCTGGAGCTGGAAATCCTGGGGGTGTAGCACCTCCTCCAAGGCTCGATCATGTGGCCGTTAGCCTTCCAGGTGGTAGAATCCTAATATTTGGTGGCTCAGTTGCTGGTCTTCATTCTGCCTCCCAACTTTATCTCCTTGACCCAACTGATGAGAAACCTACGTGGAGGATCCTTAATGTGCCTGGGCGGCCTCCAAGATTTGCTTGGGGGCATAGTACTTGTGTTGTAGGAGGAACAAGGGCTATAGTCCTGGGTGGTCAAACTGGTGAGGAGTGGATGCTAAGTGAGCTTCATGAGCTATCCTTAGCAAGTTCCGCCATCTGATTCAGAAAACATATATTGGCAAATGAAGCCTTCTTCAACATAAGAGATCAATCCTTGGGAACTCGGACAAGAACATTGTTTCGGTCACTAATTACTCTTGACAAATATTGCTTTGGTCAGGACTTTTGTAATAGGTGGTTGTCAGATTATTGCATTTTCTTGTACAAGGTTATTCTGGCTGCTTTTCGTAAGGTGACTTGAAACTCTTATTTATTTTCTTTTTTTCTTATAATTTGAGGTTTGTATGAGACCCTCCCCACCTCTCCTCTCCTCTCCCCTACGCCTTGCACATTGGATAATTCTTGCTCATTAGGTTAGTAGTATTTGATAGCTAGACAGGCAGGTATTTATATAATTTAGGTTAGTTATTATTATGTTCTTGGTCTGCTTAATTCAGTGATGTAATTTTAACAAGAGAATTGGAAAAAAGAACAAAAGTGCAGTTTTATAATTAGTACAAGGGGAATGTAACCAAAGAAACTGCAAGTGTATGCTGTGGTCTCTAGTGTTGAAACTTGATTGTAGTTAAAACTACTTTGTGATCTCACATGTTGAGGCACTTGATAATAATGGCTTCTTCATTTATGCCCTAGCATTGATTATTGACATTTCCAAATTTGATTTGTACATGGTGTTTGGACGAATTCTGTATAATATTTAGTGCATTTGCTAATGAATTTCACTAAGTATATATATATTTGTGAGTTGTTTTCAGTCCGTATTGATCTTGTTTCAATTGACTGAAAGTTGTTCAGGTGCTTCAGAATGTGTTAGCTAGAATTCATCTTCCAATTCTCTATCTTTTAGATTCAACATGTAAATGATTTTTTCTTGCAAAATTGAAAAGGAAAAGAATTGGAGGATTTCAGATGAATTTTCCTGCCTTAAAAGTGCAGAAAAATTTAGTATTTTAGTCATGCAAGGCAAGTTACATATCATGATTCAAAAGCCTTCAAGACATTGACTATTAGTGAGTGGACGGTAAGATAAATAAAGTTGATTTTCCAGAGGTACCAAGTTCCAAAAGGTGTGTCTATGAGAAGTTGAATTTGAGATTTTTTTTTTCTCTTTTTATTTTTATTTTTTATACTCTTTTTTTTTCATAATTTTTGTTTATTTTTATTTTTTATAAATATTAAAAAATTATAGTTATTATGTTTATTAAATAAAAATTTTTCTATAACTTTTTTATTATATCCATTTTAAATAAGAATGAGTAATTAAATATTATTGAAATTATAGATATTATGGTTAATAATATAACATCAAAAATTTAAATGGTAATAAATAAAATAACATTAAATGGGGGTATAATAGATGATTTATAAATTAATTATAATGTGAAAAAAGGGAATAGATAGTATTTTGAGACAAAATGAAAAGAAAAAATGGATAAAAATTATATGCAAGAAAAAAAAAATAAAATTCATAATTTAGTTCTTAAATTTTAATGTTTTTACATTTTGAGTTTTTATACTTTTAAAATTATGCATTAAATTTTTTATTTTTTTAAAAATATATATTAAGTTCAAAATGTACAGTATAAACGATAGTATAATATACGTTCTGTTAAAATTATTTATATTTTAATGGAATACTATTATTTTTAACTTCTGTTTGAATTTAATGTACTTTAAAAGATAAATTTAGGAATTCAATGTGTAATATTGAAAGACAGATTCAATATATAAATACATAAAATTTTAAAAATTAAATATGTAATTTTGAATTATAGATATTTTATATATAAAAATGTTAAAGTTACTTGAGCTTAAAAAGAGATTTTGAATTTGAAATTTTTTCACTGTTTTTTTTTAATTTTTTTTTTATAAAAAGAAATTAAAAGATGCAAAGCAAGAAGAAGTCAAACCCTATATGATTTAAGCGACATGATGTAGGAGTTGATTGAGGAAAAAAAATTCAAATATCCATTATTTTAATTATTTAAAAACTGTCTTCAATCATTTAAAGTATACTTATTGGGGAACGAATCTTAATTAATATCCCTAATATGATGCTTTATTTTTTTTTTTCATTTCACAAAAAAGGCCCATTTTTTATTTATTATTATGAGTAAATTTTCTAATAATATGCTTTTATTTAATGTGTTATATCATCAACAAAAATGAATTTTCATTTTGTTCACTTTCCAATATATTTGAACAAATATCACCATATATTATAAAAATTTCGTGATAAAAGTTTTTAATCTTTAATTTTGTGAAACAAAAATAGCTTTTTTTTTGTTAGTAGTCTAGTGCATATCTGTATCGTCCGATTATACGTGAATATATATATATATATATATATATATATATATATATATATATATATATATATATAAGACTTTTGCCATCTGTTCTCTTTGTTTAGGGCGAGATTTTTTTTTTTTATCACAGGGAGAGAATTTTCCAAACAATAAACAAATCTAAAAATGGTGTAGACAAGGTTTGGAGACAAAAACCATTTGCAAAATACTCTTACCAAACTTTTTCTAAATAAATAGATAAAATTAAAAAAAAAAAAAACAAAGATAGAATAACAATTAAGAAAAATTAAAAATAATACCTATAAGAAAAAAAATAAAAATATAATAATAGTAAATTAGTAATAAAATAAATAAACACTTATCAAAGGACAAAGATCTAATAAGTTGGTTTGAGTGCACTGTGAAGTTCACGCTTCACTCACCAAAACCCAACCCTTAGGAATCTAACACTTTCTCCGTGTCTCACTCTTTCTTTACTCTTCTGCTTCTGCTTCTGCTTCTGCTGCTTCTTCTTTTCTCTGTTTTTCTCTCACAATGCCAATCAACAAAGACCCATCTACTCCTCCTCCTATGATCGGCAAAATCGGGCCCTACACCGTCTTCCTCACTCCTCCTCCTACCCCTAAGCCCGCCGACCCCGTCTTTGATTCTCCTAAAAAGGTGTTTTCTCCGCCTCCAGTTCAGCCCCCTCCTCAGCAAATCGACAAGTCCATTTCTGCTCACTCATTCTCTGATGGGTCCGTTTCTGGGTTTTTCAGGAATACGGTTGCCAAAGTTCAGAACGGTGAGTTCTTGCTAAAGATGTAAACTTTCAGCTCATTCTTTTCCCATCTGTTTCTGGGTTGTCCTGAATTTCCCCAAATTTAAGTGGGTTTTTTTTCTTTTTCTAATCTTTTGCAGCACATTCGAGCTTAGATGAGCATTTGGCTCGTTGGTTTGGGTTAAATCAGTCCAAGTATCAGTGGGCGTTGGATGATTATTATGAGAGCAAGGAATTGGTATGTATTTGTTTGTTGTATGATGATTTTGTGCAGCATATAGTGTAATTGCTCTAGGTATGAGTTAATTTATTGTTGAAGCGAAATGGGAAGTAGCTTAAAAGCAACTGCTTTTTGGTTAATATACCTTTATTTTTCTAAGCAACTGCTTTTTGGTTAATCTACCTTTATTTTCTATGTTATTGCTTGTCTTCATTCTTAAGATTAGTCATTTTGCTTTATGCCTTGTTTGATTCTGGTTTTTGCTTTCTTATATCCGTTCTGTAGCATGTTCTGAAATATTATATGTATTCTTCGTTTTATTTCTCATTCTACTTGAATTTTACTGCTGTAGTTACTTTAATGCTGTTTAGTAGTTGCTCTGAATCGAAAATATATTATCTTCCTTTCTTATTTGGGATTTATTGATGCTCAAATAAGCTACATGGATTTCTTTGAAAGATAGCCTGTCCAGAGCTTACTTAGTCTACAATGAAATACGATACACGGAGATTCATTTGTCTTTTGTTGAGTTCTGCTGAATAAGAAGAAGATCCAATGAGATGAAGGTTCTGATGTAATATGTTTTTGGAAGGGATTGACATTTATAGATTCTCAGTCTTTATTGCGTTGAGCTGTGATTGATACTCCTGCATGTAAAGTTCGTTTAGTTTCAGGTGGGTGACTGACTCCTAGGAATCCAGGTATAATAGCATACAGGAGTCCAACATCCTGTTAGATTATTTAACCCTGTGGGATTTCATTTGATTGTCTTTGATGGCATTCAATATTTGTGCCACTCGACATTACAAATTCAATATTTGTGGATGAATTCTTTATATTTTTAGACATTATATGTCTGATTGCAGGGGAAGGAAAGTGGAAAGGCTAAAGAATTATCAAGCAAAGTACAGAGTGTGTAGCGTGGTAGAGCTGGTAATACATCTCCGTATTCAGTTCTCTTTTCGCTAGAATGGTCATGATTTAATGTTTTATGACTCAAAGGTGTTTGATGTGCAGTTTTGAGACCGTGTGAGGATGCTTACTGAATCACTGCTGTATACCATATATCTATATATCTGCCATATTTGACATCAGGTGTGCGTGAGGATGCGTGAAGGAGACTGTTGTCCAAGTTTTCAGGGATCTGCCTGTTTGTGATTCTCCAATTAATGGAGTGGGGTAACAAAGTTCGATTATGTATTAGGCTATAATGTAGTGTAATCTCTTTACAAAGTAAAATTTTTTGTGAAAGTTCTTTGTTCATGGACCCCCATGGAGTTGCAATCTAATTAGAGTACTCCAAATGGTTGAGATGCATTATTGTAGCATCTTTACTTCACTAAACCATTAATTTGCAACAAGTTTGTTGTGGCCAAGGTTTATTTTGTATGAATGGATTTTACTAATCAGCATTGCCTTCATGCTATGCAATGAGAATCTGTTGCCTGATTGTCTTGCAAGGAATACTTTGATATTTGACATATTGGTCGTCCTGGGATTAATATTTTGGGGGAAATCACATAACTTTGGAACCCAAATTTACTGTCTGTAGCATTTCACATAATCTCGTCTAATTTAAGATATGAGAATGCCAACTTAGAGCAAAGAGAAATAGGATTTCCAAACATGCAAAATAACTATTGAACATCCGTTCGATCTAACTGCAAGGAAAAAGCTCGGGCAATTGTAGACATTACCGAGTAATTTGAGTTCAAGAATATGTTTAGAATCTATAATGAGGAATGGCACCATAGACTGAAATTTTGATTATCTTAATTGAAATTTTTATAAGTTCCAGATACAATGGTAATGATGAATCTTACTCTTGCTGGAATACAAATACCTCAGCACAAATGCCAGGATAAATTGAGAAAAAACAAAAAACAGATTTAACAAGAAATTTCCTACACTGCTGCTTAAGTTACTCAAAATTGATAGGGATAACCTTGTGAAGTTTATCAATCATCAGTTTGTTTTTTCTTTTTCTTCTTCTCGGTTGCAATCTCAATTTCCTCATCTTGTTCAGCATGCTTTCGCTTCTTCTTTTTCTTCTCCCCCGCTTTGATATTTTCACCATCATGTGATACCTCACCACTCTCATCTCTCTCTTTCCTCTTTTTCTTCTTTTCCTTCTTTACAGACTCAGCTTCTGGCTGAGCACCGTTTCCATTAGCAATTAAAGTTGTTTCCTCACTGTTTTTCTTCTTTTTCTTCTTATCTTTCATATTTCCATTTGTAAGTGGAGTCTCTTCAGCCGTTGGTACCATTTCTTCATCATTCATAGCAATGGAGCTCAGTGTTTGCCCAAGAACAGAATCTGCAGAAGGATTGTATGTCTAGACAAAATGGAAACAAGAATGAGTCAATAATCAGCCACAATAAAGTAAAAATTGAAAATATTTCCAAAAGCACCACAGACCTTTGCGGTAGTTATCAAAGCTCCAGCCCCCTTCTTCCTATCCCTTTCATAAGCTTCTATCTTGGGTTTACCCTTAGCTGACCCAGCAGAACGACTCAATTCTTTACCTTCAAGATTCCTTAACCGAGCCTCAAGCTACAGAATTTATTACATAAGAAAATGTTGCTCAAGAGAAAAGAAAAAGAAACTTTTGAGAGAAATCAGAACTTCATGCTTAGTACCTTCAGCCGATTTTCCAATCCCATAGAGTTATCTTGGCCCTCTCCAAGAGCATCACATCTAATTGCCAATGCTGCTTTTGCAGCAAGTGACCGAGAAATTTTTCCCTTCGTCTTTGTGGATGCCTGACCAACCAAAGATGCATGGAAAAGAAGCCCATATTTTGGAGTAGCATGCTTTGTCTTCAGAGCTCTGAAGAGAGCTTTTTCTGCACCAAGAATTTGAACAGTGCTCCCTGGCTGCTTTGCAAGATTTAATAAGCTGCCACCATGGGCAATGAGGCGAGCTCCAACCAACTCTCCCACAAGAGCAGTTAAATTTGGTGCAATAGTGTTCATTCTGCTTTTCAAATAATCAAATAATTGAGCTCTGTACTCAGAAAGAGATAAAACTTGGTCACAAAGATCTCTTATGTTCATTAAATCCACATCATTAACTTCAGTCCCCATTGATATCATAGCTGCCTCCTTAAGTTCAGTCTCGACTTCATCTGGAAGTACCTGCAATATTTTCAGCATAATTATGTTCACCTTGCAAGAAATAAGACCTAATTCTCTTGTTCAAACAAGTAATTCAATAGAAAGAAGAGACCCTTCAGAGAAAGGACAAATAAATATGAAGGCAATCCTAGACAACTGTAGAACCTTTTTGATTGAAGCACCTGTCAGTGTTTAAAGTATGCCAAAAAGCATTTACAATGAAACCAAATATACATTAATGCAGGGAATACCTCATATATGCAAATAACATGCGGATGCACTAATTATATCAGAACTCTACCTCAGAGAAGTCTAGCTTTGCAGCATTATCACGACTACCCATCAGTTTCACTGCTTTGGCATAGAGAATGTTATCCTGTACAATCTTAGCAAGCTCTGGAAAATGCCAGCCGTACCATTCTCTAACCCTCATTGCATATGTGTTCAGCTCTTTATCAAGATCATCAAGCAAACCGATTGCCTGGATTATCATTGTATCAACCTACATACAGAGCAAAAAATATCAAGACCATAACTACCCAGCATTAACTTATGTATCACTATGAAACTCAAAATTTCATAGTCATCAGATCAGATTGAGATCAATTCATTTTCAAAAATGAAAATGAAACTCTCATTGGACTTTTTATAAGATCATCAACCACATACCAATGCCAAGAGTATATTTTTATTTGCCAACAGTAAGAACTTAAATTCACAAGGACAAAATTCATCTGCACACATGTACCTTATCAGGGCTAAACTTGAGTTTGTATCTGGACAGGCTATGTGACAAACCCAGACTCATCGGTGCCAAATCTTGAACAGCTAGACCAGATATTAGCTCAGTCAACTGACTTCTCAAACCTCTCATCAACTCCATGACGGCATTATTGTGTACACATTCTATTTTCTACAAGACATAATTATTCCAACTCAAAAAATTGAACCTGGATGCCAAGTTAGAAAGGACACAAATAAAAAATACAAAACATAAAAAGCATAGTTTACCAATTTTTCCTTGATTGCATTTCCAAGCTTTGAATCCGCGACAGCCAAGGTTTCACCATCGCAGTGAGAACGCAAGAATTTGCGTAGACCTTTGCTGGGTGAGCTATCAAGCAATTTAGTTGCTGCTTCCAAAGCCTCTGATGTGTTCTCAAACTTGGAAAAAGCTTTCAACTTTACCACCTGAAGCATGTAGTATATATAGCCAAATTACAACTAGAGAAAAGCAAGATCACAAGAAAACCAGTTAAATGGATAATTTGAAATATCTAGAATTCTGCCAATTGAACTTCTCTTCTGCTTCAGATAGAGATAGCAGAACACTAAGTACAGAAAAAAAATTCAAAAAAAGTCGCCCATGTCAATAGGGCATAACATAAAGAACATATTTAGCAAACACCAAATTCATCAAATTTTTTTTTGTACAAAAGGCTATTGTCATATGTAAAATTACAGTTATAAGTAGACAAATAAAAATAAATAAATAAACTAAGCCGCCCCAACAATTTCGGCCCACATTTCAAAAGCTATGACTACGAGAGATAACCTTTCTTGCAGAGTCTGCATTGATGAACTCCTTTGACAAGTCCTGCAACACAGAAACAACTTCAGAGAAACATAGACCCAAAAAATTAAAATCTGAGCTAAAAACTATCTTCAAAAACCTTACATTATCTATTTAAATTTAGAAAAGTGGCACCACTGCATTATTTAATACCAAAAAGCTCACAAGAAAATCAAAAGACTGCTCTCTCCAATGGAAGACGTTTTTTCTTGGCAACCAAGCAGAAACAAATGTAAGAAAAAAAAATAAAAGAAGAATACCTCAACTTTAGATAGCTTCCCTTCATCCAATACTTTAAAAAGTGAGAAGCCAGCAGGGGTCTCAAATAAAACAAGCATTGTTCTTTCTGAATCACAACTGAAAAATGCATAACCACAAAGCTGTTAAAAATATCTGCAAGAAAGAAACCTCTTTTCCTCTCCAACTTAAAAACAGAAAAAGAGTAATGGGTTTTACCTCTCCTACAATGATAGGAACGAGAGAGGAAGAAGGAGAGTTTACTCCGGTTTCTGGTTTTTGTGCTGCGGTTTGATGGGGGAATGGAGAAGACTAGGGTTTTAGGCGAGGGCTTAAGGAGATGGACCAATAAGGTCCATAACTAAATGGGCCGGATCCTCAAACGCAGGAGAAAAAAGAAGCTTTGTCAAAATTGTCTGCTTATTTATTATTAAAAAATGTTTATAAAGGGTAAAATGATAATTTAATATTCAAACAGTCCAAAAATAAAATTTTATAAAGTTCAGGAATTAAAATGTAATTTTACATAAAAAGGTTAAAGTAAAGCTCAATTAAGTGTTTTATATACTAAAAGTCAAAATTGAAAGTGAAAATAATAAAAATAATGCAATTTAGTAATTAAATTGTAAAAAGGGTATTTTCGTAATTAATTGAAAAATTAAGAACTTAAATGAAAAATTTACCAAAATTTTAGTGTTAAGGAAAAAAGATTGCTAAAAATTGATAAAAATGCTTTTTAATAAGAAATATTGGAATTATGCATTTTTTGTAAAATTATACTTGTTTTGAAAAATTTTATGATTTTTAGTCATCACTGGATATATTTAATATTCAATACGTAGGATTTACTTCGTGCAGGTACTGATTATGATCTGAAGCATTAGTACATAAGGAGGAAGAATTTTGAAGGATTAAAGCAATATTTTATTATGGCATGCATGTATACTACTGTAAATATTTAAAATTTAAACTGAATTTGTATTAGTACTTGGAATGTATAACTGTATATGGATTTGACTGATATTGAAAATTAAATGTTTGGATGAGTTGTGATGGAGAATGTATGAATGGGATGATTTTGTTGATTATAAACTATTATGCCCCTAAAGGGCTGTGGTTATTTTTTTATTTCTAGGAGGATAGTCCAATATATAGCCGTTATATCATCAAATTTTTTTGCAAAATAAATAGTAAATTGGACAGTTATAGGTTATCGACAAGGTGGACTTTGTATATAAATTTTGGATAAGCATTATTGGTTAATGAATAATTAAAGGTTAAATTTATGAATTTTAAGTTAAGAAAGAGAAAGAAAAAAAATTCAGTCAAACGCTTAAGTCGGAAAGACTATTACAATATGGGTATTACAAAATTAGAAAGGGTTATCTCATTGCTAATTAGTTAAAACTCCATATCCAACATGAATTGAGTGTTAGTGAGGGACAAACTCTCGCTAAATTAATTAGCGAGGACTGCATTCCTAGCTAAATTAGAGAGGGTTATGTTCTCACTAATTTGTTCATACCTCACATGCAATATGAATTGAGTATTAGTGAGGGTTATGTCATTGCTAATTAGTTAATACCTTACATCCAACATGAATTGAGTATTAATGAGGGAATAATCCTCGCTAAATTTGCGAGGATCATAGTCCTAGTTAAATTAGCGAGGGTTATATCCTCGCTAATCTGTTCATACCTCACATGCAATATGAATTGAGTATTAGTAAGGAAATAACCCTCATTAAATTGGCGATGACTTCAATTCTAGTTACATTAGCGAGAGTTATGTCATTCCTAATTAGTTCATACCTGACATTCAATATGAATTGAGTATTAGCAAAACAATGATTCTCGTCAAATTGGCGAGGACTATAGTTCAAGCTAAATTAGGAAGGGTTATATCCTTGCTATTTGTCGTTATATTTTGTGCTAAAATTTTGGTGTCCAATATTAGTGACAATAAGATTTAGTTATCGCTAAATTGTCATAATATTTGTTTTTTCATGTGACATCCTACGTTCACTCTTAATTCTTTACACTGCGTAATATCATTGGCGACGTCACATTCCACAAACCCTTACCAATATTTGCGACATAAATAATTTTTTCACAATGTTGTTGTTATGCGGTACATTTAGTAACAAACTTCATTATCCTCGCTATGTTTCGTCGCTATTTTTAGGGGTGTGTAAAAACCGACCCGACCAACCTGATCAATCCGAACCGAACTGACAAAATCGGATTGGTAGGGTCGGGGAGAGGTTTGTGAAAATTTCGGGTTGGGTGAAAACCCTCCAAAAATCAATCCGACCAACCCAGTATATAAATGAAAAATCCCTAATTTTTCTTTCATTCCCTCGGTCCCTCCTCTAAAAATCCCTAATTTTTCTTTCATTCCCTCGGTCCCTCCTCTTTGCCGTCCTAAGAGTTTTTGGCCGCCTCCGTCGCCGGTCAGTGATCACCGCCGCCTCGTCATCTCCTTCATCCAGTTGAAGACAGATTTGAAGAGCTGCTTACTGCGAGTTGGTTGTGCTGCCGTCAGATTTGCTTAATCATCTTCCTTGGTGAGTTCTATTCTTAGCAACTTGCTCTGATTTCTATTCTATTCTATTTGTCTAAAGCATTTGCTTTGCCATCTCCACTTATTCTTTGAAAAAAAAAAAAGAAAGAAACCATGGCAGGGTCGCTGGTAGGAGGCTCTATTCTCTCTGCTTTTCTCCAGGTTATGTTCGACAGGTTGGCTTCTCGTGAGGTTCTTGAGTTCTTTAAGGGCCAAAAGCTCAACGATGGACTCTTGAAGAAATTGAAGACCATTATGATATCTGTCAATGGAGTTCTAGATGATGTAGAGGAGAAGCAAATTATTAAGCCAGCTGTGAAAAATTGGCTTGACGAGCTCAAAGATGCTGCGTATGAAGCTGATGACTTGCTGGATGAGATTGCTTCTATTTAAGAAGGGAAAGAAAGCAAATTTAAATATTTAATAACGTTATCCATGGCCTTTAAATTCTTTATATAAATTATCATCAAAATAAATGAAACTTACTTTGCTTATGAGCCCATCTTCTGTCAAAGAATTGCTTAGTTTATTGAATAATTCATACAGAGCTTCAACTTCAGTTTCATCAGTAACTAATTTTTTTCTTTGTAATTTATCGTTGTGTATAAATTAAAGGAACAACTTAAAATATGCTGCTAAAAAATGTATTGAAATATACTTGTTTTGTGGTAGTGTATTTGTTAATTTATGATGGAACCATTTCAGCACATATAGATGTTGTCGTGCACCTAGCTCATCTAGAATGCAAAGCTGTTATAAGATAAGGTTACTTTTTATCTTGTTCTTGTTAAGCAAAATATGGTTTTCTAATTTGTTTAATTTGATATAATTGGTAAGGTAATAATAATGTCTTGCAAATGGCAGCCATGGAAGATTGGATAATCTTTAAGACAATAATTTTATTGTTTTGATTTCAATGTTTATATTTATAATTTTGATTTAATTTTTTATTTGACTAAATTTGTAGATGTCTCAATCGAATGAAATTGAATTGGACGAAGACATCGCCTCAACAAACCCATTTATTGTTGGAAGTTATATGTTAGTTATTGTTGGATGTTTAATTTGATTTTTTTATATTTATTTTTGGATGTTTATTTTTATTATTGTTGTTAGTGTTATTTGTGGATGTTTATTTTTATTATTATTTTAGTGTTTATTTATTATGCAATATATGTTTGTTGTAATTTTAAAATTGTTGTTTTGTTATATTTTTATAATATATTTTATGATATTTAATTGTATTTTACTTAAAATTTTAGTTTAATTATTTAAAATGAAATTAAAAATTGGGTTGTTCGGTTCGGGCCCCGAAAATAATCGGGTAGGGGCCTGACAACTTAGTAAGGTCGGTTCGGGTGAGGGTAAACTCAAAATTTAGGGTTAATCGAATTCGGGTCGGGTTTATCCGAACCCGACCGATGCACACCCCTAGCCATTTTGTATTTTTTTTAATGAAATGCTGATTTTCTATTTGTCATTGTTCTTTCCTTTACTTTCTCACTATCCAAACACGGCAATCATTTTCTTTGCTTTCTTTTGTGAGTTCATCCCTCTGCCAGTACAAACCAATTTTATGATTTATGTTCAAAACTTAAAATCACAAATGTATGAAAAAAAATAACTTAAAACAATTTTATGATCTTGATTTGATACAAAATTATGATAATAAATAATCATATTTATGAAAAATTCGTAAAAAACCAAAAAAAAAAATTGTAAGAAAATGGATTTGAATTCTTCAGATAAGCGTATTCTAAACTTGGAAAATGTGACATTTTTTGAAATGGAACATTTAATAAATGGCACTTAAGAAAGATAGAAATACGCAGTGCACAACAATGAAATGATTTTTTATTTTTAGGGTAATTATGTAATAACTCTTTTAATTTATTGTCATACTTGATTTAGATAAAAATTTGAAATCATTTTATTTTTGTCAATTTTGGTTTTTTAGGAAAAAAAAAAGTATAAACCTCTAAATTTTTCACTATATGTTATTAAATACCTAAACATTCATTAAGTAATATTAAACTCTTGAGTTTTATTTTTCATACATTAATCTCTCGGTTAATAAAAATATGAAATTGAATAGTACTTTCGATTTTATATACTTTTAGTATATGCACCTCAACTTCAATTTGACGTGTCGTTATTCATACCCTTATCAATTTGAGGTTAAAGTACCCTAGAAAATGATAATTAACTTGAAATTTACAAGAAATACATAAAAATATATCAAATTGAGGTACAGATGTAGATACTTAAAATGTGTCAAATAAAATATGTAAAAAAATAAATATTTAATATTTAATATTGCAAAATAAATATTTAGAGATTTGATAACAAAAAAAATAGAAAACTTCGGAGACTCGGTAAGTTTTTGCCTTTCTTTTACTATCAAAGTTTTTTTTTTTTTTGAGGAAACCAAGTTTAAAAAAAAAAATTAATGCCTACAACTAACCAGAATACGATAACATATTAACATTATATGTCTGCCTAGTAATACAGCTTCTCTAACATAAAGTTTACAACTATATATATTTATCTAAAGTTCAATTAATTTTAAAATATTAAAAAAAGGAAAATTAATTTGATAAAGATAAAACACTTAGATAAATTCAAGTGTATGAATTATTTAAAGATATTAGCTAGTCATTTTCTTTACAATTAATAATAATAAATCATTTATTCATAGCATTTTCATATGTTTTATTTGACTAGAATATAATTTCATTTACAACGTGATAGATTTATTTATAAGGTGAGGAAGGCCCCATGATAAGTAGAATGGACCGTAGAACCATTGGTAAAGCACTGGTCAAATACCTCAAGCCAACTGATAGTCTACGGGAGACCACAGTCTATTAATTCAGTATTTCTTAAATTGTGTTGATTTTTTTTGGTGTGATCTCATCTATAATATACAATATTTTTAAAATCGGATCGAATTGAAAACTGAAAAAGCAAAAAAAATTTGGTTCGACCAGTTTGATGAAGTTCAACGGGATTTTTTGTTTTTTAAATAATATTATTTTTAAAATTTTCTATAAATATTATCAAAATATAACAATATAAAAAAATAAAAAATATTTTAAAAAATACATTTATCATCGAACATTAATTATAAAATAACATTTTCAATATTTAAAATATATATTTAAGATGAATACAGTAAAAAATTGCAAATGTTTAAAAATATTAATCAAATATAAATTATAATTTTTATTTTAATTATTTTTTATTTATTTTTATATTTATTTTTTATTTTTTCAGCAAAAAATAATGTTGTATGGACATTTTGGATAAAAATAATTTTTGGTTCAAAGTTCATATCGTTTTTTTTATATTATTCGGTTTCAATTCGGCTTTACCTTGTTTAGCCGGTTTTTTATCCGTTCCTTACGGTTTTTTGCTAGTCCGATTTCTATGCATTGAACCAACTGGAGTATCTGACGATTCGCAGTTAAATGAGTCCAACCAACCGGTTTAGTTTTAATAACATTGATAATATATATATATATATATATATATATATATATAACCACGTGAGCCACATTTTGTATACAAAGTTACGAACTGTCCATTATTGTATACAAAGTTAATTGCATGTGTTTTTTTTATTAAGAAAGGGAAGTGAAATCTTAAGGTCAAACGTAAGAAACAAAGGGAAGAAAGTCGGATGAGCAATTGGTCATCACTTGCCCGTATATTGTTTGACTACACCTAACTGTATTTATTAATAACTGAATTTACTGGGAAATTGGCAGATACAGAAAGAAGCTTTGGTGAGCTCAAAACTTTCAGAAGTATATAAGAGAATTAATCCAATATTATTATTATTATTGAAGTACAGCTTCAGTTTCTCTCGTCACTCACTCTTAACACTTTGAATTTTAGTAAGTAAACATGGGAAAGCAAAAAGATTTGGTCTGTTTAGTATGTTTTCATGTGTTTCTGGGTTTGCTTCTGTCGCATGTTGCTTCTTCGTACAATGTCATCACCACTTTGCCTGGCTTCGATGGTGATCTTCCTTTCTATCTTGAAACCGGGTATGTCTTGTTTTTCCTTCTCTCTCACTTTTGCCCTGTAATAATAGAAAGTTCAGCTTGTTTGCTTTACTTTTCTTTCTTTTTAATATAAATTAGAAAAAATTCATAATTTAGTTACTGAACTTTAATATTTTTACACGTTGAATTTTTATACTTTTAAAACTATATATTGAATGTCTTAATTTTTACGTATTTATACATTAAATTATTATACTTTCAAAATTATATATTGGATCACTGAACTTATCTATTAGAATATATTAAATCCAAACGAAAGTTAAAAACAACAACGTTTCTTTAATATACACGAGACTTTAACAGAACGTGCATAACACTGTTATTTGTGCAGTCAATTTTGGACTGAATGTGTTCTTTTCGAAAAATTCAGGAATTCAATATATAGTTTTGAAAGTATAGCAATCCAACGTATAAAAACGTTAAAATTCCGAAGCCAAATTATGGATTTTGTCTATAATTTATTCGGTATCTGAAATTTAGTAATTCAATTAAATTATACCATCAATGGAAATTATAATTTTGATTTAAAAAAAAAAGGCAAATATAAAACTAATACTGCAACATTTTACAGTTCGTTATATTTATAGAGAAACTAATGCTGCCGTAAATTTTCTTGCTAATTGAATTTTCAGCCAGGAGTTTCGTTTTGTTTGGCATGAACCTTATTAAGGTGGTTTGAGTAATATTCTAGTTGCTGATGCCATGGAAACCTTATTCCCTAGGTTCAAAAATCAAACCGAACCGAAATAATCAAAATTTCATTATTTTTATCAACCTAACCGAATTAAAATTTTAGAATAATTGAATTTAAATCGAACCAAAATTTTCAATCGGTTTAATTCGATTAACCAAAAAATCAAAATTTAAAATTATTTTAAAAAATAAAAAAATATTGTATCTAAAAATTATAAAAAATTATAAATCATAATATACTAAAATAAAACATCTAAATTGTACAAATAAAAGTTCAAATTAAATGAATAATTTCAAAATATATAATAAATAATACAACAAAATCATTAAATAAATTTTTTTATTTAATCGACTTTCAATTTAATCGTCAAAATTCTAAATTATCACCTAAAAATAGATATTAATAATTGATAAATATAATCATATAATTTACAACTAAAAATAAAATAATTTAAATGTATAAAATAATTATTTAATAAAAAAATAAAAAAATAACTATATAAATTTCGGTTCGGTTCGATATCTATGCCGTTTTTTCCTTCAAAAACCGAACCGAAAAACCGAAGTTCCTTAAAATTGGAAACCGAAAATCAAACTGAAAAACCAAATCAAATTAAAAAAATAGTTCGATTTGATTTTGGGTTTGGTTCGGTTTTTGCTCACCCCTGTTCCCTAGGCTGGTTTTAATGTAATTTTGTCTGTTTTTCTTTCATTTTCTTATAAAAAATACTGCAACATATTAGCATATAAAATTAATTATCTTAAAAATATATGTGAATATAAATATATATATATATATATATATATATATATATATATATATATATATATATATATATATATATATATATATATATATATATATTTTAGGTATATTGGGGTGGGAGAATCCAATGCGTCCCAGCTATTCTACTATTTTGTAGAGTCTCAAAGAAGCCCAACATTAGACCCACTAATGCTGTGGCTCACTGGGGGCCCAGGTTGCTCTGTTCTCTCAGCATTTTTTTACGAAAGTGGTAAGCTATATTTTTATTATTTACTTAAATTTTTATCAAAAATAAATTATTATTTAATTAAATTAATTATTCATACGTAGTAACATTTTTTTTTGAATTTTTAACATTGATTTTCTGCCATTTTCCAGGCCCAGTAGCTTTTGATTATTCTAATTACAATGGGAGTTTGCCATCCCTTCATTTGAACCCATTTGCTTGGACACAGGTGCATAATTTTTATTTATTTATTTTGCTTTAGAATTTTATTTATAATATTATTTTTTTCTCTAGTTTGTATTTTTATGACAAAATAACTTTTTTCCTTGAATTTTAGTAATTCTTTTCTATTAAATTTTTCAATTTTTATTTTATGAAATTGAATTTTTTTAACATAGAATAAGTATAATATTTTCTTATCTTTTATGATTGAGTCCCTTTTTTTTATTACAATAAATTTATAAAAAATGAATAAAATACAATAAAAGTTGAGAAATTAAACAGAAAAAACAATAAATTTCAAATACTTAAATATGATTTTTTTTAGCCAAGTTTTGATTTATACAGCCAATTTAAGAGAAAATAATAAGATTATTATAATTATTAATATTATTATTGCAGGGTCTGAACATTATATATGTAGATGCACCAGTTGGCACTGGGTTCTCATATTCAACAACGGATGAAAATTACTACATAGATGACATGGGTTCTGCTAATCAGACCTATGAGTTTTTAAGGAAGGTAATTTCTTTGTTTTTTTTTTAAATATATTTATGTGCTTATCTTGTGATTGTGAACTTAATAATTCAAAGAGATAACATAGATTAAAAAATAATTCCAAATAATCGAATGTCATATTATTTTTTTTAATTTGTTAAAAAATGTTATATTATTTATATAAAGACAAATACGGCGCAAAAAGTGAAAAAAAAAAAATGCCCTGGTGTCACCCGATCTAATAATTAGAACTTTTTTTTTTGTCTTTTTAGAGAATATTTTTTATAATTTTTACGAGTATAACATATTCCCTTTATCCCATTTAAAAAAATATATATTTTTATTATTTTTTACAAAAATTAAAAAAATAATTAAAATATCTAAATTTCATAAAAAAAATATAATCATTGACAAAAATATCATTTTATATTTTCATGAATTTCATTTAATTTTAGTTAAAAGTAAAAAGTGATAAAAAATAAATATTTAATAAAATGTATAATAAATAGAGTTATATATATAAATTTATTTTTTAAATTTTAAAAAAATATTTAAAGTAAAAAAAAATAACCTTTTAAAGTGAAAGAGAAAAGTATTTCATATAGTTTATATTAGTTTAGAAAAGCTTATTGGTAGTTTAGGGATATTTTTATGAATTTCTCAATTAAAAAGTAAAATATGTGTATTTATAATTATATTGATACTTACATTAGAATTAATTTTATTATGCAGTGGTTAATTGAGCATCCTCAATATCTGACAAATCAATTATATATTGGTGGTGATTCCTATTCAGGCATTCCTCTTCCAATTATAGTTACAAATATACTTGAGGGTAATTAATTGCTTTTTTTTTTTAATCTTTATAATTAATGTATTTAAAAAATGAATTGTAAATATAAACTATACCAATCGAACGGTGTGTAATGCTCGACGTGTATATAAACATACCAATCAAACGATGTGTAGCGCTCGATGTATCGGTACACGGAATGGAGGTCCTTAAAATTGATTTTTCATATTTTTCTTTGCAGGTAATGAAGCTGGATTAGAGCCAACAATGAATTTGAAAGTAAAAATCTGCACAGAGATTTTTTATTTGATTTTATTTTTTAAATAAAAATTAATATATATAACATTATTAATTATATTTCTTGGTTTTTAAACAGGGATATATATTAGGGAACCCAAAGACTGATAATTTTCTTGATGACAATTCAAGAGTCCCATTTTCTCACAGATTGACACTCATATCAGATGAACTTTATGAGGTTATTTAAATTATTTTTTCTTTTTATATTTTTTTTAGTTAATACATCTTTAAAAAAAATCGAAATCGGCATATTTTATCATTTTTAGCCTAATTTGAGAAAATTATATTGGCACTTAAACTTGTTAATTTTATTATTTTTATACATATTTTTGCTAATATGCCATGTATAACGTGATATAAAATTAAAATATTAATTGCAATAATATTATATAGTAAAAAATTAAATTTGTAAATCTTTGGCAGTCTGCAAGAGAAGATTGTGGAGGAGATTATGTAAATGTAAATGCAAGCAATACAGATTGTATAGCAGATATTGACGCCATAGATGAGGTGAGAGCAATATTTCCAAATTTTTGAAATATCAAAAATTAATTTGGAATTGTTGTCAAAATTTTCCTTAAAACATTAAAAATTGTATAAATTTATTATTAAAGTTTTTTTAAAAAAAATGCATCTAAGGTATTGAAAATGGTACAAATCTGTACCATTTTCAATAACTTAGGGGCATTTTTTAGAAAACAAACTTTAAAAGTAAATTTGTACAATTTTTTAATACTAATTAATTTTCTAATTTATTTAAGATAAGGAAATATAATTTTGAATAATTTTTCTAATTTTTGGATATTTATATATATATATATATATATATATATATATATATATATATATATATTTCAGTTAATTCTTGAAATAAATCTGATGCAATTACTGGAGCCCACTTGCCAAGTGGCAGTCCCAAGAAAAAAGAAAGGACTAAAACATGCTGCAGAAGGAAGACGATCCCTTACCGAAGAGGAAATTGGAAATATTTCAATTTCAAAACTTAACAAGGCTCATTGGTGTCGGGTAATTATGACTTCATTCTTTTAATTTTAATTTTATTAGATTAACCCAATCGAAAATTTAGATTTATAATTTTACTTTTAAAAATATATATTTTATAAATTTATATTTTAAATTTTTAATATTTTTATAATTTATAAATATTGTGATATATAAATTTCTAAAATATTGTTATAATATATATTTTTAGTAAATAAATATTGAATATTATTTTTTTCATTACATGTACATTACAATATTCCAAGATATTAGCAATTAGTTTTTTTTTTTAAATATTTGAGGTGGATTTGATAAAAATATTAAATCATTAAAGATGAGTGGTTTGTTATTGTTATTGGTTTCAGTACTACAATTATGTGCTGGCTAATATATGGGCAAACACTAGAACTGTTCGAGATGCTCTTCATGTTCGAGAGGTAAATATTTATAAATTTAAAAAGGAATTAAATTATATATATATATATATGTATTAATATTAATATTAATATTCATATTAATATTAATATTAATATTAACATTAATATAATGATTAATATGAAAAACAGAACACAACTGGAGTTTGGAAAAGATGCAATGAAAGCTTAGCTTATACAAAGACTGTTACGAGTTCTGTTGACTATCACAAAAATCTCACCAAACAAGACCTTCGAGCTCTTGTTTACAGGTAATATCTCATAACTCTTTTTGTGATATTTTTTTTGGAAAAAAAGAATCATTTGATGTCTGAATTTTAACATTTTTTCGTATTAGGTTCCTGAACTTTAAAAGTTACACATTAAATTTTTCAATTTTTTTTGCATAAAACATATTGAATTCTTATACTGCACATTGGATTCCTGAACTCATCTATTATAACACATTAAATTCAAACGAAAGTCAAATACACACGATTTTAACAGAACGTGTGTTACATTGTCATTTATTCCTGTTTATTTTGACTTAATGTGTACTTTTCAAATAGTTTAAGGACTCAATATATAATTTTGAAAGTATATGGATTCAATGCAAAAAAACGTTAAAATTCAGAGATTAAATTGTAGGTTTTGCCTATTTTTTTATTTGTCCTTTAAAAAAAAGGGAAAAGAAAAAATTTTTGTATTAATACAAGAGAGAAAGGCAGAATATGGATTATTTTTAATATTTTAAGGGTAACTATGGATCACTTTTAATATTTTGAAGGAAAATATGGACTATTTGTGATCCATATTTACTTTCGAACCATTGAAATTTAAGAACAAATGCGGACTATTTTTAATATATTAAGGGCATTTTTTTAAAAAAATAAATTTTAAACGTAAATTTATATCATTTTTAATACCTTAAAACACAAATTTAATTTTTATTCTTAAATATAATGACCTTGTAACACTTGTGGATTAGAAAAAAGGGCCTCAGTTAAATTTTAAGATTTAGAACAAAAACATTAAAAATATATTTTTGATGACAGTTTAATAATTTTAGTCACTTAAAAAAGAGAAATTTCGACAAATTTTCATTAAAAGAAATTTCGAAAGTCAAATTGACGTACTGCAAGAAAAAAAATAAAAAAAATATATGAATATATGAAAGTTTATAAAACTTACATCATATAATACGTCTGACTGTAACAAGTGAGTTTTTAATGAAAATAACACTCGAATAAAAGTTTAGATCAGATTTAATAATTTAATTATCATTTTTTTAGTTTAATCAATTTGCAATTTTTTTTTATCTTTATAATTAATATATTTAAAAAATAGATTGTAAATCCATTTGCAGTATATCCATACACCGAGCTTATGCATCATCTAATCAATATAAACATACCAATCCAACGATGTGTAACGCTCGATGTATATATAAACATACCAATCGAACGATGTTTAACGCTCAATATATCAATTTTGCAATTTTCTATATTAATTTAATTTTGCAATATTATGCAGTGGAGATCATGACTTATCTGTCACTCACATTGGCACACAAAATTGGATTCATTTGCTCAATATGACCGTTGATGAATATTGGCGACCATGGTTTGTTAATGGCCAAGTTGCTGGGTAAATTATTTAATTTCTCCCTTCTTTTCTTTTTAAATTAATTTATAAGGTCCTAAAATAATTAAATTTCTAAAAAATTCCAATAATATCGGACTGTGTGTATATATATATATATATACACACACTTTTTGCATTATATAATTGCTCTTTTCATGAATTTACAACAACAAAATTTTGCAAAATTAGAGTTTGAAGACTATAAATTCACATAAATTTTTATTTTTCTTTTTTGCAGATATACAGAGAAATACATTAATGATGACTTTACTATGCATTTCGCTACTGTAAAGGTAAGACGAATCAAACATTCACCGTTAGATAAAAAATATAAAAATTTTATTTTTTTAATTCAATAGTTCATTGTCACGAACGTATATACAATACATCGAGCTCATTAAATATGTAAACTATGTATTTAGTTTAGGTAGATTTAAGAAAATTCTCAAAATATTATAATAAATTATATATAAATATTTAATTTGTTTTTCACAAGTTATGAATTTTAATAAATTTGGTAATGTGTGTGTTTCACAGGGTGCTGGGCATGTTGCTCCAGAGTATAAGCCAACACAATGCTATGCCATGATAGATCGCTTCTTTGCTACATACCCTATTTAAATAAAAGGGTTTTTTCTTATTATTTATTTTTATTTTTTTTAATAGTAGAGCTAGCATTTTGGAAAAGGAAATTATTATGGATACAAATAAAAAACCTTGCTTTTTCTGTTTAAATTTTTATGGGTACTTGAGAAGAAATCATAACCTTGATACCTAATATTTCTAGGGTTTTGCTATGTTTATATATATATATATATATATATATATATATATATATAATTTGAGTTTAATGGTTAAAATAGGAACTAATGGTTAACTATATTTATATACAATGAATAATATATTATTTAATTACAATTATAAATATTACTAGAGATTTGTTTATTGCGGAAAAAAAAAGGCAAAAATTAGAGTGAAAATGACTCATTCTCATTTTTGGTGTTTGGTTGCTAAAAATAAATTCACGGTTAGAAATTTCAATCCTCTATGAACGGAAAATACCCATTTCCTTCTACATTAATTATAATTCATTCTCTTTAGGTCTGGTAAAATTAACCTAAATCCAAAATTTTGTTCAAATTCATCCAAAAAATTGATTCAAATCCAATTCAATCTAAAAAAATATCTATTGAGCCAATACACAAATTATCCACTAAAATTGTGATCCGTTTAGGTCTCACAAGTGGCCTATTTGAACTACAAAGCGATATATGCCGGTCGAACAAGTGGTTCATGTAGACTAATATACATTAAATTCATAAATCGGTTAAAATTCGTTCAATTTATTTGAATATTGACCAATTTATAATTCATATTTTATAATTCAATTCAAATCTATATGTTTGTGTCCTCTAATTCTCTTCAATAATTTAATATTATATATTTATCGAATTGCTATTTGTGTCTTCCGACTTAACACTCCAATGATCAGCAACATGCGACTAGCGACTAACAACTCAGTATAAGAATCAACGATTGGGGAACATTGACCATCCAAACTTGCAAAACTTTACCGAGTACTCCTATAATTATTATTTTTTATATTAATTTAATACATGGAGCTTTTAAAATCCAAAAACGAAACCAAGTTTTTATTCAAAAATAAAAACAAACAAACCAAGTTTCAATTCAATATTGAACCAAATGCAAACATCTGATAGTTATTTCAATTATGATTTTGATTTTAAAGCTCGAAACAAATATCTTTTAAAAAAATTTAAACTAATATTTTATATATTTTTAATTCAGTGGTGATTATTAAACTAAATTTTAACAATAAATAGTTAAATAATTTTAAAAGATTAATCAAAATTTAAACATTTGCAAAATTAAATGTTAATTGGACTCAAATTGAAAATTTGGGCATGGACTAAAGTCATGTCCACTCCCTATCTAAAAAGCCTTTTCTATTATTAATGTTTTTGGAAAAAATATTAGATTTTCGGGATATTTTGAAAAGTATTTAGAAATTTGGTGTTTTTTTACAATCCCGAATAGGGTTGATCAAGGGGCTAGGCGCTCCACTAGGGGCAGGGAATCCCAGTCCGTGTCGCCGATTGAATAACCGAAAAAAAATATTCTCTCTCGCCGTCCCGCGGGGATCCCATCCTCCATGAAAAATAAATTTTTTTAATTTTAAAATACAATATTGCACCATTGATTATAATTAAAATATAATATTTAATAAATACAAAATATATGAACACATGAGATTGATTTTCATTACCAAAAAATCAAGGTATATTTTTATAAATGGCATAAGTGTAAATAATAAAAAAATCAAGGCATATATATATATATATATATATATATATATATATATATATATGCCGGGATGGGGATCCCCGAGGGGCACATATCCTATTTTTCTCCCTCGTCCCGAAATTAAAGTCGGAAATTTTTTTATCCCTGTTCCCGTGGGAAAAAAATTCGGAAATTTTCCGTTCCGTTCAAATCGGATCCATTAGTTTTGTGATTATTATATGCATATAGAAAATCTTACTAAAAACTTGACCATATGAGGACTATAAAAAATACCAATTTTTTAAATACTTTACAAAACATCTAGAAAATCTAATATTTTTTTTTCAAAAATATTATTAATGAAAAAGTCCCCACCTAAAAAACTTTTTTATTTCCGGATAAAATGGGTGGGTGGCATTCTTCTTATATTATGCATGACTCATGCCAGCTCCCCTCCTCTTTGCCTATTTTATTATTTTTCAATTTTCTTGCCAAATCTTCCATTCATTTGCATAACTAATGGCCCAAGAATATTATAATTGTATATTTTTATTTGAATCAATTTCAAGAAAAATAAAATAGTATGCTCATGTGGAATTTAAATTTAAAAAATACAAGAGATAAATTTATTTGTTTGGTATAAATTAAAAAAAAAAACACACAAACACTCAACATGGTCAATACTTGGATCAATTTTTGTATTCCTTAAAAGTGAAATCCATTTATAAATAGCATATGAAGACAATGCGTTCCCTTTCTCAGAGTTAATCCAAAAACAGAACACAAAGCAAGAGCAATTTATTCCATACACACAAATCCACAATCCCTCTCCTACACCTTAACTCCCTCTTTCTTCAATCAATAAAGACACAAATCCTTGCTTTAATTGACTGTCTCTCTCTCTCTTTCTCTCTCTGTAATGGCTCCTTAAAGACTGAGTTCTTTTCTTCCTCTGCATGAAACGGAGTGCTCTGCTTCACATTCCACTGCAACAATGAAATATATGAGAACAAACAGCTTGAAAAGACTTTTCTCACTCAAAAGGCGCAACCACGAAGTTGAAGAAGGAAGCACCATTGATGAAGACAAGAATGGACAAGACCCACTTGACCACTCTTCAAAACCCGCATGGAGATGCTTTTCCTATGAAGAAATTTTGCAAGCTACCGATGCTTTTAATCCAGGTTTCAATTTTAAGATATGGGTTGCTTTTATTTTTCAAAAAAAAAAATTATTTTGTGCTTAATTTCATGTTTTGGTATGTGGGTGTCAGATAATTTGGTGGGTAGAGGAGGTTATGCAGAGGTGTACAAAGGAGAGCTCAAAGATGGAGAGAAGATTGCTGTGAAAAGGCTTACAAAAGCTTGTAATGACGAGAGGAAAGAGAAGGAATTTCTTACAGAAATTGGGACAATTGGCCATGTTTCCCATCCTAATGTTTTGTCTCTTTTAGGTTGTTGTATGGATAATGGGCTTTATCTAATCTTCCAATTCTCATCTAGAGGCTCTGTTGCTTCCCTTCTCCATGGTAATTAATTAGCCTACAATCACTTTGTTCTTCAATCCCATTTGTTTTAAATTTTTCTATTTGGTGTTTTAGATGAGAATCTGCCAACAATGGATTGGAAGACAAGGTACAAGATTGCCATTGGGACTGCAAGAGGACTTCATTACTTGCATAAGGGATGTCAAAGAAGGATTATTCATAGAGATATTAAATCTTCAAACATTCTTTTGACTTGTGATTTTGAACCAATGGTATGTTATGTTCTAACTGTTCTAATCAGCTGCTCTGTTCTGACTGTTATAGAGTATCTTATCCGTTACTTGATATGGTAGATATCTGATTTTGGATTAGCAAAGTGGCTTCCATCTCAATGGACTCACCATTCAATTGCTCCAATTGAAGGAACATTTGGGTACATATTAAATTCTCATACTGTTTTAATAAATTAATTTGATTTTGAATAAAAAATTATTGCACATGTTTATAGGCACTTAGCACCAGAGTACTATTTACATGGAATAGTGGATGAGAAAACAGATGTATTTGCATTTGGAGTATTTCTTCTGGAAATCATTTCTGGTAGGAAACCAGTTGATGGGTCTCACCAAAGCATACATAATTGGGTAAGGGTTTTCTTTTTCTTTTTCCCTTCTAATTTATATATAACTATTTTTGGATTTTATGAACTTCTGGTTTTTATTATTAATTGTTAAACATAGGCTAAACCAATACTGAATAAAGGAGAGATTGAAAATCTGGTTGATCCAAGGCTTGGAGGGGCCTATGATGCTTCACAATTGAAAACACTTGCTTTTGCTGCTTCTCTTTGTATTAGAGCATCTTCAACATGGCGCCCCACCATGACCCAGGTATTCATTACTGAACTAATGAACTTTTGATTTCGTAGATAAAGTAATTTTAGTTATAATATTCAAAAAATTATTAACGAAAAATTGACAATATCTTATGATCAAATTGAGCAAATATTACTATGATTTTTAAATTCAAAGTACCTTTGACACTTCTACAAGGAAAGCTTCTCTCTAGGATATTGAATTGTCTTGATATAACCATCCAACCTGTATATGTTTTGAACCATAGGAATATGTTTTCTTTATAATAAAATATATGCACTACATGTTACAAAGTGGACCGCATCAAAATTATAACTATAGAATAGGGACCATTAATTTGTGTTTGCATTAGAAAATATTCAAACATATGCCCTTTTTCATCATTATTAAAAGTAAATCAAACTTTCACGATAAGAATCATTGCATCATTATGTATATATGTCTTGTTCATAAGTTGACTAGTTAAGTAATGATTTATGCATTAATACACATAAGCTTCTAATTTTTATATTATGAATGGGAGACAGGTATACTACCTTATAATATCCTAACACATACTATCTTATTACTTCTAGAGGCTCCTTATTTCTATTTACATCATAACTCATATACGTTTATAAAAACTTTTTTTAGAGCCTAAGCGTAATTTCATCCATAGCCAATGTACTTACACTCTATTAATAGTTCAGTCATAAAAAAAAATTCTAAATGTTATAACTAAAATTATTTGCATGATACTCATGAATATATATATATATATTACCGTAATGCTGACGTGGCAGTCTTTGTCATCTTAGAATATTTCATGTGATATGTTATGAAATATTTTAAGTTGATATTGGCTTGCAACTTATGTACATATGAATATGATGAATTATTGGCTTTTGCTTGTTAGAGGTTGTAATGAATCTACACATCCTTTTCACTAGCAGTTAAGAGGGCTACAGCATTTACACTTAGATTTAGCCCAATTTTAGGCATTATGTTCTAAGAATGGATTTTGGGAAATTTTTACGTAATTCCGATCAAGTCATGGAGATGTTGTATCCTACCTAACCAAAATCTTTAACCTAAAATAGCCCTTAAATTATGGATTTTCCATTTGATTATATGATTATAGTTTATGTCATTTATTATTAAAATGATAATGCCATTATATACACAACTTAAAATATTAATAAATCTGTCTTTTATACCTCTATATATAATAATCTCTTTTTTCATGCTTGATACTATCTGGTACATTGAAATTAATTTTAATTTGGCATATGGTTTGTTTTCTTAATGAAAGAAATAAAATGTTAGTTTAGAATTTTAAAACCATATTATTACAAAGTCAAATGTTTGATGAAATCCTTGTTATATAATATTGATAGGTAGTGGAAGTAATGCAAGGAGGAGAAATGGATAAAGAAAAGTGGAAAATGCCAAAGGAAGAAGAAGAGGAAGAACAATTTTGGGGATTTGAAGATTTAGAGTATGAGAGTGATAGTTCCTTCTCAATTTCTCCACAAGATTCAATCTCTACTTCTGCTACTTCTTAAACCTTAGCTCTTTAATTAGTCATTTTATTTAATTAATTAATTAATTAATTAATTAATTAATTATGTAATGTGATATAATTATGTATTGTCCATATCATCTTTAAAAAGCCAACCATAATGCAATTATGATGCATTATTAATGGCTTAAGTAAATCCTAACCACCACTTTTTGTCTCCATGTGAATGTAAATATATAAACGTTCCATATAAAACTGAAATTTCGTTTTATCAATACTAATATTATATTTTCGTTCTATTTTATTTGTCATTTTTAAGTAAAATTTAAATTTTATTTATCTATCACTTTTAAATTTTTAATATAATTTAATTCTTTTTTTTCAATTTAATTTTATTTTTTAATAAAATTAAAACTAATTAGATTTGTTAATTTAGTATTAATTACGTAATTTAATATTAAATTTAACTCTAATTATTATTTTTTAATTTTAGTAAAAATAACAAAAGTGACAAATAAAAAAATGGAGGGAGTAGTATTATCTTTATTCCATTTTAAGTAACTAATTTTATCTTAATATGTAGAATTAGAAAAATAATTGAAAATTTTAATTGTAGTATCAATATTTAATTTAATTTTTATATGATTAAAATTAATTTTATCCTTTTATTAAATGCCATGGTGCATATAAATATAAACGAACATGTAGATTTCTAAAATGATACTTAAAATCAGATAAAGTTAAATTTTGAGATTAATCACTTAAAATGGGATTGTATTATTCTCTCTGTTTCAAACTATTTATCATTTGAGGTTTTTATATCGTTTTTTATCCAAATCAACAAAATTAATTAATAATTTTTAATTTTTTTTCAAAAATATCCTTATTTAATGAGTGTTGAAGCCGAGATAATAAAGTTGAGGGGGAAGAGAGAAAATTTTAAAAAAATTAGAAAGATGAGATAAGGATAAATTTGAAAAAATAAATTTAACACTTTCGTCAACCTCTGAAAGTGAAAAATATTTTATAACAAAATAAAATTAGTTAAAACTATAATTAATTTTTAGATTGGAGGTGTATATATATACAATCAATTTGTCTGAGAAGTTGTGTAGTTGCAATCTCTATTGAGTTTGACAACTCCTTTTCACCAAAAATAATTATAGTTTTAACTAATTTTATTTATTTATTTTTGCAAAATATGAAGGAAATATAAGAAGTAGGAAAATTAATATGGAATATAGGAAAATGTCAAATATATGGAAGGGAAAAGTTGTTTTCATGATCCAAATCCAACCATTCATCCGCTTGCTAATCAATTATTTGTTTAAGTGACCAATCATTATTAATAATGGGTTAACTAGACAAAATGATTTGAAACAAAAGCAATTCTTTACGCTAAAAACACATAAATTTACATCATAATATCGGTATGCTATGTTAATATTAAAAAGAAAATATAGGATTTTTCATTTACCTAAGTTTTAAATTAACCTTCGTTAGTTGTCGAAATAAATACCGCATGTAACATTTAGTGGTATGCTAGTTTAAATTTTTAAAAACGTCTCGTCCTTACTTAAAAAGACACTTTGATAATTAGCATACATATGTTAATATAAAACTCAAAAAAAAAATTGCATCAATTTATTGTATATTTTAGCGTTTGTTAACCTTAAAAATATTGAAATATAAAGAAAATAAAATTATTTCAATATTTTCGACATTTGCAAGCGTTTGTTAAAAAAAATAGATCTCAAAAAAAAAATTTAACTACTTATATCTTGAAAAATACGGGTGTTTAAAATCCGACCCTACCTGAATAATCCGAAACGAACTAGATATTCGGATATGATTATTAGGGTCGGGCAGGATTGAAAAATTTGGGATTGTTCGATTTTCGGGTAGGGTTAAAACCCTTATAAACCTGAGCCGTTTGAATAACTCACCCCAATCCTTTAAAAAATTGCGTTTTGTATGTTGGTATTCATTGAGATGGATTCGGCTCAGGTCAACCCGAACAACCTGATCCTCAATTTTTTTATTATATAAATAAAAAAAGATTTTTTTAATTTAAAAAATAAGTTCGGATTATTCGAATGGAGCCCGAATTTTTGCAAATTTTTTGGATAGGTGCCCGAACTATTCGTAGGGTATGGTAGAGTTGGAATTTATGAGAAAATTCGGGATTCAAATCAGGTTGCCCCAAACCCGTCCAATTAACACCCCTATTGAAAGATCAAGATATGCATATCTTGATATAAGATCAAAATATACATTTATATATTTTAACAAATAAGAAATAACTAAAAATTAAAAAATATATATTTTTAATTCATTCCAAAAAATTTAATAAACAATTAAAAAAAAATTCAGAATACTTTTCAGTTTTATATTGACTATTTTATATCCTGATCCGAAAAGTATTACAATTTTATCTTAAAAATCGTTATTTTGATCCATTTAACAAACATTATCTTATAATATAATTATTTTTATGGTTTAATAATTCAATTGATAAGTGATCAACTAAACTTAGTTTTATAATTAATTTGAATAGCTAAACTTTAATAATAATTTATTATTTATACTTATCAATTTTACAAATAATTAATACAAATTTATAGTATTTTTGAAAAATTAGATCGCGTGTCACTTAATTATATTGTTATAGTATCACAAAATAAATCAATAAAAATTTCATGACAATAATAAAAAAAAATCAATATGTACTGTTTTCTATTGCAACCGATCTTACTGTGCAAGTGTGACACATGTTTTCATTGAAATTATTCAAATGTTACGTCATACCATTATTGTTACGTGTCGAAATTTTCAATTTTTCAAAAATTATAAATTTGTATTTATTATTTAGAAAATTAACATGTACATATAGTTAGTAGATTATTTCAAAAATATACAAATCCATCCTATTGCCAATTTGCTTCGTTTGATTACTTGTATTATTATTATTATTATTAAATTTATTTCAATTCCAATACTTCTTCCTTTTTTTATCTATTAGTTTTGTTATTTTTATTAGAATTAAGAAATAATAAATTAAATTAAATTTAGTATTTAATTACGTAATTAAAGTTAAATTATCAAATTAATTGATTCTAATTTTATTAAAAAAATTAAATTATATTAAAAATTTAAAAATAACAAATAAATAAAATTTAAATTTTATTTTAAAATAACACATAAGCAAAAATACGGTGTATTTATATACAAATGAAATTTGGAGGACCACAACGTAAGACTTGTTGTGGGGGCAAAATATTTAGTTTATTAATTAGTTGTACTGTTTTGTCGGCTCACTTCGATTAAAATTATTTTTTCTTATCGGATTGCTTTAGTTATTGAAGTCCCATGCCCCAATAGGGACATCTCAACAATAAGCTGGTTCTTGCATTTAAAGAAAATTGGATCCTAATCAATGTAAATTTTTAAATTGTGCTCTTAGAATCTCCATTTTGTTTATTTTTTAAAATCATTTGATATTTGAAATTTATCGATTAAATTAATTTAAATGGTAATTCGTAATTCAAATATGAAACTTTTAATTAAAAAATAACGAATTCATATTATCTCATTTCACTTTTTGTTTCATCCAATTTTAAATTAAATCTCAACGACATAAAATTATATTTTCATTTTCTAGTTTCTCTTTAGTATATACTCCTTCATTTTTTTTATCTGTCACTTTTATAATTTTTACTATGATTAAAAAATAATAATTTATTATTTTTATTATGATTAAGGAATAATAGTTTGACTTAAATTTAGTATTAAATTATGTGATTAAAATTAAATTATTAAATTCAATTAGTTCTAATTTTATTGAAAAAGAAAATTGAATTGAGTAAAAGTGATAGATAAATAAAATTTGAATTTTACTCAAAAGTAACAGATAAAATAAAACGTAGGAGGTAATATATAGACTAATATTCTATCAAGTTTTTTATTATTATTATTATTATAGAGATACAATAAGGATTTAACGAGTCGTTTCCTTTTTTTTTTTCAATTTTCTTTATAAAAAAATTATATATAAAAATAATTCAATTATATATAATTTTAAGTGCTAACTTATAAGATTGAATTCAAAACCTACCTATTTAGGTGCATATAGTTAATGCTTATTCAATCAAACTATATGTCCATTTGTGTATTTAACTAATTAATTTGAATTTCCTTTTAAGAAAAAAGAAAATAATTTAAATAACAGCCAACTAACAATGTGGACGTGTCAATTGTTATGCCAGTAGGATTACATGTCAAGCAAAGCTGTCCTAAGTGGATCCCATGAAACACATGAACTCATAATTAAGACTTTTGTTTTTTTCTTTTTACACATTATTTTCCTATGCCACATTTAGTTAATTCATGCATGCACAATAAACTTATATTGCCCAAATAAAATAAAAATATATATGTCCTAATTATGCTTCATTCCTTGTCCTTTGATAACTAAGCATAATTAAATTAATTTAGCATCTTCTTCAAATGTTATTATTCCCGAATCAAATATTTAATTTATCGAATTTATTGGTTTAAATCGATAAAAAATAATTTTTTTATTAAATTGTATGCTCTATATTTTTCTTAATTGATATTGATCTTTAAATCCACGTGGTGCCACCCTTTTAGCATAAAATATCTACTTTTTTATTTTGTAATTTATTTTTTGCATTTTGCATTCATTAAATTGAACAACTTGATCTCATATATTATGCGAACAATCATTAATAAATGACATGTAATAGAGATAAATTATTTAATATTTTTTGGATAGTGTTTGTTAAATTCAGAAAAAGTTGGAATGAAAAAATAAAACTATTTAAATTTTTGGATATTTTCAAACGTTTATTAAAAAAATACAAACAAAGATATGATAATTTATTAATTATTTATATTTTAAAAATAAAGATATGCATTTTTAACCATATGTTAAAATATGCATTTTTATATTTTTTGGTAGATAAAAAATAAAAAAAATTGAAATTTCGAAAAAAAAATATATTTTTGTTCATCTAAAAAAAATTTAACAAATAACCGAAAATATTTTAAAATATTTTTTAATTTTATTTTAACTATTTTATATTTTATCCGGAAAGTATTCTAACCTTATTTTAAAATTTTTTATCTGAATTTTTTGACAAATTCTACTTTAATATATACCTATTGAAAAAAATAAAACTAATATTTGAGATTAGATTTACTCCAATTTCAAATATAATTGATTAAAGTGATGAATTATTGAAAAAATTAGAGACTTGAGAGAGAGAAAGAGTATTGTGATGGAAAGACTTCACAGCTGGAGCGATTTAGAGTAGGGATGCTCACGGGGCGGGGCGGGGCCGGGGATTGCATCCCCACTCCCTGCCCCGCGCGGGGTCGGGGATTCCCCGTCCCCGCCCCCGAATCTAGAACGGGGGGAAAATCCCCCCCGTCCCCCGCGGGGATCCCCATCCCCGAATTTTTTATTTTTTTAATTTTAAAATATAATATTTTATAAATAATTAAAATTAAAATATAACATTTAATAAATAAAAAATTTAAAATTAATCATAATATAAATTTTAATCATTCATAAATTTAAAATTAAGTAATAAAATTAAGTTATATTTTAATTTTAATTATAATTATTTATAAAATATTATATTTTAAAATTAAAAAAAAAAATTTACGGGGCGGGGATCCCCGCGGGGCGGATACCCCATTCCCCGTCCCCGTCCCCGATTTTATAACGGGGATTTTTTTCCCCCCGTCCCCGCCCCCGCGGGGGGAAAATTCGGGGATTCCCCGCCCCGTTCGGGGCGGGTCCCCGCCGGGGCCGGGGAATCCCCTCCCCGTGATCATCCCTAATTTAGAGTGACAAATACCATCTCAGCCAACAAGACCACTAAAAAAAATGAAAATTAATTATTAATTTATTACACACACACTTCATGCAAGATGTTAGATGGGGAAATTAAAAGGAAATTATTTGTAACAACACATAAATTATTCCACTGTTTAATATATTATTTTCTGATTTTAAATTAATTAGTTATCAGATTATTCTTTTTAATTTATTATAAATATAAATAATATTCATATATTATTAAACTTATATGAAATTATTGTAGAAGATAATACGATATTTTATTAAGTCTAAAAAAATAATTTGATATTCAATTAATTTAAAAATAATTTATTAAATAATAATAATTTGAATATATATATATATTATCTCAAATTATTTTTGTTGGACAATGATTCTGTACTAAATTCTCAATAATTTTTTTTTTTTTAAATAAGCATGGAAGTTGATGAAACAGGTAGACTTGCCTTAATCAAATAATTATATAATGAAAATAAGCATATGAATATGCCCCGAATTGCACTACAAAGAGACACAATACATGTGTTAGTTGAACTCTGCCCTTGTACACTACCTCTCTGTTTTTATTTGGGTTTGCATGTTTTATTTATTTATTTTTATTAATTAGAAGCATCTCAATCCTAACTTTAAATATCAAAAGTTACCTCTCCTTGTTCTTTTAACTATTATAATTAAATATATTTTGTATCAACATTCAAAATATGTAAAATTAAAAATTTTAATAATTTTTAAAAAAATTACGGTGTTCAAACCAACAATAGTCTATAGGATAAAAATTTCATTTGCGATATTAACGTAAAATTAAAAATATATATATATATTGATGGGATGGTACACAATAGGGATGTCCATGGAGCGAGTTCGGGATCAAACCGATCCGAATAATATGAACCTGAATTTCCTCATAAACCATAATCGTACCATACTCAACGAATAATTCGGATCTCCTATCCGAACAACCTGCAAAAATCCGGATCCTGCTCGAATAATCCGAACTTATTTTTTAAATTAAAAAAATATTGTTTAATTTTTTATTTATATAATAAAAAAGGGGTTTGGGTCAACCCGATCCGAATCCACTCGATGAAATACCAATATATAAAATGCAACGTTTTAAATGATTGAAAGTGGGTTATTCAGACGGATCGGATTTATATTGATTTTAACCCGACCTGACCTCTAAAAAATTCAAAATTTTCCAACCCTATCTGATTATCTAGTTCAGGTAGCATTGGGGTTTTGAACACCCCTATTACACAACGCCGTGATTCACCATATTGTAGCACAACTTTAGTCAACATACCTAATCACATACATATAGATATATAAACACATACACAAAAAAAAATCAATTTATTGGGTTAATTTATGTTTGAAAAAATAATTTCAATTAGAAGAATCTCATAAACTCTTTATTCTAGTGAATTGATTGGTGGGTTTGAGGTAGATAAACTTAAAAAGACTTTGGATGTTAGTACTGCGTTAGAGATCAGCAAAATGGAGTTTGGTTAACTATATATGTTAAACAGAGATTTTTGGATTTGGTTGGTCAAATAATTATTTATTAAAATTTTTTATTTAAGGGTATAAATAATAATTTGAAGAGGTAGAATATAATTTATGTTTGAGAATGTCATGGAGTTAGGTAATGTTATGCGTTGAATCTACATTAATTTTGCACCATATATTTATTAATCCAAATTATAAAGTCTCATGGCATCAAAATCCATGCCTTGAGTTATAATATAATTTGAAAATTAAATATATAATTTTTTTTATATTTTATTTTATTAAATCCCAAATAATATAATATATCTAATTGCATCCAAATCATCTTTTAATAACAATTACCCTTTGTATGTGGGACAAAAATATTTTAATTTAAATATGAGTTAAGAAAAGACATTCTAGTTTAATTTAATTCTAAAAATTGACTTACAATATGATAATTATTGAGATCTTATAAGAAGTTATAGATGTATTGAACACTGGTTGAATAAAATGCATTAATTATTTTAATTAATTGATCAGATGGTGCGTAGTGCGTGACATACCGAATTGACATTTCTTAAAATATCATGACGACACTATTCTCAAATCAATATTACTAAATTAAAATTTATTACTGTATTTTAATTTTTAAAATATATTTTTTGAATATTTGAATTTACACATTTTTTATTATTGAATTATTCAATCTTCATTTCATCACATTAGATACTTAAACGTTTATTCTAATACACATTAAATTCAAATAATGATTTGATAAAATAAAATAAAAATTTAAAAAATCTATATATATTAAAATTATATTATTATTTTATCCAAAATTAGTAATTCTAAACTTAATAGCGATGAAAATAAAAGTTTAAGGCCATTATGTAACTAAATGAAAATTTAAGAATTCAATAACAAAAAAATCGTATGAGTTTAGAAATTCAACAACGCATTTTCCTAATTATTAATTTAAAAAAAATAAAAGTGGCAAATTATGATCTGAATCATAAATTTAATCCAATATATCGATAAAAATATAATATAAATTATATTTCATCCACCAGTTATCTATTTGTGATTCATTTTTTTTAAGAAAAGATAAAAAAAAATAATGCTATAAAATTTAATCTATTTAGCGAAATTGACCCATATGAACCATGATAGAATTAAATAAATCTAATATATTTATAATTCGATCCGATTAATTTCATATATAATTCAGAAAATACTTTTTTTTCTTTTAAGAGTAATGATATGGGATTTAATTGGCCCAAATGAAATCATAGTCCAAATCAATAAAAATTCAGGCTGGGCTTCGGTTGGTTGAAAATTAGATTTATTTTGGGCTCAAAAATCAAACTTTTATTAGTTTCAGAAAAAAAATAAAAAAACTTTTATTTACAGTCCACAATTGACTTGTGGGCTTGTTTGTTAGAGTTGGTGTTTGGATCCATTCCCTTCAATTTTATTTATATCCACAAATTTTTGTCAAATTACTAATTATGACCTATATTATTTATTTATATCAATAAATCCTTAACATTTTGATTAAATGTCATCCTAATATTTTTTGAGCATTGATGAGACTGAAGTAGAAATAAAATTCAAAATTTATAAAAAAATTTCATAAAAAAGTGAATAAAAAATGTTTATTAACATCAATTTGCTAGAATAAGATATTGATAATTTCAATTGACATTGAGAAATTGAAATGAAAAAATAAATTCATCCATAACTTTATGTTGAAAAATGAGCATCTTGACATTTCCATCATTCTATATTATATAATTCTAAGCTAAATTTAAGTTTATGATACAAACAAGGCAGATTGGAATTGAATATAAAAAGTTATTTTTGGGCTTACATGTAAATTTTGAATAGTTTAAGGCTTAAATTTCAATTTTACGGTCTTAGCCTTTCTATTATTTATTTTTTGAGATCATTACAATACCATTAATCTATCACCAAAATTTATTTAGCTCTAAATATACCAATCCGAATAAATCGACTATAATTTTTCATTACCGTTTCAATTCGAATTTTAAAATATATGAATTTTTTTTATTTTAAATTAATGTAAAGTTAAATTAATAGTAGTGGGTGAGATTTATTTTTTCAATTAAACTAGTACATAACTATTTCTGTCAATTTTTTCAATAATTATATCATCAATGATAAAAAATGGTAAAATTTGAACCATAATTAATATAAAAAGTAACTAACTTTTTAACTATTTTAATTACATGTAATTTTCAAATTCTGTCAAATTAAACTTTTAACCGTTTGAATTATATATGATACTCAAATGCCGTATTTTGTTTATTTTAGATAGATAAATTATTGAGAATTCAGATTCAAAGGAAAGATTAGTTTGGGGATTTAATTGAAATTTAACCTGTAGTTTGGGGAATATTTGTAATTATTCCTTATTTATTTTATTTATCTTAATCCCTTGGGACCTTCGCGCAACCAAGAACCTGAAGCACTTCACTCTTCGACTCCGACTCTCCGGCTGCTATGGGCGACAAAGACAGACCTCGCGACCGTGACCGAGAACGCGACGGAGAAAGAGATAGAGACAGAGACAGAGACAGAGACAGGCACAGAGACAGAGAAAGACGCCGTGACAAAGAAGATCGTGACCGCGACCGCGACCGTAACCGTAGCACCCGCTCCCGTACTCGCTCACCAGATCGCATCAGGTCACGACACACTCGCTCTCGCACTCGCTCCCCTGACCGTTACCGTTCCCGCTCACGTTCCCCGGAATCTCGCTCTCACCGCCGCCATCGCCACCAGCGCACTTCTTCCCCGTCTCCACCGCGTAAACGACACCGTCACGAAACTGAAGATAGGGAGAAGGCAAGAGCAGCTGTGTCTGATTTCGTCGACGGAATAGCAAGAGAGCAGTTGGAGAAGATTGGTAATAGTAGTAACGATGGCGTTAGTGTTGGAGAGGGAGATTTAGAAGGAGCAATGGGGGATGAAGATGAAATTGAGATGATGAAGAAGTTGGGGATTCCAGTTGGATTCGATTCCACTAAGGGGAAGCCGGTTCCTGGTGCTGACGTCAGTGGAGTGAGAGCGGTTACTAAGAGGCAGCCTAGACAGTATATGAATCGCCGGGGAGGATTCAATCGGCCATTGCCTCCTGAGAGGAACCGTTAGATTTTCATTTCCGAGTGCCGCAAGGTTAGGATTTCACATTTGCGTTTGAATTTTCCTTTCTCTCATTAGTTTCCGATAATTGTCAATGCATACTTAATTGGGTTTAAGTTAGTTTTTTTACGTTTTTTAATTTGCTTTAACTACTTTGTTTTTGCTATTGTTTTTGTCCATTGAAATAGAAATTATGTTGCTTGTAGTGACATGAAATCTGCTTCGAGGCCTTTTCCTTGAGCTTGCAGGTTATATGTTGAAGTCACCGAGAATGATTTAACTTCCTACCAGGACTATCTTATTAATTATTTCACTAAAACAGACAATAGTTCCTCTGTACTCTGAACTGAAAGCCAAGCTGTGTATATGGATTATTTGTTCAATGTAATGCTCCAGTAAATCAGTAATACAATTTAACATGCAGAGTTTCTAGTTGCCTGGTCTCGTTTACCTATTTGATTGAGCATTGTCATCATGCAACATAACTACTTAGACAATCTCTTCTGATTGTGAAAATTGTAGACACGAATATTATGAAGGCAATACAACTGCAAGAAATTGCAGAAATTACAATATTTTGAGCACATTGGTTTTCTACCAAGTGCTCTAGAAGTGAATAGTACTTTATGAAATGATATGCAGCTGATGTGTTGCATCTTATAGGGGGACCAGGCTTCATTTTTTTTGCTTGTTTAACTTGGTTTAATATGGTTTGAAATTGTTGTTTTCAAGCGGTTTCCAACCGTGTTTAGGGCTAGGTAGAAGCATCTTGTGGTCTGCAGATGTTTTGAAGTTAAATTTAGATCAAATGGAGGGAGATTTGATTCCTTCTCCTATTCTAAATTGGTAGCCTAATATTTGGCCGAAATTTAAACATTCGGGTCCAAGGAGAGAGGACTGAGTACCACTTGGTTAGGTGGGCTGCAGTTAAACTGATATCCGGAGAGCGTTGCCTGGGGGCATAAAATCTCTCACCAGTTTAACCTAGCAGAGTTTTACCACAGAATCACTCATACAGAGGTTATTGATGGGAAAATAACCTAAGTAGACTATGGAACTCATGGCTGGGTTCTTAAAGTTCAATGTTGAGCCACAAAGAATGGTATAATACTCTAAGGCAGACATAGTGAATATTGATGGGAAAATAACTAAGTTGAATAGGTACATATAGTCTAATGATTGATGCTATTGCTATATTAGGAATCCCAAACTAATAAAACTGTATGCCGTAGCCATAAAGGAGCGGGAAGTCTTTATGACAATGGAATTTCTATGACAATATTCATAAACTTATTGAATGTGAATAAAGATCTGAATTTTAGAACTAAGAAATGAATTTAAGTGATTCATAGTTTAGTTTTCTCTCTGTATTTCATTTTTCCTGGCTCTGATTCCTTTATTAACTTATAATGGTTAGGCCTCTAAAATTTATTTAACTTAGTTAAGTCAGTAATAAATTCTTAGGCAAATATATAGATGAACAAAACTTTGTGTGCTTTATGTTTAATTATGTTTTAATAGATTTTTTTGTGTAAGCTTCCAATGATTTGGTTAAATAATTGCTAATATCCCGCAATTGTTATGACAAAATATGCACCTTTAGTAACTCTAATCTCTAAATACTTAATTTTAGGATCTTTGAAATGTACTAATTTTAGAATCTCTTCCTAATATATGCTGTTCTAAATACTTTCACAAGTGTTCTGCTTGTTGTTGGGTGGGTGTGAAAATGAATAAGAAGTGGTTAGGAAATTCTCTTATCTTTTATTAGCTTTGATATCAGATATGGAGCCTTTATAGCTTAAATCGCAGAATTCTATGTTAAACGTCGTCTTAGGACCTAGGTTTATAGGGATATGGATATAGCTTTTGCTTTGTTATTTGTCTAATTTGATAGAATTTTTAAAAGAGTTTACCGTTGACTTATTTTTCTGCCTGTTCAATTTTGTTTACACATTTGTTTTCCCTAGTTATCAGTTTTACGATCTCTTTAGAGATAGTAGAATCTTTGAGCATAAGATGGACTTGGTAGTGACTTGAATGGGTGAATCACATCAATGGGGTCCCAATTAAAGGCCTTGCAAGAGTTGAGTTTTGTGCATTACCTTGAGATAAGGTTGTGTAATATGTATGGTTACTTTTAGTTCTAATTTTGATAATTGCTCCTCAAGAAGTATCCAGAACAATTGGATGTAGACATCGCATTTGCGGTTGATGGGCCCAGCCTCGAGTACCCTATGATTGCAACATGAGATGATCCTAACTAATGTATCTGTAGACTTCAGTTTATTAACTAACTTCATTGTATGTGGCAGTGCTGTGCCTCAGGATCTTATTGACTTGTTGAATTCTCTGTGTTTGTGGGTGTGGATGATTTTCTTGCAAGAACGACTGCAGGTCAGCACCCTGATGGTTTACTTTGTGTTGTGGACAGAGAGTGGAGATTTTCTGACTTCTTTACCATGTATTCTTGTGTAATTTTATGTGACTAGGTAATGGCTGTTATTTAGCGAGCATGAAGATCAAATTTGACCCTCAGCTTCAAGAACTTGATGACGGAGGTTTGGGCCCATTGGCTGCGTGTAATTTTTTGTTGGGGGACGGCATTATTTTGCAGTCAACGATTGCCTCCGAGCTCTATTTTATTACTCATGTTGTTTTTGAAGCAAAATGTCTCTATAATTGTTCAAAGTAATGATAAAACGCCCTCTCTATAGTGGTTGAAAATTGTGAAAAATGCTCGAATATTTGTTCAAAACAGTGCTAAAATGCCTTGTCTTAGCATTGGCAGCATCTATAGGGATATTTTTACTTTATAAATAATTTAAGGTGTAGCATAGTCGGAGACAAACTTTAAGGCAAAATAATACCTTATATCTTATTTTGGTGTGAGCTCGCATGAAACTAGGAAAAATCTTGCTAAATTGATGGTATTAGTAGTGGAAAAGCATTGCTGGGTTTGCATTTGCGGGGCTATGTTTATGATGCAATACTGTCATGAGCAATTGCTTTGACTTTACGATTGGGCCATGAAATCATCTCTTATCTGTTGGCTGCTGTCTGCTTTTTCTAACTTTTAGAAAGACTAATTGCTAAGGATCCGATATGCACTTTGCTAGTTTAAGCATTTTAAGCAGTTATTTTTAATCAATCTCGCCTATCAAGTTTAGACATCATTGTAGTGAATGATTTGTTAAATTTGCATCCTATTGCTTTAAAACAATGAACGATAAACATCATGTTTGATTTGAATGAGTGCATGCAACCAATGCAGATAAAGTACAATTGGTTTTGACCATATGAATGGTTCTTGACTTGGAAAACCCAATAATTAGATAGATTTGGTCTAAATTTCACAAAACCTGCGGGCATTCCCATCTTTCCATTTAAAATCATTTACTGATAGCATGATTAGGAAACATATTCTATTATAACAAATGATCGATCAAAGGCCATAGTGCTTATTTATTATATTATTTTGTGACTCCACTAACAAAACCACTTAAAGTGAAGACCAATACCAATCCACGGCAATCCACCATCTTATTTTTGGACGAAAACGACAGCAGCCAGCAGAAAAGAAAAGATCAGTGGGCAGTAGAAGTGTTGGGTTTTTGAATGACAAAGGCCATGCACTGAGCCTGACGCTGGTTATCAAATGCCAAGCAGCGGATATAAGCATTTGGGTATGCTTTCTTGCATTCGTTGATTTCATTCAGAACCTGTGAAGAGTCATTGCATCCGAACATTGGCAACTTCCACAATGTCCAGTACCTCCCATCGTAGTATCCTGGCATCCTGCTATTCTCCCTCCTCAGACTTCCTATCTGTTATTTCGATAAAAATAAAAATAATATATATATATATATATTAAAAAAATTAAAAGCCTAATACAATGTAAAAAAATGTATAAATTCATGGACACTAGCATGCATTTTTCCAAGAAAAAAAGACTTCTTTTAAGTATCAGAAATAAAGGCTATCCAGGCAACTAGCACAATAAATATTACATAAATAACTTATTTATATAGGAGAGATCCAAATTCAATATTCCACCGTTAATTATTGAGAACTTATTTGGGGAGGATGTTGCACAATGACATCATGAACACATTTCTCCACCACACCATCAGCATATTTTATTCAGAGTATACTGTCCTTGATGGAAAACACTTATTTAATATTAGAAAAACCAAATGCCCATTATTCAAAGAGATAACATGTTATTAAAGCTGTTGGCCCCACTTCAAAATAAAGTTTATTTTCCACATTACCCCCAACAAAATATAACATGACCAACCTTCTCCTTCGCCTAAGACCAAACCAATGAAAAACTGCCACAGAGAAAAAATAAGCATCTTTGCAACTTCTTATTGACTTAGAAGTATTTACACCAAGGGTAGGCAAGAGATTTTCTTGAAATTATGTTCTAGCTGGTCTCAGGATCAATTTCTTAGATTAGTGAACTAAGATAGTTCGATGCAACTCTGATATAAAAGAAGCGAAGAAGTAACAAAGGCTAACTATCTTCAAGCATCTTTTGAAGCAGATTAAAATGATATCATTTTGTTTCAACATAAAATGGCATCTATGCCTTTTAATTTATATCTTACCTCGTCAAATTCAAGGCAAGGGATCCATCCTTTCTTGATCATGTAATCAATCTCCTTGGCAATAGAGTCATCAGAAAGAGGAGGAAGATAGGACAGAGTCTCAAACTTCCTGTTATTGATTGGGTTCCATGTCTTTTTGATAAAAAAATAAAAAAAAATAAATAAATGAAACATCAGCAGTAGCATTCATACAATACACAATATAAAAATATAGACAGATTTAGCTACTTTAGATGATTTTCTTGGTAGCACTACCTTCATACAATAAGTCTTGGAACCCTTAGAGACAGTTTTGCTGCTCCATGCAACAGAATATTTAACAGGGAATAACTGTTTTCTAGAGTTGGCTCTTAGGCCCTGGTAACCAGATCCACCAACCGGAGTTGTAAAAATTCCGGCAACAGCAGACATATTCTTGAAACTGAATGCTAAGGAAAGAGTGTAAATGAAAGTAAGAACAGCAAAGAAGGTAGAAGCTTAAAAGGGCAGACGACGATTCTTTAATAGTTTATTTGAAAAATGAGAGAAATGGTTGAAGAAAATGACAAAAGAGGTTTTGGCAAGTGTTTGTGAGATGATACGTGGTTTGTTACGGTAGTCTTACTTCAAGAACGATGGGTACGAGATGGTGGAGAGTTTTATTAGGCTATTTAGCTTTGGTAGCATCAACAGTTTCTGCATCTTCACCATCTTTCTTTGGTCATCATATACATGGCAAACAAAGAAAAGTATAGGGCCCACCAGTCAATGGAATAACTTGGAGTTTCTGTGTGCTGCTAACCCAATTGCAAACATAGCCCAAACCATCTGAATTGAATATGGGAGCATTACCATGTCTAATCCCACTGGCTTTGACAAGTTGATGAATATTAAATATGTGGAAAGCAGAGAACTTTAAAAGTTTTGCTTATTACCAAACAGCAAGGTGTCTTCTCTCTTTTTTGTTTAACTCAAAATAGGCATCTGATTGTGGCTTAACACTAGATAAAGCGCCTCTCTAAAGTCTAGTTATCAGTAAGCATATTAGAAGTTAAGAATTTATACAATGCGTAGTAAACCGTCTAAAGAGGGTATATCAAGTGGATTCATCTGGAGCAAAGTTCCATCTTTTGCACAAAAAAGAGATACTAAAGTACTAATTACCTGCATGAGAGGCTCTAAACCCTTTGGAGGTGCAATAAGGAAAATATACAAGGGTGGTGATCCATTGTCGATATGCCCTTCAAATGAAGATAACCTATTTTCATAAGAGTGAATCATCCATGACAGAATAACAATCAATTTGCTCATTGAGATGATTCAGAAAATTATAGATGCTGCTATAATTAGAGTGAGCTTTATCATCAACAAGAAACTTATGAACAATCCCATCAATCTCAATGAAGCTCCAGGCAGAAACAGTGACTACTCCCCTCTCTTTCATCAATTTCCTTAACCTAATCACCTCCTCCCAGCTACCCTTATTGGCATGCATGTTTGCCAAAAGAACATACCTTCCGCTATGTTTAGGCTCCAACTGGATGAGAAGCCTCCCAACCTTCTCCCCCGTCTCAACATAACCATGCATCAGACATCCATTAAGCAAAGAACCCCAAATAGCTCCATCTGGCTTCATCGGCATACTATTTATCAGTACTTCTGCTTCTTTAATTTGCCCAGCTCGAGCCAAAAGATCAACCATGCACCCATAATGCTCGATTGTTGGTTTGATGCCATAAACATTGCCCATACGTCCAAAGAGCCTCCAAGCTTCGCTTATTAGAGTTTTGTGATTACAAGCAGCAAGCACTCCTATAAAAGTTACTGCATTTGGTGACGGTCCTTTCTTCTCCATCTCTTGGAAAAGGTCAATGGCTCTTTGATTCTCTCCATTGATAGCCAACCCCAATATCATAGCACTCCATGTTGTTACATCTTTATACTGCAGCTTGCTAAATATTTCGGCAGCATCTTTTATGTATCCACACTTGGCATACAAATCTATCAGCGCAGTGCCAATCTCAAGCTCATAATCAAAACCATTCTTATCTAAATAGGAATGGATCCAACTCCCATCTTCAAAAGCGCCTATGGCTGCACAAGCATTGAGAACACTAACCAAGAGAGACATATTGAACTTCGCATGGCCACAAATTTTCAATTCTTGAAACAACTCGATTGCCTCATTAAAAAGACCATTCCAAACATACCCAGAAACCATAGCACTATAAGAAACTTCATTTCTCTCTGGCATTGCATCGAACACTTTGCTTGCTTCATTCATCAATCCATTACAACAATACCCACTAATAAGACTAGTCCAACAAACCACATTCCCGTTAGTACTTTCATCAAAAACCTGACGAGCAAATTCCATTGCCCCAAACTTTGAGTACGCATTAATAACAGAACTGATGACATAGAAGTCAGATTTTTGCCCAAATTTCAATATTTGGACATGAACTTGATCAAGCGAGGACAGAGAAGAGCAGCACTTAACCAAACTAGTAAAAGAATGGGAATTTGGTTCGATCCCTAAACGAAGCATACGTGCAAACAGTGAAAGGCCCTTTTCAGATAATGAGTTTTGAGAGAAACCCAATATCATGGAATTGAAATCAAATGTAGTTGGTGTTGGAATTTTATTGAAAACGATTTGCCCATAATTTATGTCTCCATCTTTTGAAAGAACACAAAAAGCTAAGATTTTGCTAGTGATAAAGGTGAAACGAGCTAAGCCATTAGTAATGGTGTGGGCATGGATTTGCTTTAGTTCCGTCATTCTCCTGCATTTTTGCAGAAGAAGAAGAGGAGAATTTGAAATTGACGAGAAGTTTGCAGTCATAGGCAGGAAGCAGAGACAAGGACACCAAACATATATTATATATAAATTACTTATACCCATAATTTAGTATTTCAATTTTAACGTTTCTGTATATTAAAATATACTTTTAATTTTAAAATTAAATATTATATTTTTAAAGTTATATATTAAACTTTTTAATTTTTATTTATTTATATATTAAATTTTTATATTTTAAAAATCATATAATAAATTACTGAAATTATCTATTAAAATATATTAAATCCAAACGGATATTAAAAATGATAACGTTCCGTTAAAATATATATAATTTTAACCGAGCGTGTATTATACTGTATTTTATGTCATTTATTTTAAATTTAATGTATTTTTATTAAAAATTTTAAAAAATTAATATATAATTTTAAAAATATAAAAATTTAATATATAAAATCGTTAAAATATAGAAATAAAAATATAATTTTTTCCTTATTTATAAGACTTTAAAGAAGTGCGCAAATCATTTACTAAATTAAATGAAAATTAATGAAAATATATTTTTTCCTTATTTATAAGACTTTAAAGGGGCATATTTTAAAATACCATTAGCGAAAATTAATTTTTCTTTTTATGCATTGTTATACTACTCACGTGCTTAGGCACGCATATGTATTATCAAATTTACATAAAATAATTTAATTTTTATTTTTTATTCAATGTGGCGGTAAATATTCATAAAATTATATTTACTTAATATTTTTTTTATTTTTTTATCTGTCATTTTTGAGTAAAATTCAAATTTTATTTATCTGTCACTTTTAGATTTTTAATATAATTTAATTTATTTTCAATAAAATCAGAACTAATTAAATTTAATAATTTAGTCTTAATTACGTAATTTAATAGTAAATTTAAATTTATTTATTATTTTTTAATTTTAGTAAAAATAATAAAAATGGCTGATAAAAAAATTGAAGGTAATTATTTTTTAATTTCTCAAAACTATACATTCAATCCATTTTCAAAGTTCGTACCATGCCTCTCCAACATTTTGAGTGAATGTTCTTCTTCTTTTTTTTTTTTTTTTCCCATAACGTCAAAAGAAAATAAAAATGAAATGGGATAGGATAGGATAGGATGCAACATAATTAGAAAAATGGTACTGAATGAATCTTTTGATGGACCGACCGACACTTTCTTGATAGGTGGAATCCATGGAAGCCAAAAAGTTGCACTGAAATTGTTAGCAAAAGCAACTATGGTAAGATTTGATTTATTAATGTATTATTGTATAAGAAATAATATTTGAGAGTATAATTTTTTTATAGTATTGTAGTTTATAATTTTGATCTAGAATTCTTAAATAATAGATTTATCTAATATTGAGAATCACTAATTTGATAATTTTTTATAATTTTTTAAATTTATTTTTACTATTCAAACCTTATAACTTTTATTTTTTATTATAATTAATTTTTATAACCATCTACCTACCTAATATTAAATAAATATTTACTTCATTATTTTATAAATATTAATATTATTTTTGATAAAAAAATATTTTAAAATATTAATAATTATGGAAATATTTATATTTTTTAAAATTAAAAGGTAATTACATCATTTTTATAATAAAAAACTGTACAATACTATACAATTGAAATAAATAAAAAATATTATAAAATCACATATTATAATACGATATTTTTAAATATCGTATCGTTAAAATCATACAGTATTATATTATATTGTATATTAATGAATCATATATTATCACCATCCAAATGAATCTAAAATAAAATAAAATAAAATAAATTGCACTCAAAAGTCATCAAATTTTGGAAGTAATAACCAGCTAGCCATAACAGACTGGTAATTGATATTTGCAATATATATATATATTTTTTTTGTAAGTGGTCAAGTTGGAAAAATTTTGATCCACCAAACTCATATAGAAAGGTGACCATTTAGATTTTTTTAAATTAATTATTCAGTATTTAAATTTTATTGAATCGATTAAATTATAATTCGAACCATCGTTATAGATTAAAGTTCCTTGCTCCTTCATATAAAGGTGTGGATTACAATTTAGATGATTATTTATTAAGTGTAATTTTTACTTATGTGGATGCTGATGTGGTGCGGATGCTGATGTGGTGCATCCTACGTGATCGTGTTGTGTCCAATTTCTTACGTGGTGCATTCTATATTATTAAGCGGGATGAGGAACTAAATGAGTCACCGCCAATTGCCTTTGCCAAGAGCGTAGATTCTCCATCTCCTCTTCCGTAACCGCCTCGATAGAAATATCCGGCTCTGATCAAAAATAATTTTTTTAAAAAAATTCAATTATAATTCAAATACGATATTTAATAATTAATTATATTTAAAATATAATATTTAATAATTGAAAAATCTAAAATTAATCACATAATAAATTAATATAAAATTTAACGATTGATAAATTTAAAATTAAATTAATATAATTAAATACAATCAATAATTTTAAGGCTGGGGACTGTAAAATTATAAATTGAAATTAATTTCTTCTCACCCAATATGGATTGAAGGAATTTCCAAAAATTTACCGTTCCGTTCGTCGCCGGTCTCTACTGATGATCATCCCTATAATGACATGCCATGATGACGTGGATGCTTTAGATATTTTTTTTTTCCTTGTATGTTATGGTAGACCCGTCACTTCAGCATCGAAATTCTTATTTTCTAATAAAATTCACTTTACATGAAAACAAATAATAATAATAATAATAATAATAATAATAATAATAATAACAATAATAATAATAATAATAATAATAATTATTATTATTATTATTATTATTATTATTAAGTTTGGGATAATTGAGGGTTGCTGTCCTAATTAGATTTAGACGCAAAGTCAATGGATAAATGGGGTACCATGTGTCTACATATTACCTAATAAATAAAGAGATATATCTTGTAGAGATTAGAGTCTATGCTGTTCACTGATGCATTTGAAAAACAATAGGCGATTATTAAATGTTCACATGTTTATCGGACGGGTTCGAATCAACCTAACCTGAATAATTTGAATTTTTCCATAAATTTCAATTTTACTCTAGCCCACGAATAATTCGAATTTTTATATGAACAACTTGTAAAAATTTAAATTTCGTTCAAATAATTCGAACTTATTTTTTAAATTAAAAAATATTTTTTTCTTTTTTAATTTATATAATATAAAATTAGGATTCATATTGTTCAGGTTCAGGCCGATCCAATTTGAATCCACCGATGAAATACCAACATATAAAATATAGCATTTTAAAGAATTGGATGGGTTATTCGGATGGATCAGATTTATGAGGAATTTAATCCAATTCGATCCGAATAATCTCATATTTTCAACCCTATTTGAATATTTATTTCGAATCGAATTGTTCGAATTATTGAGGTTGGGTTGGATTTTGAAAACCTCTAACCAATTCATTGAATGTCTATCTCAATCCAAAATGTTGAGGTTGATAGGTTTGTCAAATAATTAAATAATCACATGACCGACCAACCCACTGGATTCCATCTTCACCTTCATTGGTTGATTTTCACCCAACACTTAGCCACCCTTCTCTTCGTCTCTAATTGAAATATGGCCATACATATAGTCTCCTCTTCTTGAATTTATTATTGCCCTTGGCTTGGCTATGACAAGGAGGAAAAAATAAAATAAGAGCAATGTTGCCTCAAAGCGAAGAAACCTCAAAGATAAATAATAAAATTAAGGCAAAATTCATAATTTAATCTCTAAATTTTGACTTTTTTGTATATTGAATTTCTATATTTTGAAAATTATAAATTAAATCTTTAAATTTTTTGAAAAATAACATTAGTTCAAAATGAAAATAAAAATTACATTACACTTTTAATAAAAATAGAGGATAAATTTGCACTTCCATAAAAAAAAAGGGAACTTGCCAATAGAAAAGACGAAGCATCATCTTCAAATGAGAATAACATGGATTCTTTTGTATGTTAAGTCATATATTATGGAGTTATATGGGAGAAAAACAAAACATATAATTGGGGTGTGCAAAAAAAAGTTTGATTTTATGGTTAAATGTAAAATCGAATTGGAATCGAACTAATTTTTTATGGTTACTCGAACCAATTTTTATAGAATAATTTTTTATATTATAAATTTCTAAAATAACAGTTATGGTTTGGTAATTTAAAAAAATCGACAGTTACAGTTAATCAACCAATACATATTTTTTAATAAGTATATTAATTTTTCAAAATATTACTATTTTTGTCCCATATATTTATAGATGCGTGAAAAATTACTTTTGTATTAGAATAAAAATTAGAATTCGAAAAATTAAAAATCAACAATACGTAGTGATAATACCCGAAATTATGAAGTTATCATAAAGCCCACAAGACCGATTAAATCCACAAAATACAAAACAGGATTCAGACTTGGCTTGCATAATGGAAGTCCCATCCGAAGCAAACAAATCAATCTTGTCAATATGTCGCTAATTTGATCAGTATGACATTAATTTCGGTAGTGTCAAAGATACTGACACCATTATCAAATTTCTATCAAGCTACTTGTCACGTTTATCATAACATATCATACCTCATATAAGTCTACCAAAACCTTCAAGACATAAGGTACACACACAAGAAAAAATATATATTTTCCTCTCTTTCATTTTAGTTTCTTTGGACCTCTCCAATAAGTTTTAGAAAAATACCCACTTAAGCATCGAAATGCACATGCCTGGTCCGATCTGGATATTCTTATTTTAGGCTCTCAAAGGTGCTTCCGCACAAAACCGGCCAATCTTTCTCTCATTTTGGCGATCATGAAATTGTCATTTGTTATTTTCATTAAGAGCGAAAAAAGGCCAAAATGCTGATTTGGAATTTCAAATTAAAAGGAAATATAATACATAAACATGCCACATTAGATATGGGACGAAGATTGTTTATGAGTCATTTACCTTGTCATTTTATCTTGCATGTCATGAGTATGTGTCACATTTTAGAAAATTTTTACGTCGAATCGGTGTGATATATTATTATTTATGTATAAAATTTGAATATTTAAATTACGGGCGATTTTTAAATTTGAATATTTTAATTTTAATTAAAAAAATTGAATTAAATTTGTGGTATAAAAAATCTTTTTACAGCCTATTCATAATTATAAGTGGATTATGAGTGCAATTACCCCAAAACAAGATAATGGATATTCCGTGCCAAAAGCATAACCATATCTAACAATTGCAAAATTTTAATATTCAAATACTGATAGTTATAAAAAAAACTACCAAAGAAGCTGCAATATACTGAGCATTGGGTTAATACCCAATAAATCAAGATATTTGAATCTTAAAAATACTCGTTGAGTTAATACCCAATAAATTAAAAAGTAAGATAGGTTAATTTTGGATTGACCCATTATATATTGAATTTGGTTGGGTTGGGTTAAAAATAAAATGGATCAATTTTGGATTGATCCGATGGATATTTATGTGAATTGGATTGAATTTGGATCAATTTTTTTGAATGAATTTGAATCGACCCATGGATTTGAATTAATTTTGTCAGGTCTATTTTTAACGTTCTTTTGAATTTAATGTGTTTTGATAAATAAGTTTAGGGATCCAATATATAATTTTAAAAGTATAGAGATTAAATATGTAAATACGTAAAAGTTTAGTGATTTAATGTGTACTAAAAGTATAAAAAGTTAATGTGTAAAAATGTTAAAATTCAGTAACTAAATTATTGATTTTTCTTAAAATTAATGAATAAGAATTGATCAACTTTAACTAATTTTTAACGGAAAGATAATATTGCTTCAATTTTAAAAATTTAAAAATAACATTAAATCAGAATGAAAATAAAAATTACATTACACTTTTAGTAAAAATAGAGGATAATTTTGCCCATTAAAAAAAAAAGGTAACTTGCCAGTAGAAAAGACGAAGCATCACCTTCAAATAAGAATAGCATTGATTCTTTTGTATGTTATGTCGTATATTATGGAGTTGTAAGGGGAGAAAAACAAAACATATAATTGGGCTGTGCAAAAAAATATGATTTTATGGTTAACCATAAAATCGAATCCGAATCGAATTAATTTTTTATGGTTAAACTGGTTTTTATAGATTATTTTTCTGCATTATGAATTTCTAAAATAACAGTTACGATTTGACTATTTAAAAAATTGACAGTTACAGTTAATCAACCAATGCGTATTTTTAATTTTTCAAAATATTACTATTTTTGTCCCATATATTTATAGATGCGTGAAAAATTCTTTTGTATTTGAATAAAAAATTAGAATTTGAAAAATTAAAAATCAACAACGGTAGTAATAATACCAGTAGTTATCATAAAGCCCACAAGACCTATAAAATCCGCAAAACGCAAAATAAGATTCAAACTTATATAATGGAAGTCCCATCCAACACGAACAAATCAATTTTATCATCGTTATCAAGTGCCTACCATGTATCCTGCGCGTTTATCATAACAGGTCATACCTAATATAAGTCGACCAAAACCTTCAAGCCACAAGATACACACAAGAAAAAAAAATATTTTTTCCTTTCTTTCATTTTATTTTATTTTGGACCTCTTCCAAAAAATTTTAGAAAAATGCTGACTTAAGCATCGAAGTCTAATCATCCGGTCCGACCGGGATGTTCTTATTTCAGGCTCTCAAAGGTATTTTCGCCAAACAAGCCAACTTTTCTCTCACTTCGACGATCTTAAATTATCATTTGGTGTTTTAATTGAGAACGAGAAAAAAGACGAAAATGCCGACTTAGAATGTCAAATTAAAAGGAAATATAGCACATAAATATGCCACATTAGATATGGATTTACTTGTTACTTTAGCTGGCATGTCATGAGTATGTGTTACATTTTAGAAAATTTTTATGTCGAATCGGTGTGATATATTATTATTTATGCATGAAATTTGAATATTAAAATTATGGATGGTTTTTAAATTTGAATATTTTCATTTTAATTAAAAAAAATCAAAGAATTGAATTAAATTTGTGGTATAAAAAATCATTTTACAGCCTATTCATAATTATAAGTGGATTATGAGTGCAATTACCCCAAAACAAGATAATGGATATTCCGTGCCAAAAGCATAGCCCTATCTACCAATTGCAAAATTTCTAAACGTACCAAAAATCCATGATTCAGTTGTTGAAGAACATGCCGTAATGACGGCCATTATTACACTTATTATTTTATCAACCAGTCTTTTTTATTCAATTCAATTTTTTCAAATTTATGATATTGATTAATTTAAAAATAAATATTTTATTATTATTATTAAATGGAAGAGATGAAATTTGGACCTCTTAATTACAAGACTATTTTTATTATTATGTTTAATAATATTATTATCTTGATTATTATTTTTATTATCATCATCATCATTATTAATATTATTATTATTAAAGAAATGTAAAGAGACAACAATAATAGAAGAAGAGATAAAATAAAAATAAAAAAGAAATTATGACATGCAGCCGCTTCGTTTGCATCTCTCCCATTAGGACTACTGAGTTGTTAATCTCTCTCTTTTCTTTCACTTTCTCTCTCTAACTGCTACTACTCGATTCCTTTTCCACTTCAACTTCGGGTCCTGAAATCAAAATTAGAGGACCCATCACCCATTCGCACACCCACATAACCAACCAACCAACAAATATGCATAGATATTAACTGTCTATTTACATATATTGAGAGATATATTTTCATAATTTTATCCAAAGAAGGAACCTTTGATAAGTCATGGATTCGCTTCTAGTGGCTGAATTTCAAGTGCCCCTTTTTGGGTATCTTTTGTCCCTTCCTTTTCATTTCCACTCCTCTTTTTCTTCTTCAATTGGGTTTATTAGTTTTTGTTTTAAGCTATTTTTGTTTCTGAGGTTTTTTGTGTTTTGAGCTGCTTTTCTTCTTTGCAGATTGAGAATTTTTTGGCAGTAATGCGGTTTGCTTAGTGGGTCGTAATCGTCTGATAATTCTGAATATGGATTTGTCTTTTGAGGGTAAATTTATCTATTTTTTTATATGATTATTTCTGGGTTTCAGTTTTGGAGTTTGGATTTGCGAGTTATTTGTTTAAAGTTTACCTTTTGTTTATTGGTGGCGGGTTGAAAGGAGATTCCTTTGATGGATTTGTAATCTGAAAGGTCATTCATTTATCAGAAGTATTGACCTTTTTTTTTTCCTATTTTTTTTTCTTAATGATTTAGTTATTTACATCTAATTTTTATTTTTAATCTAGGCTTTCTCAGGTATTAGAAAAGTGCTGCTCCTTATTTGAGTATTACACATGTATTTGAATTTTTCAAACCAATCTCTATGTAAAATTTCAGTAGTCTGATATTCTTTCTAAAACTATATTTTGGTGGGTAAATTTTGGATGTAGCAAACTTTCTTTTCTCTGGATATTAGATTCCTGCAATATAGTTGACTTTTAAAGGTTTGTATATAATTGAATACGCTTACTGTGTATGACGGACTATTATCTTTCTGGCATACTAGCATTTGAATCAACAGTCGCTAATGACCGCTGTGGAAAGCATAGGCAAGACCGTTGAAAGTTGGAATCATTTTCAAAGGTTATTAAACATATGTAAAAGTGCTGACTCCTTGCGCAACTATCATCGACTGTTGATTTTGTTGAATTGTCTATATTAATTTTAGTTATATGTTTATCTATATTAATTTTAGTTATATGTTCTTCTGTGTGTTCATTAATGAATAATATTTTGGGTAATTAAAAGAGACTTTGTGTAAGCAATTCCAATGAGTCTCCTACCAGGTTGTATGTGCATAAAGGTATCCAGATTATATTTGGTTTGACACATTATCTGATAAATATTTTTAAAACCTTTCCTTATTTTCTTATCATTTTCACAATTAAAGGAAGCTATATCTTATTTTTATTTTTAAATTCTTCCTTGTTTTCCCATTGTTTTAACACCTATTATATTTTTCTTTGGTCTTGGACAAATTCAATGAATCATAGATGTGGAGTTTTTTTTGTCTCTAGGGAATGCACTTGATCCATCAAAATGCAGTAAGCTGAGCATAGATGAAAAGAGAGAACTTGTCTACCAAGTTTCGAAGTATGCTGGTGCCTGTGAAATGCTGCAGTCATGGAGCCGCCAGGAAATTTTGCAGATCCTGTGTGTAGAAATGGGAAAGGAAAGGAAATATACAGGGTTGACAAAATTGAAGATCATAGAGCACCTCCTCAAAATTGTGTCTGAAAAGAGAGCAGCTGAGTGTGATGTGACAACTGATACGGAGACAGAATCTTCTCCTTCACCTTTCCAGAGATGTTCAAAAAGGCAGAGGAAAACTGATAATCCATCACGTGTGACTGCTTCAGTGAACTATAGTGCAAGTAACACTGGAGGAAATGATTTAGGCAATACTACATATTGTAAAAACTCAGCTTGCAGAGCTACATTAAAACAAGATGATGCATTTTGCAAGAGGTGTTCATGTTGCATCTGTTACAAGTATGATGACAATAAGGATCCCAGCCTGTGGTTAACTTGCAGCTCGGAGCCTCCATTTGAGGGTGTTTCATGTGGAATGTCTTGTCATCTTGATTGTGCTTTAAAACATGAAAATTCTGGCATTGGGAAAGATGTACGTGATGGCAGTTTTTGCTGTATAGCATGTTGGAAAGTGAATGATTTGCTTGGGTAAGTAATCCTGCTTGCAATTTATGTTCTTCTTGCCTTTCTTTCTGGCTTATCTTTGTGCTTGTGAAGGGTTTCTATTTGTCTTAGTTAAAAGTCTCTTGCATATTGTCTATGTATTTATATAGTTAAAGTGGTAGACAAATTTCCTCTCTTTTGTTTTAGAAACCATTGTTATATAGCTATTATTGTGAGGGCTTCTATTCAAGTTACTAAAGTTTCTCCCACATTGTTTATGTCTTTATCCCACTCCCTGCCTATGCCTTTACATAGTTAATGCGGTAGATAAAGTTTTCCCTCTTCTGTTTTTGATATCATTGTTATGTGGATGTCTAAATTTTTGGCAGTTTGATTGTATAGTTTCTGTTTTGTGGCTGTGAGGTTGAAGAGAGAAATCCTTTCTCTGGCATAAGATTCTATAGAACTGACATATCCATTAGATTTTGCTCTTAATGCCTTGTGGAGAATTCAGGATTGTCATATGTTCAGCCTGCTTGGCTGCTGGAAGTTTATCTTATGATAGTTTTATCTTGTAGCCGTTTCAGTTGCATATGGTATTGCTGTGTGCCCTCAATGTCTACAGGGACTGGGAAACTATGGACAACCTAGTTGTATGTCATTTATTTATTTATTTTTTCTTAAAAGACATGACTCTTGTATTTTAATTAATTAGCTAAACCAGTGCCTTGATCATAGCAAAACCTTTTTAGCTAGTTAGGAATTGTGCATGACTCAAGTTGTGCTATTCTGACTTTAAAGCTTCTATAAAATGCTTTTTGTTACCATATAAAAAAACGTCTAACTACCACGTAACAGTATCAAGTTTGCATGATTTATTTATGTGGTTGTTTTCCATTTGTTTATATTATTGCAGAATACTGAGATAGCCAGAATACAATGTGTTTCATGATCTATATATTACAATCACCAACAAAATATTCTGGAGAACTCTCGATTCTATGTCAATTTGTTTTTAGATCGCATTTTTGGGATGGTTGCATCATTTATATCTGATTTTTTTAAAGTTTTGCTCTTCTGTCCAAACTTATCCTTTTTGCAATCAAATGCCATAATAATTTACCTGCTGATACCAAAGTGGACCATTGTACCCCAATAAAAGGTACTTCCTCCCTTTTTCTTTTACTATCTTCTCTTTCATTCTTCTTCATAGAATCTCCATTTCTCAAATAAGTTTAATTTTCTTAACTTGAATTTTCTAAATAAGTTCATATAAAGTTCAATCTGATGCTTTTTACTCCAATAAAAATTCTTATAGATCTTTCCTTCAGCACCCTAATTCATTCATCCAATTATTGACAAATCTACATGGGAGGCAATGGGGGCAATTGCCCCCACTGGCCCCCAAAATTTCCATTTAGTTCCTATGATTTTTCCTCTTTGCTGCCACTGGAAAAATTTGCTTCATTATCTCATTAATCTATTTATTATATTCACGTGTACATGGAATTCGATATAGAATGAGTAAATTACCACCACGTCCCATGCCCCCTCCAAAAAAAAAAACCGATTTCTCCCTTACCATTGGTATTGTTGACCTACTAATATAGTTCCTATGAGAAACAGCACTGGATCTGATTTTCTGTTGTTTTGGTTTTGAAGTTATACCTCTTGAAAACCTCAAGTTATAACATATTCTCAACACTGCCAGTTCAGAATTTCCGAAGAATTTTCTCCAGCTGTCTGGTATTATCATTTTGGATTTTTCAAATTCAGTGTATCTTTCATACTGTTCTACACGAATTTATGTCCTTATTCTTTTTCCAATGTTCCTTTTCTTTTCTCTTTTTTGTAATTTTGCGGCTTTCTCTAAGTTATAAGATGCAGAGTACGTGAATGCAAGTAAATTCCTTCCACAACATATTATTTCAGTCATACTTATTCTTTCATTTGGAATATTGTTGTAGTTATTGTTGGGAGGAGGTTTTAGAACTTAAATGCATATTTCTAGTTTTCACTGAGATTGCAATAGGCTTTGCATTCAGGAGCTATGCATCTTTACAACAGATAAGTTATCTTATGCCTGATAGAGGTGTTGACAGATTTACTTGATTAAATAGATTGTGGAATCTTCACAATTAATTAACATGGCGTGGGTCTTTGGTTTTTAATGTAGATTCTGATTTGCTGTTGTGAGTTGTATCTGCTGGCACTGTCCTGTTTGTTTTCTTCACAAACATTAGTGACAAAAATTATGCACTTAAACTGAGGGATATCTGCTCCAACTGTTTGGCTTCAAATCCACTGAATTTCAGTTCTACTTTTGAGGATGTGCTAATTTTTAATTTTTTACATCTGTGTTCATATTGAATAAACTGTTTAGACTAGGTACATGTAGGTATATATCCAATGGAAGGAAGGAAGGAGATCACTTTATATTGGAACTATCCAAAACGTCTTTTGCTTTGTTTTTGCCAACTTTTGGTTCAGAGCTTTGATCATGATAAATTGCAGTTTAAAAAGAAGTTGGAGTAATTATAGAATGGTATTGCATATCACAGATTTGATTATATCCAAATTATTAGTTCACATCATTGCTGTCTTTCTTGGTGTGCTAAATTGAGAAGCTGCAGAATCTTGCTTCCTGTCAACTTGTTGATGAAAAAATTGACATTTAGCTGCTTCGGAGTTCTGATGATTTAACTATGTCAAATCTATCTTAAAATTTCTCATTAGCAGCTGTGGCAGTAATCAAACATCTTGGTTGATTTAATCACTATATGTGTGACAAATGTAGGAAGATATAATTGCATTACTATACATTTGCTTCTATTAGTTGTATTGCACGCTTTTGTTAGCTCATGCTTGTTGGTGATGCAATGCCTATCCGGAGGTCTCCTGAGTTCTTGGACAGTGTACTTAAGATTTATTTTATTAGGGGATATGGAATAAATATACCCCCGTACTATTAGAAATTTATGACATTTGCCCTTAAAAATTCTTTTGTTAAAAAAAATGCCCTTAAAAGTGACAAAAATGGTAAAATTTCCCATTACTCAACTTAGCTGTGTAGCGATGGAATGCATAGTCATTAACAGATCCGGACTGAAGTTACAAAAAAAAAAAAATAAATTTGGAATTTTTTGTAAGGGACATATTTCTTAACAAATGTAAGGGCAAATATAATCTATTTCAAATAGTACAGCGGTATATTGGCCTTTATCCCTTTCAGTAATAGTATCTCAGACCCATAATAACTTAGATTTTAATTTGGAGGAGCAAGAAAATAAAACTTATGGAGCTAAATTATGTACATAATGACTGCTTTTCTTAGTTTGGAAATTTTTTTTCCTATCATAAGAAGGAAAAAAAAACCTATGTTCATTGCCTTGCATAATCTCATTTTGAGATCTCATTATTGATAGAAAATGTCTAAAATATATGTTCTGTCTTTGTGACTCAATGAAGTTTTTAGTTCTTGCAAGCCTGTTGCATCATTCTTTTCCCTTCAGCAATCCCAGAACAGAATGTTACACACAGAGATATGTGTGTGTGTCTGTGTGTTGGCCTGTGGCCTTTATTGATGAACATTTTTGACCTTTCCAAGCTGTGCCACTTCTCATCTTCTGTCTGTAACTTTTGGAGAACTTGGGCTAAGAGCTTTTTGGTGTTAAGTCATAAAATTTTAACACTGCTGAAAGTTTTCCTTTAATACAGACGCGTTGTCAGGTGCCTTTGAGAGTGGAAAAGGGGAAGTAAGCATAACATTTCTTATTATTGCATAAAATGTTGCAATATAAAAAAAATGTTTTAATTAATTGTATAGCATCTTAACTGTATTCAGATGCTGGAGAAAACAATTATTGATAGCTAGGGATACCAGGCGGGTAGACATACTCTGTTATCGCTTATCCTTAAGCCAGAAGCTTCTTCATAGTGCTGGAAAATATCATAAACTTTATGAGATAGTAGATGAAGCAGTGAAGCTGCTTGAAGATGAAGTGGGCGTTTTATCTGGCTTACCTGTAAAGATGGGTAGGGGTATTGTCAACAGACTTTCTTCTGGAGCGGAGGTTCAAAAACTTTGCGCTTTTGCTTTGGAGTCGCTGGACAAAATGGTGTCAACTGCTATTATGCACCAAGTACCTGCTCCAGTGATAAGAGGTAGGTCCTTGTTGGTAAAATTGAAAATTGATATATACATGCTGTAAGGTTAAAATTTCATCTAATTCTCTTATTTGTTGATATATACATTTTCTTTTTTGTTTTCTCGTGTTTTATTTCGGTATTTTGGCAAGTCATTAACGTGTTGCTGGTTGAAGTATTGTAATTCATGTTACGTAGTTCTTTAGACAACTTTTCACAAAGATGTAATAGTATATTTAACTAAATATTTAGACAACTTTTCTTGTGTGGCAATGGCAGACTTAAATGGAGCTGCTTCAATAATGGTCAGATTTGAAGATGTAAATGCAACTTCACTCACTTTAGTTTTGGGTTCTGAAGATCCTTCACTGTATGCTATTGCTGGCTATACCTTATGGCATTGCAGTACTCAGGATCTTGATTATCCAATAGAACCAACATGCACACTGTTTCTACCGAATAGAAGATTTGTCCTCAGGGGTCTTTCTCCTGCTACAGAATACCGTTTCAAAGTTGTATCCTTCAATGATGCAAGAAGAGAAATGGGTGTACATGAAGTTAAGTGTTATACTCAGAGTGAAATCTCGAACTTTTTGGCTGTGGAAAGAAGTCAGAGCCCTGCAACCAATTGTAGTAGTCTTTCTAATCCATCTTCTGTGGAAGATGAAACTAATCACAATGCTGCATGTGGTGACCAGATTGTTAACCGAGCAGGCAATTCTATTAGCTATTGCAAGGACAGTGGCAAACTTGTTGCTGCCAATATGACTAACGGTGTCATAACCTGTGGTGACGCTGAGGAAGGAAGAACTCCAGCAGATGCAGTTCCCTTGTTGGATCGAGAACATGCCTTGCAGGGAGCTACCTCCATGCTCAGTTCCGATGCGCATAAACTTCAGTGCAATCATTTGCCAATAGTTGATGACACAAGTAATGATAATGGGTCAGATACTCCTGTTCCGACTGGCTTGGAGCGTGTGCCATTTGCAGGTAATTCAGAAGCTAGCTTGCCAATTACTCCCTGCAAGATGGAAACAACTAAAGAGGTCCAAGGAAGACATTCAAAGTCCAAATCCAACAAGGATCTATCAATTGCAACTGGGAAAGGGGAGGAGCCCCAAGATGTGAGCACATCAAAGAAGAGAAGCGGGGAAAGAGTAGACGAAGAGTGTGTAGCCGATGGTCATTCAGACCGGGATTTTGAGTATTATGTGAAGGTGATCAGATGGTTAGAATGCGAGGGACATATCGAGAAAAATTTCAGGCAGAAATTCTTGACTTGGTATAGTTTGAGAGCAACCCAACAAGAGGTAAGGGTTGTTAAGGTATTTGTTGATACCTTCATTCGAGATCCAGCATCTCTTGCTGAGCAGCTGGTAGATACATTTTCAGAATGTATTTCAAGCAGAAAATCATCTATTGTACCAGCTGGATTCTGCATGAAGCTTTGGCATTGAGATCCTCACGTTAATATTCAAGCATTAGACAACATATATTGCTTACAAACTCATCCAGGTTAGAGTCTGTGGAGCAGTAATTCTTTATATTCCTTTCACATTCTTCATTCTGACTATCATCATTTAGTATTTGATATTGTTATGGTGTAAGAATGCTAGAATTCTTTATCTTAAATATATGGTTCCCTTTTGCATTGATTTCAAGGTTTAGAATTGGCTGTTATTTTGCTCAGTGGTTTCAGATTTTTTTTTTCAAGTAGTTTGACAAGTGAAGTATAATGTTTAACTACAAAAATGTCATTAAGAGAAATTGAAGTCAAAATTTTCTGTAATTTTTATCAAGTTTTGACTAACAGACGAAGTTTCTACCCACAGAATATTTTTGTGACTGTTTTAATAAAAATGCCGAATGGTCAAAGAAACCTCCGAATCTCTAATAATTCTATCCGATCAAAAATTAAATTTAGACTGAATAAATTTTTAAAAAATTAAAATTGAGCTAAATAAGCTATAGTTAAAATTAAATACTTTACCTTATTTTGCCAATTAATATGTTGGTGTCACAGTCTCTACTTTTAATAGCAAGGTGTGAATACAAGTTTTATGAACAGCGAAAATTAACATTGAAAGAGTTTTACTATCATAGCAGACCAATTTAGCTCGAACTGGGCAATGCTAGTAATTACCAATGTTATTAAAACCGGATCGGATAAAGAACCGAAGAGGCAAAAGGTTTTTGGTTTGACCGGTTTTATACGGTTCAACCAGATTTTTTTCTTTTTTTTAAAAAAATAATAATATTTTTAATTTTTTTTATAAATATTATGTGAATATAACTATATAAAAAATACTTTAAAAAATATATTTACCATCAAACATTAATAATAAAATAATATTTTCAAGTTATTCAATATTCATAACAAATATTTAAGATAAATCTAGTAAAAAAATTGCAAATATTCAAAAATATTCATTAATTATAAATTATAATTTTTATTTTATGCATAAAAAATTCATTAAAATTGCCTAAATTTCAATTATTTTGTATTTATATTTATATTTTATTTTTTTCCAGCAAAAAAAATTGATGTATATATATTTTGGACAAAAAAATGGTTTTCTGATTCAAACCGGATTTCCTGGTTTTCACCCTGTTTTATCCTGTTTCAGGCCAGTTTTTACTAGTTTATCCGGTTTTTGGATGGTTCATACCGGTTTCTTTTTGGTTTTTATGCATTGAACCAACAGGATAGACTGTCGGTTAGTGGTTAACCGGTCCAACCTGACTGTTCGGTCCGATTTTACTAACATTGGTAATATATATATATATATAAGTTAGCTTGGTGGACCGTTAAATTAAGGCTTATTAATTCTGATTTTAATTTTTTATGGTGAAATCGACCCAACTAGGGCAAATTTGAAAAGCCTATTTAGACATTTGGAGTAAAAATGTTACCCTTCAATGCAGATTTTAATTGTAATGGGCTTTGGGCCTAGTCTTGGTTTTTTAATTAAAATCTGGTAACTAGTTCATGGGCCTCTACTTTAAAGGGCAGCTTTTGGAGCCAACCTAACCTAAGGAACGGGCTTTTGCCTTTTTCTATGGGTTTAAATATTCTATTGAGCCCATGTATCCGATAGGACGTTATAGATGTGCATACTCGGTCCGAACTTTTCTTTGATATTATAAATAAATTTTTTTAGTATAATTATTGATATTATCAAGTTCAAATCGGATTGATCCATTATGAAAATAAAACTCTTATAATATTAATTTTTGGTATTTATAAGGTTTAAATTCGAAATTTTTACTAAAAAAGAACATTTCTTTGATATTGTAAATAATAATTATTCAGTTTAATGCGATAGGCCAATCACTCTTATATGGAAAATATTATCTTAAAAATTAATTATGTGCTCGATCTTTCTTAAAAAATTTAAGTTTAATTCACAATTATTAAGTTTAGCTTACTATTCCTAATCGAACAAGAATTATATATCTCAATAATCCTACGAAATGTATATAATTCAAACCAAAATAAGTGTGTAATTTCTCTATTTCATAAAAATTAAAGAAAGCCAATTAATTTCATCCAAGCAAGTTTAAGCCTTAAAGTATTGCACGAAACACATAATTAAACATTTATTTTCTTAACTAATACTAACAATTTCATTTTCTTGTTATTCTTAATAAAAAAAATTACTTTCCTATTCCTATTCATATATTTTGTTTTTTTAGATATTAAACCTAAATTAAAGAAATTAAAAAAATAAAAATTGATCTAATGGCTTTCACTCAATTAAAAACATCAAAAATTCGTATTCGATTTTTATAGAGAAGATTCAACTGTATCCCTGAAGGCTGAAATCGTATGGATTTGTGTTATTTTATTTTATTTTATTTATATATTCATACTTTCTTTTATTTGCAATAACGAAAATAAATATAAATTATTTTTTAATAGTAAATAAAAATAAATTTTACAGTAAAATAAATATATGTGAATCAATTTAGTTAAAATAATATTTTTTAAAAAATATATTTTAATATTCCATCTTATACATTTTAAAAAATTATTATTTTTTTATCTAATTTTAAATGTCCTTTTCAAAATTTAAGACATAAGTTTACATGTATACCCTTATTTATTATAATATTTTTTATCACTCTTTAATTTTAATTAAAATTAAATGAAATTTTTAAAAATATAAAATGATATTTTTGTCAATAATTATAATTTTTTTTATGAAATTGAGATATTTTAATTATTTTTTAATTTTCATAAAAAATAAAAATTTACTTTTAAAATGGGAAGGAGGGAGGGGCTAGATGATAAATAAAATAAGTAAATTTGGGTTTTGTTTTGATTAATAATATAGGAAAAATGCTTAGATGGCAAATAAATAAAAATGAACAGCATCTTTGGCGAATAATAAAATAAATATATGTGAATCAATTTAATTAAAAAATATAATTTAATACTCCATCGGTTATATTTTAAAAATTTAATTTTTTTTTTATTTTATCTAACTTTAAATATCCTTTTTGAAGTTTAATATATAAGTTTACATGTATAATTATATTTATTATATATCTTGTTAAATATTTCTTTTTTTTTATCACTTTATATTTTTAACTAAAATTAAATGAAAATCTTAAAAATATAAAAAAGTATTTTTGTTTTAATTAATAATATTGGAAAAATGCTTAGATGGCAAATAAATAAAAATGAACAGCATCTTTGACCACACAATAAAAAAACAGTAGTTTTATTTCCAGTTGGAAGAAGAGATGTAAAAAGAATCACATCAGAAATTCTCCCATTCCATATTCATTCAACCGCACGCTTCGCTGATCACATTAGTCAAGGAGCACGTGCGGCCTAATTAATGTAATGATTATTAATAGAAAATTGAAAAAATAAAAATACAATACAACTATGCACATGATTATAAATAATAATTGCAAACTATATATATAATTATAAAATAACATCCATAAAGTTTGAGATAAGCTAGCATAATGTCCTTCAATCACGGAACTTCCTTATATCCTATACCTATATTTATATATAATTTCTTAGTGTATACTGTATACCTACCGCTGCTATGGGTGAGCAAATTTCGATTTAAATCGAAAAATCGAATTAAATCGATCGATTTTTTTAATTTAGTTTGATTTATTAGTTCGATTTAGGTTTTAAATTTAAAAAAAATTGATTTTTCGGTTCATTTTTTAAAGAAAAAAATCTCAAAAAAATTGAACCGAATCAAAATTCTATATAATTATATAATTTTTAAAATTTTTTAATTTAATAATTATTTTATATATGTAAATTATCTTATTTTGAATTTTAAATTATATTAGTACATTTATCAATTATTAATATCTATTTTTAGGTAATAATTTGAAATTTTAACGATTAAATTGAAAATCGATTAAATGAAAAAATTTATTTAACAATTTTATTGTATTATTTATTATATATTTTGGAATTATATATTTAATTTGAATATTTATTTTGTACAATTTATATTTTTTACTTTAGTATATTATGATTTATAATTTTGTATAATTTTTAGACATAATTTTTTTATTTTTTTAAATATTTTTAATTTTCAGTTAACCGAACCAAACCGACAGAAAATTTTGGTTTGATTTGAATTCGATTATTTTATAAAATCGGTTCGGTTGATTTAAATCCTAAAAGTTCGGTTTTTAGTTATTTCAGTTTGGTTATTAAATCAAACCGATCGTTGTACATCCCTAACCGTTGCTACTATTGACTGTCTTGCAATTTTTATTATTTGAAAAAATTATCGATTGAATTTTAATAGAAAAGCTCTAACGATAAAGTTAGTATTTTTTTAAATAAATATACATTTAATTGTTTAGAGAACTTATACAGTTGAGTTGATATCGAGTGTATATTGTGTTTTTTTATCATGTTGAATTAAGTAAATTAATCTATTAATACCAAATATCAACGCTAACGGCCTATCATTGATATTTGTAATATTTGATTGTTTATTTTTTTTAATTAAAAAAAAATATTCAATGTGGACGTCAATTGATATTTTATATTACTTTATATTAGAATGAGATTTTTTTATTGCAAGAAATATAGGGGTGAGCAAATTTTGATTTAAACCGAAAAATCAAATCAAATTGATTGATTCAATTCAAATCAAAAAATCTAATCAATTTGATTGATTTTTTAATTTGATTCGATTTTTTTATTTTTCAGTTTGATTTCGGTTTTAAATTTTAGAAAAGTTCGATTTTTGCAGGAGAAAATCGTAGGAAAATCAAACCGATTGAAAATTCTATATAATTATATAATTTTTTGAATTTTTTAATTGAATAATTATTTTATACAGGTAAATTATCCTATTTTGAGTTGCAAATTATCTAAGTACATTTAACAATTATTAATTTCTATTTTTAGGTGATAATTTAAAATTTTGACTATTGAATTTAAAATCGATTGAATAAAAAAATTTATTTAATGGTTTCTGAGTTTGTATCTTTAATTTGGAATTTTATTTTATACAATTTAGATATTTTTACTTTAGTATACTATAATTTGTAATTTTGTATAATTTCTAGATATAATTTTTTATTTTTTAAAAAATAATTTTAATTTTTAATTTTTCGATTAATTGAACCGAACTGATCGAAAAATTTGGTTCAATTAGTATTCGGTTATTTAAATGGTTCGGTTGATCAAAATTTTAAAATTTTGGTTTTCGATTATTGAACCGAACCAATCGTTGCACACCCCAAATAATGCATAATTACAATGATAAATGTATAATTCAAAACTTTTTTTTTATATTTTTTAATCATAAGATAATTCCTAATAATTTTGGGCACGAGATTTCGAACATCTAAAATTGTAGCAAAAAAAGCAAATTTATTAAAAATACTATAAATATGGGATCCAATTAAAAACCAATAAAGGAAAAAGCTAAAACATAATAAATGGTTTAAGTAGATAAGCCATGTATGTGATGCTAAATAAAAATTGCAATTGAAGTGTGTGTGTGTATATAAATATAAAAGATAACTATAGATAGTCTTGGTCAAAGCAGCAAAATGGCAAGAGAAAAAGTTAATAATAAGTGTGTTGGTGTGGCCGACATCCTATTGTAGGCAAACAAGAAAAGGGAATGCAAGGATTGAGACTAAACCAACTAAAATATATAAAAGAATTTATATCATAATAAATATATATTAATAAAGAAGGGCTCCCCACAATGGATTAAAGGGAGAATAAAGAAAAAAAAAGGCAATTTAGAGCAACTTTTGCAGTGTTTAGATTTGACTAATATATATATATATATATATATATTGAAATTAGACATAGCAGGGCTTAAAAGAGTTGTTATAAGACATGGTAGGGGTTTTGTCTTACTTCAAACTGAGGTAGTGAGCACATGCCAATTCCCGAAAAGATTGGGTTAAAGGTGCTCACTACCTCAGTTTGAAGTAAGACAAAACCCCTACTATGTCTTATAACAATTCTTTTAAGCCCTGCTATGTCTAATTTCAATATATATATAGAGAGAGAGATCTTTCTTTAAAAGAATAAAAGATGTAGAAGCACACATCAAAATAAGCAATATCTTCATGTTTATAATTTAAATAATTTAATGTACATAGAGTTGGCTTGACAACCAATATACCATTAAAAATGCTGAAGATTTTTGAGTTTAATTTTTTTTAATATCATTTATTTCATAATTAATAACCGAATTCCATAATCGGACTTTCTCGACCAACCTGATTATTGGACAGTTTGATTAATTGAACTAATCTTCTAATCCGAGCTAGTACTCTCGCAAATGCGCTAGCTAACCATCTTACTATAAGAGTTTGAGTCCGGATAGGGGATCCAACTTTCCTTACCCGAAAATAGAAGTCCTATTTAGGAAATTACACTTGCACTTTATTTAACGAAAAAGTCTTCCTAAATGAGCTTTCTACCTACGATAGGAAGCTGCTTAAATGGAAAAACCGAATTTCACCCGGAATATAATTCTTATATCTATAAATAGGGGTTATATTTGCACTTTTGTTTTTTTTTGAATGCATATTTGTACTTTTGTTATTTACTCACTATCAACGTCATTCTAATTTAATTGTTAGAGCTTCCTCTGGTTGAAAAACACCGTTGGATTTTCTTTGTTTTCGGGTACCTTAATCATCCAATAAGAAGTCGTTGAATACCCCATCAAGACAACAGTTCGAAATAACCTAACTGTTATCAATAATTAATCATTATACATCATTTTTTCTTAAATTTAAATAATCTAGTTTAGGTTATAATTAGCATATATATATCACAGTCTCTTATTATATAAAAAAAGTAAAAGTTCAAATTCTAAAATTTTCAGTTATATATAGAATAAAAACAGTAAAAAAAATTAAAATGACTAGTGTATTGTAAGGTGATATATTCTCTATCTCTTAACTTCATAGTATAAATTTTCGAGTCCCAACTCAAATTTAATATACAATATGGAAGCTTATCCATATGCTGAGTGATTATTAGCATTGACCGATATTTTCGTTGGTAAATTTAACCACCGAAGTCAATTTTTACATGTTATTTGAATCCATTGGCTGACTGTGGATAATTCCTTTTAGCGATGGAAATTTTCTGTCGCTCAAATGCATTTTGCTTTTTTATAGTGTCATTAATTAAACTATTCTTTGCTTAATCTGCTACTAGTTAATTAATCTGCAATATGTTCTTGTGACTGCTCTAAGAAGCAAATCCCAAGATATCTCCAACTATTCTTAAAGAGACTTAAAAGAGAAACAAAGTATGGGCATATCTCTTCATCGCCATATATAATCGAAAAGAATACAAAGTATAAAAAAAGAAAAAAAGAAAATATCAATTAAAATACAGAGAGCTTAACATATTATCTCATTAAACTAATTAAATACCATTTTAGCTTTTTGAATTTATTTAAGTCATGTATAAATGGCAAAAATCAATATTGAAAAAAATTTATTCTTGTAATGGATCAATCCGACTTGAACTGAATAATACCAGTAATCATACCAAAAATAAATATAAATAATACTTTTTATACTACTAAAAATAACATATTATCTTTCTAAACTTATTGAAAAAAAATTAAATTACCGCTATTACCGTTTATACGTTAAAAAAATGATTTTTATGCACTTTTTTTTTTTATGAAGTTTCATATATCTCTATAAGTAATTGAAGGAGTTAGAGTTACACCAATGACTCACGATATGAGAAATTGACCCCGATATTTATGTGATAATATCGGGACAGAAAATAATATTAATATGGAATTAGTTCCTTATTTGGATTCCTTTTAATTACAAATTTGTCTTAATTAGGAGGTAATTAATATGGACAGTTACTTAATTTAAATTAGGTAACTGACATATTAATTATTGATATGATTTTTTATATGTTAAATATTATAACTGCCAAATTTAATTCTCACTTATTAAGAAAAATTTAATTTCCTTAATTGATATCCCTATAAATAGGGCTATGAATTTTATTCTTGGAAAGCAAGAATAGAATTCTATACCGAAACCCTGCCAAAATACTTTCGCATTTTTCTCTCTACTCTTTGGGGTTTTTAGTTCGTGAAAATTAAGTTTTCATTTCGAGACGTAGCAAGGCGTGGGTGAAAATAATACCGGTGATGCAAAAAAGGAAAACGATCTCGATGATTGTAATTCAGCACTACGAGAGGTATTTATAATTACATCTCGCGATAATTTCATGGTTTATTTTTTTAACAGTAATAATATAATATTTTTAATAAATTAGAAAAAGTGATATAATATTTCATTAATTTAGAGGGATACTCTAATCACCAATGCACACGTATTATCTCTAAAACATATTAATATTACAGTCAAAACAATGGTCAAACATATAAGGCATGATGATGATCTAATAAGCGCCGAAAGGTAAAAGGAAATAAACAAAATGGAAAATAAATGAAAGGACCAAAGTACCAAACCATGATCTATGAGGGATATGAGAAACAATAAAAAGACAGAAATTTTGAATTTATGTAAAAAAAAAAAGAAAAAAAAAGAAAAAAAGAGTTTATCTAGAAAGGGACATACCCTAAAAGCTAATAGACAAAATTAACAAAATGGTATTAGTTTTTCTGTCCTATTGTATATTATTATCTTGTTAAAGTTTGTTAAATGATCACTTTTGGTTTTATACTTCTTTTTTTTATTATTTATTTATTTTGGTCAAACTTGGGGTCCCTTTAATTAAGAGTTTAGACTGGCTTTTAAGTATGTGGAGCTTTTAGGAATTTTAACTCATCAAAGTTTGTCCTTAATTTGAATCTTTTCATCATTTTGTTCTTTTCCTTTTTCAGTCTTTCTTTGGCTCCAATTTGAACACAAGTTAAAGAGCTCCTTTGTTACATCTTCTCGTTGTACAGCAATTTCGTATTTAAAATTTATTGATTTGATTAATTTAAATTTATATTGAATAAAAAATAAAAAATTGCAAAGCATTTCTCTAATTTTCAACAATTGTGTACTTTGTGGTCGGATATCAATTCTTATATATACAAAGTTTTTCATAAAGAAAATTAATTTTGACAAAAAAAAGGAAATTAATATAGAATATTTTATACTTTTAATTCGGTGCTAGGCATATAAAGTTGGGAATTGTAGACATGTGATATACATTTTTGCCTTCAAAAGAATATATACTATTAACATGCACAAATTTGTGCTTAGTTTAATATAGTATAACTCTAGGCTGAGAATTATGAATAGTTATAAAATAATTGGAAATTTAACTATTTTTCTATTTAATCAGGTTTTAAATTCCGCTCTGTTGCATATTTGTATTGGAGTACTAATCTCTTTAGAAATATTCTAATCCCATTAGAAAAGTGAGATTTTAACTTAGATGTAAAGTTCTAATCCTATTAGAAAAATGCATTTTTAACCTAAGTATAAAAGTCTCATTATGTTGGAATTAATTAAATTTTCTTTTCTCCTCTTTGGACAAATTCTCGAATTAGCACTAAGAGAATTTTGCAAGCCACTTTGTAACGAAAAAATTGGTTTTTTTGCCTTTTCTCTAGTGTGGATTATGTTGTAAACTGTGGTTTGCAACAACCCATTGAAAAATAATCAACTATTAAACAAATTTCAAAGATGATTTTCGAATTATCTTAGTTAGAATTTATATATTTTATAGCAAAATTTTCAGATTAAGGATTTAAATTTTTAATTTTTTTGCTTTGTATATGATGTATGTATCCAACACGCTCTCCTTTGTCAAAGAATATATTACTAAAACAACTCGAGAGCGGATAATATTACCGTATGCCACATTATCTACATGTTATCAATAACTACAAGCAATTAAGTTGCTTATTCATTTATTCTCTAACCATCATCATATGTAGAAGAAAAGGATATGAACTCATAGACATGCTCAAACCATATGTGAGGATATCCCAACTATTTTTCAATTTCTTTCCCTCTAAATTGTACACCGCAAATTTCAAATGATGCATAATAAAAGAAAGTGTTATTATATCACATAGTTTCTCTCCTCAACTTATCTATAAAAACATGCATGTTACATACTTTTCAAATTTCAAATGTTTGACTATGCGCCTTATATTTTTTTTTTATTAATCATTTGGTATTTGAATTTCATTGGACCGACTAAATTCGGATTCAGGTAGTCGTTGCAGGTTAAAGTTTCTTGTTCCTCTCCATGGGAGATGTCGGAAGTCGATTCTGAAACCTATCACTCCTAACCTAGCCTACATCACCACTAGACCACCACCATACCACCCCATAGGTTAACAACACGCCTTATATCATATAGTTTGTCATCTCAACTTAATTTAAAATAAATTAAATACTGACTTACATTTTTTCAAATGCTTGTATACCTAAATTTGTCAAAATTTATGAACCGGATTTGATCGGTTTATAAATAATTTATGAAACGAATTTAGATAAAAAAATTTTTAAAATGAATAAAGAGATATTTTAAGGTGACATTTTGAGTTCTTTTTCTTTTTTTTTTGCTATAAAATTTTAAAAAGTTTAATGAATATTATGTTCTCTTCGAGTAATTAAATCTAAATGAGAATAAAAAAAATATCAAAAATATTAAAACATATGCCTACCAACAAAATTATTCACATTGATTATTTGATACTAACAAGACAAAAATTACAAAAGGATGAATTTTTTTTTCTTTTTCTTTTCCATTCTCTACCCTACTAAAATTCATTCATGTCAGTAAAGTAAAAAAGAAAAGAACGGTCATAAAAATAATAAAAAAAAAAAAACAAAGAACTTCAGTTAGTAACAGCAGTGCTAGTACAGTCACCAGGTCCACAAACTCATCATTGTCTTCCATTCAAACATTGACCCACCAATCTCCTCCATGCAATATGCTTAATTTCTTCTATTTCTTGCATTTCTTGATCTCATTCCATCCCAAAAATCGGTGTCTGAAAGCTTGAAAGATTGGTTTTTGCAGATTGCAAGGAATGTAAAGATTCTCCAATCCAATTCGCATAACTGGAGTTACTAACTGGTGTAGCTAACGGTATCAAACTTGAACCACTTTGTTGCTGAATATACCCATTATTCACTATAATCCCACTGTTGTTCGCCTGCCAAGAGTTTCCGGTGATGTCCGAACCGAAAGCTGTGGTTGTCGGAAAAGCATTTCCGGCGAATAGGAGGTCAGCAGTTGTGTTCTTGGCATTGCTAGAACCGAAAATATTAGACCAATAATCGGATGGATCTTGCTTGATGGGTATTGCAAAGGTTAATGTAGAAGTTGTGGTACGTTGATGATGAGATGCAAATGTTGCTGAGGATGCTGAGGAATGATCTTTGTCATCGGACTGACATCCTTCTAGGCTTTTGCTGTCTGAAGCCGAGTCTGAAGAGTTCTTTGGCCTGCCGAAGCCGGCTATTCCTCCGATTGGAAGATTGCTGTTTGCTATGCTTTTCACGTCGTAGCGACTCATGTCGAAGTTGGTTACAGCATTTAGGCCTCTGAACTTGATTGCTGCTATATCATAAGCCTCTGCAGCTTCTTCTTGTGTGCCTATAAAAATTGTAATATTCTTATTAATTATGATCTATAATGATAACAAATTAACAATCACATTTAAACCCACGAGACTATTTGGAGGTAGCACATGTATGATCGGACGACGATGCAGATGCATGCACATTTATGAAAGACTAAGAAAAAAAGAAAGCTCACTGAAAGTCCCAAGATATAGATCTTTATTGCCTGCAACTCTTCCAATTCTTGCTTGCCATCGACCATGTTGATGGTGCCTGAAAATAACGTCATGTATTCTGTTAGAAATTTAGACTCAAAACATACGTACTTACTTTCCGATTAGAAAATAATATTTCTGCATTGGTGCTCCGGTTAGCAAGGCCCACCTAACCATTAACCCACATATCTATAAAGAAACTGTTGTTGATATTAATAGAACAAACCTGGTAACTCCTCGGTAAATGGAGGCTCCTCTAGAGAAACCACTACTTTTCCTATAAAATACAAAGAAGATAATAATGGTTAATATATATATATATACATATTTTCTCTCTTTTTTCTTAGTAGAATAATTAAACAATACAGTATCCATAAAGTGAGTTTATACCTTCTAAGTGAAGCAACAAACTCTTGCCTAGTCATGTTCTTCATCTCTTCCAGTTCTTTTTCATAGTTACAAATCTGAAAGCCAGAATATGAAGTTTCAAAAGGTATACAATAAAAAAAAAATTATGACAGCACCCGATTCTAAATTAGTTGTATATTTAAAGAAGACAGACAGAATAAAAAAAAAAATTAATGGCTCACCGGAAAGTTTGTAGTGGTGGTCGGACCCCAGTACTTGAGAGCTGCAAGATCGTAAGCCCTAGCTGCTTTCTCTTCTTTATCATATCCACCTGAAATATTATAACAAAATGAAACGGAAAATAATAATAATAATAATAATAATAATGATAATATATAGTACTATTTTGTAATAAAAAGAATCTTAAGAGATTCTGAGACGTTCATGCAAAATAAAGAAGGAATCTTAAGAAGTTAATAGTTAACGAGGAAGGAGTCTAAATTCCAATCTGAATTAATGATGATAAAGAAGAAGAATGTTTGTTGAGAGTAAAATAAAAATGATGATTTTAATCATATAATATATACTTATAATACAATCATAGAGTAAGTAATTAATAATAATAGAATAAATAACTTACCCAAATAAACTGCAGAGAGAAAATAATGATGATATTCGTGCATCCATGACCAGCAATCATTCCCCATATATAGAAAACCAACAAGACCAGATCAGAATCTTCATAAATATTCACTGTACATTACCAACAAAATTCTGAACCAAAAATCTAATCTTTCCCTTCAAAATATCAAGATCTGAACCCTTTCAAGTTATATTTTTTCTTCTTGGGATTTTAGTTCTTTCACAGATCTTCATTCTCCTTGGTAATAATAATAATTACCTTGCCTCCCTTTTCTACTTTGGCCTTCTCTTCTGCAGCTATTATCCCATAAATGAGCTTCATATCTACCAGTCCATCTATGCCTAAAAACAGTAAAAATATTAATATAAATCACTCGTTGAATATATATTATACATATGTGTGTGTGTAAAAGTTTCGAATTTCAAAAATTAAGTATTTTAGTATTTTTAAATATTTAAATTGTGCGTTTTGTCTTTTTTATATAAGTCTATTTAGTGCAAATCCAGATTAGTCTTACTGATGGATTATAAGAAGAAAAGAAAAGAAAATTACCTAGTGACACCTCTGTAGATGGAAGTACGTTGGCCAAAGGTATCGGCAGATTTTCTTGGTGTGGATTCAGAAAAGTGATAGTTTTTTGGGGTTAAATCAGTTTGTTGAGTAGGAGTAGGAGTAGAGGACGAAAACCCACGAAGGAAACTAGCGGCTATGGTTTTAAGTTCAGAGTCATATATCTCAGAATTGGTGTCAGTGGTTGCAGAAATAGTATTAGTCACGGGTGTTTGATCAGTTGGGAAATGACCACCCATTGACGGTGGCTGATGCGGGGTCGCTTCGGTGGTGGAACCACCAAGAAAATCCTCAAGCTTTGGTAATCCACTACTTGTAAAAATACAAAGATCAGTCACTCTACCTGCACCACTTACATCTTCTTCTTGTCTTCTATCCACAACACTAACTGGCAAAAGAGAGATGAGAAATTGTTTTGAGCATAAATATGAAAGCAAGAGAGAGATATATAGAAATAAAAGACTGGACTGGACCTGAATTTGTAGTGTTAAAAGCTTCAAAAAGACAGAACTGAGATGAATCAGAAGAAGATGATGATGGTATGTGCTGATGGTTGGAAAGAGAGAAACCAAGCCAGTTCTGAGGAGCTGAAGAAGAATCCATGTTCATCAAGTCAAAAGAAAAGCTTCGATCTTTAATTATATTGGGTTTCGTATTCTTTAATCTTTGGAAATAGAGAAAAGCAAGATAAAAAAAAAACTTATTTCTTGTTCTTCTTTTTCACACACAGAAGAGGCCTCTTAGTGAAGAGAGAGTAGAGAGAAGAGGTCATAGATATAGAAGGAAATGGAAATGGACAGAGAGAGAAAGAGTGTGTGTCTGCACAATAAACGAGGTCTTAAATTTCTCAAGGGGAAGCATAAAAAAAAAAAAACCATTGCAAGTATAATATCAATAAATAAGCTATTAAATAGAGAATTGAGTGAGAGATGGGAGAGGCACAACAAGTGGAAGCACTTTACGGTATGAGCGGGCGGTTTGTACTGACTATACCATTATCATCTATTATTAATCAATAACTTCGTGTCCGACTCACAAAGGAAAGGAAAATTTAATACTTAGCATGAATTTGTTTTTCTTTTTAAAATAAGGAAAAATTTTGAAAAGAAAAATGAAGGGAAAATAATAGGGATGAGTACGGCTGGCGATGCCCATGAACTGAACACAGATGGAATTAGATGCATTAGTGTCTATATGATTGTACCTGTCATGTCATGCACGATTTTTACAAAAAAAAAAAAAGACTCGAATGCCGATTTCCGATTGAGCTGGGATCTCAACTACTTTTTTTCACGAATATATCGCCAATAAACCAACAAAGAGTTGCCCCAACAATACAATTTGCAAAATACCATATTTATTTACGTGAAAATCCATATAAATGCTCAAAACATAAACAATTCCATATAAATGCTCGAAACATAAACAGATACGTTAAAAATAGAACTTTAGCACATATAAAGAGATGCCTTACATCTTTGACTACAAATTACCATTTCATTTGTAGTTAAACTTTAGTTTTCCGTCTAGAATCACAATATTAATAGGGATGAGTACGGTTGGAGATGCACATGAACTATACACGTTTAACTTTAGAATTATGATTGAATTAGGTGCATTAGTATCGATATGATCGCACTCATCATGTCATGCATGATTTTTGCATAAAAAAACTCGAATGCCAATCTTCTATTGAGCCGAGAACTCATGTACTTTTTTTTTTTCATGAACACATCGTTAGAATCACAATAGGGATGAGTAGGGTTGGAGATGCACATGAACACTATACACGTTTAACTTTAGAATTATGATGGAATTAGGTGCATTAGTATAGATATGATCGCACTCATCGTATCATGTACGATTTTTGCATAAAAAGACTCGAATGCCAATCTTCTATTGAGCCGAGACCTCGAGTACTTTTTTTTTTTCATGAACACATCATCAATAAACAGACAAAGAGGTGCCCCAATAACACAATTTGCAAAAATACCATATTTATTTACATGAAAATCCATATAAATGCTCGAAACATAAACAGAAATGTTAATTTAGCACATATAAAGAGATGCCTTACATCTTTGACTACTAATTACCATTTCATTTGTAGTTAAATTTTAGTTTTCTGTCTAGAATCACAACATTCTTTTTAATTTGAAAAACATAAGAAGTATTTATAAACACTTATTCCATCTTATGTTTTTTAAAGGTATGGCGACCACTTTTTTCTTCATGTATTCACTGATAATGTTTTTTAGCCTATTATCTAGCTTTGGTGCTAGGCCTGCCAATTAGTCCAGTGATAGTTGTGAATTATAAATATATTTCTTAGGCGTTTATTTGAGTAAATTTGGTATTATTTGAGTTGTTTTATAATTAAATATTTCAACTTTGTATTTTGAGGTCTAAATATGAATTTTGGTGTCTTTTAGATCTTATTTGAAGCAAGAAAGAAGTTTGATGAAGAAAGGAGGAAAAATGAAGCAAGAAGGCAAGAGAAGAAGATAATTTCAGCTAAAAGTGAAGCATCACTCGGCTGAGTGAGCTGGTCACTCGACTGAGTGACCAGTCCACTCTTCTGAGTGATGTTTGCACTCATCCAAAGGCAAACTGTCACTCACCCAAGTTGTTCCTTTCTTTTCTTCAGCAACTTTTCACTCTTCAAAGTGATTTTCATCACTCTTCCGAGTGACATAAGAAGAAACACAATTTTTAGCTTCCTAATTGGGTAAAACTCTAATTCAACAAGGACTAGAAAGTTTATTAAGGTCCAAACTTCTCATTTGAAGCCTATAAAAGGAGGTCCAAGGCACCAACGAAAATGTGAGTAGAAAAGATAGCTAGAAAAAGTCTCTCAATTACAATTTTTCTTTGTTTAGTTTTAGTTTTTCTTTAGTTATTTGTACATTAATTTTAGCTTAATTTTCTTATTTTCTTAGTTTACAATTCTCTTAAAGACTCAAGCTTTCTATTGAAATCATTAAGAGTAAAATTTGAAGCTTCATGAGTATTGTATCTCTTTACTTTAATCTTTCTTTAATTTTCATCATGTTTGGTAAGTAGTTTTTCTTCTTTTGCTAATGAAAACTTGAACCCTTATATTTTCATTATAATGACTTTAGTTTGAGTTTAATTTCAATGCAAATTTGATTATTTCTTAGTTTTGAGCACATTCTTATCTTTGGTTGTTATCAAATTAATGATTGACTTATTTTAATTAATGGTTGATGATTGATTTATGCATGACTATTGATATGCATGTTCTTAGATTAATTTAACTTCTTTTGACTCTTGATTGTCTCCTCTTAAGTCCTTAACTTCTCTTCTTGAATTTTAAACTTTTCCTCTTGACTTGTAAATATAGCCTCCCACTCTTCTCTTTCAGCTCAAAATTTATTATCATTACGCATCGGCAAGTCAAGAAGAAATTGATTTTTGAATTTCCTAGCCTCTTTTGAATATTGCAATTCTTGATTCTCTCTATTCAATTCTTACATTTGTGCTCTCAAAATCATGAAAAATCATACTCTTGAACAAAGGATGGTGATGAATAAGGATTTAGTGAATGTTCATGTGAGAACTTCGTTTTTCTCATCAAATCATTCAATTGCTATTGTAAAAGAAATAATTTATGATATTGGACATCATCTTGAAGAATGTCTCAAATTTTTCCTACAAAGTACAATCACCAAATAAAATAAAATAAAATAAAATAAAATTCCAGACTAACTCAATCAAAGATATTAAATAAATAATACTGTTGCTCTCCCCAGCAACGGTGCCAAAAACTTGACTAGCGTCTAGCAAGTGTACTAGATCAGCTAGTAATATAGGAAAATAAGATTAAAACCCCAAATATCGTATCTAAAGGAATATGTATTGTTAAGCAAAATATCTATATATGAATTAAATTAATTTGAAATTATTTTCCAAGTTTTTTATCAAAAGACAATAACTAAACTAAAATAAAACAATTAAACAAAATACAAACTAAAATTAAACTAACATGAATTAAAAATAAAACAATAACTGAAATTCTCTTATTAAATGAACTATCCACCTCAATTTTTATTGCAATGACTTAATAACAGCAGTAACACAAGCGATTATGAAAAAAACTAGACAAATAAAGTCAGATATCCCATGCAAGACCATCATTATAAGCATTAAACATTCTTGTTAGGAATAATTCAACACTTAACATAAAGATCCAGTTTTAAACTCCTAGATATCCATTAAACTCTTTTATAAGCAAACTTAACTTCAACATATTCTTAGTTCAGCTCTTCTTAATCTTAATTCACTCTTACCAAAACATAATTACATCTAACTTAGAATATAATCATGCATTAATACTAAAGTGTGCTAGTAAGGCATGCTAAAGGATTTTGAATTATTAGTTTTAACAAGCTAAGGTATAATAAATTTTGGATTTTATTGAGTTTGTAGTGTAAATTTGTATTTCTCAATCAATAAAATTGTGAGTGTATATTTGGATATTAAAATCAAATTTAGGCAATTAATATTGCCGACAAGGAGGCTTTTTGTTTAAATTGAGCTTTGACAATATCGGATTTTATGTTTATATAATATTTAATAATATTTTCATGTTTTCTGTTGTTTAAAAAAAAAACTGTAATTGGTTTAAATGGTTGAATTGGTAATAAGATGTTTTGGTCTTGTGTTCAATACTTAAAATTACATTCTTTGATTGACAAGTATTTTATATTGTAGTGATAAAATACATTTATTTTGATATTTTAATAAATTTAATGGTATGTGTCCAAAACAATAAATTTAATGGTAAATAATATTTTTTTAAAAAAAATTAATGGTAAAACGAGTTTTTTTTTTTTTTTTTGGGATGTTTATTGGTAAAAAATACCTCTCCGTATTCTAAAAGAACTCAAAAACTAAAACCCTCATTTCAATTTCTCCCATATCGCCCAAATCTCTCAAAATTAAAATTGCGAAATCTCTCCAGTTCCGGTTGCCAAAGTCGAGCAGCAGCATCATGCCATCTCCATCCTCAATCGAACTCTCTCTCTCTGCTTCTCCTTCCATCTGAACTCGCCGTTCGCTTATCTCTGGTCGCCGTTCTCATTGGTAAGTCAATGGTTCTTCATTTTCAGTTTACTTATTTTTTTTAGTTCAATTCTGGATTTGATTTTTGATTTCTGTTCGTTCTTCAATCTCAACTTTTGATTCTTTAATTCAACCTTTGATTTTGATTTTTTTCTCTCTTCCTATACGCGTATTTTTGTTTTAGGAGTTTTTGGTCAGTAGATGCTTGAAATTATTCACAATAGTTAACTGTAATTTAACATTTCAAGTGTCACCGTAGCTTCTATTTTTTTTCCATGATTCCATCTCTCTTAAAGTTTTATTTTGATTTTTATATTAAAAAGAAACAAGGACAAGAAACATAGATTGTTGTACGCTGAATCTCAGAATACCACTCTGCGATTATATTCCTGTAACCGTAGTCCATCCGTAGTTGTGGTTAGTCAGGTTATTTAGTTGTACTTTTTTATTTCCCCAATTGCTATTGTTATGTCCTTTTATGTTCTTGTAATTACTATGCACTTGCATTTGAATTTCTTTCTTATTTTTAGTTAATAACTTTGAGATTTGTGTTAAAAATTGTTCCAGACTTCATAAACTGTTAGCACATCTATACATGTAGCAGCATTCAGATTTCTGGGATTGAGTTTTTAAATTAGCATCTTCCATGTAGGTTTGATTGATGGAATGATAGCCTGATTTTGGTTCCATGATGCTAATATTTGACTGAGGGGAAGGACATGTGATTTGGCAGTATAAAAAGCTTGTGGTGAAATTTTTAATTTGCAATATGCTTTTCCAAAATTCTGAAAGCTTTACATTTCCAAGCAATTATTGTCCATATCATTTGGCTATCACTTTGATATGGAGGATGTAATAGCATAATCATTTTTCAAAGAGATATGGGAGATAGCTAGGTTTTTGGCTGGACTTGATTGAGTATAATGATGGAATGGAAAACTATGACTGCTTATGTGGCTTACACTGGTTTTTAGCTTTTTGTTAGATTGGATTTTCTACCAAATGGAGTCTACAGCTGAAGCAGAGTATGCTGCATTTGAAGAAACCTGTTATCTCCATTTGATTTGCTTCTAAACCTTCCTGATAGGAAAAACCCTAATTCAATCTTTCTGTTACACTGAACGACTATTCAAGACTAATGTAATGGCCCTGGCATTTATTTATAGCCTGCAAAATTTATGGCCTTTGTCAATATTCAAGTTTGATGATTTGAGAGCATCCAATGAGTTAGTTAGCAAACTATCCATACCTGAAGATACAAAGAGATTTGTTTATGCTGTTCGTGATCCTGAATCTCAATCTATCATTTACATACTTTCTGTACAAAATTTGTCCGAGAGATCAGCTACTGATGCTGAGTGTCTTATTAGGGAGATTCGACCTAAAGCTGTTGTGGTTCAGGTTTCTCATGCTGAAATTAGTGAATTTCTATCAGAAAATGTAGACGAACCACTTCCTACTTCTTCATTTGAAGTGCTTAAAAGATGTCTTGTTGATAAGATCAATAAGGAAAAATATGAAAATATAGCTGGAAACTTGGTTTTGAAGGAAGTGTTTGGGATTGGTTTTTATGGTCATATCATGGATGCTCAGAAGGTGGCTAAAGAGGTCGGTTCATCCTTTTTTCTGCTTGAAACACCAGTTTTTCAAACATCTTCCATGGATGATTCTTCTGCTGAAGTTGATTTGAGGAGCAGGGTTCATGGTTTTGCAAGTAGTTTGGTTCCGCATACCGTAGGTTCAGTTGCTTCATCAAGTTCAAGGAGATTTTGTGTTACCGATGATGTTCAATTGTGGATGGTGAAGTTATTGTCTTCATATATGGATGCATCTATGAGGAACTTAGGTCCTTCAAGTTCTGTATCAGAGGCAGAATTAAAAGAAATTCACCCAGGAATCACATTTCAGGTGCCACCATTTGCGCAATCTATTTTTCCCTTACTCATGGATTTGCATAATATATTTGTTGATCTTCCATTAATGGGAAGGGCTCTAGCTGCTTCTCAGAAGATGCTTTATGATGTAAGCAGAGGGGAAATTGTGGACACCCGACTTATATCTCAAGTTTATACATTTCGAGTTGCGGTTGAGGGGCTGAGAATTGCTCTGAATAATGCTGGTCGGTTACCAATCCAAAGCATGAGGAAGTCTGACAAAAGTAAGGTTATGTTTTCAGAGCTTTCAGTTGAAGACAAGTCAAGTGCACTCTTTGCTCAGGTCCTTCAAACTCAGACTAGGAAGTTCAAGACTGTAGTAGCTTTAGTAGATAGTAGTGGGTTAGCTGGTCTCAGGAAACACTGGGAGACTTCTGTGCCTCCAGAGGTTATGGATTTAGTTGGCCAGCTTGTCACTTGTTATGATGAGGATGGGGATTCAAATCAAGCAGACAAGAAGTGGCTATTTTCTAAAAACCCTATGATGGCAGTTGGAGCTGGAGCAACAGCAGTTTTAGGAGCTTCATCTCTATCGAAAGTGGTTCCTACATCAACATTATTTAAGGCTATAACGTTTAAATTACCTTCTACTTTTCATTTTGTGTTAAGTCAAACCCAAAAGGCATTGGCTATTGCTCTAAGCAAGACGCTTGGTACATCAAAAGTGGTTGCCCCAGCATTGGCAAATTCTGGAGCCAATACATCTATCCTAAAAGCAGCTGCTTCTGCTGAGAAGATCCGAACAGTTATACACAGTGTTATAGCGTCTGCTGAGAAGACCAGCTTTTCAGCAATGAGAACTGCATTCTATGAGATTATGAGAAAACGGCGGGTACAGCACATTGGATTCCTACCGTGGGCAACATTTGGTGGCAGCATTGTCACTTGCTCAGGGTTACTTGTGTATGGAGATGGAATTGAATGTGCTGTTGAATCACTTCCTGCAGCGCCATCAATTGCAAATTTGGGGCGTGGAATTCAAAATTTGCATCAGGCATCTCAAACAGTGGGCCAGACAGATGGCACAAGAATACAAAAATCCATAGAATCATTGATGTACAGGTTAAGAAAAGTAAAGATTCAATAAAGTATGACACTTCTGTTGCCTTAATGATAGCTTGTGCTTTATAGAGTGATTTCCCCTGATACAAAGAATTCTTCTGTACATGAAGTGTAGATAGGGTTATTTGTATCATCACAGATGATAATCTTTTGATTCTTTCTTTGAGGTTGATTTACTGTGTCCACTTTATGCAATGAAGTGAACTTTTCATAGTTCCTTTCCTCTAGCATCATGAAATTTTTAAACCCAATATCTTCCTTTTATTTTCTTTCTTTCTATAACATATATTCTAAATTATATAAATATCTCATAATTTATTAAGTCTTTTTAAAGTTACATGGTTCTTATTGATAGAACTACAAGACAATTGATTTTTAGCGACCAAAATTTAGCAAGGGATGGAAATCCATCGTTACAGATATACTAATAATGAAGGGATTTTAACCCGGTCGTTAAATCTCAAGTTCTACTGTTATTTTCAAATGAGTGTTATTTTCAGATCAGCATGCTAATATACTCTGATTGGAGTGATTGAAGTTATATTGGTTACTGCCATCAAATTGCATCTTGCAACAGATTCTATAAATATGCTGGGACCTACTGCAAGACACTGCCTCAATAATGTAAGTACATCTTCCATTCCCTTCTGTCCTTGGATTTTTTCAATTCTAGTAGTCCATTCTGTGATTGCACCATCTAATGCAAGACACTGCAAGCAATCTAATAGTCTTTCAAAGTGCATATGTGATGCCAAGGAACCAGCTGAATCGGGTTTTGGATGCTGAATCGGGACCTGACTGGTCAACAAAATTGACTAGTTTTGATTATGAACCAGCTGCTGCTGCAAGCATAGGCCAGGTTAATATTTGAGGTAAATATATATTTGAAATAATATTTGTTTCTTCCTTTTTCCGTTTTCATGGCACTGACCTGTAATCACATGAGGATATTCCTATGCTTCTTTAGTTTCTCTTCCTATTTTCTGTATACAAATAAAATTTAATGCTTGTGAGAGTTTCTGCAGACAATCCTGGAATGAGACCTCCAATTGCAGTTTGTCCCAGTTATACTGTTTGCATCTTGTACATGCGCAGGTACATGCTCATTTGGAATTAGCTTTATGTACTTGAAATAGTTTCTATAACGTTTTGCTTCAAAGAAGGGATAAAGGCAGATTATATGAATTTGGCAGCCTTGAAATTTCTTGTTATCACCCATGCTTTAAAGTTCTAGTGGAGTGAATTTTTCTGAAAATTGTAATGATTCATTGGAATTGCTTTGAAATTGTTGTTCAACATGGAAGGTACTATTGAATATCACGGATGAAACCAATTTAGTTAAACACTCTAATCTTTCTTGTCCTGTTGAGATTTTGAAAGAGCAATTCTACCCTTTTCAGCACATGGGCATAGAAAGAATAGGCTAAACTTATTCTACATCTTCATTCTTTTGCTTTTCGTTTGCTATAATGAAGCTCATTTTGGCATTCATACTGGTTTTATGTTCTGCTCCTCCTGCACCAGTCTCTTTTAATAATATTGAAAGTCGGTTGCTGAACTTGCATCTGTCCCCTTCATATATTATTTGTATGTTTTTGTATCACTTGCAGGATGCTAAGGGAAATGATGTAAATCTTGGTATTTTCGGAGGAAAAGTCTTGTTAATAGTTAATGTTACCTCAAAATGGTACCCCATCTCCTTTTCTCCCTTTTGTTTTCCTATGATTAAGTTTGGACTGAAAATTTTTTATTTAGAGGGTAGGCAATTGCTTTCTGTATAGCAGACACTATAAATTACTTAGTTATCGGTTAAGCATCTCATATACCATAGCATATTCATATTCTTTTACTCTCTCCTTCATTGGCCATCTTTGTTTAGTTTAACTGGAAGATTTATTTGACTATGTTCCTTATTATTGGTTGTTTGTGCAGCAGTATGACCAACTCAAATTATACAGAACTGAAATCAGGGTTAGCAAGTCATAATTGCTCAGGCATTTTTTGGATGAGAAAATTATACTGTGTAGTTTTATCCAAATTTTCAAGGTGACTATAAGTTTTATTAATTGTTGGACTATGTTCATGCTTATTTTTACTCGTTAATAAATAGGAGCAATCTTTAATTATTTCCTCACGGCTATTTAGTGAAAAGCCTAAATGTCTCTAGTCAATTCTTAGGAAATTAATTATTTTCGACTTTTACTTTCTTTCCTTATTATTAGTTTGCTTTTCTGTGGGTTAAAAATCTGAATATTGGACTGTTGTATCTGCTGTTTTTGAAGGCAAACCCAAGCTAGGATTCTATTGCTTCCAGTGCTATTGATTCTAGCATCAATAACAAGGTCAGTATGTATTTTTTTAAAGGTTCATTTTCTTGATTCTGAAGTGATTGCAACTGTTGAGCGCTCGATTTTGAATTTGGTATCAAATGTGCTTTATAGGATTTTGCGGCTTGATTTGTAATTTGTATCAGGAAGTTATATTAGCAAAGGTGAGAATGAGGATAACATCAAATAAATTAAAGTTAGGTTGGTGTGGACCAGCAAAGTGACGAGTATGACTGCTAATCTAGTTGATTATCAATTATCAGATATTTTACGCATATAAAGACTGAGTAGGCTAGGCTAGAAACTGATTGCCGATTGCTATGACATGATCAAATAAAAAAAGGGAAAATCTGTGCTGCTGAATTTTTTCTAGTTATTAATGAGGCTCGTATTTTTATTTGTCTTAGTTGTTGCATTTGCTTGTTGATGAAGTGAACTCCAGTTTCCATGTTATCAATTTGGCACCTTGCATATATTTTTTTTCAGTCTAATTTCAACATAATTAAATTCTGTCCGGATGTTTTTTTATCTTCTAATTGCTATGTGATTGGGCAGTCAAGTATATGCATTATGCGGGTCATGGAAAGCTGCTGCTTTTTTTTTCATACTAATATAGCCACAGGTTAATTTGAGCAAGCTTGTCAAATCTCCCATCTCTTTGGTGTGAACTTGCGTTTATTGAATCGTATCATGCTTAAGTTCATGTGAACAACTAGCTTGTGGTCGTCTTGCTTAAATCCATGTATGTAAATAATGAGCTTTACTTTCATGCGAGTGAAGTTTAACTGTTATTTTTAACCTTTTCCTTAGAACTCCTTTTATTATTATTATTATTATTTTTTTGGCATATTTTGAAGTGTATATGCAATTACATCGGTTGGATTTTGAATTTGTTTGATGTAAATAATATTTCAAATTAACAATATTAAATTTTTTTTGTCATTTGAATTACTGTCTTTTTGGGCATGAATATTAATTATAAATTTTACAGGTCTTCAAAAAAAATGGATAATGAGGTTATGATTGGACAATGAAGATGGTAGGTTTACCATGCATTCTTCTCATGATTCGTTTGGATAGAAATTAGTATTGATAGGGGATATTTTCTCAAATAAAATATGACAAATAGAATGCCGTACAGTTTGAAAATATTGGTATGTTTTGTAACTAGTTTTTTGCAATATATGAAAATACTATTTATTTTATTTTCAGATGTATGTATGTGTGATGTGAACAGGTAATATTTAAATGACATGATTTATATTAATCAATTAAATGAGGCATCTAACCATTGGAATTTACTTTGCTAAAAGTGAAAAAGACATAATAAACGAAGGGAAAATTTGAGGTGCTAAGAGAAATTTTTAATGATTGGATTTGCTTTTGCTAAATGTGAAATAAAATCACTAAAAAAAGAAAAATCCGATCGCTAAAATGGAATTTCTACTATTGGAATTTTTTCGGTCGTTAACAATTTTTAACGATTGGTTTTGAATATGGTTGTCTACTTTTACTCGAGGGCTGTCAACGAACAAGTTTTTTTGGTTATTGTAGGCTTTCAACAACTGAATTTATGAATTTTCCTTCGTTGAAAAGCATTTTCTTGTGGAGATAGAACTTTAGCATACGTTGAGAAAATAAAAAAATATAACTTCCCAAAATACATATGAATATGTCAAAAATAAAACTTAAGTATTGCTTGACATTTTTAAGACAGGAATAGCTCGGCCGAGGTTGTCCTTTTCTTGTGTGCCGCAGGTTCCTAGAGTTGATCTGTGGAGGGATGTCCCGAAGGAGAACAAAGAACCATCAAAGAATGGATGCGTCGGATGCCTTGAGCTCGTTTAAGAGCCCCGAGCAGGAGATATACATGATTGTTTCAGAGCCGTGAGCAGGAGATGTGAAAGGAAAAGAAAGGAAGAGAAAAGAAGTGCAGCACAGGGACTTCTCAAGTGGCGAAAAAGAATAATGAGGAAGGAAAAAGAGGGGTGCAACATGAGCACTTTCCAAAAAATCACCTATCTTATTAGTACTGTTATTGCCCAAACATATTCGATTTTGGAGTTACGATGGGATCCAATCCATTAGTGTTGGTATGATTGCACCGGTCATGTCATGACCGATTTTTGCACATAATGACTTCTTGTGCACATAATCCACAACTAACAAGAGTTGCCCCAATAATAGAATTCCCATATTCATTTACTAGAAAATGCTCAAAACACATGAATGTCGCACATGAAAATTCGTATAGCTACTTGAATCGAATAATACTAGTAATTGCATATAAAAAAAATATATCAATACCTAAGATTAAGATACTGAATTACAAAACACCTAGAAATAAAGCAAGTGGAAAGAAAAATATTTTATTTAAGAAAAAAATTATATTTTAGTCTTTGTATTTTAACAATTTTATATATTTGGTTCTTATATTTTTAAAACTATATATTGAGCTCCGAACTTTTCAAGGAGAACAAATTAAGTCCAAAATGAAAGATACAAACGATAGTGTAACACACGTTTGGTTAAAGTTGCGTGTATTTTAACGGAACGTTATTATTTTTAACGTCCGTTTGTACTTAATATATTATAATAAATAAGTTCAGAAATTTACTATATAATTTTGAAAGCATAATAATTTAATGTATAAATATATAAAATTTGAGGGATTCGATGTATAATTTTGAAAGTATAAAAGCTTTAAAATTTAAGGATTGAATTATTGGTTTTTCCTTTATTTAATTTATGAATCGGAAAGATCCTTGCTGCTCCCGCGGATCACTGGAGGTTGTCTAACTCATGTGCACGAAAGAGTACAATGGCGAATCATAAGCTTTGATCAGCGACAAATATGACTCATGCATAAACTAATATATATATATATATATATATATATATTTTGGTCTAAACTAATTATTATTTTTAATACTACATTTTACTGTATAAGCTTCCACATGATATCTGTCCCAAGACAACTTCTGCATTGGAAATATTTTCTTTCTTCATTACTGTCTCTATCATGTCTGCATCAAAACCCTACTTGGCTTCTTAAACAACTTACCATCAAATTAGCAGAAAACTGTATTTTATTACTGTGAAAATTTATTAATCAATATCTAATTCTTTAAGCATATGATAACCAAATTATCCTACCGAAATTCTCTAAGCTACCGTCTAAATATTACTCATTTCATTCTTTTTTATTAGTCACTTTTATTATTTTCATTAATATTGAAAAATAATAAATAGACTTAAATTAATATTAAATTACGTGATCAATACTAAATTATCAAATCTGATTAGGTCTAACTTTATTGGAAAATAAAAATAAATTAAATTATATTAAAAATTTAAAAGTGACAGATAAATAAAATATAAATTTTATTCAAAAATAACAAATAAAAAAAACGGAAGAACTACAAGCAACGCAACAGTAAACATTACATTATTAATGGGCATTGGTATTAGCCGTTGCCCGGCATTAATATGGCCTTATTGATTTAATATTGCATGGTCAAATACTATATGAAACAAGACTATCACTACCATGAGATATGCTCAAAAACTCTTGTACATTTAAATTATTTTTTCTTTATTTTTTTTCCTAATTTGGCTGTCGGAATTTCTCTTAACGAAAAAAACAATACCTTAACTAATAGTTCAGATAAGATGAGCATCTAAGCTGATACATCTAATCAGCTTGGGACATGGAATCATACTCACATAGTGTTCGGTTACGTCATAGTGTTTTGACAAGATACAAGCCAATACACTTTAGGAGGCAAAAATCATATTCTAACAAGAGAATCCAAATTTGAAAAATCTTGACATATCATGAGAAAATAATTATTTCGTCATTTTCTTCCTATGCTTATATTATTTAAGAAAGATAGAGATTTTTCTTAACGAGGACTAAATCTACTTCAAATCTCCTAAGCAGATATAAATAAAGTAAGAGTCAAGTACTGATTTGACAGTTAAAATTTCCGTAATCAAAAAATTCTGACCGATTTTTATATGAATTTTTCAGATGACTTGTTGGTGATGAAAGACTCAGGAATTTGCTGGCCAAATCATCACTTTCCATAATAATAAAATTTGCCAATTCTTTTAAGTGATTGGAGTTGCTGACGGTCACTAATATACAAAGAATTATAAATGCTGGAAAGAGAAATTAAAGTCAATTACTTCCCTCATTTTTAAATCATTATTTTTCACTATATTAATTTGCTGCCTCTTCACCCTTTACGCTTTCTTCTGTGTCTCCCTCATAAAAATTTTCTTCTTGTTATTGTTCTTTGTTTTTGTTCTTGTTTTTAGCCATGATTACAGGTAAGGACATATATGATGTTCTTGCAGCAATTGTGCCTCTATATGTTGCTATGATACTAGCCTATGGCTCAGTTCGTTGGTGGAAAATCTTTACACCAGATCAATGCTCAGGAATTAACAGATTCGTAGCAGTTTTTGCTGTTCCATTACTCTCTTTTCATTTCATATCTTCAAACGATCCATACGCCATGAACTACCGTTTCATAGCTGCTGATTCTCTGCAAAAACTAGTCATTCTTGTTGCTCTCTTTCTCTGGCAAGCTTTTAGCAAACGTGGTAGTCTTGAATGGATGATCACTATTTTCTCTCTATCTACTCTCCCTAACACTCTTGTTATGGGCATTCCTTTATTAAAAGCTATGTATGGAGACTTCTCAGGCAGTCTTATGGTTCAAATTGTGGTCTTACAGAGTGTGATTTGGTACACTCTTATGCTATTCATGTTCGAATATAGAGGTGCTAAGTTACTAATCTCCGACCAGTTCCCCGAAACAGCAGGTTCGATTACATCTTTTCGAGTTGATTCTGATGTTGTTTCGCTCAATGGGCGAGAATTGTTGCAAGCAGATGCTGAGATAGGCGATGATGGGAAGTTACATGTTGTGGTGAAAAGATCTACAGCTTCATCAATGGTGTCTTCTATGAATAAATCACAAGGGTTGAATTCAATAACTTCAATGACACCAAGAGCATCAAATCTTACTGGGGTAGAGATCTATTCAGTGCAATCATCAAGAGAGCCAACACCAAGAGCTTCAAGTTTTAATCAAACAGATTTCTATGCAATGTTTGCTAGCAAAACAGCAAGTCCAAAACATGGGTATACAAACAGTTTTCAAGATGTTTATTCATTGCAATCATCAAAAGGAGCAACACCAAGAACATCAAATTTTGATGAAGAAACGTTAAGGATGGGGAAGAAAAAAAGAGGAGGAAGAAGTATGAGTGGTGAGTTGTTTAACAATAATAATAATAACAATTATCCTCCTCCAAATCCAATGTTTTCAGGGTCTACTAGTGGTGGTGGGAACAAGAAGAAAGACATTAGCAATGGAAATGGAATTAATCCTAATAAGGAACTTCATATGTTTGTTTGGAGTTCAAGTGCTTCTCCAAATTCTGAAGGCAATCTTAGACATGCTGTGAATAGAGCTGCTTCTACTGACTTTGGAGCCATTGATTCCTCCAAAGTCTGTGTTCAACACGAAAATGCTGCTTCAAGAGGTATGTATATATTCATTCTATCAGTTTTTCTATCTATAAGGTGGTGGCCTGATGGTGATGTAAGTTAGGTTAGGAATGAGAGATCTCAGTATCAATTCACAACACCTCCCATGGGAAGGAGTAAGGAACCTTAACCTACAACGACGTTCCGAATCCGGATTTAGTCGGTCCAGTGAAATTCGGATACTGGATGATTAATGCCAAAAAAAAAATATTATATCAGTTTTTCTCATCAGGTTCACATGAAATAAATCAATTAAAAACTGTCATGTATGAAAAAAAATCACCTTTATACGTGGTTATTGAATTTTTCATTAACAAAGCGAATGATATATTGACACATAATAGGATTAGCAACCACTCACCTACCACTTCAATTTCTTTAATAATATGTGTCGTTTCTTTATTGGTTTGATTTATAATTAAAGTTTGCTGTTAAATGCAGCGATGAGGCAATTGAACGACAATACGAATCCAGGTGCAAAAATGAACGGAGAAAATGAGATGGAAACGGTGTATGGAACAAAATTTGCAGCAAATGGTTCACCAATGAGTTGCCAGAAGAAGATGGATGTAGAAAGAAATGGAGTCAAAAAGCACCAAATGCCTCCAGCAAGTGTAATGACCAGACTCATTCTAATCATGGTTTGGAGAAAGCTTATAAGAAACCCTAACACTTATTCAAGCCCTTATTGGGGTTGTTTGGTCACTCATTTCCTTCAGGTAATTCATGAATTTTTTTCACAATATCAATCTTTTTGAAATGGTTAAAAAATGCTACTTAATTTTTTTTTATTTTTAAATTTTCAAAATATAAAAATTTTATCTCTATACTTTTAAAATGAATTCGTAACTTGTCGAAACACACATATTGTACTCCTAAAATAAAAAACGTGTATCATTATATGATTATTTACGTACAAAATAAAATAATTAAAAATTTTCCTAGAAAAAATTACTTTAACCCTAAAATCAATAATAGAATGTTGCACTTATATTATGAAAATTAATTTTTCTTTTTTATTTTTTTACATTTTATTACTGGCTGATTTAAAAAGAAAAGAATCATCATTAAATATTTCTAGGTAAATGTTATCTATATATATTGGTATATAAAATTCAATTAAATGGTGAAGCTAATTAAAATTACAATTTGATTGTAGGTGGAACATACAGCTGCCGACAATAGTAAGTGGATCTATTTCAATATTATCAGATGCAGGTCTTGGGATGGCCATGTTCAGTTTAGGTATTTTTCTATAAACTTAGACTTTAATTAGCAATTAATTAATTTGGGTTGGGTCAAAATTTAACTGTAGTTTAAAAAATAATTAAACAGGTTTGTTCATGGCTCTACAACCCAAAATCATAGCTTGTGGAAAATCTGTGGCAACTTTTGCTATGGCTGTGAGATTTTTGACTGGTCCTGCTGTGATTGCTGCTACCTCTATTGCCATTGGACTTAGGGCCCCTCTTCTTCATGTCGCCATTGTTCAGGTTAATCTATATTTTGCTTTTCCTTGTTTTAGGTGTGCAGTGCACAGACGTGCTGTACGTTACGGCACGGTCCGATCGAATGACTAATGTATATTAATTATCTTGATCATTCGATCGCGCACACTGTATACAAGTATATTAATGGTACTTTGTGTTTGCAGGCTGCTCTTCCCCAAGGGATTGTTCCATTTGTTTTTGCTAAGGAATACAATGTGCATGCAGACATACTCAGCACAGCGTAAGTTATTTATAACTCAAGTGTGTATATCTGAATAATTCGAATAGTAATCCTATAGGTGATTGGACTATTTAGATACATATGAATCGAATTATTACTTTAAATCGAGTCTAAATATATATATATTTTTAAATAAATTAATAATATGAACTAATTTGTATTTTCTTATTATTATTTTGCAGGGTTATATTCGGAATGTTGATTGCCTTGCCAATTACAATACTTTATTATGTACTACTAGGGCTTTGACTTCATGTAATGTAAGAACAAAGGGAAAGAGAGACAGAATACAGAGTTTAGTAATTGTAAATCCAAAGTCAGGCTCATGAAATTTAGTGCTTTTAGGCATTGGAACTGCTGAATACAGAGAGACTCATTAACTGCATAATCTTCTGCTTCGCATGTGACTTCCTATGACTAGTTAGGCCAATTATTATTATTATTATTATTATTATTTTGAAACTATACTTCTACATTATTGAACCCATGTAGGGTAGGTATCTGACTTAGATTTAGCTGTATTAGAAAAATTTTATTTCTAATTTTCTCTTTTATTAATTAGAGATTTGTTAGTTTAACTTTGAAAATTTGAAAAAACACAAATTTTTCACATTATATTATGTACTTTTTTTTTTTTAAGTTTATGACATTCAATTCCATATTTTTGAATCACTCACATTAAATTTAATTTAGATAATACTGAATTGAAACGCACGCGTTATTAATTTTGTATAAAGTTAATTTAAAATAATTGAAAAACCCATCAAGATAAAAAAAAATGAAAAAAATCAACTCATTAATTTTTTACATATTTAAAATATATTGTTTTCAATTTTTTTATACCAATCATTTTAAATTGACTTCATACAAAATTAAAAAATTGTACTTTTCAATTTAATTAATTGCATTTGAATTGAATCTAATGTAAATAATAATATAAAAAATACAAATATTCAATATCAATTTTTTAAAAATGCAGAAATCTAATCTAAAAAAAGGTTAAAGTTAGGACTCCTAAGAGCATTTTTTTTTTTTTTAAATTATCATTCAAATGATTAGTGCTTTGAGAAATATTATTAAAGTTGATAATAACATGATCTAAAAATATATTAACTCCAATATTTTATCAAATGTATCAATAGATATAAGCAAAATACAAAAAAAAAAAAAGTGAATAAATCTTTAATATCTTTAATTCAAGTCAATGGAAAACATAGAATATTAAATCTTAAATATGAAGGGTCAAAGAAATATAAATAGAAAAAAATTAAAATGTAAATTTTACTAAAATTTCTTTTTAAAAAATATATATATTCGCACTTTTAATTAAATATTGAACACCAAATCAACTGATGATGGTTTCTTTTTAACTCGTAACCATTTCTTTACATATTTATTCTAATCACACCCTTCATTTGATTGATGATTGCATATAATATAGGTGGAATCAATTATTTTAGAAATAATTTTAAACTTGTTTATTATAAAATCTTAGGGTTGGATCCAAAAAATATGTTTGATAATTTTTTTTTTGTAGAATTGGACTCTTGATAATGTGAACAGTATTTAGGATCTTATTGAACCGATTTTATTTATTTATTTTATCACATAAATATAATCCAAAAAAACTGTGCTATTGTCTTATTTTCCCACTATATGTTAATTTCTAACAGCAGACAGATTCGTAGAATCCGGAGGGAGTAAAACTAGGCATGTGAATAGATCCAAAGTCTGTATAATATATATAATTTATCTTTTATCCCAAATTCATTAATACAACTAATTCGAATTTATACTGATTAGGCTCGTAAAAAATTCGAGTTCTAATTCGAGATCTCTGTATTAATCTATCTCATCCTTTAATCTGCAGCCTAACTTATAATTAAGGTTAAAGATGCAAATTGGTTGCTAAAATTTGATAAAAAAAATGTAAATTAGATTCTAAAATTTCATTTGGTGCAATGTCATTTCTAATGTTTCAAAATTGAAGCAATTTGACTCTTAAAATAACGGTTGGCGTTCAAAGATTTGACACGTGTAACTTAAAAATTGAATCAATTTTTTTAGAGGCCAAATTGCTTAGATTTTCAAACTTCAGGTGTGACATTATACTAAATAGAATTTTAAGAAGTAAATTATCATTCTTGTCAAATATTAGGGATCAAATTGTACCTCCGGGGTATAATTAAAATAAAAAATGTGATTATGACATACAAAAACAAATTAAGAGCAGCTTCAATGTGTATTTCCAAGGTACATGTATTACACAATGCTACATGTGATTGAGTAATTAAAAATGAGAAATTGTTTATTATTAATTAATTGTATTTGAAGACAGAATTTGCCTTTGCAGCATCTCTATCCCTTTCTTCAGCTGTAAATAAAATAATCAGAAGCTCATTACCATTTTCCAAAATCTCCCTTTTAGTAGATCAGAAGCCAATTGTTTGATGTTAGATCTAATTGTGCTACAATTATTCTGTCTTTTTGCCTAACTCTTAATTACAATTAGTATTTTAATCTAATTTAGATCCATCTAGCTTTCGAGATAATCTTTTGATCAAATCATACTCAATCCACTTCTATTTTTTATGGAGCTATTTTGGACTGACTTTAATTAGTAGTAAAAAAAATGTAACAGTAAAATTATCTAAATTTTTATTAGAAGAAAATTTGATCAGATTGTATAATTTCAAGACTCCATCCTTCAATTATAAAAGGCTGCTAAAATTATACAAACTAATGCATAAAACTATACCATTCAGTTAAATTTACTTTTGACAAAATTAACGAAAATTTAAAGCTGAAAGTGCAGTTTACCTCCTGAAATTTCATAAAAAAATAACTAATCTTCTAATATTTACCTTGGTGCAATGCACCCTCTAAAATTTACAAATTAGAACAATGTCATTTTAAAACTGACGAATTCATTATTTTAACTATTTTACGTCAGTTAACTACTAACATGACATAAGTGTGACATGTCAACAGAGTTGAAATTGCCCCAATTTATAAATTTTAGGAATTAAAATGCTATTTTTAGAATATTTTAAGAGCTTTTTTGCACCTTCATTCTTACCACATGGCACTTTTTTTATCATAATTTTGATACCGCGCCAGCTAATCAACTGAAAAAAATAGTTAAAATAACGGATCCGTCAGTTTTGAAGTGATATTATCCTAATTTATAAATTTTAGGAAAAATATTGCACCAAAATAAACATTTGGAGGTTAATTATTCTTTTTTTTCATATTTCAAGAAATGAATTAATTGCACCTATGGGCAAAATTTAATAATTTTACCATTAAAAAAAGTTAACTACCGATATCTCTACACTTTTGCGACCACTCTAGGTTTTTATTGAGGATTTTGGACTCCTCTCTTTCTTTTAATCAATAACTTTTCATTAACATGCTTCTCAAAAATACATAGGTTGGTTGTTAGTGTTAGTGATTAAACAAACATGAAGACAAAGTTATTAACAGTTGTCTTATATAATAAAAGAGTCAATATATAAATTTTCTCCTAAATTATTATCATTTATCATATTTTTTCCTTAAATTAATTGTATGTTAGATTACCATATAAGTCCGTGGAAAATATCATATTATCCTTTGTAAGGATATTTGTCAATTCACAAATGAATAATTTGGCATTTTTAATTAGTTTTAAGCGATAATTTGACATTTTTAATTGTATATTGTGAAAATTCAAGTGTATAATATGATATTTTCAACAAATTCGAAAGGTAAACTAATAGACAATTAGTTTAGTCTAGTAGACAATTTATATATTATTCCTATCATAAAATGATATTTTATGTCTGTGAAAGGTTTGTATTCATGGGAAATTGGGAATGCATGTCTTTTCAAGACATCTATTCATCATGAGAATGTATGTTTCTTCAAGACATCCACTCATAAAATGTAAATTTTTTCCAAAACATACAATCATGAGAAGGTATATCTCTTCAAAATATTTATAGACTCCAAAATTTTATTTTATGTCAGATAACTTCTATTTTAGGACTCTAAAGTGTTTTTAGGAGAAATTCTTGATTTTACTGTCTTAAATTTCTACTAGGCGTTGTAAATCTTGAAGGAATATTACCATTAAATTCCCAGCAGCAAAATAATGGGTGCAATAATTCCTTACCAGTAAAAGTTCGGATTTGATAATTATAGATTCACCGTCATGCGAAGCAGTACATGTAATACAAGGACTCTCGAAAACTTCAAGCCAAGAGGTTTTCTAATTCCCTCGTTCTAGTAGGAGCATAGAGGAATATTTAGACATGCTTAGTACCTAATATTTGACAAAATATGCAATGTAAATTTTAAAGTTCCATTTGGTACAATATCACTTCCGAAATTTGAAAATCGGAGCAATTTGACCACTAAAAAAATTGATCAAATCTTTAAATGATATGTGCTTGAACGCCAACCGTTATTTATAGAGCTAAATTACTCTAATTTTAAAATATTAGAGGATAACATTACATTACATGGAACTTTAGAGTTTATATTGCACTTTTTATCAAACCTTGAGACTGATTTGCACCTTTAATCTCAAAAATAACATATTCTTTTTCGATTGGACAATGTGCATGATTAGCACCGACACACACAACACAATCATTACCTCTACGAGGATTTATGCGCTTGACGATATGCTACTTTCTCTTTGTCAAGCTTTATATCAGTGCTCAGAATTTTGATAAAATTATGGACATTGGAGCAAAGTAGGGTAAAAGAATTTGCAGAAAGATTGCAGAGATGTTAACTAGGAAGGTGAATTAGACCAGTGGTCCCAGCTTCCTAGGTTGTCCCAGAAGCTGTATTTAGAACATGATTTACAACTAATAACCCTAGCTTAAACATCTCATACTTAGCTTTTAGTTTATTCTATGCATTCTCCTCTTTCTTCTCACCCCTTAAGATTGAATGTAAAACCACTTTCTCAAAGAAAATGAGCCGTGACCGTGTGTGTTAAATAGATAGTTTTGCTTGTTCAAAATTTTATTTTGATCCCTTTCTTCTCAACTTATTTTTTAAGTTCAAAAATGAATTATATTTTTACCTCCCGAATTATAAATCCTAGCTTCGCCACGGCCATAATTGCAGGAAACCTCAAGCGAGGCAGGACGATCTCTGCCAGTATGTATGAATGTAAGTGTGTTTGCATGCATGAATGTGTATGTATGTATGATGCATGTAAGATTTTCTAATTAATTAATAAGAAAAAGACCAAAGAGTCTACACTTAAATTTTATTTTTGGAAAGTCCTCAATATTATCTATACTTTTCAAAATAAATAATATAAACAGGCATATTTTATCCACTTTGATTTTATGAAATAGGCATATTTTATCAACTAAATTATAACAAACTTTTAACATTATGTCATTAATTGTTGCATAGGAAATGGGAAAAACCACCTTATTTTGCATATTCAAAATAACCGCACCTTTTTGCCACTAAACTTTTCAAAATAGAGCGATTATACTAATATTTTTTTTAATTGATATTTGCCTTTGAACTGCTTGAAATTAAAAGATTTTACCCTTATATTTTTCAAAATAGGTGATATTTACCCCAGAACTATTTGAAATTAAAAAAATTCACCCCTATATTTTTCAAAATAGGTAATATTTGCCCCTAAATTTATTAAAATATACAATTTTACCCAAGTAAACAAAAAACTTTGACATTATGTGATTAATTGTTGGACAGGACAAGGAAAAAAATCACCCTATTTTGAGTAATTCAAGAGAAAAAATCGGTTAAAAAAAAGTTCATGAACAAAATCACCCCATTATTCCTTAGTAATAATATGTTGCATGAACAAATGGCTGACATAGTAATATAAATAGAAATAAATTAATAACATTGAAGGAAGTCCCATGCATGCAGATGACTATGCACTTAAATGACTCTATTCACCAGTTCCAATGGCCAAATAACTTGATTTTATGAGCATGACTTGGATTGACAACTTTGCATTGTTGTGTTCTCTAGCTTTTCCTTGTTGCACTTGGAAGTAAAAGGCCAAGCAGTTCATAATCAACTATTGTAATAAACAAGGCAATTAATATTCCGAAGATAACACTCTCAATATATACATAGTTCATCTACTCACAAGAGTGGCTAAAGCACAGGGTCAGTATCTCTACTGTGTTAACTAACAGTTTGCTTCAGATTCATGGTGAGCGGGATACCTGAAAATTTCTACATAGAAACTGATACAGATAATGCTCCTACTTATACAATTAGAGATCCAATAAGCCAGGAAGCTACAAATGAAAGAAGAGCAAAGTTAATGAGGAAAAAAAAAAAGAATAAATTAGTTGAAAAAAGAAATATTTACACAGACTCCCCACCATATCCATTGTGGCTATCTCCATTCTCTCTGCTCAGTCTAGATCTTAAAACAGATGATTTTCGCGGAGATGTTTTACCTGATTGTGATTTACTATTGCATATATTTAGGTATGTGTAAGCAGACATACCAGCAATAGCAGTGAATGCACCAAAAATGCTGGTTGCTCCTGGATTAGCGCCGAACAGGTAATAATTTCCAAGAAGCACGATGCAGGTTTTGAATTGACCAAGAACTACATGTGAAATGGCAGATGTCGCCCTGCAAATTAGATGAGAAAATTGATTGATAACCAAGCACTTTAACAAGCTACATCAACCAAAGTGATGCTCGATGCTTTCAACAATACAATTTATGTGTAATGCCTTGAGCATAACATTTCTTGTCGTTGAGATATAAAACAAATAACCTGAGGTAGCTTTAGAACGCATGAATAAAATAGATTAACTGATAAATGATAAATAATATTTCAATTTCATTACAATAATGTTTTAGTTTGTATTGTTTTCATTAGTGTTGAATTGTCAGCAGTTGATGTAATTATATAGCCAATCGTCATTGGATACTTGGAGTAAATTTTTTAAATATTTCAATTTGGAGAACTCAATTCAACTGTGAAATTTGTAGTTTTTACAGCTTCATGCAGGTTCTGATCCTTCAAATGGACTCAAAACAACTTATGGTTTGGATTAAGAAAATTGGCATCCCTAGTAAGAAATTTAAAAAAAAAAAAAAAAAAAAAGAAGAAAATAGATGATCTTCATCATTTGCAAGGATGCTATAGTTGCCATCTAGATTAAGCGCCAAAATCTTGGAAAGAGAAATTTATAAGAGAAATGCACCAATTTTTCATTTTCAGAAATTAATATTCATTCCCATTCTACAAACAAACTGTTGAGGACCTCAGAAAAGACGGACATCAAAAATAATTGCCATATGAAACCATTCTAAACTGGCAGCTCCAAAACCATGGAACACAAATAAAAACCAGTTTCATAAATTCTCAAAGTCATATCATTTTTAGAACAGCACTAAGTTGCCAACCTCTTTACTTCTTAAAGTATAAAAAAATAACTGTTTGCAACCAATCTTGTTTTAAGTAAATGATTACAAGTCACTCACCCAAGGGCCAATGCACCTGACCACTGAAGCAAGAACCCCAGAAAAGCAGAAACTAGAATCAGAAAAGTGTTACCAGCATTCCACTCATAGGAGAGGACACCTGGTGGATCCAAGAAAGGAATCAAAGAAGCCAGAAAGAACAAAGTGATTGGTGTTGTCTTCCACATTAACCTGTTCATAGGTTCCAGAACTAACATAAGATGCCAGAAGTAGAAAGGAGTCAAAGGAAGCTCGAAACATGAATCGTGAATGCAAGATATAGGATGCAACTTACGCCATTGCTGTCCAGTTCTCTCGCTGTTGCAAAGTGGACCAGAGAATCTTGTTGACTGCACTGGGAATTATCCATGCCAGTGCCGCACAAGCACCAAAAAGGCTGAATTGCAAATCAGTTACCGTAGCCACAGCAACACCAATGGACACAATTGTAAGTGCAACCACCTGAAAGATTTCATAGAAGGTACCATAAAGGATAGTGTCAATAAAAGCTACGATAAAGAAGGTAGCCACTCTAAGTATGGTAAATTTCATCGTGTGAATGAAAACTTGAACCATCGGCTAAGTCAGCATTTTTTTTTGCACTGAACTGACATCTCTTTATGGCCAATAGTTTAAATCTTCCAGCTAAGCAAATAAGAATAAGTGGACCTTCATCAAAAAATATCCCAGATGAATGTACAAGACTTTCTTTCAATATATCCCTGGCACTTACAAGATCAGCCACAAGAGAGGTGCTAGAAGTATCACATATAGATAATGACCCCCAAGCATTTACTACCGGTGAGTCCATTTCCATGATGAAAGCTCTTATCCCTCCACACACCCCCGCCCCCAGCCCCCAATTTGCAATACAAGGACAACATGGAATTCTAAGGCTCAAAAACTCAACTCAATGCATATCATCCTTTATTTGTTTCTCATCCCATTCATATTGCAGCTTGGATACGGTGAATCTTTTACCCTGTTACATAGTCAGTATCTATTCAAGTAAATTTAACATTGCATGTTACAGTAATCTGACAATGCTAATCCTCCTCAACCACTTTGCCACACATCACTCTTTTGCCTATATCTCATCTTATTCACTCCAGCAACTTATACATAAAATCGGCCCCTGATATCCTTATATTTGAAAGTCCATGCAGGACACGAGACATAAACAAATCATCTCCATTGACTACATCCTCAACAGGTTCCATTTTGAGCATTTGAGGAAAAAAGGATTTAGGAAAGACTTGATGGCTCTTCACAGTTAAAAATTCTGATTTTACTTCCAAATTATCCATGACTAGGAATATTATGTAATTTCCTGCGTAAAAAATAAAGCATTACATTATTCCTGGGAATTTTTTATTTCCATCAGGGAATTTATTGGCTTGCTTAATGAATCTAGGATCTTTCTCATTTAGGCACAGTAATCTCTAAAATCTATTGAACTTGGTAACTTGCACAAGCTCTGATTGATAGAATGAAGAGTATGTAATTTAGCATACTGGTGTGTCTACCATCTCTCTCTCTCCTTTCTTTCTCTTCTTTTTTTTCCATCATAATTTGCTGCCACATTACACTAATACTATTTGCAACATTCATGCAGCTCAACACATCTTTTCTTAAATCTAGGTTCAACTCTAAGCCACCACTTTACAGCAAGATCCTTAAAATACCAAATTTTCATGCCTAAGAACCATCAACCAATAGACACTTTCCCACCATTAATGCATTAATTGACAGATTCTTAATCAATTATATGTCAGTATCTCTGACCTCTCCACCAATGTACTTATACTTGTAGACCACTTTATCATCTTTCAATATATCCTTCTCTTCTCACCATTTTTATCTAATGTGACGCTTCAATGTGTTTCTTCACTACCTAAACCACAAATTATAGTTAACCAACTAGTAGCCTTGGAATGTATCCAGGGCATCTCAGTAAAATACTATCCTTCAAAAACTATAAAGCGTAAAACCAACTCTCCATCCAAAAGGGGAAACACCACACACAATATGTAACCTTCCCCTACCTATTCCAAAGCCAGAACCTCAAGCACAAAGCAATAACCATTTCATGGCTTAATATAGGTGGCATTACCATTTAACAACTCATTAATCCAAGCTGAGAATACCAAGCATCAACTTATGATTTGCGTAATGAAAAATATCCAACAAAATGATCAAATGTGGAGACTTATAATATAATGCGAAAGTGGACTTGATAAATGTGGACCAAAAGCTTACCTTAGAGAAAGAAACGCGCTTTCCAAACCATACAAATTCCAGTAAAACAATTGAAGGCGTAACGATGATCTTAGCCATCTGATAGAAACCCACACTGAAATGCACAACATTGGATCCAAAATGTCAAACAGGATATATAATTTGAAGATAATAGGTGTAACATATCTAACCTGTTGTACTTCAAGCTGAGATTTGCAAGGCCAGTGGAAAGAGACATAACAAAACCAAGAGTAAATAAGGATAAAAGATTTGTTTTTGAAGGAGGAGGTGTAGGCAGCAAAGAAAAGGTTTTCAAAATGGCCATCAATACCCAGCTTGTCACATAATGAATAAAACTTAGGCATATAGGGAAATGAAATCCAACTCCTTGAAGAACCTGAAGCAAACAAAGAGAGTAATAAATAACAGATGAGAAGCCAAAATTTCAACAGTTAGAAAATAAAAGATAAATAGATGTGACATCCAAAAGAATTACCCATTTGTTCATGAAAATAATACTAATAGCAACAATAAAATTAAATGTTAGAGCAACGACTGGATGGCATAAACGTTGTTCTTGCCGCTTGTCACTGTCAGAAAAGCGAAATTTATTGAACAAAGAGGAACGTACTTCTTCCAAAGCTCTTCCTGAATCAATGAACCCAGAAAATATTAGATTAGAAAAAAAAAAAAAAAAAGAAGCTTTCAGCTAGTGCGGACTACCAACCAATAAATAAATCAAGGAGAGTCGAAATAATTGAAAAAATAAAGCACAAAATATATTTTTTTTATTTTCAGGTAGAGGAAAATATAACTAAAGAAAACACAGGAATGCCCAACCATAAGCATAAAGAAGCAATTTTTATATTTGTACGGAGGCAACAAATTAAAAACATAGAAAAAGGAATGTCATTTTCAAGCTGATGAGAAACGCAATTCAAAAATTAGAGAAATCAAACAATCTGAGAGAGACATATTACATGCAATTAGATACTCCAAATTCTAATGAAACCCCAAATAAAAAAAAATCAAAAAAATTACCCAAATTTACCTCTTTCCCCAGCATCACTGTCTTTGCGTTTGAGTATCTTTCTCACATCTTTTCTGACCAAGAAATTCAGAATCTCATGGCTAAACAGCATATCTCTCACTCTTTTACTCTGGAGCTTGTGAAGTGGAAATAAAATTCGAACTTGAAATTTGGGGAGAAGAGGAAAGAAACAGAGAAGGAGAGAGCGACAACTGAGAAAAAGCAGGCGATGTTAGCGGAAACGTGAAGCTGCCCTACAGAGAGAGATTGAGAGTGAATCACGGTGTCACTGTTAAGTCTAACTCGCCGACCAGAACAGCGTTAAAAAGTACTCATTTTAGATTTGATATCATTCAAAGAGTAGGATCGGACAAAACCACGTACCCATTCACAAAACTCCACATAAATTTTATTGGCCGGACGCGCAGATTGATCCCCAATAAATATTGATAAAAAAGAAAATATATATTTTAAAATTTCATTTAATATAATATTATTTTTCAAATTTAAAAATTAAAGTAATTTAATTTTTAAAAATAAATTATTCTAATAATTAAGTGATATATATTAAATTTTTAAACGTTAATTATCATTTTAAATATTAAATTATTTTAATTTTAAAATATTAAAAATGATATTTATTAAATAAAATTTTAAAGTTTAAATTATTCTTTTTTATTAAAATTTAGAGATCGATTATTTTTATTTATGAGAATATAAAGTATCCAACCACTCACATTTGTGAGTTAGATATTTTTTTATTTTTATTTTTTCTATTTATATATTAAATCTATTTATAAAACTTATAATTAAAATTTAATTTTTATCCAATGATCACTTAATATGTTTGACTAACATATAATTTACATGATTTAATTTATTTATATTATTTAAAATTAAATATAAAAATATTTATCTTCATAAATTATAAAATTTGATTCGGTATATACATCAATTTAATTATAACTTAAAATTAATTTTATAATTTATTTAACAATTATCCATCACAATTGTATTTTTATTGTATGGAATTTATTTATAACTCATAAAATTAGCCTTTTTAATTTTTTTATAATCTGATTTATTATAATTTAGTTTCAATCCATTTAAACGAACTCACTTGTCACGTATACACGTGATTATCTATCTATTCATATATATATGTTCATACTTTATGAGAAATTATACAATCAACCACCGAAATTTTGAATGCTTTTTCAATAAAAGAAATTTTATTTCCTTATCGTTGAAATCTCATTCTACACAATTTTTTTCTTTTCAATTCAACTCCTTCCTTGGATTTTTGTTCATTTATTGATGAAAAAATGATTTTAAATTGCTTTCGGGATCCGCTATAGTTGAATTATTGGTGTAAGATCCTAATATATACCCTAGTTGCAATTGGATATTTTTAAGATGCATATAGAAAAAAAAATATAAAGAGATAAGGATGGAAAGTATAAGTTTGGACCTATAAGGAATTAATCTAAAAGTCAAAGGCGATACACTCATTATACATTAAGTATAAAAAGTGCATAAGTAAAAAATAATACTTATATAGGGACCTAAATGAAATGAAAGAGAGAAAGTTTTGAGGTAAGAATGAGAAATTGAAGAAAGAAAAGGGAGTCAAGTGCAATTTGTTTATAACCAATGAGATGAGGACATATAAGCTATGTCTTGAGAAATAAAGAAACTTTAGGGGACCTATAAAAGCCATGATGGCCGGCCACTCCAAAGAACCCAAGAAGGTAGCAATTTTTCTTCCAAATTTCAGCCTCTCTAACCCCATAAACAACCCCTAATTTCAAGTAGCTTTTGTGAAAAAAAGAGAATTCAGTGGTTAGATAAGTAAAGGTAACAATTGCTTATCTTCTTATTTTATTAGTTTTATATGATGAGAATCGAATGATCTAAATGGATGTTTATATTTGATTTATCCTATGAAGAAATAAAAGTAAGAAAGAGCAAGAAAATGAAGTAAAGAGAGAGATTGAAGAAAGTGTTTGGTGCATCAATGAGGTATAGGAGTTTTACTATTTGATATTGTGTTCAATAATTGATTCAAGTTGATAATTTTAGTGTCTATGACCTATAATTAATGTTAGAGTTACGTAATGATGTTGTAGTGCACGGAAGAGATGAATTGTGCCTTAGAAAGTAAACTAGTGAAATCTGCATAAGGTTCACTTGAACCAGTTTTTAGTGAAAAGAGCATAACTCTTTCCATGGATATCAAAATTGAGTGATTTTAGTTGTAAAAGAAAGATAAGACATAGATATACAACTTTGTAGAAGACACCAAAATATAAATCTATCCTTAAAGGGTTCAAAATTGAGATTGAAATTGACAGACCTTTTCTATCCTTTCATCTAAAAAGGTATGTAATTTTTTATTAATATCTTGAGATTTAGAAATCTAAATAAAGTGATTTTTTATGTTATGGAGCCATAAATATAGTAGAACAACTTTGTAGAATACCACTTTGCCTGAAAAGATCATTTACTAGGTCTAAAATGATATAAAAGTTAAACTTGACAATTTATCTTCAGTAATTTTCGGGACATAATGGACCTCAGGGTCAGCGTAATTTTGGTAATGACTGTAGACCAGCCATAATCGAATTTGTACCTATCTCATGGTCAGTACGCATTAGTTAATGATTGTGATCCTTCCTTGTTCTCTTTTAAACTTGATTTTAAGGTCCCAAATTGATAACAAAGCATACCTAAACGTCCATAAACATTATTAAGGCGTTTTGAACATAAAATTAAGAGTAATTTGTAACATAAAATGAGTATAAAGCATAACGAATTAATGAAGTAAAGTTAAATATTAAGCCTTAATGTATAAAAATTTATAAACTTAATGAATATGAATGAACATAAATAGTTGTATTAGCAATGTTATATGTTACTAAATGAATGATTAATATGTTGCATTATATCCCTAGTGTACTTGAATATGAATGACATGATATAGTGAAATGATTGCATGCTATATTGAGTGTATTAATGCCATACTTCTAAATATATGCAATGAAATGTACAAGTAATGAATGTGGTGAACATGATAAATGTTGTGCATAGCATTATATTTTGCATGATAAATGATAACCATGTTGAAGTGTAATTGAGTATAAATTGTATAGTGATCTTGTCGCATGCTTTATTGTATGTGTTAAACCTGTGATTCTAAATATAACAAGTATGACACTTTTGCGTGATTATTGACTTATTAAAGCCTCAATTTCATACAATAGTGGGTAGATAGGTATGCCTATAAAGAGGATAGTGATTGCAGCTGCCTAGTGATACGATATCTACGGGTGTCAAGTGATCCGAAACTATTATGCCTTGCCTATACGATATTGTGTTTATCAATGTCGAGTGATCCGAGACTATTACGTCTCGTCTGTACGATACCGCTTATCAGTGTCGAGTATTTTATACTCGTATCCACCATTAATGAAAATTCAATCGATGAAAGTGATATGATTAATGAATAATGATAAGTTATCAATAGTATAAGTGTTTCAGTACTTCATGATAGTGTTAGTACTTCTCATTGAATAATGAAGTGTAATTAAAGAATTACATCGAAGTTTTGTTTGAAATATGAAACTACAATGACATATGTATGTGACTCGTGATATGACAAAGCATGCTAGTGGTGAAAAATGATTAACGTGATAGTTGTTGATAAGTGATTTAATAATGTAAATGCTTTGTTGATTCAGTGTGTCTCCTAATGATGTTATTAATGTGTTTAATAAATAGTATTGCAATGTTTCTTAATGCATATACCATTATTATAAGTGTATGTGTTTTGTAATATGAAAAGCCATGTTATTGTGTTATTTTGCATTTGAGACTTCAATAAGAAGTCAGTTGCATTGTTTTACTTGCTCAACACGGATATTCTTTCCGTGTAGGTCCATAGGTGCAAAGAAAAAGTGTCAATCTCAAATCAACATCTGTAGGTCACTAAAAGAATAGCGAGTGAAGGCTAATTTTGAAGTTGAGTTACTTTCTGTAATTATTCAATGTAAAAAATTTGGGACATATGTAATGAACGAATTTGTAATTATACTTTAAGTATGTTACATTTATATGTATAAATGTGTATTTGTTCAAACAATTTAGTAAAATAATATATAAATAAAAAAAATGATAAGAGCGAGCGTTACAATTGGTGACATAGCTTTTTAAAATTTGGATTTTAATAGCATTTCAAGCTAAATTTCCATCTAAACCCCAATGCAAATGTGAAGGTATGGTTTAACCAATGTTATAAAAATCATGCCGAATGGTCAGACCCATTTAATTGCGACTTGCCATCTTATTCAGTCAATTTAATGTATAAAAATCGAAAAGAACCATCGTGAACCGACCAAAATTCAGTAAAATTATTGAAAATCATACTAAATCATAAAATAAAAAATTGATTTGAATCCAAAAAAATCAAATTTGTCCAAAATATCTATATAATATTTTTTTGTTGAAAAAATAAAATATAAATATAAATACAAAATAATTGAAACTTAAACGATTTTGATGATTTTTTTTGTGAATAAAATAAAAATTACAAATTATATATTATATATTATTTTTTTTTGAACATTTGCATTTTTTAGGGACTATTTTAAAAATAGTGTATTTTAAAAACTTATTTTGAGAGATGGTGTGTGGATAAAAGTATTTGGAAAAATGGGGTGGACAGACCTATTCCCGCAATCTGTCATTGCGGGAATAGGACGGACACGGTGGACGAAAATTGCAAGAAACGAGACTGGGGTCCACTTTCTATTCCCGCAACCTGTCGTTGCGGTAATAGACATGGGCCTCTCTCTCTCTCTCTCTCTCTCTCTCTCTCGTACAACCACTCTCACACACACACACTCTCTCACTCTCCCTCTTTCATTCACTCTCTTAATATTTTTCAAAATATCTTACTTAATTCTATAATTAATTATCTATACAATCTTACAAATAAATAAAAAATATTTTTAAAAATAATATGAGGTAAAAATAAAAAATTTCAAGTCAAAATTATTTCAAAAATAAAATTTAAAATAACTCATGGTTATTTATGGGTCAAAAAATTTTAAATGACACATTATACTGTCTCATTACAGGCAATTGGTAAGAATTTATTATTTAAATTTTTTTTATTAAATTTTTATATTTTAATACAAAATAATACCTAATTTTTCAAAAAAATATTAATATTAATATTTAAATTGTTATGACGCATTATACGAATAAAATATATTCACAGGCAAAACTTTGAATATTACAATTAACTACACATTTTTGCTTAACATTTGCAGGCATTATTCAACTACACATTTTTGCTTAACATTTGCAGGCATTAGGTTCGGATCAAAGTTTTGCCTGTGAATATATTTTATTCGTATAATGCGTTATAATAATTCAAATATAAATATTAATATTTTTTTAAAAAATTAGGTATTATTTTGTATTAAAATATAAAAATTTAATAAAAAAATTTAAATAATAAATTCTTACCAATTGCCCGTAATAAGACAATATAACGCGTCATTTAAAATTTTTTGACCCATAAATAACCATGAATTATTTTAAATTTTATTTTTTAAATAATTTTGACTTGAAATTTTTTATTTTTACCTCACATTATTTTTAAAAATATTTTTTATTTATTTATAAGATTGTATAGATAATTAATTATAGAATTAAGTAAGATATTTTGAAAAATATTAAGAGAGTGAATGAAAGAGGGAGAGTGAGAGAGTGTGTGTGTGAGAGAGAGTGGTTGGACGAGAGAGAGAGAGAGAGAGAGAGAGAGAGAGAGAGAGAGAGAGAGAGAGAGAGAGAGAGAGAGTGGGGCCCATGTCTATTACCGCAACGACAGGTTGCGGGAATAGAAAGTGGACCCCAGTCTTGTTTCCTGCAATTTTCGTCCACCGTGCCCATTCTATTTCCGCAATGACAGGCTGCAGGAATAGGTCTGTCCACCCCATTTTTTCAAATACTTTTACCCATATACTATCTCTCAAAATAAATTTTTAAAACACACCATTTTTAAAAAAGTCCCTATTTTTTATTATATTTATTTTAAATTTTTATTATCAATATTAAATGACTTGAAAATATTATTTTATTATTAATATTTGATAATAAACATATTTTTTAAAATTATTTTAAATTTTTTATATAGTAATATTTTTATAATATTTATATAAAATTTAAAAAAATAATATTATTTAAATAAAATTTAATGAACTGATTGAATTACGAAATTTTTATTTTTTTGATTATTTATTTGATCTGATTTCGATAACATTGATTTTAACCGAGAGAAATTACGTATTAAGATTCCAACTACGAGGGCGGAAAAAAAAAAAAAGCATAATAAAATCCTTGCAATTTAATCCAATTGCGCATTTATGATAAAAAAAAAAGTTATTACGTGTATTATCCAACGGTGCTTCCCTAAGCGTAAACGGTGGAAAAGACTAAAAAAATTATTTAAAGAAAATATTTTCCAGCTTATTTCAAAATTTCGTTAATGGCCCTTAATTATAACTAATACTTTTAAATGACACTAATTCAATTATTATAACAATGAAGTCCTTTCAACTGCTGGCAACTGACTTTTTCGCCATTCTCAATCAAAGCTTCCCTCCTCCTCCTCCTCCTCCTCCTTCATTTGTTTTCTTTCTATTTTGTCCATACCTATCTCATCGCCGACGTCGACAGCCATCGCCAATCATTCAAACGCTTCTCAAAATTGCTCCCTTTCACGCTCCCCCCTCTCTTCTTCTTTTAATTTTTTTTTATCTGTATTAATGGAGAAGAAGCTTCAAAAGCCATGCCAAGCAATAAATGCAGAAAAAGTTTCCATTAAAAATTTTCCAAGAAATATGCATTTTCTTGGCAGTCAATCAGACCTTCAAGTAAAACTACCATTACGCATTCCAGATCGATCCATCATTTTCCTGTGAAGCCAATCAAAGCCATTATCCAATCGCAACCACAGATTTTCCGTGAAGTAAAGTCGCATGGAGATATCTACTATTCTGTGTAGTGATTATCGGTTTCTTCCTCTTGTTTCTATCTTGCGCCATGGCCACCGCTACAAACTTACAGAACCCGTTGGGTAATCAGCTTGCTTGCTCCACTAGGTTTTTAAATTGGGAAATTTTGAAATAATGTGTAATTTTTTATTGAATTGAACCCAAGCACATTATAAGCTAAATCAAAATCCTGATTTCAGGTATATTTGGCGGCGAATGATGAAGCACGAGCTAAGACCCTATTGCTCTGATTTATTAGTGAGTCGATGAAGCAACAGACTTTTAGACTCAGAAACGGGTCTTTTTTTTCTATTACTATAAACTGCTTTTATCACTGCCAGGAATAGGAACTGAAATTATATTCTTTGAAATTGGCAAATAGAATTGAAAGGAATAATATAAAAATCGAGGACGGCTAAAGGAGCAAAGTCTGAGATATGGCTGGCACTTTACCAGCAAGAACAAGACTTTGTTACAAGAATGTTGAATGTTACGCATTTCTATCTACATAATCAAAGACATTTTGTATATTTCTCCTTGTCCTTTTCTGTATTATTGTGTAACATGCCAGTTTCTCAAATGTCTGATATTCCAATTTCCTTCGATCTTTCCTATGTTTGTAGCTTTACAACGGTTGGCTAGACTCTGGTCTGGAAAGTCTGGAGCCTTCAAGCCTCTCAAAAGAAAAAAAAAAAAAAGGAAGAAGAAGAGGAAAAAAAAAAGCTTTCAAATGCACAAGTATAGTTGATCCAACACTTGTTTTGTTACTTTAATAAAGATCTATGGCTCGCCAAGTGATAGAAGGTACTTCTCTCTTTTTTGTTTTTTCATTTTTTATTGTTTTGGTTTTAATGGTTTTTTTAAAATGATTTCCATTAACAATTGTTGATTAACTTTACAGTGATATCTCCACCTCCACCAATGCTCACACCACAGAGCCCACACTCATCACATTCTTCAGCTTTATTCTTCTTCCTTGGTGGATTAATTTTTCTTGTAATAGTGCTGATCATACTCTTAGTCTTTTGGAAGTTTTCCAAATTTGGAGAGATCATGAAGTTTGTTAGAAATAATAAAAGAAAGCAAGGTAATCAATTCATTATGAATATTGAATAAAATTATTTGATAAGGTGTCTAATTAAACTTCTGATCTGTTAACCTGAATGCAGATGCTTCAGATTTCTGGAGTGGGAATCTTCGAACAATAAGTTACTTTGATTTCCAAACATTGAAGAGAGCAACTAAAATTTTTCATCCTGATAATCTTCTTGGAAGAGGTGGATTTGGACCGGTCTATCGGGTGTTTTGCTCAATCTGAAATTTCTATTTTGATTGATTTATTTATTTTGTTATTAATTAATTTTTTTTAATTGCAGCACCTCTATCTATTTAAAACAGACTTTTGTGTATTAATGAAAGGTTGTGACTTTAAAGAATAAAAAAGAGAATCTTGCCATAAATTATTATGTAGATGATGAATGAGTTTATAGCATTATTTGTTTATGCACATTATGTCTTCAGATTATAGGTAATTCAGTAACTTTGCAACGTCCTTTTAAGTCTATGATGTACAATATGTAAGATTTGGATTTTTAGATTTTATGAAGGTTGCTGCCATTTCACAGGGAAAGTTACCTGATGGTCGACTGGTTGCAGTTAAAAAGTTGTCCCTTGATAAATCTCAGCAAGGGGAATCGGAATTTCTTTCAGAGGTGAGGATGATCACAAGCATCCAACACAAGAACTTGGTTCGACTTTTAGGTTGTTGCTCAGATGGTCCCCAGCGACTGCTTGTGTATGAATACATGAAGAACAGGAGCTTAGACCTCATAATATATGGTATTATCTCACTTTACTATGACCAGTTAATTTTCTACACTGATTTACATAATGCTAATTACATAATATGTCAAGCATATAATGTATTTAAAAACATTAAACGGTTTTAGTATTTACTGCATGGAGATAATGGCAGCATTATACATTGTAAATGGCTCAATCTAGCAGCTCTTTTGCTGCTGCTCAAATGGAAAACTGCGGCAGAATGCTTTCTCTTGTAGTAAATATTTTTGGTTATGTAATCTGGCAAATTCATTTTGGCTATGCAATATTTTATGTAAAATGATATAGTTTAAAAGCTTTAGCTGAAATAGATACATGTTTTAATTTCCCCGATGCAGGAAAGAGTGATATATACCTTGATTGGAACATGCGATTCCAAATCATTTTAGGGATTGCCAGAGGATTACAGTACTTGCATGAGGACTCGCACCAAAGAATTGTTCACAGAGATATCAAAGCAAGCAACATTCTTCTTGATGATAAATTCCAACCTCGGATAGGAGATTTTGGGTTGGCTAGGTTCTTCCCAGAAGACCAAACTTACCTAAGCACTACATTTGCCGGAACATTGTAAGTTCTTCAATTGACCGCAGATTCTGAATCAAGAAAGTTATAGTGACTAAATGAATCTTCAAATCTTTGTGATTTTACTCATTTTGATGAGAAATGCGGAACAAATGAGGTGAAAAATAAAGATTCTTTTCTTAAAATATTGCTTAAAGAACGAATTAGAGCAAGAAATTTGTGGCACTTCATGGTATTTTCATGACTGTCTGTAAGAACCTGTGGAGGATGTTTAAGCTTTTACATCTAACTAAACTCAGTCAAGAATCACATCAAATTTTTTTTTTAAGTTTTTATCTTTTCATCTATTTCTAATGGGGGCTTTTTCTCTCTTGTAGAGGTTATACAGCTCCTGAGTATGCAATTAGAGGAGAGTTGTCCGTGAAGGCAGACATCTATAGCTTTGGAGTGCTTCTGCTAGAAATTATTAGCTGCAGGAAGAATACAGATTTAACTCTCCCTTCAGAACAACAATACCTCCCTGAATATGTATGTTACTTGATTATCCTCAATGGAACCTTCTTTTTTTCTATTTTTCATCATAAGCTTCAAGCAGACCTAAAATTCGCAGCCTCTTGGAAACCTTTATTCCTTTTCTTCTTCCTCTTTTTATATGATTGAAAAAGCTCAAGTATTGATATGGTTTTCCAAAAAGCTAAACAGCTAGATGATCAAACATACAAACTTCAAATGTTTGTAGATGTTAAATTTTTTCGATGTATTGAATTTATGTTTACAATTTTATGCAGGCATGGAAGTTATACGAGAGATTGGCAGTGATTGAATTAGTTGATCGCAGAATGCGAGAAGCTGGAGTTGTGAAGAAAGATGTGTTGCAAGCAATTCATGTAGCATTCTTATGCCTTCAACCTCACGCAAACACAAGGCCTCCCATGTCTGAGATTGTTGCTATGTTAACTTGCAAAGTTGAAATGGTTGGGACGCCTGTGAGGCCAGCTTTCTTAGAAAAAAGACGGAAAAAGGAAGATTATAGTCTTTCATGGGATACCATATCCGAGGTTTTTCCTTCTCCTCTTCCTAGTCATGACTCTTCTTCATTACCAAAATGAAACTATAGAATTTTGTACAAGAAGCATATTTTCGTTTTATTTTTCTCCTTTTGGAAGAGTGCTTATAGGCCTCTTATAGTTTTTAATGTACACAGTTCATCCTTTTTGTCTCCAAATTAAGCACTTTTGCCCTTATTTTGCTACCAATAGTAATGTGATTAAATTCTAGGAATTATCGGTAGTTCAAATGGTTAAAACCAATTAACTATCGTTTGTATTCCGTCTCTCCTGCCCCAAAGATATATTATAAAAAAAATAATGTGATTAAATTTTAGAATTTTAACTCACGGCTTAATAATAAGAGTTTGCATGAAATATTGAAATTCATAGATATCAACGTTTTTTTTTTCATTTTTCTTTATTTTTTACCAGCTCTAGAATCTTGATTCTATTGCAAGAAAATCCCTTGCAAAGTTGCAATATCTCATTACTAATCTCATAAGAGTTTGCATAAAAAAAATATATATATATGTAAAACGTAGTGATAATATTGATAAAAAATTATTTTTTAAAATATTTTTATATATTAACTGATGACATCATTTAAAGTTTGGCCTCAAAATTCAAGAATTTAATACACATGCAAGCTCACAAGGGGAAAGTTTTGGACAATCCGATCGGATTGACATAACAAGAATCTAATAGCATAACTTTCATATCTTCGTTGACATTACTCACCTAATCAAGCATGGTCTTTACGGTGCAATTATATCATCACCTTTAATTCACTATTATACGCATTCAAAAAATTAATGATTTATAAATTATCAGAACCCTATAAATGGAGATAACATTAAAAGTTTCAGTAAAATCAATCTCTCTTTAAAAATTATTTCTATTCATTTTCTCTCTCTAAAATATATCTAATAATTTAAGCATCGAAGTTTATTCAAGTATAACCGGACGCTCCCTTATTTATAAGTTTTGTGAAATTCCTCACTGTTGGGACTTGCTCTTCTTTCTATTTTTTATTTTTTCGGGGATATCATTAACTAAATGCAATTATTCATTATGAGTTTTTTTTTTAATTTTTTGATGTGATAATTTTAATAATTTTTTTAAAATTAATCAATTTTTTTTTTCACTTTGTGCAATTTTAATCTGCCACAGCTGTCAGTTAAAAAGGTCGGTAAAATTAAATGGTAAAAAAAAGTTAATTCGGAAACGCAAAAAAAAAAAATTGTTTTGCGAAAATAACATGCCCTCCGAATTATCGACGGTCAGGAATCAGAACGAAGTTAATCTAGAAACAGCTAACATATCAGAGTGTCCAAACACAAAGAGAAAACCCTAGAAGGAACGTTCTCTTTTTCCCTCCTTGTTTCTCTCTCTCTCTCTCTCTCTCTTTCCTCGCAACCTTCCAAACCTCATCCATACATCATTAGACGTCATCCGATTCGCCAGATCTGGAACCTTACTGTATATACCGGAGGATTTAACCCCCGGATCTGGCCCACGCGCTCCTCGATCCGACGCAACGCGCCGCTGATATGGTTGTGAATGGACTGTCTCTAAAGAGAATGAAGAGGAGAGTCACCGCCGATCTATGCGACTTCCTAACATTCCCTTCTGGCTTCGAACCGCTCCGTGGTCCTTTCAGATCTAACATAAAGTCATTTTTGATGGAGCACGCGCTTTTTCCGCCGCCATCTGCGCTTTTCCCCCATCTGATGACGTGGCAGATATCCTTTCGGGTCGGTGATCTGACGGAAGGGGTCGATTCGTGCCCGGCGCTGGTCTCTTTGGATATCGTTGAGGAGGATGTCGCTAAATCCAGATCCGTTTACTGCGATCAGTGCCGGGTAGTTGGTGAGTTCGCTCACCTCAGTCAGTTGACCTTGCATTAATGGTTGAAGCTCACATGTTTGTATAGTGTTTGTTATTATTATTAATATCGATTTGAAATTAAATTTTCGCTTGTACAAGGAATTGCTCATTTGTGTAAATGTAAATGAATTATGAACGGTCACGATTTCTCTATTTTCTTCTTCATCATCAATCATTTTTATCTTTTTTTTTTTTGCATTCTTTTTATTTTATCAAATCACCCTTAATTTATAGGTTGGAGTGGGCATCCAGTATGCTGCAAACGTTACCATTTTATAATTAAGGCTGATGGTAATTCCATTGGTGGGTATCATAAACCCTGCACATGCTGTGGAGATGTTCTGCATATCTCAGAATTGAGGTCAGAGCCTTGAGCTATTACCAGAAAACGAATATTTTTTTTAGTGTAATAAGCTGAGACTAGCTTGGTATTCCATTAATTTATAATTTATTTATGAAAGCTGAGTATTAGACACTGGCATTGGTGCTATGACATACTTGTGTCTGATACAACTGTGATCATGTAATGTAATGTTAAGCTAATTATGACTAACGCATGCTCAGACAGAGGTTCTATTTGGGAAGCTGAACTGCTGTACTGCTCATTTTGTATGATCTTAAAAAAAATGGGTTGGTCGATTGTTATCATCTTTGCTATTGTTGTCATCTATTGTGAAAATACCTATTCAGTTCATACTTCTCTTCAAATGAAAATTCTATTTTATGTCTTGTGACTTTATGCACGCATATCACTGGATTATGGTATTGTTGGAAGAGATTACATTTAAGTTTTTTATCTTTTTTTTTTTTTTTTGAAATACGTTCTTTGCATAATTTAGTTTTGATGCTACAGTTTAAATTGGTTCTTGGTTGAAGAGCTGTCTCTTTTTAATTTGGCGTTTTTGGCTTTGTTATTCACATGATTCTGATTCTGAATCTCGCATTTCAGATGTAAAACATGCAACCATGCAACAACTACAGATGATGTGGAAGATTGGGTGTATCACCAGTTAGAGGACACAACTCATCTTTTGCACAGTGTCGTCCATGCAAATGGTTATGGTCACCTACTTAGGGTTAATGGCAGAGAAGGGGGCTCTAGAATCCTTTCTGGATGCCACATTATGGACTTTTGGGATCGGTTATGTAAGACTCTTGGAGTCAGGTTAGGATTCAATATGGTGCTAGGCCTTAATTGTTTACTTTCTTTCTTTTTCCCTTGAGGGGTCTTCGTGCTCTATATGTTTTGTGTAGTATAACTCCTTTTTTTCTTGCTTTTTAATGTGTGGTTTTTTTAGTAGGTATCGTAATTACCAAAAGACATAATGACTTTTGAAATCCTGAAAGTAATTTTGTCAATTAAGTATTAAAAGATTATTTGTTGTAGAATCAAAACAGATAACTATTGAGTTTAGCATTTTTAATCTACATTTACTGTTAATGATTTTATTTCTCAAACAATAAATATTTTCAACAAATTTTCCCTATTAATATTTGAATATCTAATTTTTAATTAAATTCAATTTAATATTTCAGAAAATAATTTTATATTGCTATTTAGATTGAGTAGCTTATTGTGCACATGCCATGCATGTGAATTATTTTTTTTTAAATACGCAATTTATAATTTTTTTAATATTTAACAAAAATAAATATAAATTATTATTATGACTCTATATGAACCACTTATTCGTGCACATTGTATTTTCAAGATAACATAGTTCAATTTAATTCATCTTGGACTCTAAATTTCATTCCAAAAAGTGTAAAATGTAGATTATATGGGAGCAGTTAAAAGTTTATCTTTGTAAACAATTTAGATATAAAGGGTTATTTTTATAAATTATATAGGAGTAGCTTAACATTTTTCTTTTGACTTGTTTTTTGGATGGACTTGAGCATTGCTAAGTGTTACAACTTGTTATTACATAATATTATAGTAAGGTTATACAAGGTCATTTTCGTATATATATATATATATATATATATATATATATATATATATATATCTGTTTTAGATAATTCAATAAAAAATTCATTAGTAATAATTTTATGTTTTGCTTGTACATGGAATTCAAAGAGAGGAAAAAGTAAATGTTTTAGATGTATTAGGATTCTGTTGTTGAAAAAAAAGGTATTGTTTCTTATTAAAGGAACTTAGCACTGCCTTGTGGGATAGAATTAATAGTGTCATTTTTGAAAGATTTAAGAACTTTTTATTGAGAAACATTTAATACTAATGTAAAAATGCTAATAGCTTTTGGGACTTTAAAGTTTCCGTAGCTAGAAGACAGTCTAGAGTGGGACTTGAAACATTTGGGGATGGTGATAGTGAACTTATAGTTTATCTCTGAAGCATGTAAATCTGAAGATGCTCATATAATTGTGAAATTTTCATGGGTGATTGGGATGGACTATGTATGTTGTTGTTTTGGATAATAGAAATACATTTTTTGTCAAATCATATTGTTGATAAATTTGATAAAGATTGATTTGTCTTGTAATGTGATGGATATTCTGCTTTATGTTTCTCCTGATATTAAAGGCTTTTACAGTAATAAATTTACTTCGCAGATCAAACAATCTCATATCCCTTTAGTTATTGTTGACTGGTAATATTACTTTGAATTACACTGATGCATCAAACTATCAAGTCCAGTAGTATTTTTTTTTCTTTTTGTCAAGAGGAGCTGTGTTTTTTTTCACCTTTTCAGCCTAACAGTACTCTTTTTTTTTTTTCACACAGAAAGGTCAGTGTTATGGATGTCTCGAAGAAGTATGGACTAGAGTACAGGCTTCTGCATGCCATCACCAAAGGACATACATGGTATGGCAACTGGGGTTATGAATTTGGTGCTGGTAGTTTTGCTTTGACTCTTGATGCCTACAAGTCAGCAGTTGAAACACTCTCTAGCATTCCCTTGTCCATATTCCTTTCTCAAGGGCGGAAACCACGCACTCGTTTGCAGGACATAATCTTGCTTTATCAGTCTTTGTCGGACCATGAGCTTGTAAATACGAGGGATCTCTTCTGTTATTTGATAAAATTGATCCATAATGCTCACACGGCCTCCTCAAAGGTTGAGGATTCTTCTTGTAAGAAGCATTGTACTGGCAGAGTGATTTCATCCTCATGGAGTAAGTATGACATTGAACGGGTTGAAGATGCCATGCTTAGAGTTCTACGGGCAGTATCTGTGTCCACATGGGTAAGCTGGCGTGCTCTCCGAGGTGCTGTTTGTAAGGTGGCTTCTCCAGAGCTCCTCGACATTTGCCTGAAGGAAATTGGTGGGAAAGCATCAGCTGATGGAATGATTGTCTGTATGCGATGCAATCCTGATTCTGGTGCCTTTGAGTACAGGTTAGCAACTACCTGTTTATTGTGTCATATTAATTTTTCATAGGGAATGGATCTTGAACTGAAGAAATTTGAAGGTATTTCAGTTGAAAATATTCTGGTTTCGGAAGTTGCAAATTCTCTTTAATATATATGGTTATCATTTCTTAGAAAATTAGGTCATGTTGAACCGGATGTAAATTCATTTCAGGGTTCAATGTTGTGTAATATAAGGATTATTAGGGCTGCAGGCTTTTGGCCTTATCTTAGGTAGAGAGCATCTTGTTTTTCTTTACAAATTGTTGATTCAAGTCTCCTGTGCATTAAGCTTGCATATCTTACCTCTTCAATCTGTTGCAGGCTTGAGCCTGGAAATCCACCTTCAAATGGCATCACCACCAGCATTGGTTCTTCTCCTAATGCCTGTCCATCTGAAGAGAATCTCATGCAAGACCTGAGATTTCTTTATGAATGCCTGCTGCACCCTAAGACCATGGTGAGTTACGGAACTGAAACAACAAGGGATCTTGCTACTGGTTCAGCTGAAAAGCTCCTTGACTGCAAGCAATTTGTGAAGGAATATCCGACAGAAAATGTGTCGTCAATGGCAAACACGCCTGTTATTTGCCTGTCATGTAATGTGGAAATCATAGATCAGATGGGAGAAAATGCACCAAATAACCCCGTGGAACTAATTGTCCTGCCTCTAAATGCTACTGTGTCTGACCTTAAGCTAGAAGCATCAAAAGCATTTCAAGATGTGTATTTGATGTTTAAAAGGTTCCAAGCTGAAGAGCTTCTTGGCTATAGCGGTGTAGATGATTCCACCCAGGTCAAACTCTTGTTAGGGTCGACTGAATTTGTTGTAGTACGGGGCCGATTTCAGGGAAAAAGTAGCCTCGGCAAATTTAGGATGGAGAGAGGAATGGAGAGGTGGACTGTTGATTGCAGTTGCGGTGCTAAAGATGATGATGGAGAGAGAATGTTAGCGTGCGATGTTTGCAGTGTGTGGCAGCACACTAGGTGTTCTGGTATTCCTGATTCGGACTCGGTGCCTGCAAAATTTGTTTGTTATCGATGTAGAGTCTCAGGGCAAATGATCAAATCTAGTGCTTAGTGCAATATTCTGGGCACAGCTTCTGGCAATAACATTGGCAACATCTTTGGAAAGAGTGGCAACTCAGTTTTGATGTTTAATGTTTGTAAATGTCTTCTGTGTTCTCTTGAGGCGCAAAACGAATTTGTACATAACAAGGCCTAAGATGTGTGCATCAATGCAGTTGGTCTCTCTTATCAATTTCCGAATATCTTTTTTTCTGTCTTTGTATACTTCACATTATATGATGGGCTTAAGAAGAAAAGCACCTAAAGGCAAAAGAGCTGTAAAGCAGGTGAAAAATAAATGCTACATTAAGATAATTAATTAGAACACTAAGATGACACGGCTCTATTTAATAAGCCGATTACAGCTTGCACTGTGCATTTCGTCCGATCTGAGCCATGGGATCGCATATTGTGAGATCACAACTGTCCGATCTCACAAATTCGTATGTCAAAACGCAATAAAAGAAAAAATAATTTAAAATTTAGATTAAGGTTGCAATTTAATTTTTACTATCTTCCTCTCATTTTAAAATATTATTTATTTTATTTTATTTTAAATATTTTTTTATTCCATTTTTAAAAATATTTTTTTATTTTTTATAAAAATTAAAAAAAATAATTAAAATATTTTAATTTTATAAAAAAAATTATAATAATTGATAAAAATACTCTTTTATATTTTCAAAAATTTTATTTAATTCAAATTGAAAGCAAAAAGTGACAAAAAAGAAAAATATTTAATGAAGTGTATAATAAATAGAAATATTCTTATAAATTTGGGACTTTTTGATAAATAATATTTTTTGAAAAAATATTTAGGTTTTTGGGGTTTTTTTCAAATTATTTAGGAATTTGGTATTTTTTCATATTTTTGCTAGAAATTTCAACGGAAATGATAGTGTAGGGCTCTCTCTCTCTTACACAATGCCCCTCTCCTCCCTCTCTCTCTCTCTCTCTCACCTACTTTCTCACTCTCCCTTTCTTATTCCAGTCTCTCACTCTCTCTCTTTTATCTTACATTTTTTATATACCAAATTAAAATTTTAATACTATATTATTAACTATAATTTTTATTATTTTAATAATATTCAATTATTTATTTTATGTTTAAAATGAATATAATAGAATAATTATAAAAAAATATATTTTTTAATCACAATAATTAATATTTTTTTCAATTTAAATAAAAAATAATCAACTAAAATTATGAAATAGAAAAGCATATTAAAAATTATTTATACTCTAAAAAAATAAATACTTTTTTAAATTACATTATTTATAAAAAAAGTCCTCATGATGTGTGCATTATTATTATTATTATTATTATTGTTGTTGTTGTTGTTGTTGTTTTTTATATATAATTTTTCAATATTCGGTTTGATTTTTTAAATTTATGAGGTTGATTAATTTTTACGGATACTGTTGGACTCTCCAATTATTTTTTTTAGAGTATAAATAATTTTTAATATACTTTTCTGTTTTATAATTTTAGTTGATTATTTTTTTATTTAAATTGAAAAAATATTAATTATTGTGGTTAAAAAATAATTTTTTTATAATTATTCTATTATATTCATATTAAACATAAAATAAATAATTAAATATTATTAAAATAATAAAAATTATAGTTAATAATATAGTATTAAAATTTTAAATTGGTGTATAAAAAAGTAAGATAAAAGAGGAAGAGTGAGAGAGTGGGATAAAAAAGGGAGAGTGAGAGAGAGAGGGAGGTGAGGGGCATTGTGTACGAGAGAGAGAGAGAGAGAGAGAGAGAGAGGGGCCCACACTATCATTTTCGCTGGAATTTCTAGCAAAAATATGAAAAAACATCAAATCCCTAAATAATTTGAAAAAAAATCCAAAAAACCTAAATATTTTTCCAAAAAACATTATTATCAAAAAGTCCCTATAAATTTATTTTTTAAATTTTGAAAAGGTTATTTAAAGTGGAAGAAATTAAAATAAGAAAAATCCTTTAAAATAGGATAGATGGAGTATTTTATTTTTCAAATTTGAAAGATAAGTTTATATGAATACTTCTATTTATTATAAATTGTATTAAATATTTCTTATTTTTATTATTTTTTTACTTTTAATTAAAATTAAATAAAATTTTTAAAAATATAAAAGATATTTTTATCCATAATTATAAATTTTTTTATAAAATTAAGATTTTTTAATTTTTTTAATTTTCATAAAAAAATTACTTTTTCAAATAGATGAGAGGAAGTAATATTTAGCATAAAGTATAATAAAAAATTTAAAATTTTATTTGATAAAATGTTATTTAATTTATGTTTAATATTTTAAAACTCAAATGTTTTTACCAACATCAAGCATCAAATTGCACCCTTACCCAAAATTTATTACTGTACTAATATCTAACTTTACTTGCTACAAAACGTCCACAACAACCCAAAATGCTCTTCGAGTTTGAATTCACCGGATGGCAAAGAATCATTACACGCTTATCACCTCCTTTGTCATTCTCTTTTTTCTTCTTGCTCTTTTTCTTTTTACCAGACGATCTCTCGAGTCTTCTCTTTCTCTTTACACGGATTTCATCCCACAAATCAATCTTCAAGTTTCTGTCCCCAATTCCACCAATGATTACTCTTTCGTCTCCCCAGTTCCTCAAACCCAAAAGATAAACTCAGAAATTGAAGCCGAGAAGGAAGCCTCAGTTTCTGATTCTGAGCTTATAAATAGAACGATTGATTCCAATGTTCACGCCGCCCCAATCTCTGCCGAAAGTAAGGATAACCTAGTTTCGGATGCTAAGCTTCTAAACATTACGATAGATTCAAATTTTCACTATGACTCAATCTCTGGCGAAAACAAGGTTTACCCAGTTTCTGAATCTGTACCTGTTGCCAATTTGGGTGATAATGTTAATGATACATTGATTCGGACTAATGAAATTTGTGATTTTTACATGGGAACATGGGTGAAGAATGAAGACTACCCAATTTATAAACCAGGTTCATGTCCTTATGTTGATGAAGCTTATGATTGCCAGAATAATGGAAGGCAAGACTCCAAATATATGAAATGGAGATGGAAGCCTGACGCTTGTGATCTTCCGAGGTGGGTTTTCATTTTTTCTTTCTTTTTCTTTTGTTTTGAATCATTTTGCTTTCTAGTTATATTTTGATGTAAAGTTGGATGCTTTTCTCTGGTTGGGTAATTGATTAATTTTCTGCAGTGGAATTTTGATTATACAAGATAAAACATCATTGATAAGGACTTTAATGGAGGCAACATAATAGCTAATAAGTTGTAATCAGGTTGTTGTCATTAGTGAGGCCGGTGGCAGATGCACTTTATGTTAACAACTAATAAAACGCAGCTTAATGATTCAGGAGGCAGTCAACTGTTCACAAACTTCGTAATTGGTGGTGCTGAGCTTACAGGCCCATAGTTGACTGATTACCATATGTGATGTTGGATATCTACAATTAGGATAGAATACGGTCTTGTGGTTGGATCAATACAACAGGGCAAGGTTTAAACAAAATCTTAGAATTAAAGTTTGAATTGTGAAACAAAATACAATGGATGAATTGACGAGTGATTCCAGACTGAAAATAATCCTATTTAGTTCTAGATCAAAATCTGTCGAATGTAGTGGGTACTTTAGTTACAAGGAAGCTTAAATAGAGAGGGGAAACTGAAAAATTAGAGGAAACTGGATTAAAATACTGAAATCCTAAGTTAACTTGTATGCTCATGCATCATTCTCTCCGGAAGGAGAAAACTCGGCTCTAACAAGTATGACTGGGCATATTTCTGATATATGGCTAGATCAACTCATTTTTGCTTGCATCACGTACTATTCGAATAATTCATGTGGTGTCTTAAAAGCTGTCTTGGGTTCATCTCTGCAACTCATTCTAATTTTGTGATATCCACTCCTCATATCAATCTTGGATAAAAACTTGAAACCAATTAATTGAGCAAGTATATCTTGTGATTGAGGAACAGGAAGGCAGTACTCGATTGTAATCTTGTGTATGGTACGCTATCCATAAAAATTCTCCATCAACTTGGTTTTCTTCATAGCTAATCAAGCTGGGGAAGTGCAAGGACTCTTAATTTCACACACCAAGGAAGATCAGAAATTCCATAAGGCACAATAATTAGAAGTGAATAAGTGGTGGGTACGTGTAATAATTTTAGTCTATGTCAATCTGTGTGCCTATGCCTGTGCTTGGATCTGATAATGAAGAACATCTCTGAACAAATCTGAAGCTATTTGCCTGCATAGTAAATAAACTATTTGCAATTGAATGCATTTCATATTTAGCTTTCTCTGTTTGCAGTTGTGTGACAAAGTTAGCAAAATTTCAAGTTTTTTATGGATTAAATTTTCACTTGTAGGTTTAATGCAACAGACTTCTTGGCAAGATTGAGAGGTAAGAGGCTGATGCTTGTTGGAGATTCCATGAATAGGAATCAGTTTGAATCACTTTTATGCTTGCTTTGAGAAGGTCTGCCTGATAAGAGCAGAATGTATGAAATCCATGGGCACAAAATAACTAAGGGAAGAGGCTACTTTGTCTTCAAATTTGAGGTAATTACATAATTTGCATTCACATCATCTTGCAGCTTCCATAGCTTAGTCCAAAGATGAGGTTAACAATTGCCTAGATAGATGTAGCTGCAATGTAAAAGTAGTGCTGGAAGTTTGATGGGAAACGTAGCCAGTGTTGGGGCTCAGCTATACTTGGCTGGTACTAGTCCTTGGCTTTGTCGGACAAGGAAGTCAATATGTTGAAGTGAACTTTAAGCTGGAAAGGAATAAAAAATGCATCGGTCAATGATTTATTAAAAGTATCTTTTGATTTATTTTCATTGTTTTTTGATCCTAAACAAATTAGATTAGATGCAAATAAGAGTATCTGCATACAGGTATTTTAGCTCTTTACTACAACTTGTAAGACTTTGCTAGCATGTCGAAAATACGCAGGCATGGTAATTTCATTTTCATACTTTTTTGTGCATGATGTGATGTAATTTATAATGCTAATACTTCATTTATTTCTTTTTCTTTTCGTTCTCCTTCTTTGCTTTCTCTTACTTGTATCCACCGGAAACAGTTAGGTGTTGAGTGTCATTTGATTTTGATCAAATTAATTCTAGATCATATGGTAGATCAGGCATTATTGAATATCGCATGTGCTTGATAGGACTATAACTGTACAGTGGATTTTGTGAGGTCTCATTTTCTTGTACGAGAAGGAGTACGGATCAATGCACAGGGAAACTCAAATCCTACTTTATCCATTGATTGAATTGACAAGACATCAGGGCAGTGGAAGAAAGCTGACATTCTTGTTTTTAACACTGGACACTGGTGGACACACGGAAAAACTGCTCGGGGGTATGTGTATAATCTTTTTTTTTCCTGTAATTATTTTTCTTGAATTAAGAATCATACATGTGGTTGGTCAAGTTCATAAATACATCCTTGGTTCCTTTTTTTGATATCTTGTTTGCTGGTATTTCCATATGTATGATGTAACAGATGCTGTTGAACAATGCAGGAAAAAATATTATAAAGAAGGCGATTATATCTACCCACAGTTTGATGCCGTTGAGGCATACAGAAGGTCTTTGAAGACCTGGGCAAAGTGGATCAATCAGAACCTGAATTCATCCGCTCATTTCAGGTATATCTCTGTTCTTGGCTTGTGCATTTGGTTGGTTCAGTTTAGAACTGAATACCAAATTTGCATCATTTTAGGAACCAAACCAAACTGAACTACTGAGGAGAAAAAAATCAAACTAATCGAAATATATTTGGTCATTTTGGTTTGGTTCAATCGGTTTTGTTGGTTTCTATAATTTATATATATTAAAATATAAATATAAGTATACATAATGCATAAACATAAAAAGTCATTTTGCAAAGTTCGGTCAGTTCTATTGAACCAAAAACCTGAACCGAGTAGACCAATTGTCCACAGCTCAGTCCGGTTTTCCATTCTGATTCAGTTTTGCACAGTTCTAACTCTATCAGAAGCATTTCAGGAAAAGGAAAAAAAGAGTAGGCATGAAAGAAAATGAAATTCCATATTGGATTATTATCTCGTTGACATATCTCATGTCTCCTACAGCTTTTTTTCATTATAATTTTTAGTTTTAGTCTTAATTGTCGCCACTAAATTCTGATAAACAGAGGTGGAGATTGGGACTCTGGAGGGTCATGTAATGGAGAGACTGAACCAATACTGAGTGGGACCATGATTGATAACTATTCTTTGAAGATGAAGATAGCAGAGGAGGTGATTAAAGAAATGCAATTCCCAATGAAACTATTAAATGTAACAAGGTTGACCAATTTCAGAAAGGATGGACATCCATCGGTCTACGGCAAGAACTTGACAGCAGCGAGAAAGATTTCAAAAAGGCGGCAAGATTGCAGCCATTGGTGTCTCCCAGGGGTCCCTGATGCTTGGAATGAGCTAATATATGCTTCTTTGGTGTTTGAACAAACATTTTCTAAGAGTTAAAATAACAGTCTGCATTTTTGTTCTACAAAGATGTCAAATTTTATATAAGATTTGTAGCATGCGATTGATTCTCCACTAATTCAACAATCACAGCTCTGATTCTCCACTAATTCAACAACCTCAGCTCATTTTTGTGTTTGCATGAGCATGAATTTGTTTTATAAATATATGTTTGTTTGCAACATGCACCAAACCAATGCTTTTTGACTAAAAAGAAAGAAGGGTTAATTATCAAAATCCTCCAACCATTCTGTCCATCTTTATTTGAGTTATACTTGTTAATTTTAAAAGATAATTTTCTATTTTTTACAAAAATTAAAAAATGATTAAAATACCTTAATTTTATAGAAAAATTATAGTTATTGATAAAAATATCATTTTATATTTTTAAGAATTTTATTTAATTTTAGTTAAAAGTAGAAAGCGATAAGAAAAAAAAATTAATAAGATATATAATAAATATAATTATATATGTAAATTTATTTTTTAAATTTTGAAAAAAATATTTAAAATGAAATAAAATAAAATAAAAAAATAATTTTTTAAAATAGAACGTATGGAATATATAAGATAAAAATGAATTATGTTTGTAGTTAATAACACAAAATGAAACTAGAGTCCTTATACAACAAAATTCTAGCGGCTAATTAATTGATGTAAATTAAGTGCATACAAATCTTCCTAAACTATCAATAAACAATTTTCTACCCTCTAACTAATGAAATAATGTATTATTCCTTACATAATAATAAAATCTAAAAAGATAATAAATCAAATTTATCCGTTCAGGCACCACATGCATTTTTTTACTATGTTTTTTTACGTTGTATCACGTGCTTATACTAAAAGTAGTTTAATAATATCTTAAAATTCAAAGAGAATATTTCGGATTAATTTCATCCGTGATTACTAAAATTTGATAATTATAACATTATAATCACTATATTATGATTTATAACAAAAAAAATAATCTAAATTTTATTTTATAATAAAAAAATTATAAAAATCGAGAATCCGACTACTGAAAAAAATAAGCTTTTATTTTAGTTTATTATTAAATTTATTTATTTATTTTAACGGTGTAATTTGTATAACATCAATCCAACTAATTTTCGATTTGTATAACATCAATTCAACCAAAATAAAAGTTAAATTATTTTTTCGATAGTCAGATTTTTAATTTTTCGGTATTTATGACTTTTTTATTATAAAATAAAAGTTAAATTATTTTTTTATTATAAATCATAATGCAGTGACCATAATATTATAATTGTCAAATTTTAGTGACCACAATTAAATTAACTCCGAGCATTTCGCAATATATTATATCGATAGTTTAGGGATTTTTATATATTATCTGTGTGTGTATACATATAAAATTGCAAAAAAAAAAGCTTTTTAATTGATAAAAATGAAAAGATTGGATTAAATTAGTCGTTTTTGAAGTTCATTATAATTTGTCGTTAGTGCTTATGGTTTCCGTAGGAGGAACAGTGTTGAACGGGAGACATTAATGAGTCATTTGGTACTATAATTAATTAACCCCACAGAATAATAATAATAATAATAATAATAATAATAATAATAATAATAATGAAATTTACTAATTAACAAGTGATTGAATCTCATTAAATACTTGTATAAAGTCATAACGCTAATAATTAATATATATTGTACTGTATTGATATGCCTTTCTTCATAAGAATTTTTCATCTCCCAACTCTCTGAAATAATATTATTATAGTTCCGCCATGGAAATGCATGGTGAAGCAGAAGAACTTGATCTAGGGCTGCACGTAGGTCATTTTCATGCACAGAAACTGATCAGACAACAGGACAAGTCTGTGCCACGTCTGCAACTTTCTTTTGCTCTTTGCTGCCCTCAACAAGAACAAGAAGAAGATAAGAAAAATGATTTGATTAGGCTCAGAAAAAATGATGATAATAATAATAATAATAATCATAGCAGCAGAAAGAAACTAAGGCTTACAAAAGAACAATCCACCTTGCTGGAGTGCAGTTTCAAGCAGCACACCACTCTTAATACTGTAAGTAATTAATTATGGATGTTTCTTTTTCTTATTTTTTGTTAATTTTCTATGTTTTATTTTTTTTATTTATTCTTTTCTTGGTGCATTGGGAACAATACCATATCATTTACAGATTTTTTTGGAGAAATCTTATATATATATATATATATATATATATATATATATATATATATATATATATGGCACTAGCATCTTTACCGAATCCAGTTAAATTGAATGTAAATATAAACTTTTATTTTTAAAGTTATAGTTAATGGATTTGAATTTGAATTTAAGTGTTCGGTTAACCGATTTTTATGTAATTTTGCATTTATACATGCATGTAGATGTAATTTTTACAATTATCTATATTGTCCTAATATTAGAAAATTGACAACTGATAAATTAATGTTTATACAATTTTATTTTAGGGTATTGTTATTAAATTTAAATAACTAGTATTTTATATTTAAAATTTGGAAATTTTATATTTTAATTTAATGGATGAATTGAAGTTTTTTATATGAAATTTATTTTTAATTTTTTAACAGTTAACTATTATTTAATGGTTATTAACAAACTATATTCAACAGTTAACTAATTAGGTAGTATTTATTCAATCGATTTAGATAAAGAGTTTTAAGATAAATATGTAATATTTCTCGGATCAAAATATGGAATAATCAAGATAAAACTGAAAAATATTTCAAAATTTTTTTTCTAATTGTTTGTTAAATTTTTTTTGGAATGAATTAGAAATATATATATTTTTTAATTTTTTAGTTGTTTCTTATTTGACAAAATACATGGATATATATTTTAACTCTATATCAAAATATGCATATCTTGATTTTTCAAGATATAGGTAGTTAAAAAATTACGTGACTTTTTTATGAAATCTATTTTTTCTTAATAAATGCTTGGAAAGATTAAAAATATTGGAATAATTTTATTTTCTTTCCATTCCAACCTTTTCAATGTTTACAATGCTACTTTAGCGATTAATCGGTTGTTAATAGACTAGACTTGGAATTTAATTTTGAAAAACTGACTTTAATAAATTAAACTTGAAAAATGAATTATAAACTAATTAACCATTTTATGTCTACCCCTAATGGACCCACAATTTCTTACATTTTGCTCACAAAATAATTTTCTTAAATATATTCTGTTAAGATCTAATTAAAAAAAAATCCAGGAAAAATTTAATTTGACATGTTGAATTAATGGCAATTTTCCATTAAATATATATTCTAAAATAACTGTAGCAATTTATTATTCTTAAAGAACACGAAATTAATATACATTTCTAACATATATAATATTTTCTTTTCTAGTCATGTTAAACCTTTTTATTATAATAATATCAATTATTATTATTTTTTTGGGTAGAGAATATTAATTATATATTCTTATTATATTAGCCTACTTCAAGAAGAGTGTTCATTTTAACCTTATGCGAAGAAAAAAATTAACTCTTTAGCCTAGCAATTGGGTCCTAAATTCCTAATACAATTAAGTTTATATATTTTTCTTATGCTTCTAAATATTTTTTTGGCAGGCTCAGAAACATGCACTGGCAGAGCAATTGAATTTGACACCAAGACAAGTTGAAGTTTGGTTTCAAAATAGGAGGGCAAGGTAAATAAATAATTATATATTAATTAATTAGTTATTGACTAAAAATATATATATCATTAATGAAAAAAATTAAAAATATTTCAGGACCAAACTGAAGTAGACTGTGAGTTCTTGAAGAAATGCTGTGAAAGTTTAAGTGATGAGAACACAAGATTGAAGAGAGAATTGCAAGAATTAAAATCTCAAAAAAAATAGGAAATAATCACAATTATGCCTTAATTCATCTTCCTGTATGTGAGAAAAGGCCAACAATTTGATGTGGTCCTCATCATCAACACCAATCAATTAATTTCATTGCGGCTTTGGCCTAATGATTTTAATCAATAATAAATTAATAGACCAAAGTTTTTAATTAATTATACCTTTTGCTGTACTTAGCCTATAAGTCAGACTTTACCCTAATAAATACTTAATTGCATTTTTATATATAACTCTTTGTTTCATGTTTTGGAAATATCACCTTCATCCTTAATTAGCCCACCATATGTATGCATACCTTGCTTTTCTATGGCATGGACCACACACACACACATATATATATATACACACACTTAGGAAATAATAAATTAATATAAAGTATTTGAAATAGAGTGGTTTTGCTTGATATTTAATTTTTATATTTTTCTAATTTTTGCTTTTTTTAACTATTTGAAATTGAGAGATTTGATCCCATACTTTTCAAATAGTTAAATTTTGCCCCTTAAACTTGTCGAAATAAATATATTTTACTTTTAAATTGGATAATATATACAATTAAAGTGGACAATATGTGCCATTTTAAAGATACGTGAGACATTATATAATTGTTGTTATATGATATAAGAGCAAAAAAGCTATGTTTTGAATAGTTCAGAAATAAAATTTGATAAAAAAAAAAAATTAGGGACAAAATTTGCCTTATTTTGAATATTTAAGGAGTAAAAATGACCTTTGTATCCCATTAGTATGTATATTTATTGATGTATTGAGCTGTATAATTTCATATATTTTGTGGAAATATAAATCCTTATTTTCCATAAGTATTGGGTACGTGAGAGTGTTACGAGGATGTACATACATATTTGAAATAAATAATAATTTCATGGTTAAAAATCAAGAAAACAATTGGAAAATTTTCAATTAAATCATATATTTCTTATAACCTTTTTTTTCTGGTAAAGGCTAACAAAAATAAAACTCGAATTTAAAATTTTTCAGTACATTAGTATCGGCAACTAATGCTGGAATATTGTCCCATTATGCACAAGAAAATTATCATAGTTAATAGATACCATAATTATAATTATACTTGATATACATTACCATTCTAGTTTATATTCTACACTTATAATAGTCATTGTCATATAAATATGTGGGAGAATTTTTTATATAATGCTTTTTAATAAAATAATTAGTGAAATAGGATATGTCAGAAATTATTTGACGGTTTAAAATTCGAAATGAAGACGCCGCACAGTGCTGCATCATTGCGTCAGACGCTATCAGCGGACCGTGATAGAAGACGCTGCCACGTGCTGTGGTTTTCATCAAATTAATTTTAAATAAAATTAATATTAAATAATTAAAATTAAAAAATAATAAAAAAGAAAGATGGTTGTATTAGGATTCGAACCCGTATGGATTAATTAATAATTATTTTTTTAAATACATAAATTATTGAATAATTAAAATTATAAATTAATAATACTTTTGGTGGGATTCGAACACATGATCTGGTGATGAAAAGTTGTTCACCTGTGTAGTCTATTGCCATTAACCCACAAGTCTCGACTTTAAACATTCATTCAATATATAAATTATTTTATTTTTAAACAGTATAGTGTCACACAACCAGCAGATCCATTTCAGATCCTGCAATAATGAGTTGTAGGAATGCAAAAGATCACAAAATTATAAAAAAATTTTTACAAACCCCACGTTTCAAATATTTTTAAAAAAAAATATTATTTTTAAAAAAGTCTCTTATTTTCACTTTTATATATAGTATAAATTAAATAAAAAATACATATGATATGACTTAAGAAGTTAGGTTATACTTCTAATAATAAATGACTATAATTTCATCACACTCTCTCTCTCCATATATATATATATATATATATATATATATATATATATATATATATATTATTCAAAATTAATTTAATGAAAGATACAGCCAGTGGTTGTGTCTTCTACATAGCCTGCCGATAGCGTCTGACACAATGATATAGTATACCATTACGTCTTCTAGCATAATTCTAAATCCCCAAATATTATCTGACATGCTCAATTTTACTAAATATTTTATTAAAAAATATTATTTAAAAAAATCTCCTAAATATGTTATATGAGTTTAATTAGACTTAATTCGTAATAATTCAGAATACTACTTAACTTAAGTATAAGAATTTTACCTTAATGCCATGCAATATTCTTAAATGAAAATAAGTTGGCACTTGAAAATATTAATTATTAATTTTCATATTTTATGGCTTAAATATTTTATTAAATTTTCATATTTCTTCTATTTCATTTTGAGTTATATTATGTTAAAATTTTCTAATCATATATACATCAAGTCATATTAGATTTATTGCTAAACACACACATATATAGAAGGGCTTTGCCCCAAATATTTTTTTTTCAAAATTTTTCATGTAAATTTACAGTTTACCTTTAGAAAAAATTTCTTATAATTTAACTCCTTTAAATTATTTAGACCTTCCACATATAATATTTAGTTTTTTATTCCTTCGTTCTGGACCCATCTTTCTCCATTTTTTTTTATAATCGAATCAAATTTTATAATATTATTTTTTAAAAAATGTCATCAATATAATTATAAATTATATAAATGAGTTAGAATTGTTTTGCTTGATCAAATTGATTATAAATAGAATATTCACCGATGGACTGAGTTTGAATCACATTTTATGTATGGGTTGGATTAGATTTGTATATCGGGACGAATTTTATATATATATATATATATATATATAATAGGAAAAAGTTACGAAAATGCCCTTCATATTATCTCAAAAGAGCTAAAATGATCTTAAACTGTTTTTTAGCAAAAATGCTCCTAATATTCTAAAATTGGTACTAAAGTACTCATTCGACAAGCTACTGTCAACTATGAATTAACGGCAATGATGTGACATTGACATGTGATAAAATATATCACATCAGTATCACGTGTATTTTTAATCTAAATATATTCAACGGTATTTTATTAGCATTGCATAAAACATTTTAGAGGTATTTTAGCACTTTGAGTGAAACATTAAGGGCATTATACTACCCTAATGAAAAACATTATGAATATTTTTATACTTTAGAGAAAATATTAAAAATTAATATTTATTACATTAGATATTAATCAATATTTGTTATATTAATTAATAAATACTCTTTATATAAACGTACGAATAAAAAAAAATTATAAATAAATTATATAGCTTAAAAATATTTATTAATTAATTTTTTAACGAATATAATAGTGAAATTTAACTATTTTTTACGTGATAAATATTTTAAATAATGATATTATTATTTTAATAATTAAAATAATGTACATACTTTTTTTATATTAAATTCAATTGATTTTAACTAATTCATAAAATTATAAATATTTCAACAAAAAATATTAAAAATAAATTTAATAGTTGCATCAAGAGTTTAACTATTATAAACTAAAAAAATGTATCAACTTCTTATAACAATTATATATATATATATATGAAATATTTGTGTTTCAGCTTGATATGTAATCATTTTCTTAAAAAAATGATGGAATACATTGTCTTAAAAATACAATTTAAATATTTATAAGTTATTAAATAATAAAATTTTTATAGGTTGCTTCAATTGCTTTAAATACAAAAAATATTTAGATTTGTTTTTATAGTCAAATTTTAATATTATATTCATTAAAAAAATTAATTAATAAATATTTTTGAATTATATAATTTATTTATAATTTTTTTCTTATTCGTTTTTTAAAAGAACATTTATATTATGAGTGTTCATTAATTAATATAATAAATATTGATTAATATCTAATATAATAAATATTAATTTTTAATATTTTTTTCTAAATTATAAAAATATTCTTAATATTTTTCATTACAGTACTATAATGTCCGTAATATCTTACTCAAAATACTAAAATGTTCCTAAAATTTTTTATAAAATGTTAAAATATTATTGAATATATTTTGATTAAATATATGTGACACTAACATAGTATATTTTACTATATATCAATATCAATAATTTGAAGTTGACGGTAACTTGATGAGATGGTATTTAAATATTGATTTTAGAATATTGGCATAAAAATAATAATAAGATATTATTATTATTATTATTATTATTATTATTTAATAATAATAATTGTGGCAGCAGTAGTATCTGGTATGCCATCAGCAATGCTGAGTACAACAAAGTGCTTCAACATTCTCCCTTCTCCACTAAGCTGCAAGAGCTCCTTCAGGGCCAAACACTCTTTGAACTCTCCGCACTTCACTAGACCGATAATCTCTGGTTTCTCTCAATCTCAGATGATGGCATTGGACGAAGAAACCAACAAATTCAAGAGCTCTGTGGAATTTCTAACCCACAAATCATACACTCCTCCTTCTTGGGCCTCTCATCTAAATCCCATCCCACTTCACCGATTCTCTCTGGGTCATCTTCCTACACCTATTCATCGCTGGAATCTTCCTAATTTGCCCAAAGACACCGAGATTTATTTGAAGGTGATCTAACAATTCATTTCCATGATCAATTTTAATTTTTTATGGGTTTTTATAAGCTTAACTTCATTTTTTATATTTATATAGCGCGATGATCTCTCCGGTATGCAATTGAGTGGTAATAAAGTGAGAAAGTTAGAATTTTTGATGGCTGATGCAGTGGCTAATGGTGCTGATTGTATTATCACCATTGGTGGAATTCAGAGCAACCATTGCCGTGCTACTGCTGTTGCTGCTAATTATCTTAATCTTGATTGCTATCTTATTCTTCGTACCTCTAAGGTTAGTACTTGAGCCAACCCCAATTCTTTTTTAGTATTTTAAATATTGTTATTGTTACTCTTGTTTTGTTGCTGAAAACGTTTTGGAACTGTTGCAGGATCTTGTGGACCAAGATCCTGGATTGATGGGAAATCTTTTGGTTGAGCGTCTAATTGGAGCTAACGTTCAACTTATTTCAAGAGAAGAATATGCAGAAATTGGGAGTGTGGTTTGTTTTGCCTCTCACCATCATCTTTCGTATCTTTACATTTCTTATCTATGATTTTGCAGTTTTCTTTTAGCTGCATTTCGAGCTCTTAAAGTTATTGCTTTGGAGTAGTCTCTGGCATTTTGAACTTATGGAATTTTAATTTCATGGCATTCTTGACTACGCTGATGCCTTAACTTTGTATTTATCAATTGTGCCAGTAGTTCTGCTGACATTTACTTATTCGGGTCCCTAAGTTTTAATCTTAAAAACACTTGACTTGTATTTCAAAATTGTCAAATTTATCTCCAAGGTTTGCCAAGTGCTTTAACTTTGGTCTTCGATTACAGAACTATTAGATCTACGAAACACATGTTTCCCTGATTTTCAATGTTTGGTATCAGGCTCTTTGTAATATATTAAAAGAAAAGTTGGTGAAGGAAGGGAGAAAGCCATATATTATTCCTGTTGGTGGATCAAATTCACTAGGAACCTGGTGAGTTAAGGTGAATATATTATACCATATATGATATACCATCTAAAGTTTGTGACTTAGTTCTTGACCAACAAGAATTGATAAATTTTCATTCTTGGGAGACTGGTGAAGCTTTATTCAATATCATCATCCGTTTGGTGTTTGTCAGAAAACTTTGTATTTCTGCATGAAGTTGGCAAATAGTTATCAATCTTGTAGATACATTCTAACCACTATACTGATGTTTTTTAAAGTACAGTGTGCATGAAGCAGATTTTAGCCCATGACAAAGCACATTTACATAGGTGCTCTTCAGGTGGCTGAGGTGACCCTAGCTTTGAAACATAGGATCAGGCATAGTATGCATGCGTCAGCCAATAGATTTTGTGATACATAGTTGCTTCCATTTTCTTGCTTAATTTTTTTTTTCCATAAGTATGTTATTGTGATATGAATCTTCCTAGTTTGCACATGAATCTTCCTAGTTTGCACTTAGTTGTATTTCCTATTCTCATATGATCAGAGTTTCCAGATTTAACTTTAGTGTTTATTTTAATTATCAGATCTTTCCATATGATTGTATTATTAATTTAATTTCATGTTTATAAATTCCTTGAAGGGGTTATATCGAGACTATTAGGGAAATTGAGCTACAAGTTCAAGCCAGCAGTGGCACATTAAAATTCGACGACATTGTTGTAGCATGTGGCAGGTTTTTCTCCAGTCTGTTTGTCCAGTTTTCACTACTCTTTCTGCATCCTCTTCTTGGTTTATTAGCTTAGCATGGTTTGTTTTGGTTTTTGTTCAACAGCATGATATTATAGCATGTGGACGTTCCCTTGATGTAGGAGAAGAATTAAACTAAGCTCTACAAATAGTGCCCATGAACAATATCATGAATAGGTCATGTAAACAGCAATCCTAATTCCTGAATAGTGCCAATGAACACTGACTGTGAACAGTACCACAAATGCTTCTTTGAACTGTAGATCAAAGATGATAGAATAATTGGATTTTAGGCTTCATACATTTTTTTTTTGAGTCACTGCAAACATGCATTTTTCGGTGGCCTTTGACGAAATGCCTATCGATGATGAGTAGATATTTGTTTTCCAAAAAATGATACTGGAGAAATAGAAATGGATTGGAAAAGACTGAATACAAGAAAGGTTGACCAAAGTTAAGAAATTCTGGAAGGATGATTGATCATCCATCCAAGTAACCGCTTGAATCACCAACCAGAAATCTTTACAGTTGTGGTTGTTGTCAAGACAACTGATCTTCTTTTTTTCTTTCAATTATAAATTAATATTTTTTCTTTCGTTGATTTGCAGTGGAGGTACAATTGCTGGCTTGTCACTAGGTTCATGGTTGGGTACTTTGAAGGCAAAAGTATGTGCTCTCATTTTTTATTCTTTGGAGTTTCAGTTTTGGTGTCTTGTGGATCCATTAACTCCTTTGCATGTTCTTATTTTGCAGGTTCATGCATTCTCTGTTTGTGATGACCCTGGTTACTTTTACAATTTTGTTCAAGGCCTAACTGATGAACTCAGCGCAGGTGTTGACTCACATGATATTGTCAACATAGAAAATGTGAGTTCTTTGTCACCTTAGCAGATAATTGTTTTTTGTTCTAGTTATTCTTTTTTTTTTTTCCATTTTTTGGTAATATTGTTAATCTATCAAAACAGAGTGTAATGCTAATTAAAATGTTGCTTGCTCTTGCACATATGTCAAGATGTCGTAGAAACAGCTTTTTCATACTGGGGCATAGAGCAGAAAAACATGACTAGGGTGCACAGAGAGAGTGTTTCCATGCAGTTGAATATATACATCATCACATTCCAATACCATTAAAACCATATATTTACATCCTAGCCTTCTGCTTTTCATTGAACGTTCTAGTTTCTTCTAGTAATATGATGGCCAGAGTGGCAGTTTCTTTGTGTTAGAATATGCTATAGGGTTTGTTGGATTATGATTGTCCAACATGCATTGGCGTACCTCAGAAAAAGAATAATTTTTCCATGAATATTTTTTCTGTTGATTGTGAAGCATAGAACACAATGTAATTATATTTCATCACTTGAATTTTCCCCTTCCTACAGGCCAAAGGTCTGGGATATGCAATGAGCACTTCTGATGAGCTTCAGTTTGTTAAGGAAGTTGCTGTGGCTACTGGCGTTGTTCTAGAATCCAGTTTACAGGTAGAGTGTACATTAGCACAATCCATGAAAGTTCGCATAACTTTCTTTTTTATTATGATATAGTCAGCAGCATTGCTGAAGGATTGATCATGTCCACCCTCAGATTAAAAGTCAATTATAGGCACTAGAGTCGGATATAACAGAGAGTTGTACAATTGAATAGCAGAGGATGGCAAAAATTAGTTCTTGTGCTGAGTTTGGCAGCTTTTTGTGTATTTGTTCTTTTTATGCCAAACATACAGGAGTCTAAATATCTGCAGATAGGGGTGAGCACGGTTTGATTTTAACTAAAAATTGAACCAAACTAACTGAGTTGATCCAGTTATTCAGATAATCAATTTGGTTTCGGCTAGTAAAATATGCGAACTTTGGTTATCGATTCAGTTATGTTAATAACAAAAAAAATCGAAAATTTTTAAAATGGCGTCATTTTTATCTTATTAAAATTTTCAAATTGTTAATCGGTTTCAGATAGAGATACAAGAGAATTTCAGATAGTACTAAACTTCATTTTGGTTTCAGTTTATTATTTTTATAAAATTTCAGTTTTCAGTTTGGTCCAGTTGTAACCAAAAACCAAACCATGCTCACCCCAAGACTGCATGGCCATGAGTTGACATCACCTTGTTCAATTTCTTCATCCATTGTTAATGTCCAAAAATGCTTGAGTTTTAAGTTTACTACTTGTGGAATCCATGTATGCAGTGGGAAAGCTGCATATGGAATGATGAAAGAAATGACAGAAAATCCAAAGAAGTGGGAAGGGAGAAGGGTCCTTTTCATACACACTGGTGGGCTCCTGGGATTGTATGATAAGGTTGATCAGATGTCTTCATTGGTGGGAAATTGGTCTAGAATGCAGGTAGATGAATCTGTTTCAAGGATTCATGGTATTGGAAAAAATGTTCTAGAGTAGCAAATCGCAGTTGGTCCTGTTCATGATTTAAAAACTATATCATTGTATTTTGGATCATGCTCAGAATGACAAGTACAAGAATAAAGTAGCAATAACTTTTCAAGGTTAAAAGATCAAAATTGTAAATTTTGGACAGAACTCCAATTTTTCATATAGGAAAAATATATTCTGGAGTCCAAAAACTTTAACGTCTTTTTATATAGAATTTCTATAATTTTAAAAGATGGACATTGAATTTCAGTATTTTTAGAATCATTCATATTAGATTCCATTGAGATCAAAATGAAAATTAAAATGTACATTAAGTTAATTTCACTTGAAATTTTGATGAAAAAGCTGATTTATCACCTTTTGTATATTTGAAATCTGAAATGATTATATATTTCTGTTATGGATTCAATAGGTATATTAAGTTGACTTCGCATGTAATCAACAGTGTCTTTTAATTCTAGTAGTTTTATCTAAATTGAAATTAATGCGAGTGAACTAAAAAGTATATGGTCTTAATGTCAATTTTTTAATATATAAAGACTTAATATAGAAAAACATTGGGTCCTTCGGGATCCCACATCGTTTGATTGTGATTTGGATATGTGAGTATATTAGCATGGATAGTGATCGATTCAGTAATAATTGTCTGGATCATGCTGCTACTATAGTAAGTCTGATAAATTTATTCATAAAAAAAAAAAAAAAAAAACATGATGGTGTATTTGATGTGTGAGTTTTCCAACGTGGGTTTGGATGAGGCTTGGAGTTCTGGGCTTCGTCGTGGGCTGCGGTTGGGCTGATCCTTCGGGATCCCACATTGCTTGATTGTGACTTGGATGTGAGTATATCAGCATGTATAGTAGTCAGTCCAGTCAGCAATTATTTGGATCGTGCTGCTATTACAATAATTTTGGTAAATTTATTCATAAAAAAAATGTAGAAAAACATTGAATTTTCAAATATTCCAAAATGAGTTTCTCCATGTATTGAGTTGTTGAGATAATTATAACCATGGTATCATGGTTGATTCCTTTCTGTAACATTTAAAGTTATAATTAATCATCGTGATTCTCTCTTGTAATAATAAATAAATAAAAGAATTACAATAATAACAAGAACAACAGCAACTTGACATGAGAGACATTTCAATTATAATTTTAAGCTGTTTTTTTTTCTTACATAATTCCATCCATTATCTTGAAGACCATCAAAATTCATGCTCCGTCTGATTTTCATTCAAAATATTAATGAAAATCCTATACATAAAACCACGCAATTACCTTAATTCATTGTTAATTTCATCCGTGATCACTAAAATTTGACGATTGTAACGTTATGATCATTATATTATAATTTGTAATGAAAAAATAATTTAATTTTTATTTTACAACAGAAAAATTATAAAAACAGAAAAATAAAAAATCTAACCACGGAAAAAATAACCTAACTTCTATTTTGGTTCATTATTCACTTTATTTATTTATTTTTTTTAATGGTGCAATTTGCATAAGATCAATCCAACTGTTTCTCGATTTGTGTAATATTAACCCAACCAAAATAAAAATTAAGTTATTTTTTCCAATAGCCGGATTCTTGATTTTTCGACTATTATCATAACAATTGAAACATCAAGTAGAAATTATTATAACAAGTGGAGATATATAGACAAGTGCTTAGAAATGCCACTGATGATGAATATATATATATAGGGATCAGTTCATTCTCAACTCAAGATGAGGCACTGTGTCTCTGGTTAGATCTTTGTAACAGCGTAGGTCTAGATAAGAATGTTCCTTCAGAAGTTACAGATGATCAACTACTAAGGTTTCAGAATATGGCAATAGGAATTTGTTCTATGAAAAATCCAAGAATGTACGGTGTATGGAACTAACACTCTGGAACAGTGAAGATCTGACTCCTTGCATAGCTTCATACCGACGAATAGCTTCCCTTGTGCAAACTGGATCATCCAGGGCACAGTCACAGACTGAAGAGGCACTGATACATTCCCCACAAAATTAACACAACTAGAAAGCCTGCAATGTGTATCCACAGTCTAGGAAACAGGACAGCAATTTTAGTCTAAGAAAGAGGATAACATTCTTTGATTTGGAGAATATGAACAATTGTATTTTACCTCAAAACCGTGCAGGAACTCGAGTAGCATGTTTGTCAAAGTCCCCAACTGAACATAATCGACAAAGAAAAAACACCAATCAAGGAAGGTAAATATGAGAACAAAACATAGGTTTGGTTCATACAAACATGTAATAGTTAGTAATGGTTAGTTCATCTTTATAGATGAACAAGTAATATGTCATTAGTTAATAGCCTAATAGTTGAGTAACCTTTTCATAACAGAAGTGGTCATGGATAGAACAAGTAATTATAACATCAAAAAGGGCTGATTACCACACAGTAGAATATATTAAGGATAGAAAAAAGTCTGAAACATTCCTCATTTGTCAATTGGGGTGTTGTCAAATCTTTATGATGTACAGCAAAAAAATTGGTTTTGCTAGACTCCATGAGCTCATCTAAGTGGTCTCGTTAAGGTCCCCTGTTATGGATCTGGTTATAGGACAGTGCAAAACAGAATCAGACTTAGTGTGGGGTAGATGTTGGGAAGAACATTTTGTCTGTTGACCTATGGTGCTGGTTCGTTAATAGAGAACCTGCAATCTCTTAAAGTACTAAAAAACTGGAATAATTTTCTGCATAACCTTTTATTGTTTTCAAACAACTTTAAATACAATCTTGGTGGAGTCACCACTCCTGAAACAAGGAAATAACCTCCTATTTACTGGAATGTGAAAGTGGAGGAGTAATCTGCATGCTAACAGTTAGGTTGAAGTCTTCAACATTTTGTTTTTTAAATTTACCATGAACAAAACATTGACGAAAGGGGCGCTAAAAGGTCTCTTCATCCTCCCATAAGTTAATTTCATTGACAGTAGTAGTTGGTCAATATTCACTTAACGAGCAGCATAAATGATATATTTTATCAGAGAAAATAAGAAGAGAAAGTTACCAGCTTCACACTCTTCCAATCTACTAGGCAAGACAAGATAGAGTGATGCCTGCAGCAAAATCTAGATTCCTTGTAACTAACCCTGCAGAAAGTTGTATACAGAAAATAAACTTACAGGTTTTTGATTAATCAGAGTTGTTACACAATCACCATGGCAAATGCTCTAATGAGAGATGCAATGTCAGGATACTTGGTGGAAGTAGTGCAGACATACAATTGGGCATAACCTTGCAGACCAACAGTTAGCACTCTACCATATAACTTCTGCACAAGCCGGCAGTGAATGAACCTGTTGCTAAAGAATCAACAACAAATATATCAGCTTTTTATTTGAAAACATTGAGCAGTGCATACTAATATTGTTTATTGTCACAAAATAATAATAATTTTGTTGCATTCAAATCACTTTGATTAATTTCCTGAGAGAATCCACAAAATCAGCAAGAACATTTAGCTCAAAGAAAATTATTAAAGAAAAAGAAAAAGAAAAAGTTAAAGCTTCTTCTGTTTGATTTTTGCCATACATTTCATTACCAGAATATTGGCACATACTAATTGAGTCTCACAAGAGAAGCAACAACCATCAACAAAGGAAATTGGCATCGAGGCTAGTTCCAACAGCATATAGAGGAGCTTCTGGATACTGACAGTTTATATGATCAATGATACTCCGAAAATCTGAATAATCAAAAGATTATGTTCTGATATAAATAACAGTAACTGTGGTATTAATAAAGTTATTTTGCTGTTTAATTTGTTGATCATCATCTACGCACCTTTCTCTTTTAATCAATCAACCCATCGTCAAAACCAAATAGTGGATGGACACCGCACTTAATTATGGCATCACAACTGCAGCGAAGTTTAGCGATTGAATATCTAATCTTTGCAGCATAGAATTTGAAGACAATGGTATACTTGTTGCCCTTAATAAGGTCTTTGCTGTAAAGTTTGCGATGCCATAGCAACATGTGTGTTGATCGAAAGGCCTCTTCAGCAACATCATGTAGAAGTTGTTCATCTTTTCCAGAATAAATGCAATGACCTGACTCATCTATGACATCCACATCATATCCAAGATGTCTTATATCATAATAGAATTCACACATTTGGGGATCTAACACTGCATACGAGTAAAACCCAAGAGAATCCATATGCTCTGGGAGTTTGACTAAGAAAGACAAAGAAGATCCATTGTTGTTTTGATACATCAACCTTTGCGGCAATTCACTCCCAGGGATGCATAACCAGAACCATTCTACCCTGTACTGTAACATGAAAATAATGTTATACATCAAACATCTTTATGATGACAGTAATAAAATTAACAAAATAATTATAGGACAGTAATATACCTGAGTCAGTATATAGTCCATCATATTAATTTGGCTCTGATCCAAATTGATGCAGTTGCCAAAGTCAACCTCTTTCATTTGGCTCCACAGATCACATATTTCAATAATGCCCGGTATATATTTTAGTCACCCGCAATCTCTGAATTTCAGTACTTGCAGCCTAGAAAGTTGTATGATGTATTTGGGTATGCTATCAAAATTATTTCCACTTAGATCTAAACTCTTCAGTGATGTTACAGAGCAAAGACTACTCGGAAATTCTGAAATTTCGCAGAAACTTAGATCAACATATTCAAGCTTAGGAAAATTTCCCGCCATATTCAAGCAAGAATTTGCAGTCCACATGGGCAACTTCAAACCTTTACATCTTCCAAGAAATAATCGTCTCAATTTCCTCAAATCATTGATGGAGGATGGTAATTCTTTTATGCTAGTTCCAGTTGCGATAATATCCTCCAGAGATTCTAAATTTCCTAGGTTTTGTGGCAGCCCACATAGGTTTACACAGCCACCAACATTTAAGTCCCAAAGATTTTTCAGGTTGCAAATGCTGTCGGGCAGTTTACTTATACCAGATCTACCTACAAAGAAGTTCTGCAAAGATTCTAAATTTCCCAAGTTTTGTGGCAGTCCACTCAGATTTACACAAGCACGCACATCTAAGAATAGAAGACTTTTCAGAGTGCAAATGCTGTTGGGCAGTTTATTTATACCAGATCCATATGCAAAGAACCTCTGCAAAGATTCTAAATTTCCCAGGTTTTGTGGCAGTCCACTTAGATTTACACAACGCTGAACATTTAAAAATTTAAGATTTTTCATATTGCAAACGCTATCAGGCAGTTTGTTTATACCACAATTATCTGCAACTACCTCCTCTAGAAATTTTAAATTCCCCAATTTTTCTGGAAGTTCACGTAGATTAGAACAACCAGAGATGCACAAGTTTACAAGATATATCAGACTGCAAATACTGTCTGGAAGACACTCTAGCCTTGAGCACCCACTCAAATCCAATGTACGAAGTTGAAATTGACATCCCAGGGGTGAGGGCACTTTTTCTATTGCATGTCCTGGATGTCTTTCATAACATGGAATGTTTGGAATCTTGGTGAGTTTTTCACAAGCCCACAAATCAAGAGACTTAAGATTTATCATATGAAGGCAGCTTGGCAAATGAGAAAGACTTCTACAAGCCCTTAAACTCAGCTTAACAAGCTTGGTCAAGTACTTAAGAGTGGATGGTATCTCAACTACACTTTCATTCCCGTCCAAGTTTAAAACCTCAAGATTCTTGGCCTTAGAAAAGTCTGGTATTTTTACTAACTTCGTATTGCGTTGGAGATAAATGTATTTCAAGTTTACAAGATTCTGTGACAAGTATAATATAAGAGTGAGTTAATATATAGATTGTAAACTTCAAGTAATAGAAACCTAAAATTTAATATATGAATGTCGTAGTTCTTATCGTATACCTGAACTCCATTCCAAAGTTCTTCAAGTTGACTTCCAGGCATCTCTAGCTCTACAAGATTTTCTGCACAAAAACACTTCGGCAAAGATTTCAAGGGGTATCCATACCAATAAAGACACCTTATCTCTTCTGAGAGAAATTCAAGGCCTTCTGGAAGATTTATTCTAATCTCCCTGCTGAATGACGGATCATAGAGAATGAGATATTTTAGATTATCCATTTTCTTAAATGCATCAGAGCTTAGGTTTATGACTTTGATTTTGGACATGTCCATGGAAAGACCTTTTGTCGCATCACTCCCCTGAATACAACAACCGAACAAGAAATTAATTAGCATAAAAAGCACACTTTAGCTGTTGGAGCTTTTTCAATATATATATATATATATATATATAAAGATCAAAATATAAGGAAAAAGAAAAATGATAAAAAAGGTTAATAAATTGTTTGATTCTTACAATTTTCTTTGTCAACAGACGAATTACTTCCTTAGGTTTCCACAGCCTCATACGTTTCTTTAGCTTCTGTTCCTCAGATGCAATTTCCCAAGCCATTTGTTGTATCAAATCATGCATATCTACACAATTTGTCGAAGATATAGATATGAGAGACTTATCAACAAGACAACTGATACCATATTTTCGACCTGAAACCTTCGTTGCTCTATCTGGAAGATCCTTTGCTAGTATGCTTTCAACATAATCTCTTTCTTTCCCTTTAAAGAAACATGCAATATCCAAAAATATTTCTTTTTCATCCTTAGATAATCCATCATAACTCCTCCTCAATATTTTATTAACTTTTTCATTAGGTGTATCTTTCAAATTTTCCAATGCATCATTCCAATCTTCCACACTCTTATTTCGCAAACTGCAACCAAAAACTTGAAGAGCCAGTGGAAGGCCTCCTGCACATTCAACCGCCCTTTCTGAAAGCTCAACAAATTCTTTGTCAGGAATATTTTGTCTAAAAGCATGGAAACAAAAGAGTTGAAGAGCTTCCCATTCATTTAATTCCTCGACTTTATATATTTTAGCATCTACATTTACAAGCAATTGCTTATCTCTGCTTGTAACAATAACTCTACTGCCTGAACCACAATGAACAAGTGTCCCTATTATGGATTTTATTTGATCAAAATCACTCACATCATCAAGAACAATAAGAACTTGCATTTGTGAAAGCCTTCTACTGATGTAAGATGGTGTCATAATAGAGCTGCCAGGATCAAAACCATCTTTGCCTAATAATTCAGATAGGAACTCGTTGTGAATAGCATCTGAGCATTTCTCAAATTTTTCTGTAACATTTGCCACAAAGCAATAGCTTTCAAATTCATGACAAATTTGATGAAATACATTTTGAGCAATAGTAGTTTTGCCAATACCGCCAAGCCCCCAAATTCCAACCACAAGCACATCTTTGCACCGTAATAGTAACTTAACATTCTCAACACGCGAAAAGATTCCAACTAACCCATCATTATAAGCACAATCATTTTTAAACAAATGGTTTAGCTTCTCTTGGATGTGTTTGATGATTTCCTCAATTACTTTAGACTCAGACCTGCTCAAAGTTAAAAGGTCTATCACAAAACAAGAACAAAATTCATTGCACATATTAATGATACCCATTCAATTTTTAATTTTCTTATTCTTTTTCCTATTGGTGGAGACCCCAACAAATAAAATAAAAAAAAGGCTAACTTACTTATAATTGTGGGAATCAAAGCCCGAGAGAGAGCTAGTTTCCATCAAAGCATGGCACCAATTCTCCACCTTAAGTGAGTGATTGAAGTCTTTTTTATGCTCAGAAATTGCTTTCCCAAAACTTCCAGTCAGATCCTGGACTTGATCAGGTCGAACAAGATAGAAAACTGGTATCACTATCTGTCCCATTGTGTTCTTGCAATCCAATATCTTCACCAGCTCATCCAAACACCATGGTGAATCTGCATAATTTTCTGAGAAAATTACAACTGAAATAGCAGATCTTTCAATTATTTCCCAGAGGGATGATGTGATCTCTTCTCCTCTTTCAAGTTGTTCATCTACAAAAGTATGTATTTTTTTCTCAACCAGAGCTTTATGGATATGCTGAGAAAACCAAACCGGACATCTTTGCCTCTAAAACTAATGAACACTTCATACTTCACACGGCTGATAGAAGAAGAAGAAGAAGAAGAAGAAGAAGAAGCTATGGTTTCTTAACAGCTGAAGGAATTCAAGAAAAGGGAAGGAATAGTATGCGTTGAGGTCGAAGATGAAGTGCAAGGACTTTTGTTCAATGTTCATTCAATGTGAATGTGTTTGATGATTTCTACGGAGTCACTGCCGTCTTAGTTTGGCTAAACAAAAAAAAAGTTTTAATAAATTAATTACCGCAATTTTAATTGGCCAAAAGCACAATTTGCCTTGTAAAATTTTTAATATTTATTTTAATATAATATTTTTCTAAAATATCTCAAAATTGATGAATTTATTATTTCAATTATTTTTATCGGTTAACCAATGATGTAAAAGTAAAATTATATTAAAAAAAGGGTACCACGTGATATAACTAAATGTTCAAAAAAAACTCATAAAATATTTTTAAAATAGCAATTTAACTTTTAAACTTTACAAAGTGGGTGTAATTTAACAGTTGTAAAAAAAATTAAGTATGCGGTTAACCGCAAAATCGAATCGATTTTTAAGATAAAATGATCTAATGTATTCGATTATGGTTTTTAATTTTTTAATTTTGATTTTTAGTTATGATTTATATTTTTAAATACCGATTAATCGATATATATATATATATATATTTATACTTAAATTTTTTTTCTATTTCTTTCTAAAATTTACGTAAAATAATACTTTTAAATATATTTAAATTATATTTTTATTTTTATATCTTATTTTTTATGTTTTCTTATAAAATCTTAATAATAATTTAAATAAAATTAATATTATATCATTCACTTTAATTGTATAGTAATATTTATATGTATTATCTTATTAACTTATATATATATATATATATATATATATATATATATATATATATATATAATATATTATCATATAATATTATTTATATTTTACTTAATAGTATTTAATTATATTTTCTTATATTTTTATATATGTTATAACATTTAATATTATTCAAAATTTTTATTTGATTTAGAATCAAGCATATTAATTTTCAATAAATATCAAATCTATTTTGTAATATTAGCTATTAATTTATAAAATATTAATTTTGACTAGTAAATTATTTGTTGTTTTGTGATTTTTATTTTGAATTACTTTTCACATTTGAAATTTAATTAAAATTTGTCTATTTTTTTATAATTTTATATTATAAATTTTAATGGTCAACCAAAAAATATTAGTTAATCAAATTGAAAAATCAAAACTGATGGACTGGTTAATTGAATATAACAAATTGATTAATGGTTAGTAATTTTTAAAAATCTATTTTATTGGATTGGTTAATTTTTTTTATTCATGAATCGGTTAATTGGTTCATGCTCATCTCTATTTGTTGCAATAGTCATATCCATTTTTGCATATTAATTTCATTTGTAGTCACTAAAATTCAGCAATTATAACGTTATAATCATTATATTATAATTTGCAACGAAAAATAATTCAAATTTTATTTTATAAGGTAAAAGTTATATATGCTAGAAATAGAAAATTCGGCTATCGGAAAAAATAATCTAACTTTTTTTTTAATTAGATTGATGTTATATAAATCGAGAAATAGTTGAATTGATATTATACAAACTGCACCATTAAAAATTAATTAATTAATTAAATAATAAATCAAAATAAAAATTAGATTCTATTTTTTGATGATCAGATTTTTGATTTTTCGATTTTTATGACTTTTTTGTTACAAAATAAAAATTAAATTATTTTTTCATTATAAATTGCAGTACAATAACCCTAAGGTTATAGTTAAAGATGAGCATGGATAACTGGTCCATTAACAAAAAAATTAACCAGTCCATTAATATCGGTTTTTTAAAATCACTAACCATTAATGAGTCCGTTGCATTCAGTTAACCAGTCCATCGATTTCGGTTTTTCAGTTTGGTTAACCAATATTTTTCGGTTAACCATTAAAATTTATAACATAAAATTATTAAAAAAATTAGACAAAGTTCAATTCAATTTCAAATTTGTAAAAGTAATTTAATATAAAAATTATGAAACAAACATAATTTATTAGTCAAAATTCATGTTATATAGATTAATAGCTGATATTATAAAATAGATTTGATATTTGTTGAAAATTAGAATATGTTTGATTTTAAGTTAAATAAAATTTTGAATAATATTAAATGTTATAACATAAACTCTAAAATATAAGAAAATATAATTACATGCTATTAAGTAAAATATGAATACCAATATATGATAAAAAATATATATAAAAAAATTAATCGGATATTATATATAAATATTACTATATAATTAAAGAAAATGACATAATATAAATTTAGTTTAATATAAAAATAATAATATATATAAAATTTAATCGTATACTATATATAAATATTACTATATAATTAAAGAGAATGACATAATACAAAATTAAGGTATAAAAATAAAAATATAATTTAAATATATTTTAAAATATTATTTTATGTAAATTTTAGAGAGAAATAGAAAAAATTAAAGATATAAAAATTATATATATATATATATATATATATATATATATATATATATATACCGGTTAATCGTTGACTAACGGTTAACCGGTACTTAAAAATTTAAACCATAACCATTAACAAAAAATATAAAAATTAAAAATCGTAATCGAATTCATCGGATCGATTAACCATAAAAATCGGTTCGATTTCGAATCGATTTTACGGTTAATCATATTTTCGGTTTTGTTTTTGCTCATCCCAAGTTATAGTTACCAAATTTTAGGGAATAAGATAAAATTAACCCCATATTTACTTAACCGAAGAACCACTTTTTTTTTTATGAAAGAAGTACTTGTTTTTAGTACTTTCTCTTTTACCTTTTCATTTCATAAAATATATCTACTCATGTTTTAATTCAAATACATACATGCAATAAAAAAAATTATAATATTTTTTTTTTAAATTATTCGTCATCAAGTATTATATATCAACAATTTCTATTGATTATCGACTAGCACAAGCGGTTAAATTACAAGAATATTAGAATATCTTTTATCAATTCTATAAATATATATTTTTAATTTATTAATATCAATTTTATAAAGTAATTTAATATATTTTAAAAATTTTCACTTTTCTTAAAAATTGCAACCTAAATACAAGTTAGTTAATCCTTTAATGTAATAAAAATTAAAAAAATAAATAAATTCTTAATTACTATTTATTGGCAATTTCCAGTCGTTTATTTTAGTTTAGAAAAAGCTTGAATGAAATCAGAGCTGAGCAGGGTTTGCAGCAGCAGAGTTGCCAGAGAAGCAATGGGGATGCCAGAGAGCACCAAGAAAGTTTCTCGCAAGAGAAAACTACCAAAATCCGAAATTTCTTCCTCTCCACATCTCAACATCGACAAACTATTTCCTATCTTACTTGCAGCTCTCTCCAATCATGGAAACCAACCCAATTCTCTAACAATATTGAAGCAATGCCTACGTAAATTGCACTCCTCTCTATTCTCCAAAACCCTAAATCCTCTCATCTTTGCTGAAGAATATCTTCCCGTTTCGATCCTCTCTTTGCTTCCCACTCTTCTCTGTCATGGGTAATTTTGCACTCTACTTGCGTGTACTTACACTGTAATGTAACTATGTGTTTATGCATATGCAATTTGTGCAGGTGTCTGCAAATTGCGTGTCGGAGTGTGGAGATTGTGGGAGCAGCTTCTATTTATTCTTTCAGAATGAACAAACAAATTGCGTTGGATAGTGAAATTGTGAGGGTTCTAATCTCGGCTCTAGAGGGTTCAAGGAGGAGACTTTCAATGGCTGCTTGTAATGCTATTTTGGATTTGTCAACCACTTCCATTGGAAGGCAGCGGTTGTTGGAGTTCTCCGCCCTACAGAAGCTTATGTGAGTATTTTTATCCATGTGCCTTTTATTTGACTTTAATTCATTTCTGATCAATTTTGAAATCGCTGTTCCATATAGTAGTTATTGCACTATTTCAGATTTGAAAAGTTATTGTTACTTTGAACACCAATTTCACAATTTGTGCAATATAAATTATTCCCTGCGTAAAGGAAGAGTAGGTAGTCTATTCATTTTTTTATTGTATAGTCTAAATGTAATAAAACGAACCTGTGCTTCTTTGACAACAAGTATGGATGAAGCAATAATGCATGTAGGAAATGATTAAAATTTTGTTTAAGGTTGAGATAAAAAGATGGAATATGTTAAATAGTAACAAAATAAGGTATAAATGGGAATGAGAAGTATAATAATTAAAATTGCAAGAAATAGTTATCAAATGTTTTCGTTGAAGTATGAAACATATGGAGAATAAAAACTGCCCCATAGTATTCAATTAAAATTGCAAATAAAACCATTATCAAGGGAAAACTTTCTTTGATATGTTTGGATATTTTTTCGAGATTGATGGTGTAGTGTTGAAATTTTTTCAAATGATTAATAATATTTCAGAACTTCTAAATTTTCAGGGTTAGCCAGCTCTTTTGCCATTGCATCAATTATTTTCTTCTCCATCCAATCATATTGTTGCGTGTATGTCTCCACTATCTAACACAGTTAGCTGCCTCTTTGTTTTGTTCCATCATTGTAGTTGCTTGCTTGTATGTTTCCAAAGTCATTAGAAGTTTAATCAAGAAGCTAATGCTTTCTGTGATGGAGAATGCACCAGTGGCTAAGGCATGTAACGTTTTGAAGGAATGTTTACCCACTGTATTTGGATGTCTTGCCTATGAGATGCTTTAATACTGTTTGACATCTGTACTATAACCTGCTGTGCCTCAGGATTCTAATTCTTCAGGTTCCTGTATCTCCAAAAGTGATTTCATTTTGTGCTGAGGACTATAGAACTGAAGGTCGTATTAGGATCGCATTGAAAGAAGATCAACAGAAAGTCTTACTTCTTCAGGCTGCAATATCTCTAATTAACTGCTGCAATATTGAGCAATTGGGAAAGATCCCAAGGGAGCTGTCTGAAAGTTTCTCGGTACTTTTGAAAAAGCTTTGGGAAAAAATCCATAGTCAAATGTGGCTAGGAAACCCTAGGACATCCACTCCGGATATACACCTCTGTATTAGCAATATTGCAGTTAACAATGTGGCAGAAAGCATTTTTAGGCTATCTGCTAATACCGATCAATTTGCTCATTTGCAATCTGTTTTGGTCAAAAGACGGATTTTTGGATGGAGTGAGAATGGTTTCGAAAATTTCATGTCACACCATTGGAAGTCATCACCCTTTCTAGTGAGAAGACCATCAAAATCATTAATTGAGATTGATGACATTTTTAGTCCATTTACAGAAACTCTGAACTATAAAGAAGCATCTTATGCATTTCTTTCTCCCATGCTTAAGAATTTCATTTCTTGTCTACCTATTGCATCAGATGAACTAGACATCTTAAATTTCCTTGCAGAGGTTAGAAATGAATTGGGTTGTCCAATAATCTACCAGCAGGACCTACGGGTAGTAAGAACAGAGAAGCAATCAAAAAGGGAGATTCATTTTTTCAATCAAAGTTTGGACACAAGTTACATGAGAACTCCCCATATTTTCTCACATACTGATGTTATGAAATGTGAAGAGGCATACAAAGAGGGCTATACAATTGCTTTGCGGGGCATGGAGTTCCGTTTTGACAGTATTGCTGCTGTAGCTGACACCCTAGCATCCATGTTTGGTCAACCCTCAGTAGGTGCAAATATGTATATGACACCACCTAGCTCTCAAGGGTTAGCTCGTCATTATGATGACCACTGTGTGTTTGTATGCCAACTCCATGGAGATAAGCAATAGACAATATGTTCAGAACCAAATATGCGGTTGCCTCGGTTGTATGATCATCTAGATAACCAATGTTGTTCAGATTCATCGGCTGATTGCAGAAAGTTCTTCCTAAAGGAAGGAGATGTGTTGTATGTTCCTAGAGGATTTGCTCATGAAGCATGTACAGGAAATAGTGATCCCAGTGGACCTGGCAGATTTTCCTTACATGTCACATTTGGAGTTGAGGTGGAACCTCCTTTTGAGTAAGTAATACCTGACCTTATCTTTCACTTATTTTCAATTTCTTTTGAATTTATTGGGCACATGGATCAAAAAGTCTGCCTCCCTGGTGATCTCTTATTTATAACATCAGTTATTATTGTTGTTGTTGTTGTTGATATTTGTTTCACCCAAATAATACCTATAAATTTAGGTCCTCCCATAAATGAACAGATGCACTATGACCACTTAAATTCTGTAGGGAATAGGCTACTGATTATTTTGATTGCTTGGCAAATGATTGTATTTGTCCAAGTTCATGTTGGTCTAAGTTACTTTTGACAGATATTCTGCTAGGGCCATAAATCCATTTGAGAGATGGATAATTATCTTATTTGTCGAAAAGACTGCTAAAGTGTGTTGGCCCATCTGAACAACGGGATTTAGCTCTTTTAGCCCGTGGAATGGTGCATGAATGGGGGGCCAATGTTCTCAATAACTATTGCTGCTTTATAATTTCATTTCACTTTTCTAATTTTAATGATTGTGCTTGGAAAAAACATAAATTGAATTTGGGACATCAAACTTTAATAGTTCTCTTTTTGCAGAATTTCACTGTCTTCGACATTTCTTGTGTTTCAAAGACATCCCTGTCATTATTATCTTCTTTTGATGCCCTTAATAGTAAAAAGATGGTACAGCTGTTTATGGTGATTTTTCGTGTGTGTGTATGTACTTGTTTTCTTTTGTGATCATCAACATCTGTCCTATCTTTACCCACTATGGTTTTTTAATTCTTGTATATCTCTAGTTTCTTATTTTCCTTCTGCTTTTAATTAAATTATTAATCAAGTCTAAAAATGTATCCAGTTGCTAATATTTTGCAAGTCTATCTCTGTGTTTCTCATTCCTTAGATCCTTTTTTAGCATAGATCCAAAATCTTCTGGTAGATAATAGCCAGTGCTAAACCTCAAAAGGCACATGCCTATGACCCATTCTGTGGACAAAGTTGAATAATGAAGTCTTGTCTAGGGGACATGGAGATATGGTTTTGGGTCAATGTCTTTGGAAAATCAGACTCTTAGACACGCTTTTATTATACTTGGTTCTGTTACTATAACAGCTGCAATTTAATGAACAAATAAATATTTTTTCATTATAGTGCCTTTTCACTATGGGGGCGAAAATTTTCACTTGGTGTTTATTGGAGTTCAACAAATAATATATGTCCAATAGTTATTTGGTTTCAGTTACATCACATCACTTAATTGTTATTATCTACTATGAAAGTTCTCTGAATGTTGCTTGGACACAATTTGGGCAAAAGCCTGCTATTTTGTTATATTTAGTTTCAGACTATATAGCTGAATATGCAAAAAGTTTTGTGCTATACGTATTTCAGAATGGTTAGAGGACAAAAGTAGCAGATACTGATTAGGAAGAATACATTTTTGACACAAAAAAAAAACAAAAAGGATAAAAAGAAGGCAGCAATTGTTGGAATTAATGGTGAGACTGAAAGATTAGTTCTCATGCAGCCTTTGGCATTTTACTTGAATGCAGATGGGCAGGATTTGCACATGTTGCACTTCATCATTGGAATCAGACCCAAAAACAGCTCGATCATGCTGTGGCTGAGCCATTGTCTGGAATTATCAATGTTGTTACTGTATATCTGTTGCATGCTGTGATTGAGCTAGTCAGTGCTTCTGATCCCACCTTTCGGAAGGCATGCTTGGTTGCTGCACTTCCATTGCCATTGGATAGGACAGATTGGCTTTATTTTGAGCAGAAAGCAGTTTTCCTCTACCTGATTAATAAGATTAACATGGAGTCCCGGTTCTTGGAGCTTCTTAGGATAGTGGAAGTGGCTATTCAAAAGAAAGAAGATCTTCTTCAGCGGATAAAGTGGCTTCAGCTTCTTAATAAAGAGGGACAAATTATTCGAGGAAAGGACACAAATACACCGTTTACAGGAATTGAAAATTTGTTGCCATTATATGTTCAGCACCAAGACTGTGCAGAAGCAGCATTTGTGAAAATTAAAGTTAAGTTCTGTGATGATGTATCATTTGAGGATGTGATACCTGCCTATAAAATGCTATTTGAGAAGTATAAAAAGGCCAGAAAAAATTATCTGAATGGGATGCTTTCTTTGCATTGTAATAAATTTGCTTAATTCATTGTGTTATAAAATTTTCCTCAGTTCTGCAGATTGAGATCCAATCTCCAATTCTTATGTGAGGCAATTTTATCTGGAAGGAGGCAGTGTCAAAAAATTCCTGGGTACGTATGTCTAGCTTTAGTGCTTTACGGTACAGGTATTTAACATATACACACTAATGTTTAGTCAATTCTGGATTTGTCCTTTCCCTCTGAAGTTGACTTCATGCATGCTCTTGCACCTATAATGATTTTACAAGTAAAAAGAATGTTGATAAACATACAAATAGAACATCCTCACTCTCATTATCATCAATCTAGTAATACACTCTGAACCATTTGAAATATAATAAAAATCATGTATCTTTTACTCATTTCATCTGGAAACATGGAAGATAAATGCATTCTATGGCCTAGGGTGTTTTGGAGTTGGAATCGGGTGAGTTGTGACACCATTGTAATCGATATGGTAAACAAGCTCCAAGTCTGTGCTCCGGAGATGCTCCTGTTGCTTGAAATTCTCTGGGAATGTCATTTGCCCTTTGTCTTCATCAAGTACCTGCAGCTCAGATAGCCATACTCAGGAAAATATGGCCTTCCATATTATAAAGATATGGCACAAACCAAACTTACCTGAAAAGTATGGTTCTGTCAACTTTACTTGGAAACGGGTAAATTCTTATTTGTTTATTTAAAGGTTATAATGAGCATTGAAGGCTTTATTTAGGAGAGCTTCTTTGATACAAGATTCAGATAGAAGAATTTCTGCATAAAGTTGTTCTTTAAAAGAGAGAGATTTACTGAGAGCTTGGAAACTTACCTTGTATCTCTCAAATTCATTTCCATGGTGAAGTGGGAACATCTGTTCTCTCAATGATCTCTTTCCTGTGAAAGTGAATTCAGAAATGGGAAAGTCATGGGAAAAGAAATAGAAAGCAGTAGTAAGGAGAGAGAAGCAAACAAAAAGCAAAAACTTCATTGTAATTGTAGCAGGGAATTAAGGAGTTCATACATTGGATTTTATAGGAACAAAAGCAGAAATAGATGGCCACCAACAGGTGAGAGAGTGAAAACATTAATAATTGGTTGAGGGGTTGGGGGAACATGTCTATGCCCATATCTATTATTCTGTCTCTTAGTGCAATTAACAGAGTCCATGAAAAGAACATATTACTTGTTGTCTCTTATGTTCTTTCTTGAATCTTCATATTTGAGAAACTATTATTTTCTTAATATATTAGATTACTTTGGATAAAAATAATAGAATATTATATGAAGGAATTCTGCTATTGAGCTCGTGATTAATCCTTATATGATGGCTCAATAAAAAAACATAAACTGGTTTATAAAAGTTAAATTAGAACAAAATTATAATGATATTCCTAGATTTATTGCGAGCAATTTTGTACATTATGATTTATGTAATTGTGTTAAAGCATTTGGTTTACTTCTTATTATTATCGTTCATATAAAATTTGATAAGGATGAGTAACTTGAAATTAATAGACATAAAAATTGATAATTAATAGTAGTATATTTATGTTTGATAATGAATGGTTTAACAAATAATTACAAGATTATGATTATGATTATATGTTTTAGTAATATTTTTTTTTATTGGACAAGTCTTAATGGCTATATCTCTAACTTTTATGAATAACACTAAAAATAAGAAGAAAAAAAATACTTCCTTCATTTTTTTTATCTGTTATTTTTGAATGAAATTCATATTTTATTTATCTGTCATTTTTAAACTTTTAATGTAATTTAATTTGTTTTTTTAATTTTTTTTTTCGATAAATTTGGAACCAAACAGATTTAATAATTTAGTATTAATCACGTAATTTAATACTAAATTTAAGAATATTTATTATTTTTAATCTTGATGAAAATAATAAAAATGACTAATAAAAAAAAATGGAGGGACTAATTGAAATAGATCCTAATCCTACCATTACTCATTCATCACTTGCATACGAGACGACTGATCCTTGGATGCTTATTCGACCGTTTGGACATTTATGCTATGCGGTAACTTCGTTTGACTTAATACTTGGTTTTTTCTAAACTTTTAAAATTTTATATATTTAATTACTTAAAAAATAATAATTAAGTCCCTATACTTTAATATGATTAACATATAATTTCTCACCGATGAAACTAATGTGTATATATTTCAATTGCCATTAAAAAAGATACGTCATTTTATTTATAAAAAGAACTAATATATTAACTAATATGAAGAATTTTTAAATATGAAAAATTATAATAATTCAGAAACTTAATGTAAAATATTTTAAAAATTTAGAAATGCAATTAAAAATAAATTTTATCAGTATATTGTGCTAATTAAAATGCATACTTTAGCATGTCGTTTGAGAATTGCATATTATCTCATGTCAAAATATAAAAATATAATAAAACAATATTTGTAAAGGGTTTCAATGTAAAAAATCTTAAAAATTTACCAGTGTAAAAAATTTATAAAAATTTAAGAATTAAATATGAAAAATTTTACACGTTGAAGGATCCAATAAAAATAAATTGTCAACATAATATTTCATTAATGACCATTGAAATGCACACTTATAAAGACTACATGTTACCTCATATTAAATATAAAAATTTATTTTTATTAAAAATTTTAAAAGTTTGATTCTTTAAGAATGGATTGCATTTATTTGGTTAAATGCAACATCCACAAGACCTTTCTGCAGGTCAAGGAATGTATTATTAGCTGTTTTATTATTCGTTTTTTACAATTATATACAAATCTCTCTCTATTTCTTTCACCTCTTACTATTACTAAATATCCAATTACATGTTCGGAATGCAGACACGATCAAAAATAATAAGTTTAAAAATTTTCTTGCCTATGCTCAAAGGCTTCTCTTCTTTAGCATGCAAGCTGCCGATAGGGGTGTGCATCGATCAGGTTTGAATGAATTCGACCCGAATCCAATTAATCCGAAATTCGAATTTTAAGTATTCTCCTCATCCGATCCGATATAAATATCGGACTACGTTCAAAAATTTTCTTGCCCATGCTCAAAGGCTTCTCTTCTTTAGCATGCAAGCTACTGCTAGGGGTGTACATCGTTTGGGTTCGAATGAATCCGACCCAAATTCGATTAATCCGACATTTGAATTTTAAGTATTCTCCTCATCCGATCCGATATAAATATCGGATCCCTACAACTTTTTTCGGTTTCCGAACTGATTCATCTGATTTACCTGAATTTATTTTTTTAATTTACATATTTAAATCAAAATTAAATTAAAATTCTAAATTAATACAAATAAACAATATTAAACACCATAAAAAATATTTTAAAAATACAACAAACCAACAATTTAAAAATTATAACAAACATATATTACATATTAATTAATGTATAGAGAAATTAAAATCTATTTATTTGTATATTAAATTATTTGGGTCGTTCAGTCAGATCGAATTTAGAAGGATTTTCACCCGATCTGAAATTTTCCTAACCCTCATAACCGAACCAACCCTATTAACCCAACCCGAATGCATCGAATCAGGTTAATCGGATCGGCTCGATTTTTGCACACCCCTGCAAGTTGTAGTTAACTCCACCTATGAAATTGATCACGAAAGCTTATTTTGCAAGAATTCAAGGTTGCAAATTTAGAACATACCGTTCTTTTTAACCTTTTTTTTCACAGGGAACTTACCAGCCAAAATACAAGTTAAGGTAATAAACATCTCCATTACATGTACATCTCTTGAAAACAAAACCTCTACCAGACAGAATTAACGGTGCAGAAAACATATGAAAGGAAGGTTTTTACAAGCAGCAGCAAGAAACCTCCTGAACATATTCGAAGTTAGCTTCATAGAAGAGTGATACTTGTGATACAAATCAGGCCTGTCATTTCTATCATGCAAATGCAGACACGGATGAAAATGAAGAGCTTGCTTTTATCTCCTTTTCTCCTTTATTTCCAAGGTGCTCAGACAACCGGATGCTGTTGAGCTACTCTTCTTCTACTAATGTCTAATGCCTTCCTACAAGGGAGGAGCCTCCGAAACAATTTCTCGCTTTCTTTTCGCATCTATGACAGTAACAATTCCAATATCCATGTATTTTTGTTTTATGGCAAAAAAAGCATAAAAGAACTCTGTTAAATGCAAGATATGCTTATGAAGCAAACTCATCTTGCAATAGAATCTCATAAATATCTGTCCTCAGATTTAATTCCTTGTCTCGCATTACTTCTTGGAGATCAGAGAGCTCTTTTAAAGACAAGATGGAATTCAATTTTAAAAAACCATCAAGCCATAGTTTTTTGGACCTGAAAAATTAATTGAAGAAAATAAGTTAAGCTGGAGAAACAATCAGCAGAAATCATGAAGTAGGATACTTTGAGCATCCATTGTGGATCCAACCGATTTCCAAAAATTTACTCATCAGTTCAGCAAATTTTGGTCACTTTTTTTCAGTTAATGAACATTCATAAATTGAATAAACAAAAAGGTAATCAAGAACTTAGTAACTATCGGCTGGCTATGATTAATTGCTATAAGTTTTTCAGAAAAATGTTGACGTAACTTTGACAAGCTCTTACCATGGACAGGCATGAATAGCTCGGAAGAAAATACGCTGGGCAGCAATAGGATTTTGCTCTATGTCAATTTCATAAGCAATGTATAAGCGCCAGAGAATGACTGATTTGTGTAAGTTCTCATTTGCCAGTGCTCTTTCAAACAACCCATGGATTCTGTGCCGTGAGCCTTCTCTACTCATCTCAAATGCCAGTGTGAAAATCCAAACAATAACAGAAGGTTTCCTGACAACACCAAAAGCATTATCATCCCAGTAATTCACCAATCCCTATATCTATCTATATATATATATATATATATATATATATATATATATATATATCTGTGTGCATGTGTGTTGAGACTACTGATTATCTTACTTGTGACAGTAATCATCAAACACCCAACGCAATTTATTGATTGTTCTATACAAATGGCTGATCTCCACTAAGGCCTTCAAAACTTCAGAGCTGCAAGGATATAATTGCAACCCCTGTAATATGGAATCCCAGAGTTTCAATGAGCTTGCTTCCTTATGATGTCTTAGAAGCATCCTCAAATAATAGTCAAACAAAAATTCAAGCTCGTAACTTAGCCGCCTTCTTTCTGCATTTTAGAGACAGAACGAGTCAGAAAAGCAAACTGTTTCATTTAATTTTTATTAATAGAATATGTTTGACAAGAACAACATACATCCAGACCAATTGGAATCATTTGTCAATGGAACACCTTTCTTGGACCCCGAAATGAAAGGCACGGGAGAACAAAAGGAAGTAGATAAAAAAAAAATTAAGGGTTACTAACCTGGAAGCACCATAGTAAAAGCTTCATCTAGCACTTCAATAGCGGCTGCCAGACCACTTGTCAACTCTTCAAATAAAGCTGCTGAACAAGTTAAAGCAACCGAGTGATCATTTACGAAACCACGTATCCATGCTGATTTCAGTGTTTTAACTCTTTCTTTAAATCCTTGGTGTGCTCTGAGCAATTGCAGGTTTGATGGTTTACAATAAAATGGATGGTACTTTGCTCCACTACCTAAGCAGGATAAAATATGCAATGCACGACATGATGAATCTTGAGCATTGCCTCGAGTATTAGCAAGTTCAGCCTCAGCATACCAGTAATATAAAAGAGGGGCATTGGATTGCAAATGCTGCAGAATAAAACATTAGCAAGTCAATATGACATCTTGCTGCCACAATCAAAACAAAGCCCCAGATAAGAGATCAAAGTAATAAATTTGACATCAGATTTCTATACATCCAATCATCAGTCGTCCATGCAATTTGCACTTGATTTCTGAATTTTCACCTGATTTCTGAATTTTCACCCTATTTCCATTACATCCCTCAATTTCAATTTGTAACCAAACTCCCCTAACTTTAAATTACAGTCTTAAAAAGTCCCCGGTACCTGTTGCTGCTGGTTGACACGATGTGGTAGCCACATAGGATTTCTAAGGTCAGCAATTTCTCTAACTTGCACTAGTGATCCCTGAACTTTTAACCTCGTATCTATCATATCCCTGAACTTTTCAACTCTAATGGAAAAAATAAAGCTACAAGACACTAATGTTTTTTTGGTCAAACTAACGCTTTGTTAGGCGTGTGACTGTCATCAACAGACTCCTCTTGTCGCCAATAAGAAAAAAGAGAGAGAGAGAAAGAGACTAAGGAAGAAAGAATGAAGAAGAAGTGATGGAGGTGAAAAACAACAAAATAAGTTGTACCGGAGATGGAAATGAACAGAGGGCAAAGAGGGAGTACTAGGAAGTTGGGTAGATTTTGGGCTACAAATAAACGTTGATAGACATAGTAGATACAGTGTTGAAAGTCCATGGATAATGAGTGCAAATTTGAGAAATTGCTCACGTCTGAATCCTCTATGGCTGCCAAGTCATACCTCACCCAGAAATAACCGGTACTAAGGACTTTTCAAGAGGTAATTTGAAGCTATGGGAGTTTTGAATTACAAATTGAAATTGAGGAATATAATATATAAAGTATAAAAGTTCAGGGTCGAGGAGTGTAAATTACCCTTATCCATCCACCCAAAATACAAGCAGAATATGCAAAATAAATAAATAAAGCAATAAAAGGCAAGATAAGTAGGGATTACCAGCAAAAGTTACTAGAAGGTGGAAGCACAAATCCAACATAAAGTACACAACTAGAAATTTGAGAAATGTACGAGTACTTCTGTCCTTGCAACAGGAAGCCTCATATGGGAATGAAAGATAATGCAGACAGCATTGAGCTCATGGTAATTTAGAATCAGTTAAATTTCAAATCGAGCTCATCTAAGGGATCATTGAATAGTTTTCTAGCCTTCATTGTCACTGCATGTTTATCCAGTAAATTAGAAGCTGGTGTCCACCATGTTATGAATTTAGAATTTCAAGGTATTTTATAGTAACTTTCAGCATGTCTAGAACAAGCAGGCTGCCATACTTTAGGTAAAACGAATGTCTATCAGTGTTTTCAGTTTTAATGTTAGAGTCCTAATTAGTCTAGTTGTGGATTCTAGTTGCAACGTGGAATCCAAGTCCCATGAGAATTAGAATTGTCCCAAAATCAAGTGAGCCAAATTAGACTGCAACTTTCAGTTTGTAGCCATTTTGACCCATTTCATCACAAATTACTTTTTTCTTTTTCCATCTTTCTATACAAAATCCATTCAATCGGAAAAATGGTTTTAAAATGAAAGCTACAAGCTAATTTGGTCAAAAGTTGATTTTGGGGCAGATTAATCATCATGAAAAGAAAAAGGTAAAGGAGAAGAAGAAGAAGAAGAAGAAGAAGAAGAAAATTGGGGGCCAACTTGCACCTTCAACTGTCCAAAGTGAAAATTCATATAAAACATAATTATATCTGGTATGAAAGATGAATACTAGGAATGCAAGCAAATTTTAAGAAATAAAAAAAGTAACAATGAATAAGTATATGGTAGAAATGCACACTCATGAATGCCACCAAAGTTAATCTAGTGGAAATCATACCGATGGAAGCCCTTCTATTGATGATAATGCCATGTCAAAGACTCTTCTTGCATGATCCATATTACCAGAAGCAGCTTCTCGCTGTGCATAAACTCCACAAAGCAACAGATCCTACAACAACCGCAAACTGCATCAGTCAAATTCTTGTTTTCTTTTGTTTCCTTCAAGAAAATCCTAAAAATATGATATTTTCATAAAGCAAAAGCTCAAATATAATAATCTTTGGGACCATTTTACCAATTTTACAGCATGTCCCCTCCTTCAGCCACCTATATCTGACTTAGAAACAAATATAAGGTAAAATTAATCCAGATCTACTCCATTGTAGTCACTAATTATATGAAGAGCAAGGGATGTGCCTGTGGTTACATGCTATATTTCTCCTTTAATTTTTCTGTTCTGAAGCCTATTGACTGATGTCTATATGCTTATTGGATCCGAAAAAGAAATTTTTTCAATTGTATTTTTCCTTTTCTCTAGCCTTCCTAATTTTTCTCACAATCCACCAACAATGGAAATAATGCAATGTTCATGAAAAACCCCAGTCCAAATACATGACATTGCCTTGTGAATCAATAATAGTCTAATTCTGCAATCATAACACAAAACAAACATTATATGGCATAACCATCAGTAAAATATATACCTTTTTAAAAAATCTATTGTGTTTAAACTATGTTGCTGCCAAGCAAAGTTCATTGAACAGCAACGACATGGTTTATAATTTTGAGACTTCTTTGTTTCTGTATTGGCATCTGAGAATGTGGAAGCATGTTCCACATCTTGATGCAAAAGAAAGAAAATTTCTGAAAAATGTAATACAAAATCATTAGCAATTAGAAGAAAAACCACATGAACAAGTACCTGTCTATCACTTTTTAAGAGGGACTTAGCCAGAGCTCGACATGGGGTAGAAGAATACTCTCTTTCAACAGATAAATCTTCAGCAACAAGGGCAGCCTCTTCCAATATGTGATTGCGTGGAAAAGCACTTAAACAGAGTAAGATAGCATTTCGAAGAAACCTCATGAAATCAGTCTGCTTAGAAATGTCACCAGCATTGCCCAAAAGTGAGATCAAAATATTTCCACAACCCAAATTCCGTGCTATAGAATCTGGCAACACTTCTAGGCTAAGGAGTTTGTCGGCCCAACTTGAACTGTTAGAGCAAATCCTAGAAAGAAGAACAAGAAACCAACTACTTAATCTGGCAGATAATATCACAAATTTAAACAATAAATAAAGAGAACCAACACAGCAATCATGAAAGCATTAAGCAAAAATATCCAGTTGCTACAAATCATAAACATATTTATAAAGGAAATTACAATGCTTTCTTTTCTTTCTAAAAGTTTGCTAATACCAAATGACCAGTGATTAGTAAGCAATGCAGAACAGATAGTGAATATGAATACAACATACCACAGTACACATTATGGATTTGCAAGAAATAGGCCAAAACATGGCTAAAACAAATAACTTTAATATATAAATCATCAGCTTACTTAGAGAAAGCAAATATAGGATAGTTGATTAGGTCAGAGTGACAAGACCAGATGCTTTTAAACGTAGTTTTATTTATTGGTTAATTGGTAACTCTCACCAAACAGGTCAATCAGAACTACTTAGCTATACATCTAACAAGACATGTTAGTTCTTAAAGTTGGCATAGACCGTGAAGGCACAGCACTTGGAGTAAAAGCTTCTTGACCACAAGCTACTTACCATGCTAGTGCCTGGGCAGCCTCTTTAACAACTGAGAGACCACTGTTTTAGAATTTTGTAAGCCTTAAGAGCTTTGCAGCTTAATCAATGGTTATAAAGTTCCTCAAGGTGATTAAGCAGCAAACTTCCATCAGCATGCCATTTTAACAACTGACCTGAGACTTCTTAAGGATTTTAGAAGCCGTAACGACTTCACTGCATAATCAATAGCTAGAGAGTTGTCAAGGTAATTAGGAGATCCCTGCTAAACTCTACAATAAAAAGAGATTAAGGTTGTTTGAATTTGACTTGCTAAGCCTCAATAATGATATCTATTTGAAAAAAAAAAAAGAAATAAAATAAAATTCAAGTTTGAATTTCTTGTTTATTGTCACATTATTCATTCCCATTAAGCCACCAATCCACATCAAAAAGAGACCTGACATACATCAACATCTTTCACACCATCTGTAATGCCAACTATTTAAATTTAGAATGCTATGTCTTGAACAACAAATTCAAATAAGATGGCTGCAACACAATTAGTTGAACTGGCTAGAGAATAATACAACAACAACAAACCTTAACCCCATACTAGATGGGAACTGGCTTGAGAATATCTTCAAAAAAACTTACCACTGAGACAAGTCCCCACCAAAGAATTCGATAAACTGAGATATCAAAGAAAAGCGGGCTTCTTCTGAGCTAAGGGAAAACAGGTATTCGCTGACATCCTCAAATAATATGACTCGAGAAAATTGCTCATCAGTTTCTCCATTTGGTGTACCCACAGGCTCAGAGATTCTGTCTGTTTAGTTAATTGTTGTTAGCTATATCCGTGGACAAAAGTACTTGAAATATCAATGATCAAAAGCCACATATTTACAATGTTTAACTATAAATACACCAGCATAAAGTTTTGATACACGTATGTGAGAGCACACATACACACATACAAGAGAGGGAGAGAGAGAGAGAGAGAGAGAACCACCAGATGTTCCATGTACAGGCATCCATTGTCTACAATCTCGCGCAGACTCTTCTTCAGACCATCTAATCCAGGTTGAAATGTCTTTGACCTCACTGCTAGGTTCAGCATCCACATCAATGCCAAGCTGTTTTAGCAGTGCTTCAGTATCATCTTCCTGCTTGATATCTTCATTGTCGGATTCATCTTGGAGATCCTCTGAGGCTGCATCATTGATGCTTACATTTGATTGGTTTTCATCAGTTTCCATGTGTTTGGATAATGGTTCTGACCAGCCAGTCCAACCGCCTCTCTCATCATTATGTGAAACCTCCTCTTTCATGCTGCTTTGCCTATTCTCTTCCTCTTTTGCCAACCATGATGACCAACCTATAGCCCCTTCTTCTCCAACTCTTGGACCATTACCATTCCAGAAGTGTTCAAACAATCTCAATTTACCATGCTCACTGACACGTAATGATGGACAAAACAAACTAAATTCAATTTCAGCCTGAAACAAAGCAGTGGCCAACTCCCTGTACCCTGCCTGCCACTCAAACCTACAAAGACTAAGAAATACATCAACCAAACCAAGTTCTAGCTCAATTGTAGCAGGATCCATGGATGAAGGTTTTGCATTTTCATAAACCTGCATTAGAAAACATAAAAAAATTTAAAAAAAAAATAACAACAGAGAGAGAGAGAGAATCAGCAGCAGAAGAAGAAGAGTTAGCATTTGATTGATCTAATGAATCCAGTTCCCTGAAACTGATAAAAAAAATTAGAGAAAAGGAACAATAGTTCATAGCTCTTTCAATGAAGGCATTACTTTCAGCACTGTCCAATAAATTCCACCATCTTTTGAGATATTAATTCCATGAAACCTTGTTAGAAGGATTTCAAATATGATTTTAGTTGAGTCGTAAAATTCAGATGATTCCAAATGTAAAATATGCTCAGACATGATATGAAAGAATTTAATACAGGTAAAAATAATAAAATTCAAGCAATATGCAATATGTCATCTGAAACAAGAAAACAGCCTTAAATTCAAATAAAGATACCCTTAGTTGGCAATACAAAAAGATAAATTGAATTAGAACCTGCCTAAACTGCTTGCTGGCTGCAGAAGATAGAGCTTGGATTGCATGCGCATACATTTTTCTTACATTCAAAACCTTAAATCTAGAGAATTCTCCTTGAAAAACACGCAAATACTCTTTCCACAATTTGAAACTGCCCGAATGACCCATAAGCACCTTTTCCCATCTTCCAATTAGCACATCAGAGCTGTCTCTGCTCTGATAAGCCTTCAGAAGATAAAGCAAGAGTTCCTCATTGTCAGGGTTAAGCTCAACAGCTTTTTCCAATATGCTAATCTCCTTCTCAAGGATCTGCAAGCGAGCACCTTTCTTGGGTTGCTTATTTGCAAGGCTATCTTGAAAATCTGCAAAATCCATCCATGCTTTCGCGTCATGAGGATGCTCTCTTGTTAGTTTGTTAAACTCTCGTGTCTTGTGCAGCACTTCATCTTCCCAGGATTCTTCTACAAGTGAAGACCCCATGACTGAATCATGATCAGCACCTTCTCCAGATACTTTGGTGTCAGAAAATGGAATGAAATCATCCGAAGCAATGTCTGCATGCTGCTTAGGTGCAACAAGCCTAAGGCGCTTTAAGCTCTTATGGCTTTCCACTGCTGCATACTTTGCAGACCAATAACGACCATTTGATTTTAGCTTTGAATCCAAAGCATCAATGTCGCCATCTCTATCCAAAGTTGAAGTCTTTTGACTTGAGCGGTAAAGACCATGAAAATCCAGGGTAGACAATTTTGTAGAATTATAGGACTTGTAGCGGGGAACATGCATTCTGCAATAAAACATATATGACAAGTATAGGATTCATCAAAACTAAATTGTTAAAGGGAAAAGAGAACAATTGTAACTTCTCCTCCTTTCCCACCAAAATGGTGGGAAATGATTTGGCCGATTAAGGGAAATTGAGAATTCAGATTTTCGATTATTTTAATGATGCCAAACCACCCAATTCATTCGTAATAAACAAAAGCTAATTGAAACTGAAGAAACAATAGCTGTACTCAGACTAATCAAATTGGAACTAGTTTCCCTAATCTACAGAATTTTGCACACAGAGAAAACAACTTAGTTACCTGTAAAGAGAGCCATACACCAGATTATCAGCATCTCCATGGGAATCAAAATAATAATCCTTTTTGGAACCAACATGAGCATCAAAGTTGTCATCTTTGGATACCTTCTTCTTCTTTTTCTTTGCCTTATCATGTTTTTCTCTTTTCTTCTTCTTCTTTCTCTCATTACCACTATCACCGTCAACTTCAGAACCAGAATATTGCTCTTCTTCTTGTTCATTGTCTTCCTCTTCCTCCAGTAACTGATAGAAAGATGGCGGATTCAGTTGAGCTGTTGGTGGATTTGCTTCTTCTTCGTCTTGGTCTGATTCTATTAAAGTTTGATCCTTTTGGAGAGAGAGAACGGCGTCGTCTATGACGGAGAGGTTGGCAGTGAAACTGGTATTGCAGAGCCATTCGGGAGGCGGACCGGTAGTGGTGGTGGTGGTGGTGGCAGCACTAGCGCCGGCAGTGGTGCTGCTTGAGCTAGGACCGGCTGAGACAGCAAACAGAGGGAACAAAGAGGGTTTTGCTTCTGCTTGTTTCTCCATTGCAATTCGGAAATTCGAAACGCGAGATAACCAGGCTTCTTTTGGTGGAAGGGAGAACCAATTTCCTTTCGGTTTTTCAAATTACAATTAACCCCCCGAATTTGCACATATTCACATTTACGTCCCTTCTTCTTTTAAGCAGCAATCTAGTGCGTACGCGCACATGTCTGAACTGTGCGATTAGTGGGGGCGTAATTTCTAAAAATAAAAAATGCAATTAAATAATTTTTTTTGAATTTTAGACTTAATATATATTTGCAATCCGAGTAAACTTTTAATATGCTTATAGGAGTTATATGTTTAATGATCGTTGATAGGTGATTAAGTTATTTAATGAACCGGTTTCTTCTTTTTCCTTTTTAAAATTAAAAAAAAAAACAAAATGGATAAATATTTTATACGTATCATTCAAAAATGACAAATACTTATAAAATATATTACGTTTAATTCGTTGTATTATATTAGATTGTACAATATTAGCATATATAGTATTAGAGATAAAAAAAAATCTTATAATGTGTTATACCATTTTCACATTAATTTTTAAAAAAAAAAATTTACAAAACACTGTATTCTTATTAGCTTATATTATATTATATTATCTCATGCATACTAATAATTCATAAAAATGACAAATACATATAAAATACGTTACATTTAATTCGCTATATCGTATTAGACTGTATAGTATTAATATATATAATATTAGAGATAAAAAAATCTTATAACGTACTATATCATTCTCAATTAATTTTTAAAAAGTTTACCAAACACTGTATTTATATTATATTATATTATATTATATTATATTATATTATATTATATTATATTATATTATATTATCTCAAGTATACTAATAATTCATAAAAATGACAAATACATATAAAATACATTACGTTTAATTTGTTGATCATATTAGATTGTACAATATTAGCATATCATTAGAGATTAAAAAAAAATCTTATAATGTATTATATCATTCTCACATTAATTTTTTTAAAAATTTACCAAACTCTATATTCATATTAGCCTATATTATATTATATTATATTATCTCATGTATACTGTTGTGAAACAAACGTGGCCGTAGAGTATATGTAATTGTAAGTTTTATAAATTTGCCTCCATTGAATATAAATATAAATTATGAAGTTATCCTTGCATTGTGAAAACAGAAATAAATAATTATAGGAAATTATGTATCCCGAAAACGAATAGAAAAGCCTTAAAAGTGAAGAAAAAAGGTACAGAACACTAACTTTCTTGCTTTTTTTTCGTATTTTCACACTTTACAATAGTGATCCAAATTTAACTAATTTTAGTATTACTGGCATGTCGGGTCTCCAAGCTATCTCATACCAAAACAAAATGAAGCTCTACCTTCTTTTATAACATTTACTTCCACATGGGAAAAAAATATGTACATTCCTTCAAAATACATCTTCAACAGCATAAAAGAAGCAAATAACCACAAAACTGGGATCGTCAGTTTGTCACACTGGCTAATGATAATATATGTCCGGGACTCACGCAGCATAAGATTCACCATTCATTTCCCATTACCCTCTTCAGTCAATGTCCGAGGGTAACCTATATGTGCGGGTGATGCGAATCTGAAGCATACACAGCAAAATTATCAGCAACCAAAGATTCGAAGAACGTCAATACTCATTGGAGAGATATGAGGCATACACAGCAACATTAGCAGCAATAAGAAACAAATGACAGTGCCTAGAAAGCTAAGATCAGTTCTGTATAAATGTGCTATTTATGCCTATAAGATCTCGGCAGGTGCAAACTCAAAAGTTTTCTAGTTATCAAGTCCGTAGCATAAAGGAGTCAGTAAGGGAGGTCCATGAAAATGAAAAACTGTTTATGCCTGAAGAGAAAAACTTCTATTCACAAGGGAACACATCATTAATTAAAACAATATCTTGTCACTTGAACAACAGAACCTGACGTGAAAATGACAACAAATGCACAGAAAGTAGATAACCATGAATATGTTACCTTTGCAAATGCATAAATTGCACGCAAGATTCTAGCATAATCAGTTCCAAGCATTTGAATTACAACATCTGCCAGAAATGTTCCCCACAAACTGCAAGATAACATAATATAAACTAATCATACTGTTGTTTTGTTTTAGTATGTGCTCAAAGATTTTGCAGAAAAGTAAAAGTAATTTCCAACTTAGCCAAATTTTGCAACAGTTATGCTGAAAGCTAAAAAAACAAAACAAATGAGCCTAATTTCTTGAACAAAAGAGTTCCCCCAAATACAATTTATGAAGAAAATTTATAATGATTCTTGTCTTAAATCTAGGTAGATGTAACAACTATAGAGCCTTACTAGACATGAGAATAAATTTATGTAATTGTGATTAAGCAATGCTTCACTTGGCCTGATGGAAGCAAAGAATGTAATAAACCAAGCTTGTATGTTTAGAAGCACAGAAGAGATCAATACATTGGACCAACCAATGACATCAGGCTCCTGAAACCCAGATATCTTGAAGCAGCTCCAGTGAGGCCCTATCAATAAATAAAATTTTATAAACAGTAACACAGTGAAGGGCAGTAACATCATATTTTCATATAGTAACAACTAGCAGTGACAATATATTAAAATACATAATTACAGATCAGATACAAACAGTTAATCTTATTTATTATGTTTCACTTCCGTTTGTCTTAGAGAATAAATTGTAAAAACCTTTTGTTTGCTTGCAACACTGAAAATCAATTGGAAATTATTTTCAGACATTTTCAGTAAATAAAACTGCAAGAGCATTTTAACTTTTAACATTCCTACTTTCAAGGGTCACAGTCATAACCGGTTATAGTGGCAGCTGCCACTGGTTAGTGATGTTTGAAAATGATCAATGCAGGTTTTACAGACTAATAGATATTGCTTCTGTGATTCCCCCAGAGGTCAGAGGTTCCTCCTCACAAGCTTGAGAAATCCCTCAAAATAACTGCCATATCAACAACGGAATTAAGTTCCTCAGAATGTCTTCACGGTTCCGTTGACTAGGAAAATATTCCCATTTAACAAGTTTTCTGAACACCAAAAACCTAGTATATGGCAGGACATCTTTGACAGGAAAGTATGTCCCACAAAATGAATGGATTCTTAGTTATTGCACAAACAAAAAAGACTATTGTGACGTCTATATATGCGTTGAAGTAGATTATACTTATTTCTGACAAATGTATAGCCTCAATCCTCCACTGCCAAATCTATGAGATTCAAATCAACTAAATCGCAAACCATTATTTAACAACAAAGAGTTCCAAAATATGGTAAATCATTTTCAAGCAAATTTTTTGCTGTTGATGATACCTGCTTTGCCGCGAGCAAGGCTGCTCTGGATTCCAAATTAATGGCAGCTAATTGTCCACCCTGAGTACCAAGAAAGAAATAGTTACATGATAGTTATCTCTTGCTAAAAATTCTTAGGTACATATATACAGATGTCCAGAAATTTCAACCTTGGTAAAGTGTTCAAGCAGTGGGCAGGCCAAGGTTCAAACTCTGTCAAAGCTCAATTGAAGCTCAAGTGAAAATTTGTCTGTTTTGCTTAAATGATGCCACATTAAGAGATTAGATGCTACACGACCAAACTTATGTGATGGACTGAAATCATAGATCAAGTGCTCTCTACTCCACACAAGTTTCCAGGTGAAAGCCATACCATAACTACAGGGCGGGAGTGTGCAAAACCGAACCAAAACTGAACACCAAACTGAACTAATAGAAATTTGATATGTTTGGTTCAGTTTTTTACTATTGAGTTTAGTCTGCTCATTTCGGTAACCGACCGAACTTTTGATAAACGTCATATTGATTTATTTCCGCGTGCGTGTGTACAAGGGCCCAAACAAAATTTTCATTAAACTTAATAACAACATTCTTTATGCATATTTGGGTAAGGATATGAGCCACGTGAAGAACAAAATAAGCAATCAATAACTGAAAGTAAAAATCAACACAAGATCTATTCTAATTGTATATATACAGCTTGTCGGGATCCTAAAGCAACAAAATTTCATGCCCAAATAATGTGCACTTCTTCAAGTTTGAATGGCAGCATTACAATTACACAATATTTGTCCCAGTACAGCAACAATAAAAGGAAAGTAATTAAAATTAATAGATAGGGAAGAGACACAAGTAAAAGCTTGTATAGAAAATTGAACTTCCCATTCAAAAAGGATTAAGAAATTCATTCGCAAGAATTTGAAGGTTCACGAGACTAAAGAAGTGTTTCTAGCAGAAAATAAGCATATGAATAAACAGGTTAAATCTTCTTTCTCAAGTAGTTAGCAAGGATGCCGAGCACATACCTTCTTGATGACTTCCTTTTTCATTTGATAATTGGCAGCCTCCAAAAACACCTTCCCTGATAGTTTCCTTGCAAACTACAACAAAAATAATGCAGGTTGGGCACATAATATATAGTTTTAAAGATGAAATAAACTAAGAAAACGATTCCATCTCTTACCAGTTGATAAAATGTTGATAATGTAAACATGCCACCACCCTATACAGAGAAAGGAGAGAAAAATAAAGCAGGTCAAAATAATACAGGGGGAAATTCACATTATTTCTAACGATTAAAAAAGTACACAAATTAAGCTAGTATGAGAATATAATACTTTCAAAAACATTGACTGGAGTTCTGCTAGCCCAAGTTTGAGAGCAGCATGGGTGTGTCCTTTCCACTTCCTAAGTCCAAGTTCTAGAGCACCTTGGTCACTGGAAACCTCAGATAATTCCAATGAGTCTGAAAAGGCATCTGATTCTTCACTACATGGAATACCGATGTTAGATAAATACAAAATACAAAATAAGAAACATGAATTATTTATCCACATAAAGAAACAAATATCCAACACTTTAAAATTAAGGGATTGAACCTTAACAATAATAAGTAGAATTTGCTGTTATTTTAAGAGCACGAAAAAAAATTATGGAACTTAAATCCACTTGATCAATTCTCATTCAATAATTTAGTTAAATGATTAGCAATTACTAGGAAAAAGTACCTAGAATAATCTTGAAGTAGATGAAGGAAAATTTCTGCTTCTAGATCCTCGGTTGACAATTTTCTGGAGCAAGGAATGTTTAACTTTTTCCTAACACCAAGCAAAACATTTCTATATGAAGGCCTCCAACCCCTGCACAGGACACCAAATGATACAACTGTTAATTCAAGTGCAACAGTCATGTAAATTTTTTAATGGTCACTAAAATTTTCACTGACGTTCATTGTCCTCGAGAATTTTCAATTTGCCAATTTGGCCAATGAAATCTCTTCTTCTTTCTTTTCTTTTCTTTCTTCTTCTTCTTCTTCTTCTTCTTCTTCTTTCTTTTTTTTTTTTTTTGCATTAAGGATGTTTTCCACATGATTTGGGCAAATATATCATTATCTTGACACATTATAACACTAAAAACAAAGTGTAGAATAACATATATAAAATTAAAGTTCACTAATCAAATTGCAATAAGTTGAAGTTCTATGAAATTTAATGGAAAGTGGAAACCATTGCAAAGTTCAATGAATATTAGAATAATTTTACCTGTGATAGCCAATACACAAAGTAGATGTGATAGATTCCATTGATCAAAACCCTCTCGCTGTCAACAACTATATTAGCCATATGTAAATTGGAGATCATGAGTTCAGAGTTCACATAATGTGTAACCAACTCAACCCAATCCTGAACTATTTGGTTTTCACTTGTAAGATACTGAAAGTATAATTTGCTTTAATCTAGTAAGCTCAAACTCCAATAGAAAGTGAAGGTAATTGCAATATTTAAAATAATCAAGCCAAGCAGCTTGAGATCCAAATAAGTATCTTATATGCTAACTTACATTCAGCTAAGGTAATTGATTGTGAATTTAAACCGATACTTCTTGTGATTTCAGGTGGAGCTTGAGAATCTAGATACCCCATCAAGTTGAGTTTGGGTGTGAAAAATAAATGCATAATCAATTCAAGTTTCATTTCAACATCAAGCTAAGCTCCAACTGCGTACTATATTGCCTCAAATAGACTAATTTAGCTTTTGTTTGGATGGAATTTGTTTGGATGGAAGCGAGAGTAGAGTAAGTGAGAGTAATTAAGTTACTCTGTTTTATAAAAAATACAGAGTAACTGAAAGTAGAGTAAAGTAAGTGAAAATAACTAATTGCTTTATATGACTCAAAATAGTTACTTCCAATCTGGGAATAACTTTTAATTTACTCTCTATATATATATTTTTTTTACATTATAAATAAAATACTCTCCATTATTCTCATTTTATTTTAAACTTACCAAACAATTGAGAATAAATGAAAGTAACTTCAATTTACTATATCCCCATTTGCTCTCAATTACTCTACTCTCATTTACTTCCATTAACTCCGATCCAAACAAAGGCTTACTTATGCACCTAGGATAAACACCCAAAAAATACGCTCTTTTAATGCAAGGGGCAGGCATATATCTAACAACCACCAGAGTCTCTGATAAAGATCTCGTGTAGTGGATGGGACATACTACTTTTCACTTGTATAAGAATATCATGAATCCAAATAACCTCAAACAATCTAGACAGCGATAATTCATTGAATCAAGGAAGTTGGCTAGCTCATAGTACAGTACTAAATATTGGAAAATTTAAGTTCAAATACCTTAAAGTGGACCTAGCATCCGCAGCAAGGAATAAGAACCGAGACTCCAGGGCTGCTATAAAAGCTTCCCTCTCTGCCAAGTCTTCTTCAATGATGGCATCGATTTCCACTTTGTCCTTTGTAATGGATTTGAGCAAAGGACTGAAGTAACTGAAATTATCTCCAAAACCGAAACAATGATTCAATTTTAACTTCCAGATGGAAAAACTTACATGTAAGACAATCAAATCACTAAATTTGAGTGCAAAATCAAAACCTGGGACCAAATAGGATTCTCTCGAGCTCGTACAACTCGGAGTCAGTAGCTAGTTCAAGTACCGATCGAAGCTCCGGATCCAATGCATCTGCAATTCGACACTATAAAAGAGATTTATACGCATATACATCACTAAGAAGCGAAACAACGAGAGAAAAAGAGAAAGAGTGTGAGTGCACCTCGGCCTTTTGCTGATATTGCGGCGTTGCTACACTGGACAAGTCCAAGACTCTTCCTTTCCCCAAGCAAGCTGAAACTCTACAAGAAAAGACCATACTTTTTTGTTTGGGTAGCGCAGAAATGCAGAAAATTGAAAAGGTAAGTAGAAATTCGAGGGAGCGAATTGATGAATCTTACAGGTAAAGCGTGGTTGCGCGTGAAAGTGGGAATAATCGGAGAAAGAAAAGGAAGATGAAGAGATGACGTAGAAGCAGTAGTGATAGCCATCATAGTCCGCAAATTGCTCAGGCACTCATCGATTTAGTAGCAAGGGCAACAGTCAGTCACCAGAATATCATTCTCATGTTGATACCTTCTCTATAAATCTCTATCGATCGATCAACGAAGAGCACAAAATAGGATTATTCTTATATAACTAACTTCGTTTTCCGTAAGAAGAAAAAACTTTATCTCTATGATACTTCAATCATTTTGTTAATATTATTATTGTTTTTTAGGTAAGGGTTTATCCAAATTTAGTAAAAAATAAAAAGCAAAGTCTAGTCGATTTTTTATATTAATTAAAAAAATATATTGAAAATTATTTTTTTTGCTATTCTGCATTAAATCAATTAAAGATTTAAAGAATTTTGTTAAAATAAAGGAAGTTGTTTTAGAAATTTTGATTTTTGAGCTTGAATCAAAACTTTGGTTATTAAGCGAATTGATAAATTGATATTCTGTATCACCAATTGAAATGAAATCTATTAATAATTTAAAAATTTTTATTAAAAATAAAAATAGAGGCCATTTTGAAAATTTTTTTTTTTTAATTTGAATGAGAAATTTCTGTTATTAACTGAATTTAATTAACAATTTAAAAAATTTAATTACAAATAAAAATGATGCCATTTTAAGAATTCTATTTTTTAATTTTGATCAAAATTTTTAGTTATTAACCAAACATTACGTATTTTATTAATTGAAACCGAATAAATAATTTTAAACAGTTAAACTGAATTAAACGAAATCAAATTAACGGTCCGAAATTTAAAAAATTTAATTACAAATATAAGAAAGGAGTTTCAGATTCTAGTTGAATACTACCTTGTTCAATGTGACCGAACATTTCTTGATAATGGACTTAGTCCAAACATTTCTTGATAATGGACTTAGTCCAAACTATTTGGACGAGCTAGTTTGGCTAGTCGAATATTCTTAACTGTTAACTAGGCTTTGTTATCAATAAGTATTGAAAAGCTGATAAATTAGTTTCTATGTATAAATATATTGGTGTGAGGGGAATTCAAACACAAACTAGTTATTATTGTTATAATTCATTACAACATTTATAAACTAAGGGAACGAAAGTGTGCATTTATGCCCTATTTTCTTTGTGATATTTTCCTAAGATTAACCGTGGTCATTGATGAGAATTGACTTAATTTCTATAATTGTGATGCAATTTTGGAAGTCTTTCAAAAAGCTCTGTAGTGAGACTTATCATTTCATAAAAAATGCATGAAAAACATGCGTCAGCCAGTAATAAAAGAATAATTTAATATTTTTAACAAATTTTAGAGGATAATTTAATATTTTGAACAATATATGAGGTATTTTTTACATTTTAAACAAGTTAAAGTGGTTAATATGATATTTTCAATAAGTTTAGGAAGTAATTTAATATGCAATTAGTTTAAAAATAAAATTTGATAAATGATAATAGTTTTGAGAGAAATTTATATATTATTCCAAGATTTATTCAAGAAACTATCAATCAAAACTTATCTAATAATATTTTGGGGTCTTATCTCTTTCTCGATTACTCTCTTATTTCTCTATGTATTGGAGAAGTTATAGGATTTGGTTTTCTATTTGAGCAATTTCTTCTTCTCAGAGGGAGATCAGTTTTCATGGGTCACGTTTGTTAAATCGATCTACATAAAAAGTTTTAAGATAAGGCTGAAATACTTTCTAGATCAAGATATGGAATAATCAAAATAATAATGGAAAGTATTCATGTTCAAACCCTAAGCTTCCATTAAAGCTTAACTATCAAGAAACGAAAATGTAGATGGAATGAAAATACCTTTGTATTATATGAAAAAACTTGAAGGAACAACAAAGCATCTGTTTATATACAAGCTGTCTAGCTAATAAAGACAAGAAAAACAACTTTAACAAACTAACTAATAAATAAATGATGAGTGAAACGGTGAGTTTAGGTGAGTGTAAAATGATAAGTGAAAACGGTGAGTTTTATGCTATTATTTCTTCAACCCCCCCTCAAGTTGGAGCATGGTGGAAATCAACCAAGCCCAACTTGTTGCATAACTTTTGGAACAAAGGAGCATTCAAGGCCTCAGTGAAGATATCTACAACTTGGAAAGACGAAGCTAAATAGGAGGTTTCAATAAATCCTTCTTTCAATTTCTCACGAACAACATGGCAATCTATATCAATGTGTTTGGTTCTTTCATGCAATACGGGGTTAGCAGCTATGTGAAGGGCAGCTTTATTATCACACCGTAAAGAAATAGGAAGCGGTAATAGAAGAGCAAGGTCACGAAAAAGAGAACCAAGCCATTGAAGCTCGCAAACTATCATTGCCATACTCCTATACTTTGCTTCAGTAGAAGATCGCGAAACTGTTGGTTGCTTCTTGCTTTACCAAGAAATCAGGGATGAACCAAGATATACACAAAAACTAGTGAATGATCTTCTAGTGTCAGAGCAAGCTCCCCAATCAGCATCACAATAAGCTGATAAAGTAAAAGAACTAGAAGCAGGAAAAAATAAACCCAAGGAAGGACTATGCTTCACATATTTCAGCAAATGCATAGCACATTGCCAATGCAAAGTTCTTGGAGCATGAACAAATTGACTTAGTTGATGTACAACAAATGTAATATATGGCCTAGTAAAGCCAAGATATAATAATTTCCCCACCAATCGTCGATACGGCTGAGCATTATCCAATAGAGAACCAAAAGCAGAATCAGAGGTTAGTTTCATACCTTTCTGAAGAGGAGTGGATGCAAGTTTAGCTCCTAAAAGACTTGCCTCTTAAACCAAATCTAAAACATACTTCATTTGATTCACATACAATCCCTCCTCGGATCTCGCAATCTCCAACCCTAAAAAATATTTTGCAATTCTAAGATTTTTAATGGTAAATTTAGCATCCAAAAACTATTTTACCTTCAGAATTTCTGCTACCGAATTACCAGTGAGAAGCATATCATCAACATAAACTAAGATGGCCATAAAAGAATCCATTAGCTGTAAAGAAAATAAATAGTGATCATTAGAAGGCTGCTTGAAAGCATAAGATAAGAGTTGATTTGTCAATTCAACATGCCACTGTCTTGAGGCTTGTTTCAAGCAATAAAGAGACCGTTTCAATTGACAGACTTGACCAGATTGAGCCTAGTAATAACCATCAGGTGGAGACATGTATACTTCCTCATCAATAGTACCATGAAAAAATGCATTTTTAATATCCAGCTGATGTAGTGCCCAATTTTTAGCTGCTGCCATAGCTAAGAAAACTCTGACATTGACCAACTTAGTAACAAGGGAGAAGATATCAATGTAATCAAGCCCCTCAACTTTATTGTAGCCTTTTGCCACCAATCGAGCTTTATACCTATCAACGGAACCATCATGTTTAAGCTTAATTTTATACACCCATTTTGAACCAATTGCCTTTTTTCCTGGTGGTAAAGCAATAATAACCAATTGCCTTTTTTCCTGGTGTCCCAATCCCACATCGGTTGTGAAAGGCGAGGAACATTGCCTTATAAGCGTGTGACTTGAAGGAATATGACATGGTATGATAATCATGATAGAACAGCGGAAAAACAAAAAATTTTATCATGCATACCATACATATCCAAAACTAGGAACGAAAACATGCAATTTTAGAGTTTTGAAACTTACAACTTTAGATGCACTTCAAGACTTGATTTTGATGATGACCAGCAACTAAGATGAATTTATTTACCTTAGATCTTCACCACCAATGCCAAAGGAACAGCCTTTATGCCACTCCTCTCTATGTTCACACACACTTGCAAAGATAGCTTAAAATCAAGAGTGCTAGCTCTATATTTGTGTATTAGGCAATGGAATTGTTTGAAAACCACAAGAACTCTTCTTGTTCTTTCTTCTTTGGTTTTCTATGTTAGTCACCTTCCATGAGAGAATTTTTTTGAGCAAAAGGAATCTCTACCAATCCCACTAATAGTCTCATGGCTAAAAGAGAGAAGAAGAATAAAAGTGGCACCCACCATTATTCCTTTAATTCATTTAATATATATCACTTACTTTAGTCATGTGTGAGTGCCTTAAATTAGGTAGCAATTTCAGCCACTAACACTTAATAATTAAGAGATATATATTTTAATTTAAATTCTATTAGAATTTAAATTCAAATGGCATCATTTAGCTAATCAAAACAAACTTACTTAACTAAGGTAATTAGTTGCCAAATTTAACTAGGATTCCTAGTTTAAACTTTGGTTACTTTAATTCCCTCTCAAGTATTATATTTTGATTAAACATAATTTAGGATTTAATACTCAATTAACTTAATTATACATAGATAATTAATCAATTGAAATTAAACCTAACACATGCCAGTAAATTTCTCTCGTGACCAATTGTTAACAGTAAAAATCTGTTCACCCATTGCATGCATTAATTTGACTTTAAATAAAAGTCTAAATTAATTTCCAATACAATTTTAAGCCCAGTGCTTTATGTGCGATCCTATAGGTCCATTTAATGTTGGCAATGAATTAATAAATTAATTCAAAGGCTATATATATTCTCTAGCAAGATATTATAATTCCAAATTAAATGAAAATGCATATGGCATTTGGTGACCTAATGCAATTTCGCATAGTCCCTTACCCATAAATATCAGAATTAATATAAGGCATGGAACTAGTCATCCTTATATACATTAATTCATTTCTTGATATTCCAGTGACACTGAACTCTCAGATAAATAATGATTACTCATTATTTCATCTCGGTATGGCCATACACTTCTCAGTTCACTGATCAAGTGGCCGATGATATTTTCTCTCTTATCGAGAGGGGTAATCCCTTCACTTCTCTCATGCTCTCTAACATAAATCAATGCATACCCAATCATACCCGTACTTGTCACTCTGTTACGAGCACGTTAGGTGTATGTCAAAGTACACAGTAATTCATAAAGAGTTTCATAGAGATTTCAGGTCTAAGAACTCCGATACAAAACTTGCATATGAGAAACACTTATGACTTGTACCATGTAGTGTTCTCATGAGCGGATCGAATCCAGATACCATGTTCTTTAACATGCATCTATGATCTCTGATTGACACTCTTGTCCTAATGATCCGTAAGACAGGACTCATAGCATCAGAGAGAGCATACTAGTCTTAATTCATTTGTTATTCCCATAACAATGACTGACTAGGGATATTTAGAATGAAGTCTCATTTGTTTCAAGGTCTTACAATCCATGTGCCTCACACATGATAACTTAAACCGAAACAACACTCTTGGATAGTTTTATCAATTGATATGCACAGGAATACAAAGGATAAAACAAATGCCTCATTTTATTAATTTCAAGTGTTTCGTTACAATGTATTGGGGCTAGGGCTTACACTAACAATCTCCCACTAGCACTAGTCCCAATTGGGCATAGCCCTAAGACCGAACGCTCTCAAATGAGCTTCGTGCAGATTTGGACGTAACTGTTTCGTCAAAGGATCTGCTACATTGTCTTCACTTGCTATCTTGCTAACCTTGACGTCCCCACGATCAATGATTTCTCTGATCAGGTGGTACCTCCTGAGTATGTGTTTGGATTTCTGGTGTGACCGGGGCTCCTTGGCCTGTGCGATGGCCCCGTTATTGTCACAGAAAATTTCTAATGGATCTAGGATGCTTGGGACCACTCCTAATCCATTAATGAAATTTTTAATCCAAACAGCCTCTTTTGCAGCCTCACATGCTGCAATATACTCAGATTCTGTAGTTGAGTCGGCAACGGTTTCTTGCTTTGAGCTTCTCCAGCTGACAGCACCACCGTTCAAAACAAAAACAAACCCAGATTGCGATCTAGAATCCTGAGTGCTGGTCTGAAAAGCAGCATCGGCATAACCTTGTATGACGAGCTCTTCTTGACCACCATACACCAAGAAGTGATCCTTTGTCCTTCGCAGGTACTTAAGGATCCCTTTTACAGCAGACCAGTGCTTCTCACCAGGGTCTTGCTGAAACCTACTGGTTATACTCAGTGCATGAGCAACATCCAACCTAGTACATAACATAGCGTACATGATAGATCCAATAGCAGATGCATATGGGATTCTACTCATGTTGTCCCTTTCCTCTTTGGTTTTAGGGCACTTTTCTTTAGTCAAAGGAACTCCCAAAGCCAAAGGTATGTATCCTTTCTTTGAGTCTCCCATACTAAAATGCTTTAGTACTTTGTCTATATACTTTTCTTGACTTAGTCCCAAAAGCCGATTCGATCTATCTCTATAGATTCGAATACCAAGTATTGTCTCGGCTTCACCTAAGTCTTTCATTGAGAAACATTTTCCCAACCATTGCTGAACCTTTTGCAATGTTGGAATATCATTCCCAATGAGAAGGATGTCGTCCACATATAGGACCAGAAACACTACTATGCTCCCACTAACCTTCTTGTACACACAAGGCTCATCTTCGTTCTTGATGAAGTCAAATTCTTTGACTGCCTCATCAAAGTGAAGATTCCAACTTTGGGATGCTTGCTTTAATCCATAAATGGATTTTTGAAGCTTGCATACCTTCTTAGGATGCTTGGGATTGACAAAACCTTCAGGCTGTGTCATATACACATCCTCAAGTAAATTTCCGTTGAGGAAAGCAGTTTTGACATCCATTTGCCATATCTCATAATCATGATATGCAGTTATGGCAAGCAAGATCCTAATGGATTTGAGCATGACTACAGGCGAAAAGGTTTCGTCATAGTCTACACCATGAGTTTGCCGAAAACCTTTTGCTACTAGTCTACCTTTGTAGGTCTTATCAGCTTTGAGTTTGAATAGCCACTTGCATTCAATTACCTTAGCACCTTCCGGTGGATCAACCAAGGTCCAAACCTGGTTATCGTACATTGATTGCATCTCGGATTTCATGGCTTCAAGCCAATTTTTCGAGTCTGGGCTCTCAATAGCTTCTCGGTAGGTAGTAGGATCCTCACGATCTACTAACTCAATAGTATCACTGTCAGTGATTAGAAATCCATATCTCTCAATCTCCTGACGTATCCTACCGGACCTTCTAGGTTCTTGTGTAATGGGTTCTTGTTCCACAACTGGTTGTGAACTTGATCCCATTTCCAACTCATCCTCTATAGGAGTTTGTGGTGCTTGAATTTCTCTAAGTTCTACTTTACTCCCACTATCTTTCTTGAGAAGGAACTCCCTTTCCAAGAAAACAGCCTTATGAGCAACAAATACTTTGTTCTCGGCTTTTGAGTAAAAGTAGTATCCCTTTGTTTCTTTGGGATAACCCACAAACAAGCAGACAGTCGATTTGGACTCTAGTTTGTCAGATGTTAATTTCTTAACATGTGCTTCACAGCCCCAAATCTTGAGAAAAGATATATTGGGTTCTTTCCCAGTCCATACCTCGTATGGTGTCTTCTCAACTGCTTTAGTTGGAGTACGGTTCAATAGAAACGCAGCAGTTTCTAATGCATAACCCCAAAAAGAGATAGGAAGATTAGCTTGACTCATCATAGATCGAACCATGTCCAACAGAGTTCGATTTCTCCTTTCGGACACACCATTCCATTGCGGTGTTCCAGGAGGAGTGAGTTGTGAAATAATTCCACACTCTTTTAGATGATCATCAAACTCTTGGTTTAAGTATTCGCCACCTCGATCTGATCGAATGGCTTTTATACTTTTGCCAAGTTGGTTTTCTACTTCGTTCTTAAACTCTTTGAATTTCTCAAAAGTTTCAGACTTGTACTTCATTAGATAGACATAGCCATATCTACTGAAGTCGTCTGTGAAAGTCACGAAGTAGCTAAAACCACTTCTAGCTTGTGTACTTAATGGTCCACATACATCGGTATGTATTAGTTCCAATAAGCCATTAGTCCTTTCACCTTTCTTGTTAAAAGGACTCTTTGTCATTTTTCCATACAAACATGGCTCGCATGTGTCATAAGATTCTAAGTCAAATGACCCAAGCACTCCAGTTTTGTGGAGTCTTGAAATGCGTTTTTCGTTTGCATGTCCTAAACGACAATGCCAGAAGTAAGTAGGGTTTAATTCGTTTGATTTAACCCTCTTTGTATTAATGTTGTATATAGACTCTTTGTTTTGTAAATCAAGGATATAAAGGCCATTTTGCAACATGGCATTGCCATAAGAAATGCCTTCGCGACGAATATGAGCATTGCCCTTTTTAATAACAAAATCAAATTCATCATTATCCAAACATGAAACTGAAATAATGTTTCTGCTCATAGCAGGCATATAATAACAATTATTTAAAACAATACAAAGTCCGGAAGGTAAAGTGAGGTGATAGTCGCCTATCTCCATGGCAGCAACTCGTGCTCCATTCCCCACACGGAGGTCCACTTCATTCTTCCCAAGTAACCGTCTATTTCTTAACCCCTGCACATTTGAACAAATGTGAGAACCACAACCGGTATCCAATACCCAAGTGGTAGAAATAGAAAGGTTAACTTCAACAACAAAAATACCAGAACTGGACGCCTTGGCTCCATTCTTCTTTTGTTCTTCCTTAAAGAGAGCGCAATTCTTCCTCCAATGCCCTATCTTGTTGCAATGGAAGCAAGTGCTCTCACTCTCTTTGAGCTTTGGTGCCTTGGGCTTGTATTGGGCTTGAGGTGCACTCCCAACTGTCTTGGGTTTTCCCTTTCCTTTTCCCTTTCCCTTAGCAGGTCCCTTCTTAATTCCCTTTTGAACCATTAGCACGGGATTGGTCTTTCGAATGTTCTCTTCAGCATTCTTAAGCATCCCATGAAGCTCAGTGACTGACTTGTTCATAGCATGCATGTTATAATTCATCACAAATGGATCATAAGCAGCAGGCAATGATCCTAAGATCAAGTCAGTGGCCAATTCCTTTGGCACTTGTACCTCAAGCTTCTCAAGAGTATCAAGATACCCTTTCATCTTGAGTACATGGGTACTAACAGGAGTACCCTCTGCCATCTTGAAAGAAATTAAAGCCTTTGTTGTCACGAACCTCTCGTGACGAGCTTATTCTTGGAACATCTCCTTGAGGTGCACCATGATCGCATAGGCCTCTTGGTCCATAAATTGCTTTTGCAATTCAGGCACCATAGTGGCTAGCATCAAACAGGTCACATCATTAGAGTCACTCTTCTTGGTCTCAAAAGTTTTCTTTTGAACCGCAGAGGCGTTCCTTCCTGGTTCTTCAGGCAAGGGTGCATCCAAAACATACGACTTCTTCTCTTGCTTAAGAACTATTCTTAAGTTTCGAGACCAGTCTATGAAATTGGTGCCATTTAATTTGTCCTTTTCAAGGACCGATCGCAATGAGAAATTGTTATTTGAAGATGCCATTTTCAATCTACAATAAAATTTAGCAAGATTAAATGAGGTCTTATTAATGATCCCATAAACCGAATTAATATCCCCATAAATAATTCGTGTTAGTGATTTAATGTGGGCCAAGATCCACTTTTCACAACAACTTATTAGTCAAGCTGAGCCTGTACACCTAATAAGTTAAGTTACTTAGGTAGGAAAAACTCCAATCATGTCTCGTACATGACTCTTGGATCAAATGGGCTAACATCAAACAATGTTATAGCACAAACCCATTTATAAGTTGCCTAGGTCCGAGCATCCCATTCCATGTTAAGTCCAACCTACATTCACAACCCATGCCTCACAAAGATAATCGGGCGCATCTAGGACTCCTAGTCTACGTGACCGATGATCGATGCCTTGACATGTTTCGAATTAGGAAGGCAACTTTGTGACTTACTATTTTTAGGGATTCATTTTATTACGGCTTACATGGCATACGCTTTGTCATCCATACATAGCATGCATATATATATATATATAATTGCATAAAGTAAAGCGTGACAAACATGGGCCCAAAAACCTACAACTAAGATTCTATACTATTACATAAGAATCTTCGAGTTGGGCTTCTCCACTTCGGTGGGCTTCGTCTTGATTTACAAAGTCTTCAAATAAATTCTATTCTAAGAAATAAATGAAACTTTTACAATAAAATATAATGGCACGCAGGCCATATTTAATTACAAAAACCCAGGGCCCATGAATGCACCATGCATATCCATTCATCACACCAAACAAGCAAATAAATATACATAGCATTCATGGATCAGACAAAGTCCAATTTTAATCAATTTAGCCAAGCCCATTAATGGAAATTGTGTACTTGAACCTTTAAGAGAAGACCCCGTGATGGGCCTGGGCCGAAGCCCAATGGACTAAATCCTCTTATTGAATAAGTTCTCTTAAAAGCCCAAAACACAAACTAGTTAGATTTGTGCCATAAATCAACTCTAGTATAATTTCCAATTTTGCCATTTTTAATTTTATGTCATACAGCCCATAAACATTAAAAATACATATAATATGTACCAACATGAATTAAACATAAAATCATGAAGAACATATATATATAATACCCGGCATTCATGCAAAACAAACAAACAACAAAAACTAGTTGTTTAATGCTTATGTAATGCCATGAAATGCACAAACATTTAAATCAATTTTATGAGTCATTTAAAAACTAAATAAGTCCATAAACATTGATTTAATATTCTGTACCATTTAAATCTAAATGTGTTTTTTACCATTTTAATCAAAACAAAGCAAACAATGTTGATTAAACATGTAACAAACACAAACTAGTCATTGTTTTAAGTGATTTTAAAATTAATCAATTAAATTGTCATGGACCAGAATTAAAACCAAATTTAAAATATGTCCAGACCTGATATTTAATCTTTAAAAATCACTTACAAACATGCCAAAATCAATTTTACATTTAATTTTGAAAACTAGTTGTTAAACTAGCAATTTACATGCCAACTAGCACCTAGTTTCATAATTAACATGTACCATCAGGTATAAATAATTAAATCCGACCATTACCAGCCCTAATAACATCTTAGGACAGTATATTAACATGTCATATTAATTATAATACCTATCTAATCAATTAAAATCGTTTTTACACCAAAACAATGCAAAAAACTCAAAACAAAAAATTTCAGATTTGCATGTTTTCATAATAACGATTTTTAATTAATTTTTTCATGCATCTAAAGCACTAAAATAAGCATGTCTAGGCTCTGATACCACTGAAGGAATATGACATGGTATGATAATCATGATAGAACAGCGGAAAAACAAAAAATTTTATCATGCATACCATACATATCCAAAACTAGGAACGAAAACATGCAATTTTAGAGTTTTGAAACTTACAACTTTAGATGCACTTCAAGACTTGATTTTGATGATGACCAGCAACTAAGATGAATTTATTTACCTTAGATCTTCACCACCAATGCCAAAGGAACAGCCTTTATGCCACTCCTCTCTATGTTCACACACACTTGCAAAGATAGCTTAAAATCAAGAGTGCTAGCTCTATATTTGTGTATTAGGCAATGGAATTGTTTGAAAACCACAAGAACTCTTCTTGTTCTTTCTTCTTTGGTTTTCTATGTTAGTCACCTTCCATGAGAGAATTTTTTTGAGCAAAAGGAATCTCTACCAATCCCACTAATAGTCTCATGGCTAAAAGAGAGTAGAAGAATAAAAGTGGCACCCACCATTATTCCTTTAATTCATTTAATATATATCACTTACTTTAGTCATGTGTGAGTGCCTTAAATTAGGTAGCAATTTCAGCCACTAACACTTAATAATTAAGAGATATATATTTTAATTTAAATTCTATTAGAATTTAAATTCAAATGGCATCATTTAGCTAATCAAAACAAACTTACTTAACTAAGGTAATTAGTTGCCAAATTTAACTAGGATTCCTAGTTTAAACTTTGGTTACTTTAATTCCCTCTCAAGTATTATATTTTGATTAAACATAATTTAGGATTTAATACTCAATTAACTTAATTATACATAGATAATTAATCAATTGAAATTAAACCTAACACATGCCAGTAAATTTCTCTCGTGACCAATTGTTAACAGTAAAAATCTGTTCACCCATTGCATGCATTAATTTGACTTTAAATAAAAGTCTAAATTAATTTCCAATACAATTTTAAGCCCAGTGCTTTATGTGCGATCCTATAGGTCCATTTAATGTTGGCAATGAATTAATAAATTAATTCAAAGGCTATATATATTCTCTAGCAAGATATTATAGCATTCCAAATTAAATGAAAATGCATATGGCATTTGGTGACCTAATGCAATTTCGCATAGTCCCTTACCCATAAATATCAGAATTAATATAAGGCATGGAACTAGTCATCCTTATATACATTAATTCATTTCTTGATATTCCAGTGACACTGAACTCTCAGATAAATAATGATTACTCATTATTTCATCTCGGTATGGCCATACACTTCTCAGTTCACTGATCAAGTGGCCGATGATATTTTCTCTCTTATCGAGAGGGGTAATCCCTTCACTTCTCTCATGCTCTCTAACATAAATCAATGCATACCCAATCATACCCGTACTTGTCACTCTGTTACGAGCACGTTAGGTGTATGTCAAAGTACACAGTAATTCATAAAGAGTTTCATAGAGATTTCAGGTCTAAGAACTCCGATACAAAACTTGCATATGAGAAACACTTATGACTTGTACCATGTAGTGTTCTCATGAGCGGATCGAATCCAGATACCATGTTCTTTAACATGCATCTATGATCTCTGATTGACACTCTTGTCCTAATGATCCGTAAGACAGGACTCATAGCATCAGAGAGAGCATACTAGTCTTAATTCATTTGTTATTCCCATAACAATGACTGACTAGGGATATTTAGAATGAAGTCTCATTTGTTTCAAGGTCTTACAATCCATGTGCCTCACACATGATAACTTAAACCGAAACAACACTCTTGGATAGTTTTATCAATTGATATGCACAGGAATACAAAGGATAAAACAAATGCCTCATTTTATTAATTTCAAGTGTTTCGTTACAATGTATTGGGGCTAGGGCTTACACTAACATGACTTTCTTCCCTTAGCATAGCTCACTTTGGGCTTAGGCCCAAGGACAAAACCGTGAGTGTCATGGGATGGACCTGTACCCAAAAGCAAACAGGCATCTTACAAGAGTACAAAATGGACAATACTGTGCTGGTGGCTGATCCGGGAACGTTACAGTTGGTATTAGAGCCGGTGAACAGATCGATGCATCAGCGAGGACGCTGGGCCGGACCCTAAGGGGGTGGATTGTATCCCAATCCCACATCGGTTGTGGAAGGCGAGGAACATTGTCTTATAAGCGTGTGACTCCCTTCCCCCAACATAGCCAGGGTACAAAGCGAATAATACTGTGCTGGCGGCCGATCCGGGGATGTTACATCCACCGTCTCGTACGTGATGTAAACCATTTCATATATTGTGACCTCCGATGTAAAGGGGCACAAAGAGGAAGACCCATAATGCAGTGCATATGCCGATTATTCCATTCGTGAATAAAACTAAAAAATTTCTCTACCCAATTATTATCAGTATGCCCCATTAAATCGATCAAGTACACATTATCATTATATTGGGCTGTCAGTGGGATCGGTTGGTCCATTCCAAATTATCTTAGACATCGATCGGGTTGGTACCACTCAATAATATTAAAACATACAAGTGGCACAACTGATGTCCAAATACCATTTTCATTTGTACAAAATTGTGGTATCAAGTGTAGCACTAACTTATACGGTTCACATTCCATCTATAAAAAAATAAATTTCACACGTAGTATTATAAGATTTTTTTAAATCAGTTTATATAATTTAATGAAAATTAATTATTATATACAAACCTGATCGTCACGCTGTAAGTCAAAATCTAAACGGTACTCAAAAATGTCTTTACTATTATTTTTGCAGAGATCTAATTGTGATCTCCTCCTGATCAAAATTGTAGAATCCATAAAACACTTTCAACTAATAAAAAAATAAAGAAAACTAAATAAAATTATGTTCATATTTAGTTCATAAATATAGAATAAAATTTACCTGTACTCATAAGGCATTGACTGATCAATAGTATAAGGATGGACAAATAGAGGCCGAATATGAGTTAGCCTTTCCCAAGCCCACATTTGTAATAATTGAAGGTAGCCCTTAATTGAATTTGCATTCGGTTTAGTAGCACGGCATAGCTCTCTATACAACCATGCGAGGACTACGGAACCCCAGCTGTACTCACCATCAACTTCTAAATTCTCCAATAAGGCAGCCACATCAAATGTATAAGATTATTTGACTGTCCCGAACATAATAACCTACCTATACAACGAAGAATCCAAGTTCGAGTAAAACATGGTATTTGGTACTCAGATGCATCGGCAGGCATCAAATTAAAATGTCTGGACAGCCGTGTCAATTTAACAGTGTTTTTTCTTAAATCATTTTCATCTGGACAGCCACATCTTGAATTCATCATATTCTTCCTTATTTAATATAAAATTTTCTTAAATCATTTCCACAAATGAACACCTATCATTTATTTACATAACAATACTGGCTTAAAGCCCTGATATTTAAATACATATCATTGTTTATACTTGCATAGCTACCAAGTAACTTATATCTTGCACTAAAAAGCTTTAGCACAATGATAACTGAGTATTATGCAACACTAGCTCAAAATCAATGTTTTAATAATATAATGTAATACACATCATTGAGCATAAGATCATGAAATAACAACAGGATTTGAATTTCAAGGTTGTCTTTGGTAATACCCGCATGATAGTTCATGAGAATGAAATCATACATGTAGTCATATAAACCATGAGCACATAACTCCATACGAAAAACATATTCAATAAAGAAGGACGTACCTGAGTAGTTCCTCAATACCATTTCTTTTTGCATCATTATACTCAATTTAGTCATCACACATTCATTTTATCCAATACATCATATAAATGCATTATATGTCTCACAAGTAGTGAAAGTAATCAAATGTGAGATTAACGTTTACATATGTCTTTTATAATGCCTTGGAAAGACTTCATCATTCAATTCTTTCATTAGAAATCATATGACTTATTAACCACCACTATAATTAACATAATCATCAGGTACCTTATTTATGGTCCATTTAATTCTCTCCAATTATATTTTATAATACGGGATTCATGACTCATGAAGAATTTATAGCTTAGAGTGTGTAGCAGAACCATTAAAAGAAAACATGTGAGTGGCCGTGCCAATGAAGGAAGAGTAGGCATACACGGCCACTCAATGAGAACAAAGGCCAAACACGTGGCTAAGCAGAAAAAGAAGCAAGCCATTCACGTGACCACGTGAGGAGAAAGGCAACCATTCACGTGGTCACGCAAGGAACCAAAGGCCAAACACACGGCCACGCAAAAGAAGAAATAAACATTCACGTGGCCAAGCAAGGAAAAAGGCCATGCAGTGCATGGCCACGTAGGGAGAGGAACAAGCCATCACGTGGCCATGCATGGAGAACCAAATGGAACACGCTGCCATGCAGAAAAAATCCAAAGAAAATCACGTGGCCACGCATAGAGAACCAAAGGGAGACACGCGACCATGCAAGAAAGAAACAAAAAGGAGGCACAACCATGCACTGAAGAAGCAAGAAAGCATGGGTATGCAAAAAGAGGAACAAGTCACATGGCCACGCAAGGGACTTCGGCAGGCATCAAAAAACCCAGATTTTTCAGCTTGAAACTCAAATTTCGGATCCCATCTTAAGCACTTAGTTTTAATTCGTTACAAATTCGTCTAAATCTCTACAATTTAACCCTTAACTTCTACTAAGGGAACACATACAAAAACATGGGAAGAAAATCATCAAGTAAACATCTACATAAAGTTTCCGTACCTCAAATACCAGCTTCATTTTCTTAGGAAGTCCACTGATCTAGCTTTTTCTTCCTTCTCCTATCCTTGATCTATCTGCTTCTCTCCTTTCTCCGTACACACAGGGATAACAACAGGATCTTGTAATTTCTCATAACCAAAATCATAAATCAAGAAGAAAAGAGGAAGAAGATATCTTTAATTGAAGACATTACCTTTAATCTTCACTCACAAACCCTAGCTTCATTCTCCAACCCGTAACCAGCAGAGAGAGAGAGTTGTGTCCCCCAAAATGCTGATCCCTTCCATCTCCAATCCCCTTTCTTCATTCTCCAAGAAGCTATTGAGTGAGTTAGTGGGGTAAATATCTCGTTGTGAATTTCCAAACTTGCCCTTATTCAATTTGACCCCATCAACTTATCTCTTTTAACATTAACACCCAAACTCTTAATTTACTTCAACTATATCCCTCTTTAATCTTAATTTTAACCATACTCAATTTACATACATGCTGAAATTATCAAAATACCCCTAATGGGTCTTAACCTTAACAATGCAAAATAATTCAATATTTGCCTTAATTAATCATAATTCTCATCACTTTACTGTAATCCAGTTAGGGCCATGATTGAGTCCTTACACAATATTCCTATAATGACTGCCCATGCTAACCCTACATGTTGAACCTATAAAAAAAATCAGTAATTTATCCAAAATAACATACATTAATTTAAATCAGTTAAAACTACAAAAAATATTTACCGTTCCATTCCAAACGAAATCCACTCGATGTTTGCACTATAGAATCAGGACATCATCCTCAATCGGTCCGGAATTAATATGTTGTTGACTTCCAAATTGTTCCATTTTTATATTAACCTATATGATAATATACTAATAAATGTTATATATTTATTGGACAAGTATTCGTCACAAATAATAATTCAATCATCAATATTTTATTTTCTAAATATAAATATAATAATTTAATATTTATACTTAATACAATTAATACATTTTTTCTATTTGCATCGATAATATTAAATAAAAAATACAACTGCAAATTTAAATTTCATATACATAATAAATTTCAATCTATTATTACAATATATTTACATTTCAAAGTTATGGAATTACTTGCCTTTTTCACAGAGCACAAAATTACCGTTAGGGGTGTGCAAAACCGAACCGAACCAAATTGAATTTGGTCTATTTGATTCGGTTATTTCGGTTTTCGGTTATTTCAATTTTGAATCGAAATTAAAAATCGGTTTATTCGGTTCGGTTCGATTCTTGAAATTGAAAATTTGAAGGAACCGAACCAATCGAAGTTTTATACATATATATTTTTATAGTATTTATATTCCAAAGATTATAATTTGGACTGATGTTGATTGATGCCTTGGAAACTAGGTAAACTCTCCATAGTCCCAGGTTCGAAACCCACAAATCATGTAATATATATATATTTTTTTTGATTTTTTTTTAAATTGTTCGATAAATTCTAGAATTTTTTTCCTTTTATAATTTTTTAGATGCTGTATGTATATTCTATATTGAAACATTTGTACCCTTAATAGCATTATTATATTTTTCATAAAACTGGCTGAAAAATTAATTCAATTCACAAATAGTATGAACATATCAAATTATACTTGTCATTGAAAAATCGGATTCAAATTTATATCTCTGCTTATTACAGTTTGTAAAATAGTATTATTCTTATAAAAAAGAAAATTAGTATTATTTACCTCACTTTGTCATATATATGTGTGTGTGTGTATATATATATATATGAAACTCACTGCCAGGAGACGTACTATAAATTTATATTCGGGGACAAAAGATAACTATTAATACTTTTTTATATTTGAAACATCTAATTTGAAGTGAATAAAAATATTTTTTAGTCAAATATATAATAATTAAAATGAAATACTATATAATTTTGAGAACCAATACCATTTTTTTCTTTTTTTTTTAAATACAGAACTTAATGGAAAAGAATATAATTTAAGAAATGGGAGGGGTGGGCTAATTTTGACCAATCAAAATTGATTTAAGTCGGAATTTTGACCGTTAGATTACCAAATTTAACCTACGTTTCAAGCAGGACTGGAGGTTTTGAGAAAGCTTATATCCAACTTAAAAACCGGGCAATATCTAACTTAGTTACTTAGAGCAGATATCAATTAAAAATGACGATCATCTCTCCCATATATTTTCTATTTCTTCTTCTATTTTTCTTAGCTGGAAATGCTGAGTCCGGCAGGATTGTCAATTCTCTTCCAAGCTTCCCTGGTGCTCTGCCGTATAGAGATTAATTAATAATGCACCCTATATTTCAAATTTTTATTTGAATGTTTAAAATTTGTATGTGATAAATGTTTAGGATATTTTGGAATTTATTATTGGGATATTTGTAATTTATATTTGATTTTGATGAATGATTTTTTTTAATTGAATTTTTGTATTTTTATATAGTGATATTTACAAAATTATATAAATAATATTATTTTTTAAAAAATTAAAAAACTCGGTTCGGTTATTAAAGACATAATATAATAAATTTATGTATATTATTTTAATTTTAGTTATTTTAAATGAATTTATTTTGTTGAATATAAATTAACTAAATTTATGGACCCATATAAGTTAAAAGCCCAATAAAAAATAAGCCTATATTGACCCATAACCGATTGAACCGACCAAAATTATTTCGGTTTGTTCGGTTTTCGATTCTATAAAATTTGATTTTGGTTCGGTTCTTATATTTCATGAAGTTCGATTTTCGGTTCAATCGGTTCGGTCCAAAACCGAACCGAACCGACCAAATGCTCAGCCCTAATTACCATATATATAATACCTGTCAATAATAAAATAACAATATTAATAATATATTTAAATTTTTTACTGTAACTAATTATTAACGATAACAATTAATTTTTTTACTTTTAATATTACATTTATTATTATTATATTTATTTTTAAGAGATTTTAATATGTCATTTATATTTATTTTTTAGATCAAACATAAAATACCAACAATATAAAATTATGAAGTAAAATATTAAACAATTATAACAAATTTTAATTATTAATTTGCTAATCCTATATAATTATACCAACATTAATACTTACTATACCTAATTATTAATTATAACAATTATTTTATTCACTTCTAATTTTTACCAGGATAAAATTCACATTATATATTTTATTTTCTTAATTAACATTTACTATTAAAATTTTAATTTTTTGATTGTATCTAATCTAACAAAAATTAATCCATTATATATTATAATACAATGCCAAAATAATTAAAAAAAATAATTGAAATCTAACTTACCTTACAATTAAAGCTTGGAGCAGGAAGAAAGAAGCATTTCCAGCTGAAAGGGACGAACCATCAATATATAGGGCATTTGCCCTTCTCAAATATCCCAAATAATTCATATTCACGGCCCGAGGAAGATGGGACAAAACATTTTGGACCTTTTCAGCAATTATTCAGAAAATGCATGGATCGAGGGAGATAGAATCTGCGCAATCAGAAATCGTTGCAGATTATAGCGATTTCAAACTTTAAAATCGCTACAGTCTGCAGCCATTTCAGACTGCGCAAATTCTGTCTCCCTCATACTCTCCCACGCGCTCCGACATCTACTGACAAAATCGCTCTAGTTGGCAGCGATTTCAAAAAAAATCTCATTCCTATAATTATTTTATGATAGATTCCATTCTTGTAAATATTTTTTTAAAACGCATTAATAAAAAAAAATGTCACAGAAATTAAAGTCTAACTTTGTGATTACCTTCATAAATTAGTAATGTCAGAAAAGATATTGCTATTCTAAAATATTATTTTCGAAATTTAAAAAGTAGATTTACATGTATATTTATTTGTTATATATTTTATTAAATATTTATTTTTTATCATTTTTTACTTTTAACTATAATTAAATGAAATTATTGAAAAAATAAAATGGTATTCTATTCTCTCAAAATTACTAATTTAACAATAGAATTGTTATATTTTGAAAGATTAATTTTTATATGTGAATAAATACAAATTTTATGTTTTTTTTTACAGTTATCCTTAAAAAACTGTAAAAATTTAATAATTTATTCTACTATAAATTTAATAATTTATTTTACTATGTGTATAGTATAAATTTTAAAATAATTACTGGGCGACACCAATTTAATGTACTCATGTATTTGTACACCAAGCAATAGGTTTAGCGTACTTTGATTTATAAATTTTTTTCTGTCTGTGTTTAGTCAAATCCGCAGAAATAAGAGGCAGAGCAAGTACAAATCTGATTCAGAATTTCAGATTAGTCTGATGTACAAAATATTTAAATAAAAAATATTTTTTAAGTATAAAATGATGTATTATATAGCATGCAAAATAATAAAAATATAGAAAAATATATTGATAAATGTATAAAATTTGATATTTATGATAAAATATTTCACAAACTTATAATATTGAAAAAATCCATAACGTGCAGAAAATAGGAGAAAGAAAGACATTTTCTTAGATGAACTGAAGAGATTGCGTAGAAAGAAAAAATGTTATGCAAGGTTGAATGAAAATAGAAATCTTATTAAAAAATAGTATTTTATCTGCTTAGGCTATGCTTTAATTTAATAAATTTCATAAAATTTTATAAAATTAATTTGTAATTCTAATTTTTCATACTTAGAATGCAAAAAAAGTATGAATTGAATTTCATAAATTAAATTTCATGAAATTTATTATGACTTTATCAAATTTTATCAAAATAGCTGAAATTTAAAAATAAATTTCTTATTTTTAAGGAGTCGAGTTTTGAAATGCCATAATAATCTTATTGTATTATACACCATCCTTTTTTTTTATCTGTTATTTTTATTATTTTTACTGAAATTAAAAAATAATAAATTAAATTAAATTTAGTATAAAATTACATGATTAAAATTAAATTATCAAATTTAATTGCTTCTAATTTTATTAGAAAATATAAATAAATCGAATAAACAAATTAAATTTCATTGAAAGTCTAAAAATAACAGATAAATATAATTTGAATTTTATTCAAAAGTGAGACGTAAAAGATAACGAATTGAGTATATATGTATTATGTGTTTTTAACCTTTTTTCTTCTTTTTTCCTCAATTTCTCGATTTGATTTGTATTTTAAACAATTTTTGCTCTATTTTTTTTTTCAATTTCTCAAATGAGTTTACCAGATTGGTATTCTCTTTTACTTTTACATTTTGTAAATTGAATTTTTTTATATAAATTTAATTAGAATAGTTAATTATTATTTTATTTGGTATAATTTTTATAGACATAATATTATATTCTTTTTTTGTATGTATTGAATTCATATTGAGGACATTTAAGGAAATAAATTAGAAATGAAATTTTTTATTCATTTATTTCAAGTATGAAATTAAGGAATTTATTTTCAATTCTATATATTGATTATTTTATTTCAAACACAAGAATTCATTTACAAATGAATTCCACTTGAAATTCATTTGTAAATGGATTTCATAATTTTAATTCTTTTATTCCAAGTATGGTCTTAATATATAAAACTCCCTTGAAATTTAGAAAAAAAAACTATCATGTGCATAATAAAAAAAGGAAAGCCAGTAATATAAAAAGTAAATTATTAACTTTTAGTATTTAGATTTAGAAGAACAACAAAGAAAACAAAAATTCATATAATCAATGAAACACAAAAATGATGAAACATGCCATAAAATAAATTTCAAATGTCCAAACTTATACGTTAATTCCATAACCAACCAAGTGTTGCTTAATCAAATGGGCATTGATTCCCCTTACTAAGTATTTTTAACTGTTATGGGTAGGGTTGGTAAAATTGGTTTAAATTCAAAATTTTATTTAAATTCGTAAAAAAAAAAAAGAAATTGACTTAAACCCAACTTAATCCATAAAAATATCAATTGGACCAATACAAAAATTGTCCGTATTATTTCCTAACTTATTCGATCTGTACTAGGTGCCTAATGAGTCTTTCCATTCACTAAATTTAGTTCTCCCTCCATTTCTCTCTTTCAAAATCGTTTGTCCATTCCACTATCATAGTCTATAATGTCCTTTAACCACTACTGGTATAAATAATATTTTTTGATGGTGAATAGTAATATCGAAGGTGAATAATATTCCTCCCGGTCCATTGAGATCCATAAAAATTTTATGATACCATTAGAAAGCACAAATCACGATAAATTTGATGGTATAATTTGAGCTGACATAGAGATCAAATAGTTTTATAAAAATCAAAAATTTATAGTGAAAAATAAGTTATGAGATTGAAAACGAATCAACGTTGACCTACTAGAAAATATTACTCGGATTTTCGAAAATTATTCCAATCACATAGAATATCTTAAAATAATGAATATTTATTTTTCAAAAGTGAAAAATAAAATTTTGAACGCTTTTAAATTTTAAAATTTTTTAACTGGTAAAAAATATTTCGATACACTGCAACATATCTAAACAAACTCCGATTGATTGTAAATTTTAAAAATATCTTAATTATAATATTAAAAAATTATTAGAATAATTTTGGTAGAAAAAATAAATTAAGGATGTATGAGTCAATAAAAAATGAATCAATATGCATTAAACTCAAGGATCAGCTCAAATATGTTAAACCCATTTGGACATTAGCTATTTATGATCTATATTTTTTTGATTCATTTATAATATGTCTATTTATAACTCAATCCAAATTTGTCCAAATCATCCATTTGCTACGCGGACTCTATTGATTAAATTTCGCAATACTCTGTTGCACAATGAAATGTCCAATAATTCATCTATTCTTATGTTTTTCAAACTATTTTATGGCCCCTTATAAGATTTCGTAACACCATGACTATGTTACGGAATCTAAAAACATTTCAAAATTCTCAAATAATATGCAAAACACTCAATTTTCCAAAATAAAAATTCAAAAGGCATTATTTATAAAAAAAAAGTCCCTTTAATTCACCTCCCGAACTTTTAAAATCCTTTATAAGTTATACACGTGGATCAAAATATATTGATCTGGACATGAGTTTCACACTCATATATAATAAGAGCGTGATTAAGTATTATTAAGTGAAAAAATAATTTAAACCCTAACTAATATAATTAGTTAATTACAAAACAATGAACTATATTGGTTTAATTTATTTTTCACTAAATAACTATTAATCAAGCTTTTAATCACATTTTCATTATACGTGAGCGTCAAACTTTTGTTTATATTAGCAAATTGTGATCCGTAAATGATAATTTATAAGAGTTTTTTTAAAAGTCCAAATAATAAATTAAATATATGTAAAGTTGAAATATAACTTTTAAAATTTCTTTAAAGTTACATTTTTTAATAAGTTATTTTTATGCAAAATATAATTTTTAGTTTATTTTAAAAAATTTATATAATAAAATGAATAGATATTCAACTATTTTATTATATTTTAATGTGCCATGCAAACGATTTTAAACTATCATATGATATTATGCACATTAATTTAATTTAACAATTCAAATATGCCAGCTTCACATGTACAATCATCTCATGACAAGCATATCTACGTGTACATGGGAAGTCAAAGAAAATGTAAAATAATTGTCTTAAAAAAAGAATAAAGAAGAGAATGTAAAATAAATAGTTAAAAAAAACGTAAAATAAAAAAATAAAAAAATTAAAAAAAATAAAAATAAAAACCCTATTTCCAGCCCCACGCCCCGGCCCGTTCGTCTCTTTCTTGGTTGGTCATTTTCTGCCCGTTAACCCATTATTTCTTTGCCCCTCTGTGTCGTTGGGTCCTTCGTCTTTAATCTGTGACTAACCCTCCACGCTGGAAATTTGGCAGGCCTTCTCTTCCCTCCAAGCATTGGATCAGAAGGTTTTTGATTTTTAACGCTAATTTCATTGTTCCAGCAAGCGAAATGATCCCCATTTTGGATCGCGTGATCCAAATCGCAGATCTTATGGTGGTAAGCGATTTCTAGTAACCCTAACTTACTTCTTCCTACTACCTGCTAGTAAATTTGTAGCGGTAATTTATGGCGGACACTAGTTCAGTTGATGTTATTCTGGACTTTCTTCGGAGAAATCGCTTCACAAGAGCTGAGGCAGCATTGCGCAGTGAGCTTAACAACCGCCCTGATTTGAATAGGTTCCTTAATAAACTCACTATCGAAGACCAGGAATCAGGAAAGGCGTTGGCTTTGGAGGAAGAGAATGGGAGCAAACAAGGCAATGATAGGCAAGGGCTTGGTTCTCGAAATAGCGGTGAAGTTTCCAATGAACTTATTGTTAAAGAGATAGAGTGCGGTACGGGAAGAAATGGGTCTGAAAGCACATGGAAGAATAAGTCTTTGGTTGGAGAATGGAGTAATAAGCCCAATGAAGCTATTGTTGCCATCGATTCTGAGGGTACTGTGCTTGATTTGTATCGTTCCCAAAATGATGGTGGTTCAATTAGTGAAAACGTTAACTTGTCTTCTAGAACAATTGAATCATCTGGAGAAGAGACTCTTTTATCGGGTGAGCAGAAAAGTTCTTTGCTGGGAAATGCAAGTACTGCCAATGCTAAACCGGAATCCAAGTATGATAGAGTTCAAAAAACTAAAAGGAAGGAACTAGGGCAGCAACTTACCACTAGTGTAGCATACTCTTTGGATAACACATGGACTCGGAGTGAGGAACCCACAAGCTCTACAACACAGTGGAAAGATTGTTCTGTCAAGACTGTTTTTCCGTTTGTGAAGGGGGAAGAATCAACCAGTTATTATACTAATAGTGGTTCAGACAAAAAGGAAGGAAAAAAGAAAACGGATACGGTTGATGTTCGGGTGGCAATTAAAGAGCAGGTAGATGAGGTTGGAAGAGCTTTATACTTTGGGAAGTCTCATGGGAGCACGGAGCCCAGGAATTCAAGTAGCTTAAGTTTTTCCCTTGCATCTGATAATCCAAAGGAAGAGTTTCCAAGGCTTCCACCCGTTAAGCTCAAGTCGGAGGACAAGTCCTTGAATGTCAGTTGGCAGGAGAAATTTGAGCGTGATGGGCCTGGCGAGAAGCATAGCAGTGCTGATAATACTTTCCTTATTGGATCATATCTTGATGTTCCTGTTGGACAAGAAATTAACTCTTCAGGTCAGTTGTTATGATGAATATTCACTTTATAACCACAAAGCTGGTATAATGTTTTGTTTTTTCTGATTAGGAAGTTGATCTGTGTGTTCCTTATTTTTGTTTTTCTCATCCACCTACTGGAAATTTTACTTTATTATTAGGGAAGAAAGGATATATGTTCTTAATTTTTCATGAAAATGCTTCTAACTATATTGTCACCTTTTCATGTTTTGATGCTGATATCCAGTATAGCTTTGCAGATGTAGATTGAAAATTTTGCATTTTACTTAAGAAATATATATGGCATGATCACTTGTATATATATGGGGCTGTCAACTTCGATTAAAAATTTCAAACATTGTGTCTATTTTCAATTTATGGCTAATTTTTTTTCTTGTTAAGCATGTTGTTGTACCTAATATTCATGAAAATTATGCCTCATCCTAGTGTCTTCGCTCTTAGATTTGTTGGTGTGGCATTATATTCACAAGAAACACCAATGACCACTTTTGTGGTGGGCTTCATTACAGAAGGATGCATTAGTAGTTGCTATATTGCCTGAGGCTCCTAGTAGGAGATAAATTTATATCACCATAGAATATAGATTTGAAATGGTCTTAGCCCCTGAACTTCTGAAAGGCGTGGTTTTCTTCATGAGGTGTGTGTTTAGGCACTAAGGTAGAATGTTTAGTTACTTCAACTTTACTGACTATGAGTACTATGTAGCATGTATGTAATAATATCGATTCTCCAAACTCTTTAAACTTTCCTTGAATTTATGCTTTCTCATTTTGGCAGCTTATTTGCCCTTAGTTATTTTTCTCCTATCATTTATTGCAAAGTTTTTGAATTTCCTTTTGAATTTTTTCTGGTAATTTTATTCCTGGATTGATTAATAGGTGGAAAAAGAATTGTGGGAGGTAGCTGGCTTTCTGTAAGTCAAGGAATTGCTGAGGATACATCTGATCTAGTTTCTGGTTTTGCTACTGTTGGTGATGGATTAAGTGAATCCATTGACTATCCAAATGAATATTGGGATTCTGATGAGTACGATGACGATGATGATGTTGGATACATGAGACAACCGATTGAAGATGAGGCCTGGTTTCTGGCCCATGAAATTGATTATCCAAGTGACAATGAAAAGGGAACACGGCATGGGAGTGGTCCAGACCCACAGGAAAGAGGTCCTACCAAAGATGAGGATGATGATCAATCTTTTGCTGAGGAGGATTCTTACTTCTCCGGGGAGCAATATTTTCAAGGAAAAACTGTTGAACCAATTGTATCTTCAGATGATCCTATAGGACTGTCGGTGACTGATATGTATAGGAGGACTGATGGGAATGATTTAATCGCCCAATATGATGGCCAATTGATGGATGTAGAGGAACTAAATTTGATGCATGCAGAACCTGTTTGGCAGGGATTTGTCACTCAAACAAATGAGCTTATCATGCTTGGAGATGAGAAGGCCATGAATGACAGTGGAAGACCACGGCTGGATGATATTTGTGTGGATGACGATCAGCATGGTTCAGTTAGATCAATTGGTGTGGGTATCAACAGCGATGCTGCAGATTTTGGCAGTGAAATACGGGAAAGTTTGGTTGGAGGCAGTAGTGAGGGAGATATAGAGTACTTTCACCAACATGACACTGGGATCGGTGGGTCCAGATCCTCTCACCTTGAATCAGACAAGAATTATGTTGATAGACAAAACAAGGATAAAAAGATGATCAATAAACAAGATTCCAATTTATACATGTCTGGGAATGACAAAGTTGCCACTTCGCAAGTGAAAGATCATAGAGATGGAGGGTTTTCATTTCCGCCACCATTGAGAGATGGGCAGCTGTTACAGGCTGAGTCTAGTAAATCTTTATGGTCAAAAAACAGTAGAACTATTGTTGAAAATGATGACCATATGGTGCTTCAGTGGGAAATGACAATATGCTTGCTGCATGGAGGCAGAAAAGCAGTGATTCTTCAACAGCCAAAAGCTCTAGGGACGACATGAATGCCAGTGCTGTTAGATCTACAGTTTCTTCCCCCTCCACAGTATCAAATTATGGTTATGCAGAACAGGATCATGGCCAAAAAGAAGATAATGAAAAAATTGGTAATGCGAGGGAAGAGGATGCTGGGGCATCATCTATTGAGGATGAAGAGGCAGCCGCTGTTCAAGAGCAAGTGAGGCAAATCAAGGCTCAGGAGGAGGAGTTCGAAACTTTCAATCTGAAGATTGTGCACAGGAAAAACAGGCATGTCCTCAGATTTATTTGAATTATAAGCTTAGATAATTATGGCATTTGCTAGTCAACAAGTTATCTGTGCTTGAATTGCTGCTGCAATTTATTTTAGTTGCTAATTATTCAACATCCTTATTGTTCTGTACTCATTGTCTGCCCCATGTTCTTGCATTAACGTAGTCTTAACAACTTTCTTCCCATTCTAATGAAAAAATGTATTAAGGTAAAATTTAATGTGCATACATGGATCAAATGGTGATTAAAATTATGTTGAGGCTAGATTGAGTAATTCAGGTTATCCCTTGATAGGGAATTTGAAATCCAAGGATTTGACCCAAGTTGCCATTTCGAATTATGTCAAATAGATTGCAAATTGTAAAGCAGGAGAAACAAGACGTATCCTCAAAGTCATAATTTGCAGTTGGAAGTTGCAACTTTTTATTGTCTGTTCTGGTTCATTAGTGTTCTTGCCTCCTCCTTTGCTGCAACTAAAAGAATTTCTCAGATCTATAGAAGGTTGGGAAATTTAAGTGGATTAATTCAAAATCTTTTCACCATAATGAGCTACCCTTCACGTGTATATTCTGTAATTGAAAAAATCTAACTTTCAATCATGAATTTATCCATGAAAGAAATTTTAGGCATTTAAAACTATAGATTAATTTGGGTAGGTATGAATTTGAAATGAGGAGTTTTAAACTAACTATTGGTTCTAGTGCTTTATGTACAATGATGTGACGAGGGGGGCTTGGGCAGGGATTGTGATATATCCATATATATATATTGAGTTGTCTAATTTCTTGACCTGACATGATTAGGTGAGTGTTACTTGTTTATTAAATGGGTTAGAACAAGTTCTAAATATAAAACTCAATTTATGTGTTGGTTGATGGTAGTTGGGGAAATCTAAACCAGTCCTTGATGTCATTATATATTGTATGTATTTTCATCAGTTTTGATTATAAGTATATTATTTTATTAGTTTTTATGTTGTATTGAATAGAGTATAAATATATATGTGTCTAGTTCTTATATAGAGACACACAGATACACATGTCTTTAAGAAAAAGGAAAAAAAGGAAATTCAGGTGGAAAATTAAATGGATAATACTCCTTACCCATGCAGTTATGATATCTAATTCATACCCAGCTTGAATTTGAGCCTGAGCAAGCCTTATGTTATTATTATTTAGTAGTATGGGTTCTGAGAAACACTAAGGGGAAGGGTTTGACGAAATAAATGAGATTTTCTCCCTCTCTCTCGGTCTCTCTCACCCCCCTCTAGTTTTTCTTGAGAGAATTAGTTGAAAATGATTTGGTTCATTTTTCATTTTCTTTGAGGGAACTAATAAAAATGATTTAGCTACTGAGTTGAATGTTATTGCATATTTCTCAAATTTCTAAATATGAACTGAAAACTCTATTTTTAATATTCAGTTTCCCCTATACGGTTCTGCACCTTTGAGTAATTGGATATGACCTTAGTATGTTCAAATTATATTCATTTTAAATCCTTATTCATGAACTGGCTAATAAACTGTAAATGGTTTTATTTCATCTGTATCCATTGAAGTTATCACAAAATAAAATTGATTGCATTTTATCTCCAGGTGTTCTACAAATATGTGAGCTTGGTTTTTGTAAAACCACCAAGACCAAATTTCAGCCAAATTTAGATTCAAAGTTTAGCTGGGGTACATTTTGGACTTTTTTTTTTAAATATCATTTGTATGTTTAGCAGGTCACTGACGACATTGTTTTTTTCATTTTGGTATCCCTACATGTATTTCTTTTCAGGTAAAAAGACTGAAAAGAAAATGACTTTTTGTTCACATTTGTCCAGCACATACTGAACAATTGCACTTGCACTTATTTTCTTTAGTCAATGTACCAAAAGCAAGTTTTACTTTTTTAGTCTTTCATTTTATCATATCATATGTGCTTTGTTTCAAATTCACCTGAACTCTTCCTTCTGTTGATCAGAACTGGCTTTGAGGAGGACAAAAACTTCCATGTTGTTTTAAATTCTGTAATTGCTGGGCGCTATCATGTAACTGAGTATCTTGGATCAGCTGCTTTCAGTAAGGCTATACAAGCCCACGACCTGCATACAGGCATGGATGTATGCGTGAAAATCATTAAAAACAACAAGGACTTTTTTGATCAGAGCCTTGATGAGATAAAACTTCTAAAGTATGTCAACAAGCATGATCCTGCTGACAAGTACCACATTCTCAGATTGTATGATTACTTCTATTACCGAGTAAGTGGTAGTTTGTGATCTTTGCGATTATTTTTTCCCAGGTTTTATTACAGCTGCCAATGTCCTACTGCAGTTAGCTTCTATTTAATAAATTTGGCTTTTGTTTATATATTACCCTTTTAGGTTCTCACAACTAGTTATTTTAGGTCTCAGTTTCTGTTATATTAGAAATCATAGGTATCGACTACAGAACTTTCAACAGATTGCTAGTCTTAAGCTAGTATTAGCTTTAGGGTTGCTGTTTCTTTGCTTCATTGTTTTAGCTCTTATTTGGCCCTTAGCCGTTAGGGGGCATTGTTATAATGGCAAGGTTCATCATCATCATCATCCTCATTTTTTCCCCGCCATTATGTATAGTAGAACCTTGTTTTATAAGATATAGATGGCACCAGTTCCGGTCATCTAATAAAACAAATGCTTATTATGGAAACTATAATTTAAGCTGTTTTCAAATGGCTTGCATAATTGACAAACATATTTCTGCATTATATGAAATGGTATATACTGACATATTTTGGCTTGTATTTTGTGGGGAATGATCACCATCACTTGTTGACAACTGAGGTGGGGCACATACTGTAATGTTGCTACTTACCTGGCTGAAACCATTATATATCATTTGAAAGATGTGTTGGAAGAGTCTTTTAGGAAGTGAATTTCTTATAAAAAAGATTTAAATTTAACAAGGCAAGTTATTGTTAAAACATTGGCATTAAAGAGTGCATTTAATCTATTAATAATTCAAATATGCTGCCTGTAAGGAGAATTTCATTTCTGGTAGAGATTACGGGTCAGTTCTTCAAGATAGTAGTGATGCAGGGCATTAGATTGACATAAACCAGGTCAGTTATCTGTAATGTGGTGTGCACACCCAATGACAAGAAGCTTTGTAAAAAGCCATATATACCGATCTGTTATGATTGGGTATGAATCGTAAATAGGTCTATTAAGATATTAATGAGTTAAACCCTTTTAAGCGATCAATCTATGGGTCATGAAGGATTGAATATTAGTATCCATCTGACCCATTAGGTAAAGTTAAAGGAAATTTACATGCTTTTAAAATGTTTTAAATAGATTTTTGTGCACAATAAGATGTCTAATTTGATCGGTTGAGTTTGTATTTTTTTCTTGTGGTGCTAGGATTTTCATTTTTCATCGTTATATTTCATAATACCTACATTTCATGCGTCTAGAATGATATAAAATAGGAATTTACTAGTCGTTATATGTTTAGGCATTAATGTGTTTTCTTTTAATTGAATACTAGTCATACTTATGATAATGGAAAAACAACAATTTTAGTAATAATTGCATTTTTTAAAAGTCATTTTCTTTGTTTAAATTATTGATGAAACCTAGATTTTGTATGTTATTAATTTACCACTATGGAATATTTCTCATTTTTTAAATATGAAATGATACCCTTTCAAATTGGATGTAAACTATCATTATTCTTAAAATAAAATGCTGTTAAAAAATTATATGTAAATTTTGGATTCTTTTATACGGGTAAAAAATGTGTTAATTGGAAAATTGGTGGGTTAGGATTGGGTGTAAGTGGGTATGACTACTATAAGTTTTAAATGGGGTACATGGCCAAAGATACAAGCATATTCACCAAACCCACACACACTGAATTCCAGCCAATTGCCACCTTGAATGACAAGACATGCCTCATCATGCTTGGGATATATTAGTAGGTGCAGATTTTGATTAATAGAGTGTTTATTCTTTCATTTTCAATGCAAGGTTAATTGGTTCCTTTTTGACAAAGATTTCATTTGCAGGAGCATTTGTTGATAGTATGTGAACTTCTCAAAGCAAATTTATATGAGTTCCATAAGTTCAATAGAGAATCAGGAGGAGAGGTTTACTTTACAATGCCAAGATTGCAGGTTTCTGGTGTGCCATTTCTTTGCAGAGTATTTATATATTTCATTTGCTATAACATAATATGCTTTTAAATTCTTATTGCAGTCAATTACCATTCAATGTCTGGAGGCACTTCAGTTTTTGCATGGGCTTGGCCTTATACACTGTGACTTAAAGCCTGAGAATATATTAGTAAAAAGCTATAGTAGATGTGAGGTGAAAGTCATTGACCTCGGGAGTAGCTGTTTTGAGACTGATCATCTCTGCTCCTATGTTCAATCGAGATCCTATCGTGCGCCAGAGGTTATCTTGGGACTCCCATATGATAAGAAGATAGATATTTGGTCACTCGGCTGCATCTTGGCAGAACTTTGTACAGGCAATGTAAGTATTTGCAACTAATTATTCGTGTCTCAGCTAGTTGGGAGTGAGAGGGGATGTCATAGGTGCAAGCTGGATTTGGTATTATGCATTTTCATTTTATTCACGTGCTCTATCCCACTTGTACTTTTCTTTTATTTCCCTTTTCAGTTTGACATCCTTAATTTGTTGGAGACTTTGTGCTAATTACATTGAAAGTTATATAGTTATATAACCTGTCCAGAGAATGTCACGACTTGGCTATAGTCTTCACCTGATGGATTTTATTCATCGACTCTCGGTATACCTTTCAAAAGTTTTGGCTTAGTAGGATTAATCTTCATTTGTGTGGTTATGGAGCTGCAAGTGATGGTTATATGCTATACCTGGAAAACAAGGGTTTGGAGTTGATTGATTGCATGGCGATTGAATTTGCATATACCTAAGGGAACAGGCAGCTGTTTCTTTGACTTGATTATAGGATGAATGAAATTTGTAAAGGTGGCTGTTTTCTTCTTGTGTTTCTCAGCCAGGTTTCTGTTGAATCCCGAGTTAAGTATTGGTTTCGAGATATAGAGTGCTAGCATCTAAAGTTGCTTGGGACAAAGGTTTGGAGTGGTGAAAATAATTACTAGAAATACTAGAAATGGAAAATATAACAAAAGAGTTGTTGTATTGCTGTTTGGAAGCAGCTTCTGCTGCAACAGTGATCTAAGTCTTGCAGAGAATAAAGACATGGAATGCTGCTGGCTCACGCCCCATTACTTGATTGCAATTATCACCTTGCTTTTATCTTAAAACCATGCCAAACTGGCTGGGATTGTCACTGAAATCAATGCTAGTTGAAACATGCAAGAGATAGAACTCTAGGATCTGCCTATAGTGAGAAGAGTGGCGTGCTTGGTGCTAACAGCAAATGCATAGTGGAGAGGAGAGTCTCTTTTCATTTGGGTGGTGAAGAGTGGCGATTTATTGTAACAATAATGGTGATGAAGGTTATTTTGAGTTTGATGATGAGCAAGTCTTATGGTTGCTTAGGATTATTAGTATTTAACAGGAGCAGGATTATTGTTTGAGGTCTCATTTTCTTCATTTTATTCTTTATTTTGGATTTGTTAATATTGATGCTAACCCTCATGTTTAGCTTTTGTTATAATTATCAGTAGTTTGTATATTATAAGCTTAATGTCTTATAATTTGTTTTTCACCTAAACTATGTCAGCCTTGGGGTCCCTTAATACTTTAATGTGCCTTTGCCTATAATAATGATGCTTGATAATTTCCCAAAATAGTTTGTAGATGTGCCATGCAAAAAATTTCAGTAGCTTATTGTGATGATGCAAATTGATATGATAAAAATTCTGCTTCAGGTGCTCTTCCAAAATGATTCACCAGCAACTTTACTGGCACGAGTTATTGGAATTATAGGTCCCATTGAGCAAGTTATGCTTGCTAAAGGGCGCGATACATACAAGTATTTTACCAAAAATCACATGCTTTATGAGAGGAACCAGGTAACATTTGTTTTTATGCTTTATTCTTTGCATTTATTTTCTCTTCTTCTACTTTTCAATTCTTACATTTCTTATTAACTTGTATCATATTAACAAACGAACTTTCACTTCAATGCCAACTTGTATCCTATTAACAACCCAACTTTTACTTCAATGCCATATATGCTGTCCTTCCTCTCTTGTTGTAAGTTGTTTATTGTTCTGTTAATTGACTGAGATACAATTTAACATGCCGGTATTTAATACAGAGACTTCATGTGATAGTTTATTACCTATGGCACTCTTCAAGTAATTTACTACAACTTTTGTTAAAATTGCAATTTGCAAATGTTGCAAAATTGTCTGTTTGGTATGCATAATTTTGTTGTATAGTAGTAGATCGTGCTTTTCAATCTCAACTTAAGCAGCTTTTGACTTTTGTTGCATGCTGTATTAGTAGATCCTGCTATTCAACCAGCCATCAGTAGATCTTGTTGCATGCACTTTTGTGACACATCACATCTGATATATGTAATTTTATTATTTTATTTATTTCTTTTTTTTAATTAAAAAACTTGACTTGGATCTTCTGAATCTTAGTTTGTAATGATCTGGGTTAGGTATAGGATCCTTTGCGCTTGTTTGTTTTGATTTTGGGCCACATCAATGTTAAATTCTAAAGTTGCTAAATCCTTTCTGATCACTTCTATGTCTGTCACTCATTTTTTATGATCTCATTTATGTCTGTTATGGTCTTAATTTTCCTATATCTTTTATTTGAATCCCATCTATTTTTCAACTCTTGTAGCATTAGTTCCATGTACTTTTCCACTCTGTAAGCATTTCTAGTCATGTTTACTATTAGCCAACCATTTATTGTATCCCACTGTTCCCAAGTTGATTAATTTTGATTAGCCTGTACATCAGTGCATCTTCATATGGTTCTAGTGTCCTTTTAGGTTCGAAAGGATACATTAAGGTTAAATGCCTTATCTAGCAAAAATTTAACAAAATATTTTGAATAACAAATTATTTTTTATTTCTTGAAGTTTTAAAGGAGCATATTTGTGTGCTCAAATTCTGCATGCCCAGTTGTTGTGGATTTTCCTATACTGGGACTTGTATCTCAAAAATTTGTCCTTTTTATTCTTCATCTTGTATAGCTGACCTGTATTTTGCTAAGTTGTTAGATTCGATATTTTTGAGTGCTAATTTCTATGTGCCAATTTATGCTGTTCATCATTTTCAGGAAACCAGCAGACTGGAATACCTAATGCCAAAGAAGACATCCTTGAGACACCGATTGCCAATGGGAGATCAAGGTTTCATCGATTTTGTTGGACATTTGCTTGAAGTAAACCCAAAGAAGCGCCCTTCTGCAGTGGAGGCTCTGAAGCACCCTTGGCTGTCGTACCCATATGAGCCGATATCAGCTTAAAGTGATTAAGGAATTCCAATGGTCGAGGCCACATACAGCAGGTTCCTTTGTGTGTGATTAAGGTGTCGCACTGGAAGGAGCAACGGGTACTGGTGTCTATTTAAAATTGACTTTGAGAGTGTTTTTGCTCCTTTATGGACCTGCGTGCATTAACAAGTGTGATTAGTTTGTAAATCTCAGTTTCCTTAATTTACCAAGTTGTATCTAGACTTGCTATAATTGAATGTAATTTTGCACGCAGTCTATCCTTAGGGGGTTTCTTTCTCCGCGTTGTTTTATCTAGTGGAAGGGGAATCGTAATATCTTTGTTGTACATGAAGTATGACCACTTTTTCTTTTTAGGTTACTTAGTTTAGTTATAGCATGTGGAAGCAGCTGCTTATCTGATATTTGTTTGGATTGAGAGTATGAATGGAGAAGTATATAATCTTGGAGAGGAGAGAAGAAGCTTAAGAAAAGCATTACAAATAGCTGTTGATAGCTTGAGTTGGAAAAAAAAATTGTAACTTATTGATCAATCATTCAGTGGTTTCCAGTTTCCACCAACAGGATTTTGATGGTGTATGAATTTAACTTGCAAGCTTGAAGATTGTGCTTCTATTACTGGTCTTTTGAAGCAATTCTTTTGAGTTTGAAGAGATTGAATCAGTTCATATCATTCACTTTGTATATTTGTGCAGATGGAGACTGATGCAATTGTTATGGCCAATTAGGTGCAAGTCATAAAGAACAATAAATTACATGCATATTCTAGTAGACCAACAGATAGGTCTCTGCCCTTCTTTCACTGCTTCATTCAATGTAAAAAGCTTGCTTTTAGAATAATCCAAAATGATATCCAGAGACTTGTTATTTCACACAGGTTTTATTCTGAATCCAGCTTTGATTCTTAAACTCAAAATTAGCCTTTTACTTTTACTGCTAAGTAGAAGCCATAATTGGATGTAGAATTACTTCACATGGACTAATTAATTGCATGGTAAGTCTTATGAGTTGAAAAACAGAGTTAAAATTGCCTTATTAAAATATTAATTAAGAGTAAATTTGTACAATTTTTAACAATTTAAAAATATAATTTACTCATTTTCCTTCAAAAATGGTGGCTTATTATATATATATATATATATAAAAGGAAAAGGAGTAGACCTCACATGCCACATCAGATAGAAGTCAGGATGAGTGGACCTCATAAGCGCCATGTCGGTTCTCAGTCATGAAAATTGATGAAAAGAAAACAAAAGTTCAATTTCAATTTGAAATATATAGTGATAATAAATAATTTTAAGATGAGTGATAAAAAGAAATATGATTTATTTTACTTAAAAAGCAAGATATTGGCCAAGATGCTTTGATATTAGGGGTGTACAAAAACCGATCTGATCAACCCGATCCGAACCGATACATTCGAGTGGGGTTAATTGGATTGATAAGGTCAGTTCGATTGTGGGGATCATGAATATTTCAGGTTGGGTGAAAACCCTTTGAAACCGATCCGATTGAACAATCCAAATAACTTAACATATAAATAAAAAAATCTTAATTTCTCTACACATATTAATTAATATATAATATATATTAATGTAATTTTCAAATTGTTAGTTTGTTGTATTTTTAAAATATTTTTATAGTGTTTAATATTGTTTATTTGTATTAATTTAGGATTTTAATTTAATTTTGATATAAATATGTAAATAAAAAAATAAATTCTGATAAATCGGGTGGGTTGGTTCAAAATTCAAAAAAATATCGGGTTAATTAGGTAGGGATCCAATATTTATATAAGGTAGAGCCGGATGAGGAGAATGCCTAAAATTCGGATGTCGGGTTAGACAAGTTTATCCCCTAAACCTGACAGATGTACACCCTATTTGATATGAATGATGGAGAGAAATAGAATAATGACCAAGAAAAAGGAAATAATATTTAATTAATTATTTATATGTTAGTGTTTGGAGGAAATGGGGAGATGATGGGAGTTGGATTCTCTAACACATGCAACCATCACAACTCAATGTCCTTTGCAATCATCTTCCCAAGTGTTGTCGATCTCAAATCTTAATTAAATTAGTACTAATTAATCTTTAATTAATTATAATAATATTCTTTTTAATTTTGTCTAGTTTGTACTATTTTATTACAATTAATCAACCATGCATGCACTATGCTTATCAAGATCTCTCCTTTTTCTACCTCACTATGTTTACGTGGGTTCACTCATTTCTTTTTATATAAATACATTAATTAATTATTACTTTATTAGTACTTTGTTAGCTTTCATCATAATTATGTTAATTACATCTTTAGCTTTTAATGCATAGCCTAATAACCCTGTGGTCATTAAAAAAATAAATAAATAAATTTACCAAAAGTATCTTTTAGCGAAACGTACACTTGGAGGCATTGGAGATGTCAACGTAAGTGCTAATTAAACAAAATTCTATTAAAAAATGTCACGTTACGCCACATGACATGCTCTATCACCATGCCATATCACCATCAACTATCTTAGTTACTTATAATTTTCGGTTTTTTCCATTTATTTATCCCTACATATTACGTGTAATATAATTTTTTTTTATTTATCTACATGGCATGGTGACGATCAATGACGACATTAAAATTTATAATTAAAAAATATAAAATATAAAATATTTTTAAACTTAAAAAATAAGTTAAGCAGAAGAAGACGATGATATATATATAAAATTTCAAAAATAAAGGGCGCAATCACCTTCCTTTCCATGCATGTGGCTAGTGGCGAAGCCACGTGGTAAAGAAGGAGGCAATTGTTCCTCCTAATTTTTGAATTATATATATATAATTTTATATAATTTATATTTTTTACCCTCCTTAATTATATTATATTTTTTTAAATATGATTTATATTTTTGTTCTTTTTATTTATAAATTTTGATTTCGTCATTGTATGTGGCTGCACCACTGGTGATAGTACGTGTAATATAAATTTTTTATTTATTTATCCGCGTGGTACGGTGATGGTAAGTGTAATATACCCTTTTTACTTATAATTGTTACTTATGTGGACATTTTTAGTGCATGTAAAAGTAAGATCCGACAAAAAATACTTTGAAAAAAAAGAAGAAAAAAGCTTGATTATTTTACATTTATTTATATATATATATATATATATTTTTTTTTTTACCACCATACTATCAAGGTTGTACTTTTATGACCGATGTGATTTAACCCTTATAATTATAATTAAATTCACCATTAGATAAATCCTAGAAAGGTTGTGTGGTATAGTGGTGGAATTATGGTAGGATATTGTGATGGAACTATCAAGTTTGAGAGATTATTCTCTGCTGCTCTAATTACCATATAAAATTAGATTATGTTCTTGTACTTCAATTTTTTTAACTCTTTTCATAGTATATACATCCGACGGCTCGAACCATTTTGATTTTTGTATAAGTTGTTGACGGTAACACGTGATTCTTGCCATGGGGCCAGCCGGAGTACAGTAGGCCTGTACCGTGGCTCCACATGTGACCAAGTATATTCTTTGTACAGTAATACGTTCGTGCAACGATGTTACGCACACTCATATATAAATATATATAAAGTGAGGAAATCAAAATTTATAATATAATATATTTGATATGTTAATTCTATATTATTTTACATATTCAGTGAAATTAATATATTATAACCTCAATTTTACACCAAAATAGATTTTGTAGTTCGTATAATATTATTTAAGTTTGTAAAAAAGCGAAAAATTATATGTGATTAGCTGGAAAATCAATCCGTAATCGAATTAATACTTATAATTAGTTGCTCCATTGATTTTGATTTATTTTTTATAAGTTATAGTTAATTGTTACTTAATGGTTAATCAATTACTAAACACACACATATATTTTTCAGATAAAAAAATATAGTTTATATTTTTTTTTTCTAAAAATTATATAATCGATCTTTTCATATTAAGTGCATTTTATTTTGTTTTATTCTCCACAAAACTATACAGAGAGATCTAATCTAAAAACAATGAATTCGGGAAAATATATATATATGATTAATGGCCAAAAAAATCAATATATTAGTACCTATACATGCTAGCCACCACTAGGGGTGTTCATAGGACGGATTCGGGTCAATCCTATCCGAATAATCCGAACTCCGAATTTTTTTTCATATATCACAACCCTATCCTATGAATAATTTGGATCCCTATCCGAATAACTCACAAAATTTCGAGACTCGCGTGAATAATCCGAATTTATTTTTTAAAAATTAAAAATAATTTTTTCTTTTAATTTAAATTGTAAAAAAGGAGTTCGGATCGATTCAACCGGATCCGAACTCTCCCGATGAATAAAACACTGTATTTCAAAGGAAAAGAGTATGTTGTTCAGGCGGATTGGGTTTATGAGGATTTAATCCGATTCCGAAAAAACTTAAAATCTCCAACTTTATCCGACCCTAACAATCCTACCCGAATTTCTTATTCTAAACCTATATTTATTGAGGTTATCGGAGTTAGAACTCTAATTTAACCCTCATTTCAATTTGTATTTGTAATTAATTATCCTAAAATAATTAGGATAAATATAATAGAGTCATGGATGCACTTAAACTCAATCAATTTCTTATAACAAAGTCTTAGATTTTTTTATCTATATTTTAATTTATGTGTAATCCATATTTTCAAGCATAAAAAATATTTTTCATATGATTTTTAATCTAATTATAATACAAAAATAAATTGAATAATATTTCAATTTTTAATTAAATATTTTATTATTAATTATCTATATATTTTAATAATTTTTATTTGATATATATATATATATATATATATATATATATATATATATATATATATATATATATATATATATATATATATATATATATATATATATATATATATATAGGTGAAGAGTTAACTTTAGCAAAATTTAAGGAAATAAAAAGTCACCTATAAAGTTTATGTATCAGGGTTTTTAAGTTAATTATATTTATAATCACTAAATTTATATTTAAATAATAATTTGTTTAAAACTATTTAAATGTTTCAATTGATATCACTTTAACTAAAAAACCATGAATTCATCGATCAAACATGTTATATATATATATATATATATATATATATATATATATATATATATATATATATATATATATATATATATATATATATATATATATGAAGTAATTTCACTTCATTCAACTTTATAATTTATAAGAGTTCTTTTTTCTTCACTCAAATTGATAATTTTTAAATTTTGAATAGTATTAATTATATATTTTCTATTTTATCCTTGTATATGCACTAAAAAAAGAGATAATTAATAGAGTGGCAATATATAATTGATCTTAATTAATGATATTTTTTTTATTTATGTGAGAAGCTAAAAATTGTCGAGTGCGCACTAGTAACAGAAATGATTCATTATTTCATTCTTCTACTTATTAATTAACTTACTATTAACACTCATTAATTATTGTTCCTGAATTTAATTTTATTCTTCATTTTCTGAGACAATTAATTCTATTTCAAGTAAGAAAATTGTTTATCATATAGTCAAGTACTGAAGTTAATCTATTTAGTTTATAATAATTGGTAGAAAATTAAACAAAAAGCCACAAAAATTCAACAAAAGCCAATCTTCAATGATATATGCATTGAACCATACCTTCAATAATACATTTTTGGACCAAGTTTGATATGATGATGCTTTTTGGAATACACTTGTTATATGCCAAATTTCAGTGCATAACACTATTCAATCACTGATTGTTTTAGCATGCATATACAATCATGCATATGCATAAATGTCAATTTCCCACTTTTGTTTATTATTTAAAAAAAAATTAAATTCTAGCCACTTTGATTTTTAATTTCATCCATAATTTTTACACCACGTTAACAATCATATACTACTAACATAAAGCTCAATTAATATGAATGTACAAAAACATTTCTTTTTTTTTTTATAAAAAAGAAATTCCTGTAAAAAGCTTAACTAAACAAATTGATTTAAGGTGGTAGTTGGGTAAAAAAAATGATTTTGGTTATGAGCTGATGGATCATAAATAGATTGGATTTTAGGAGAAATATTTTTAGGAGTAATAATGGATTGGATCATAAAAAAACTTAATAAATTTGGATCGTCTTATGGGTGACACAAGATTGAACCATCCATCAATCCATTTAACCATTTAAATTTCCATTATATTATATTATATTAATGTTTTAGGTGTATTGTATCTCATTTAAAAATATAATTATAATTTGTATTTTTCAATTTAATGCAACAAATTTTATATTTATTAGATAATTATAAGTTTTTTATTACTTTTTAAGGGAAAAATCAAGTTTAGAATTTAATTTTTTCCATAAGTATTATAAATGGGTCAAATAGATGAAATTAATATTCTAACTCATATAAATCATTTTCGATGAATTTAATTGTAGTTTTTTTTAAAGAAATATCAAGTTTATAATTTAATTTTTAAATTAAGATCATAAACAGATTAAATAAATATCCAATCTATATGAATCATTTTGAGCCAATTAACCTATAAATCGATCTAAATTGATTCAAAAAAATTTGCTAATCAAATTTAAATATTTTTCTACAAACAAATTAAATTGGATAAAATTTTGTCACCTCTTACCCAAAACATTAGCTTCTTTCGCTATTTGGTAGGAAAAAAAATAAAAACAAAAATCTTTGTTTTAGTTTCAATTTGACTAATCTTACCCATGAGGTGACTTGACATCCTCAGAATCACCTTTATATAAAGCTGCTTCATATCTTTATTTACAATTAATGCATAACTTTGAGTGATTACAGAAACAGGGTCAATATGGTAATTTGCATAATAAAATAATTTCATAGTGGAAAATGGAGACAAAAATATATATAGGGGATGGATGTTACGTGTATTTTGGGGAGCAAGAGTACTGTATTTTTCATGCAATATATATATATATATATATATATATATATATATATTTTACAGTGTAAGCTTGAAATTATGAGTGTTTTGTTTCTTTGTGGGTATATTTTATATTATTTTATTTTTCTTTGTTGTTGGCCCATAGTTCTTGTTGTGGGATCAATTTGATTGGCTTAATTGGCTTTTCTTTCTTTTTTATTTTTCTATCTCTTTCTTTCTTAGTTTCCCATTGAAGAAGTTTAATAAGGAGCCTGATGAGGATGTGTTTGGAAAGAGAGAAAGAGGAAAGAAAGCTGATCAAAAGTCTGTAAGTTCAAAAGCCTAAAAAGAAAGCTGATCTCTCCAAACCAAAAGAAAATTAAAGCAATAACCCAAAGAAAGAAATTTGCTTTTTTCTTCTTCTTCATGTGTCAGCCTTCTATTACCTTTTTATCCTCTCTCTTTCTCTCTCTCTCTCTCCTCCATAGCTATTTAGTTTTATTCTTCTCAAGATTGTAAGTTTGTAACCCGGCTGGCTAGACCAAGAACAACAGAATCAAGATCAAGTTTTTATTCAATAAAGGATTTTATCTTGCTAGATAAAACTCACCCCATGTTAGCTAATAGTTCATCTTCTTCATTTCCTAATTCTTCTGAGCCATTTTCTTGCTTAGAAAGTGGCATCAACAATAACAAGAGGAAAAGAAGACCTGCAGGAACTCCAGGTATATTTTTTATTGCACCTGATATATAACCGCTTATAGCTACTTCTTAGCTGTCTGTTACTACTTTCCCGCAAATTTTGTGCTCTGATACTACATGTTGCGAGCTCTTTCTTAGCTCTGATAGCACTTGTTGAGTTGATATATGCTAACTTTTCTTGAATTCTCGGCTCTGATGCACATGTGGAACTTGTAGATCCGGATGCTGAAGTAGTGTCTCTATCACCAAAAACACTATTGGAATCAGACCGTTATGTGTGTGAGATCTGCAACCAAGGGTTCCAAAGAGATCAAAACCTACAGATGCACCGGCGGCGGCATAAGGTGCCGTGGAAATTGTTGAAAAGAGAGACTCCGATGGTGAGAAAAAGAGTGTTCGTATGCCCACAACCAAGCTGTTTACACCATGATCCATGCCATGCTCTTGGCGATTTAGTTGGGATTAAGAAACATTTCAGAAGAAAACATAGTAATCACAAACAATGGGTTTGTGATAAATGTTCTAAAGGTTATGCTGTTCAATCTGATTATAAAGCTCACCTCAAAACTTGTGGCACTCGTGGCCATTCCTGCGACTGTGGTCGTGTTTTTTCAAGGTTGGGTTGTTGTTAATTTCTCATTCTATAGATCTCAGTGTTTTTTTTTTCTCCCAAGATTTAATCTTTTTCTAAATCCATGAATTGGGTTTGTTTCAAAAGAATCTAAAGTTTGGTCTTTGATTGAAAGAACCTCTGATCATTATTTTCTTTCTAACTACTGTTTATAGACAGTTGTTGAACACGGTTCCCAAAAATCAGTTTGCTGTTGCTTCAAATCCTTTCCAACTTCTCGAAAACTTAAACAGTTCCTTATTCGTGCTTTTTTTTTTAATAAGAAATTAAAAAAAAATCATCTAATTATTCTTATAAATGATTGGATTCAGTTTTGATTAGCATTGTTTTATTCTTTTTAATTAAGAAACATGATATAGTTTCTTAATATCCATAGTACATGCTTATGTGTACCCATGCTGGTAATCTAACATTGTTTTTTACTTATTATCGGAAAATACTTGCTTAGACCTGATTCATGATTGCAGAGTCGAAAGCTTTATCGAACATCAAGACACTTGTAACATGGGACGAATACGGACAGATCAATCACAGTCACTTGTATCAAGAACTGCATCAAGTCCAAGCCCTTCTAATGATACAAATTTCAGTAAAAATGCGCCATGGAATCATCATCCTTTAGTAATATCAAGGCCAGCGAGTGATGCTTTGTTCTTGATGAACCCTACCCAATTCCAAAGAAGGAAGAAAGATTACAACTTGGAGCTCCAACTTTCAAGCTCATCAAACCCTCTTCATGTCCCGGATTCCCCGAAAGGAGATGATAATCATCGCCAGACTCAGTTGCATCTCTCAATTGGTTCAAGTGATTCGAAACTTTCAGAAAGAGAGAGAAATGATCTGGAGAGATATAAAGAAGAGGCGCATGAGGCTTTAAGGTTGGCCCTGGCAGAGAAAGCTTATGCTGAAGAGGCGAGGCAACGGGCGAAAAGGCAGATTGAATTGGCTGAACAAGAGTTTGCTAATGCTAAGAGAATTAGGCAACAAGCACAAGCTGAGTTGGATAAAGCTCAAGCTTTGAGAGAACATGCAATGAAGCAAATCAATTCAACAATCTCGGAGATCACTTGCCATGCTTGTAAACAACATTTTCAAGCAAGAAGTAACATTAATCCTCCAGATGAGAACTCATTGGTGTTGAGTTACATGTCATCAGCTTTAACAGAAGGTGAAGTTGACAACGAAAGGATTTCTAATAAGTTCTAAATTAACTCTTCACAATGTTAAATTACATTGATTAGTGGGTGGAATTATGTTATTTGTTGGTTTATGATTTTGATTAATGGAAGTTAATTAATGTGAGTTTTGATATAGATGAGCAATGTAAAGTTTCCGAAGCTATATATATGATTATGAATGATAATTTTTCTTGAAAGAATAACTTTTTATTGGAGTACACAAATTAACCGTTCGATCAAAAAAATAATTTTGCTCATATTCTTCATTCAACGGTCTATATTCAAAACATCTGATATGGTATGTCGAATGAATCTATCTCTTTTTATATTGCATTTAATATTATTGAATAAGTTTCAGAAACATTCATAGCTCTTTCCCTCAAGTTTTGGATTTTCTGTTTGGACTATATGCATATTTTTATATGCCAAGGTCAGAAAAAAAATGAAATGAAAATGACTAATCCCCTGCTATTAAATAACAATAAATACTGACCAATAATTTAAATAAAACAAATAAAAAGAAAATCAGACTGTACTATACCTTTTTTTTTTATCACTGGGTGGTATTGTGGTCATCTCATATAAATGTAAAATTGAAAGAAAAAAACACCATGTTTTTCAGTGCCACAGTTGTAAGGTTTAATGGCAGACTCACTAGTCCCTCTCAGGGCCTCCGTATCCATAGACACAAACAAACTCCATTCACCAATTTCTTTCATATTCTCTCTCTCTCTCTCTCTACATAAGAATCAGAGCCCATAGATAGAGCAAAGAGAGAGATAGAGATGGTCCACACCCTTTTTGCCATTTATGCAGAGACATTTTTTTTTAAATCTTAATTTTCGAGCTAGTAATGAAGTTAATATCTTCAAGTGTTAAGAAACTTGAGTGAGTTGCTGTTATATGTATACATATATATATATAGACATACACATTATTATTGGATATGATACCATATATAATGTGGATATAATGCGGAGTGTTGAATTAAAAAATATAATATAATAACACTTAAAAATGAAATTAATATTACTAAATTTGAGCTCGGTTAAATTGACATAAATTTTACTTCTTACTTTTTTTTTATAAAATTTACTTTTTAATTACACCAAACTCATCCAAATAATTATTTATTGATTTTATTACAATTATGACTGGAGTAATTTGATACTACTTCCGTTTCAAAATAATTGACGTTAGAGTAAAATATACGGTATTTAATGATAGTAATTACTTTATAATAAAAATAACTTATTATTCTTATATTAATTATATAGTGTAATTAATATAAGTTAAAAATTACTTTTATAAAAGTAATATAAATAATGATATATTTGATAAAAATTAATTAATGTATTTTAATTATATCAAAATGTCATGTATTATAAAACGATAATTTTTTTCTTAAATGATATATATTTTGAAATAGGGAAAGTATATAATATATTAATGAACTGAATAATACAGACCGTTAAATTATTATTTTTTTAATTTGACGGTGCTAGTAAAATGCAACGAAATTAAATATCTAAAAAGTTTAAAAGGGAGTTGAGTGAGTTGGTTTTATGTATTTCTTTTTTGTTTTTATTTTTAATTTTAATTTGTCCTTGACTTTTAATTGAATAAAAAGGTTAACAAAAAAGTGTCCTTTTTTCATGAAAGATGATTGCTTTAATCCTTTTGAAATTTATTATATAAATAAATGTTGGAGAGCACGTGGTTCTCTTCCTCTATCAGTGATAATTGTTAAGCTTTCTTCTCTTTATATCATTTCCATGCAAATGTTGCACCATAAACATGTTAGGGAGCTTAGTTAACAATGTCTTTTTGCTTTTACTCTGTCTCTTGTTAATTATGAGGTTGTGGGTCATTAACTTTTTTTTATTAACCATCCGGTATCCAAATCTCACTAAATTGATTAATTTCGAATTTAAAACGTAGTTACAGGTTAAAATTTTTTGCCTCTCTATAGAAGGTATGGCAAATTGATTATGAGATCTCTCATTTCTAATCTATCTTGCATCACTATCAGGCCATCACCCTATTTGTATTATGACGTAGTAGAAAAAACTTACTTATATTTATATATATCATGATAAAAAAATCTCAATATTACCTAACCTTTTACAAAAGAAAATTCAAAAATTTAAATTCGAAACTTTCCGTAATATTAGAATTAGTATTTATAAGTGAAATGTTTTTAATGACTTTTTAATTGAATTACTCTATCTGTTCTTTAATTTGTTATTTTTGTTGTTTTTATAAGAATTAAGAAAGATGGATTATCTTTTTGAGATGGAGAGACAATTTTTTTTTTGAGATGGAATTATCTGAAATAAATGCCAAAATCAAATAAATATATAATTTTTAAATAGTTATTATTAAATTTCTTTTTTGTATTTTATTTCAAATGTATTATCTCTGTTCTTTTTTATTTATCACTTTTGAGTAAAATTTAAATTATATTTATCTATCAATATAATTTAATTTATTTTTTTAACCAATAAAATTAGAACCAATTATATTTGATAATTGTATATGCAATTGTATATGCAATTGTCAACCTTTGAAATATTAACTCCAAGTTTTTTTTATTATTACCAACATTACCACACTTGCTGTAATGATTGTTGGATCTCTTTTCTCGTTGATCCATCTCGTTTCAAATGCGAGATATTTTTTATCGATTTTTTTTTCTATAACTCTATATCAGGAACCATTTTAGGATCTTTATATTCGGACCAATATGCTTTGTGTCCCATAAAGTTGAATTGTCTATCGTAACATTTGAGTATCTCGGTAATGGTATAACACTTATCTACAAATTGGAACATATCACGATGCATGTGCATGCAAGCTGCAATTGCATGTGAACAAGGCATTTTTGTACCCTGAATCTTACCTCACTCGCATTCACGTTTTTCGAAACTCGCTATATACGTATCGGGCTTAACGTTTACCTCCGGTGCTCTGCATGATATTACCTGATACAGTTTGTATTGATTATCGTAATCAAGAACCATGCGACAACATGCCTCTTTAGCACGCCTCGTCATTATTTTGACATATCGGGGCATGAACCTCAAGCTTTAGCTCATTTTAGCCATGTATATGTCCATTCGCTGATTGTAAAATTTTACTAAACAAGCAAAAACATGTTCAATGATCACAGTAATCGGTATTATACGAAATCCTTCAGAGCATTGTTGATACTCTCATCAATATTTGTAGTTGCATGCCTAAATCGATAACCATCGTCCTCGAATAGTGTCGAACGCTCCAGCGATATCCTTGTTGCCCAGTTATGGAAATCTTCATCAAGTTCTTTAATATTGTCCATCAGTTGCTTAAACTTGCGCCTTTGAAATTGTACCTCTACACAAATATGGAATATTATTACATAAATTTAATTGGGGACAAAAAAAATTTTCACTGAAATCGCTGACAAGTACAACAGTTTCAAAGTCTGAAACTACTGGCAGTGGTAGCAATTTTAGAGTCTAAAATCATTGTACCTATCGGTGGTTTTAATAAAAAAAAATTTCTATGTTGCCAACAATTTTTTGACAAAAACCGCTATATGTTGAAGCGGTTTCGTACTGGGATCCCAAAATTGTAAATAATTTATAACACATCCCATTTTTGTAAATAATTTTTAAAAATGTATTATTAAAAAAAATGTCCCGATATAAATGTATAAGGGTCACCTCTGTCCAGAAGATGACTCATACTTTTAATTAGAGGTGAGAAAAAAATTGAGAATACGGTTAACCGTAAAATCAATTCGAAATTGAATTAATTTTTATGATTAATCGATTTAATAGATGCGGTTACGGTTTTTAATTTTCATATTTTTGGTTAATTTTTACGGTTTAGATTTTTAAGTACCGGTACTGGTTAACTGGTATATATATATATATATATATATATATATATATATATATATATATATATATATATATATATATATATAATTTTTTTTGTATTTCTCTCTAAAATTTACATAAAAAAATACTTTAAAATATATTTTTATTTTTATACCTTAATTTTTTATATTTTTTATAAAATTTATATAATATTTTAAACTAAATTTATATTATGTTATTCTTTTTAATTATATAGTAATATTTATATATAATATCCAATTAACTTTTATATATATTATTTTTTATCATATATTGGTATTCATATTTTACTTAATAGCATTTAATTATATTTTCTTATATTTCATCATCTAAAATTTTATTTGACTTAAAATCAAATATATTAATTTTTAGTAAATATCAAATTTATTTTATAATATTAGCTATTAATTTATAAAACAAAAAATTTGGCTAGTAAATTATATTTATTTCATAATTTTTATATTAAATTACTTTACACATTTGAAATTTAATTGAATTTTATCTATTTTTTTATATAATTTTTTGTTATAAATTTTAATGGTTAATTGAAAAATATTGATTAACCAAATAGAAAAATCACTACAAGAAAAATGCAAAATAGTGAGGACAAAAATTCTCGCTAAATGATGATTTTTCGTCACTAAATTAGTTTAGCGAATATTTAACGAGGAAAAAAAATTTGTAACAAAAGTCATCCTACCTGATTTTAGCGAGGACTAAAATCATCGCTAACTTTTGCTAAGATTTTTTCGTCTCTAACTTTTGCGACGAAACTATTCCTCACTAACATTTGCGAGTACTAAAATCCTCGCTAAATTTTGCAACAACAAATTCCTTACTAAATTTTAGCATCAAATTTATGACAAATATTGTTATTTCTAAATTTGGTACGATATTGGTCTAAACATTATTTTGAGATGATAATAATATTATTTATTACACTTTTTAAATTTAAAATGAAATTTTTTAATTTACTATGGAGGTTTCATGGAATGAACACCTTACCTGTAAGCCTGGAAGAGCATAACACTATAAAACTGGAGATTATAATGGAAAAGTTCGTATCTACAGTGTCAGAGAACAAATGTGGCAACCATACAAACCATATAAGTCAATTTATATATACAAGATTAAGCAAGCTCTTTATCATCAAATTCGTTCACCATAATATCACATTACACGCTCAACAATTAATATAGAACATAACGTATCCTTTGGATAATCACACATTTGAAGTTTCCTAAGACAAAAAACCACTAGAAAAACCATTACAAAAGCCAATTATTATGCTGGAACCAGACTAGCACCTGCAAGGGGCAAAAACAAAAATTACTTAAGCTTGAAGACAGTTTGAGAAATAAAACGCTTCTTAAATTGACAAGACTAACATCGTTGGCCAATCAACGGTTCATCCACCATAATTCTCTTTTCCCATTGTCCTAAATCCTAAAGGAATGAACGATCTATGGTTATCTATTATGTCATATAAAGTTTCAATATCATCCAGTTGTATGTATATTTACATGCTAATGTAGGATGCAAAATTAGATAATAGTACAAGTGTTATTCCAAGAATTTCCAACACATTTGGTTCTGGTTACTATATTTGAACATCAAAAGGAAGCTAAATGATTTCCCAATCACATTACAAAATGATGCAAGCATCCAAAACTCAAATTTCCAGCCCATATGCCTATCTACTACATTGCATACATAAACCCATATGCCAGACTAGAAACAACTATTTATTTCTCTAATTCTTTTTGGTCCATCCAGTCCAGAAGAGATTAACAAGATTAGATTTAGCCCAAAAAATCATTTTTTCTTTTGTTAAACTCACCACGATAATAGATTAGTGCAGCGCGCCTGTCTTTTGCATTCACATATACAATAATATGGAACAGCACAACAAAAGCAGATATCCAGCATAACCTTCATATCATTAATTTTATTTTTAAATAATTCCTTGTCATAATGTTTTACAGGAAAAATAATTCCCATTAATTAAGAATGCACTATTCACAATCAGATCCATCTACTAGCCTATGATACCAAATGATGACAAAGCTAAGAGTCTCTTCTATATTAAATTCTTTTTTAGTGTCACACAAAAAACATTTTTTAATCCGATATCATACGAGCACAATTTTTTTTCTCTCATACCTTGTGAAATTCTAGGGTATCTCCCCCAAATTTGCGAAGCTCAACCATGTATAGTGAAGGGGCCACCTCAAATATCTGGTAAAAGAAAAATAGAAAGAGATTATCTCAATAAGGAATAGTCTCTTATTGCAGAACATAATTTGTCATCCTGAAGAATCTTCAAGACATACTTCTGTTGCAATAGATAAATGACCCTTGCGTCCAGTCTTCTCCCCTTGAAGCTTCATCTGGTGTTGGAAATAGAATAAAGTTAAACCAGAATTAACAATTTAACAATTGAATTAAAATAAAACAACTGAGCTTTTGAATGCGTGCAAGTATTTGATTTCATTAAAGCAAGTATTATGTAACTTATGACTTTCAAGTATATTATCCAAAGTCTAATTTGGCCAGCAAATGTTCAATAATTATTCATTCAGTTCATGTACTAGGAATTTAAAATGAATAAAAAACTAAAGATATATATTGTAGAGCCCATAAAATCCATGTCATCTTTCACCAATCTAATTAAAAAGTAGAGAAGAGAAAGTATCACATATGGCCACACCAATATAGAATAAGAAGCCCAGTTCCAACTGAATTAGGAATGATTATACCAAATTGAATGAGCAGAGCTGTAGAAGATGCAAAACAGATCTACCACACAGCTATTGCTCAATATTCAAATTATAGCATCTGTTGAACTGCATATATAGAACCCTATGAAATTATTTAAATAAATGATACAGGAACCAGGACAAACTATAGCAGCCAGAATTGCAAGACAAGCATTAACGTGAAAATTATTGGATGCATTTTCATATAAACCCTTGAAAACCTGCATAAATATTAAGTTCATGAAGCAAAAATCCAGGCAATAACAATTCACATCAAACCTTGAAGAAAATGTGCCAAAGTAGGTTACTTCCATGGCTAAACTTGAAGGCAATAGAAAACCAAAGGTCAAATTGATGCACAGGCAATCAAATTTCATATAAATAAGACTCTAGAAAAATTAGGCACACCTTTTGGGCCACAGCCAGAGCTGCTTCATCTCGACTAACACATCTAAGAATGATTTCAGGAACCTCCTTAATAACTCCTTAAAAAAGCAGATTTAGATGAGCATAAATGCACTTTAATTAGAAGAGCAACAAATACAAGCGAAGTAGGAAAAAAAGTTTGGCCACATAAATGAGCAAGTTTGGAGGCATAAAAATTATTACCTGAATTTTGCTTCTCTGCCATCAGTATTAACCAAAGCCTTCAAATGAAATGAACAAAAACAAGAATAAGATATATCTTGTGCATTAAATGCTAAACAAGCATAAAGAAGATGAGAAGTCATGACTTATGATGGACCAAGTGGCCATCATTGCAAGCCACTCATGTTTTTGTATCATAAAAATCAATAAAATGTACACAGAATTATACATAAGAGAGCAGCAGAATATAATACTCCTAATAAACTACGGTGAGAAAAGCAACTAGTTAGCAAAAATAAGAACACACGTTAGCAAAAATGGATAAGTGCTTACGAGTGTAAAGTACAAATAAACATAACTTCCCTAACCTTCACATCCTTAATTCTCATTATATTATATTCGGACAAGAAAAAAGAACTCAACTAGTATCAGATTAAATTGAATGGAAAATATCTAACATGAAGCCCATCCTTTTTCCAGCACCTCGAATTTTGAGGTCACTTGCATGTCGCAAAAACCACCTACAAGCTTCACAGACCAATAACACGAGAGAGCTTCTGGATCCGGTTTAATAAGAAGTCTCCTTGCTTAATAGTAGCTTGGTATAGAGCATTCTTTGCATCAGGACGGTTAGTTTCAAGAACACCTGCAACCTTGTCAATCTTGCAATGAAGCTTCCTTGCTGTAATAAAATGTGATAATTCCCTGTAAACATAGAGAAGTTTGGATTAGTATGGTTTCACCATTTCAAATTCTAAAAAGTTAACAGTAAAGAGAGAGAAAACTGGAACCAGAGGCAACAGGAAATTGAACAGCTTACATATCAATGAAATCCACCGTCACACCAAAAGCCTTAGCCATTGCTTCAATTGTCACGCTCTTATAGGATTCCAAGAACTGAGTATAAACAACAGTTCTGACCTCCCTCATATAATATTGGAAGTGTGGATGCAAATAGCGGTCAAGTTTAATTTGCTCTGTAAGACTAGCTGAGAAATGAAAACCAAGCATGAGATATACAGGCTAATCAATAAAATGGGGATCCACAACATCAGTTGCCCCAACATGAACAGAGGATGCGCTGGAATATTACAAGAAAATTCTCAGCAAATTTACTCACCAAAAAACAAAGTACTGAGGAAATAAAATATAAAATACCTAAGAAGTGTGGTCAAATTAGATTCAATAGCATCAGAAGCCACATCCAAAGTTCTCGAGACTGCTTCAAATCCTATGTTTCCTGGAGTAGATGCATAGCCTGCACAAAGTTGTCCTGACCCTGAACTATATGCACTAGAAATTATCAAAATAGGGCTAAAAAACACGGGTGAAGGAGCAAAACGAACTCTGAAGAAAAATGGAAGACAGCCGCAAGTAGACTCGAAACCTTTTCAAGACACAAAAAATTTTAGCATCTCAGCACAGCAAACCTCCAGTAGCAACTTCCAACCTTGCAGTCCCAGCAGCAACTTCCAACCTTACAGTCCCAGTACTGTTCAAGCACCGCCTTCAAGGTTTTCCTCTTAACACAAACCCGATCCTTCTCTTCAGCTTTCTTATGCAAATCGACAGAGGAGGAGGAGGCCGATACCTCAATTTCAGGAATATAAGCGATCTTACAGGCCACATTGACCTGTAAGAGAAAGAGAGGGGGGAAAGAAGACGGCAACATAGAAGGTAAAGAAGGTTTTAGAAAAAATATATCCCGCCAACTCCCTTTTGTATCCCGCTAAAAAATTTGGAAAACTAAGGAAAATTGGTGACATCTTTCCAAGCTAATGTAGTGAGAATTATACTCCTAATTTATTTCTTTTATTATATAATTAATAAGCATTAATATTGATTATTGAATATAAATATAATAATTTGATTTAATTTAATTTAGTTAATTTAAATAACATTAATTTAATTCATCAAAGTTTTTATTATATAATTAATAATAATTAATATTATTAAATATAAAATAATAATTTAATTTAATTTAGTTAATTTAAATGATAATAATTTAGTTTATTTAATTTTTGCTAAAAAATATCTTAACTAAATTTACTAAATTAAAAATAAATAAAATTTAAATTATATAAAAATAGTTAAAATATAATTATCTAATTTTTGTTAATTTAACGAGGATTTGTTTCTTGCAAAATTAGCGAGGATTAAGTCCTTGCTAAACGGTTCATATGTCAAATGCCAAAGTATTTACCCGTTAGCGAGGGATTTGTTCTCGCCAATTTAGCGAGGATTTTAGTCCTAGCAAAATTAGCGAGGACAAATCCTTCATAAACTAAATGGCATGTGATTCACGGTTTGGCGAGGGAATTGTCCTCGCCAATTTAGCGAGGACAATGTCCTAGCCAAATCATTCATAAATCAAATGACATGTGATTAACTGTTTGGCGAGGTAATTATCCTCGCCAATTTGGCAAGGATTTTAGTTCTAACAAAATATTGTCCTCGCCAAATCCTTCATAAACCAAATAGCATGTGATTCACAGTTTGGCGAGGAAATTGTCCTGGCTAATTTAGCGAGGATTTTAGTACTAACAAAATTAGCAAGGATAATGTCCTCGTCAAATCCTTTATAAACCAAATGGCATGTGATTCACGGTTTGACGAGGCAATTGTCCTCGTCAATTTAGTGAGGATTTTAGTCTTAGCAAAATTAGCGATGACAATGTCCTCGCCAAATCCTTCATAAACCAAATAGCATGTGATTCACTGTTTGGCGAGGGAAATTTCCTTGTCAATTTAGCGAGAATTTTAGTCCTAGCAAAATTAGCGAGGACATTCATTCATAAATCAAATGGCATGTGATTCACGATTTGGCAAGGCAATTGTCCTCACCAATTTAACGAGGATTTCAGTCCTAGCAAAATTAGCGAGGACATTATTCTTCATAAACCAAATGACATGTGATTCACGGTTTGACGAGGGAATTATCCTCGCCAATTTAGCGAGAATTTTAGTCCTAGCAAAATTAGCGAGGACATTCTTTCATATATCAAATGCAAAACCATTTGACCGTTAGCAAGGAATTTGTCCTTGCTAACTTAACGAGGATTTATTTCTCACAAAATTAGCGAGGATTAAGTCATCGCTAAGTTCTCGTTAAATGGTTCATATATCATTTTAGCCATGAATTAAGATTTAACGAGGGTTTTGTGCTTGCAAAGTCGTCTCTATTTTTTACACCAATATTTTGGCGCCAAAATTTAGCTACAACATAAATTATTTATCGCTAAATTGTTGCAAAATCTGTTTTCTCACTAGCCCTTAACAATATTTGCGACAAAAATTATTTTTCGTCCCAATGTTGTTGCTAAATGGTGCATTTAGCAACAAATTTTATTATCCTCGCAAATTTTTATCGTTATTCTGTATTTTTTTTGTCGTGAATCGAAACCGATTTACTGATTAACCTAATGTAACGGACTGATTAATTATTAGTGATTTTAAAAAATCGATATTAATGGACATATTAATTTTTTTTGCTCATGGACTTTTTAATCGGTCTATATGCTCACCTATACTTTCAATGTATGGATTTTCAAATATGAATGAAAAATAAACATATATTTTTTTAATTAATGGTTCATATTTACTAGCGTATGTTTGTTATATTTGATGTATATAATTGATGCTCTCAGTTAGGGATGATCATGAAGCAAGAAATTTCTATACCTCGTGCGGAACTGTTTCAAATAGAGCGGAAAATTCATTAAAATTTTTTCTGTGGGGGCAGAGATAAAGAAAAAATATTTTTCGACTTAGAATTCGAAGCAAGAATTGTAGTTCTTACCCTGAAATTTCTCCACTCCGAAATTTAGTAATTAAATTTAATTATATTTATATAATTTAGTATTAAATTGTATTTAATTTTAGTTTTATCAATTATTAAAATATATATTAATTTAGTTTGTGATTGAATTTAAATTTTTTAATTATTAAATGTTCTATTTTAATTATAATTAATTGTTAAAAATTATTTTTGACTAGAGACAAAAATAGGAGGAATGTTTCTCCTGTAATCCTACCTGGAGCGGGGGCAGTGCAGTAGGTGGAGAGCTATTTTCCGCCCCTGCCCATCCCATGATCATCCCTACTCTCAGTTTAATCTTTTATAGTTTCACAATAGAGTTGAAAATAAAAAATATTTAAATTGAAAAGTGTTCATTCGATACATTAAACATACTATATAGAGGTGAATGCGAACAATTTGATAAAAAATACTATTTTTTAATAACATTCATCCTTAAGTCTAAAAGTTTTACATTAAATTTGAGTTCTCAAATTGAAAAATTTTTATATTAAATTATTTTACTTTTAAATTTGACTACATTATATTCCTGAGTGACGATAGTAATAGAAATGAGATATACACGTAATTAAAATAAATATAAGTGTAAATTTGATTTTACAATAAGTTTTTGTTCACGACCAATTTGAAATTTGAATAGAAAATGTAGATACAGCATGAATAGAAATTTATTTGGGAAAATATATAAATTTTCCCTAAACTATCATCATTTGTCAAAATTTTTCCATGAACTAATTGTATATTAGATTATCCTCCTAACTTGTTGAAAATATCATATTAACTACTCGAATTTATTTAAAATGTAAAAAATACACTTTATACAACTGAAAATATTAAATTATCTCTCTTTTACTGTTTGGCATATGTTTTTTACATGTCAATTTTGAATTGACAAGTATTCTCTAAGGGGATAATATGATATTTTTAACAAGTTCAGGGGGTAATTTAATATAAAATTAATTCAGATGAAAAAATTGATAAATGGTGATAGTTTAAGTGGAAAATTATGTATTAACCCAATTTATTTTTACAATATTTTGATGGGTCAACTAAATGCACCATTTAGCGGTTCATGAAACTTTTTTTAACTTTTTAATTCAAAATTTTTTAATAATTTCTTTGATAAATATCAGAGATCTTTTTGATCTTACGAGAGTTATATATACATGAAGCACACTCATGTGATTGTTGTTAATTAGAAATCTAATGTGGTGCAAATGAAAAAAAAAATCTCAAAAAGAAAGGCAAAATTTCAGGAATTTAAAAACGTATTTTGTCTATTTTTTATTATTTTTCACTAAAAAATTTATATTTAATATTTAATATATTTAATTTATCGAATCATCTTCTAACCGTGTCAGTTGATTTTTTTTTCAAAACTTTAATTGCACATAGTATAATCTATACATGGAGTTGTAGCAAGTATATATTGCACCAAAAGAGAAAATCCTAAATTTGGCATGCATGTATCTAAAAAAATTGAATTTAAGTTTCCCATGAAATCAGAGGAAATTGGAAGTGGAGATTTTGTCTACACAAAAAATTCCGATGAAAAAATATAATAAAACTCTTGAAAGAAAAATTAAAATAGTCTGTCATATGGGCTGAGATCCAAAATGCCAACCATAACCAAGCAAAATACATTCACTTAGTGAAAGTCCATATCCTAGACCCATACTCTCTATTTCCAATTGGACATATTGTCAAGGCTCATATATCCACCTTCATTTATAACAAATCAATATATATATATATATATATATATATATATATATATATATATATATATATATATATATATATAATCTCGAAAAAAATTTTAATTTTGTGAGTGATTTTACATAAAAAAAAATCAATAATATATTGACATATAGAATCAGTAACCACTTATTATTTTTCAACTTTTTTATTATACGTATCATTTTTTAATTGATTTGGTATGTGAATTTCTTTATAACTTCGATTTTTGTAAATATTTTTCTTATAGGTATATAGCGAACTCTTTCTTAAATCCGATTCATAAATTTCTAGTATGAACATTAACCTATAGAGTGTTGTCATGTGGATATTCATTAATGAACTAAGGTTATGTTTGGTACGACGTAATGCAATGTAATGTATTGGATAATATAATGGATTGAATAATGTAATGTAATTATGATTACATTACTATGTTTGGTTATATTAGTAATGTAATGTAATTGTGAATACATTCCTATTGTTGATTGGATTATATACGTGTATTGAAATATAATTATATTTATCATTATCAAATTATTTTTTATATTATTATCTTAGCGGATTTCAGTGAGATATATTCATTTATCGACGGGAGGAGGATGGCGCCGATAGGGGCGGCGGCGACGGCGGCGGAGGTGAAGGTGAAGGGGGAAGATGACGTTTAGGTTTAGACTTGAGAGAGAGAGATAGAGATAGAGAGGGCCGTAATAAAAAAATACATTGTTAAATGAGGGTAATGAAAAATACATTAGCAAATGTATTAAAGAATACATATGTAATTATCATTACATTACATTATTAGATAGTTTTATTAACAAACACATGTTTCATTACATGGTTAATTACATTACATTACAATGCTGTCTATCAAACATAGCCTAATAATTAACTACCCAAAGATTTGTTAAGATTAGGGACGTAATTGCAAGAGAACTTTTTTAGGGTTTTGGTGGAAAGTATAGATGATACACTGCTCCATTTCACACCAATTTTACATAGTTTAAACCCTACATTTTCATAGTATGAAACAAACTTGAACGAACGAAGATGCAAAATTGCACGAGTAATTAATAATTTCCCTTGAAAATGAAATAAATTTGGAAAATTAAAACAGAAGAAAAATATTGAGACAATATATATTTAAGTTCCCCTCCAAATATTCCTCCAATGTATATAATTACATAATTTATTTTCTTTTGTTTTTATGGTATAGTTCTCCTTCCATATGCTTACCTTGTTTCTTTTATTATTATTATTATTATTATTATTATTATTATTATTATTATTATTATTATTATTATTATCTGCTATATATTCCAAATTTAGTGCATTTCGAATTCATGCAGAATATATTTTAAAAGGGATAAAATACTTCATCTCAAATATTTAAAAATGTTCTATGCTCATATAAGATTTGAATCCAAAATTTATTTTGAAATGAGAATTGTTTAAATTTTTATAAGAGATAAAATACACCATCTTATGCCGCTCATGGTGAATTTATTTTTGAAATTGGGGTAATTTAAAAAAAAATTGAAAATTGGTGTAACATTAAATATAATTCCAAATTTAGGTTGCTGAAAACCGATAATATAGGATATCGGTATTTGACTTCGTGGGCCCCATCGATGGAAACTAACAATATTAATGACGGCATTTGACATAGTGGGCTCCATAAAGTGATGAAAACCGAGTAAATCAGTGCCATTATTTGTCTTTGTGGACCCTTGACAGGATGGAAACCGTCGGCTTAATTTGCCAATTTTTGATACTTTGTTTTACACTTTTTTCGCAGCTCCTGCGGCGGAATTATTTGTTCAACTTTTGGAATATAATTTAACATTTCTAACTAAGGGAGAATAGTTGTTTGCCGTCTCATTTTCATCCATTGAGGGTTCGTGCATGCTTCCAAATTAACATTCAACATTCGTACAAACCAGATGCTTGACTTCAATTATTCACATAATATACATTTTGATTATTAAAAGAAATTAAAGTATAATATTTATGCAAGTACATAAGTAGAAGAGAAGTACCCACGTAGTCACATGGTAAAGGGCTAAGCATGGATTAAAATGCTAAAAATTGAGCTAGGTTCATGAACTTAATTAGAGTTGAATGTAGCAGTTGACCACAACATATTAGTCAGAGGGGACAACCAAATTCATCCATGCTTCTTAAACCTACTTAACAACTGTCATTAACAGAAACATTTCCTCACCTGTCTACACAATTAATAATTATAACATTTCCTTTATTTTTTTTTCTTTTAAAATAAATTCAAGTTCAAGATGCCTTCATGGTGATCTTTATATGTATAAAAGTAGAAATAGGTATGAATTGATTAATCAGTTTACGCCTCTATGGTTTATTTTTTAAATTCAACAGTATTAATTATAATTTTTAAAAATTAACAATTGCGTCTGCATGTAATTAAATTGATTAACCGTATAAATCGATTTGAACTCAATTTTAAACATCGATGTAATGGCTTTTCAGTTTTTGTTAGCATTGGAAAATATGTTCTTGTCACTGATTATCCATGCTTGCAAACATGCAAGAAAGAAATATTTTTTTATAATAAAGAAAAATTGTCAAATTAAATAACTTCATAGAATTCCATGGCGATTAAAGTAGATAGATATTCTAAGTGAAAATAATTGATTAAAGAAAAGTATAAAATGGGATGAGATGGTATAAATTCATTCCTTCTTAATCAGAAATTTAAAATTTGAATTTTGAACATTTTTTAATATTTAAAAATGAACATTTTTTTTTATTTGTAGATACATTCGACGTAACTTAATTAATCAAGTAAGCAAGTTTCGAGTACCGGATAAAAATAATAAAAAAAATTACATTAATATCGGTTTCCATGTTTATATATATAGATGATTTCATTATTGCGAGCTATAAAATATGCTGAGTTCATTCTCTTAATTCCCTTACTTTGTAATGCTAATTATAATTACATGTTCCAAATATTTTCTTTTTACTCTACTAAATTAATTATATATGTGCTTGCGTATATTTGCAAAATCCATGCGAGATGTCTTTATAGTTTTTGCAACAAATCAATAAGTGTTGCCTTTCTAACATGTAATGTACCACATCTTATCCTACACATAGTTCAGTTGAGTTCTACCATAATTTTTTCTTTTTTCTTTTTTTTTTAAATAGTTTTTATGATAATAAGTTTTGTCATCACAACATTTAATTATTTTGGCATGCTCATTTGTTACAATATTAATATATACCTGACTTTTATTTATTTTTAGTTATAAAAATGTTCTTCATTTGTCACTGTAGTTTTATCTGGCACAAAAATTATATAAATTAAATTTCTTTTGTGGCATATAGATTGTCACTATTAATTATGCTACACTTAATTACGAAAATATAAGTTACAATTTTGCAATATATAAATAAATATATTTTTTTTGAATGAGTTTGTTAACCTATGTTATCTTGCCTTGATTATTCCATCTTTTGAGTTTGTCATCTCCATGTATATATAAATATAAGCATAAAATGTTTTTAATTTTATTCCACAAAGATTTTCTTTATTTTTAATTTATTTTAACTTTAATTATAAATTTAAAAATATAATTTATAGGAACTTTTTATCAAAAGAAAATCATATGAAATATCAAATTTGATATGATTGGAAACAGATGAGAATGAGATTCAAATTCCAATCAATTGAGAGAGTGACGAAATTTTCTACCGAACTACAAGAACTTCTTAGTAAATGGAAAAACAAAATTATTTGTTAATTAATTCATTCATTGCATGTATCAACATTAAAAAATTCTTACTTAAACCAGATCAATAAAATTTTTCATTAATCAAATAAACATGAATGTTATTTTACCATTATTTAATTCATGAAAAATTATAGATTTTAATCTAGGTAAATTTTTTTCTTATTAATAGATTTTATTTTTTGAAAATAAAAAATAATTATCTCAAATTCTCTTAAATGAACCAAATTTTTGGCTTAAAATAAGATAATTAAATTAGAGCTAAACACTTAAATTGTTTTTTAAAAGGAAATAAACACAAAAATAACTGAACTAAACTAAAAAAAAAAAAGAAATTAATAATTAGCTTATCTCTCTCTCTCTTACTGAGTAGTAAGGGAAGAAGAAGCATTTCCAATGGAAGTAGAAGAATTCAAATTCTTATGATTATGCATCCATACTTTAAACACTTGTCTACTTATCCCAATTCCTCTACAGAACCTCTCTACTTCATCTTCTTCTTTCTCTTTTCTCCCCAGTTTCCACCCTAGTTTCTCTGCAAATCCCAACATTTTCTCTTTCTGTTCCCCTGTAAACTTCGTCCTGTATCTTTTTGCCCTAATTCCTCCTTCTCCGCCCGATTCCATTCTTCTTCCGCCGTAATCTACCGCCTCCGTTTCGGTGCTCTCGCGGCGGCTGTAGGTTACCTTGCGGTGGAAGTTGCGGTGGCAGCCGCATGCTCCGCAGTGAAGCGACGACGGAGCTGTATCGTCCACCGTGAATTCGCCGCAGCCATCTGTGGCGTAACTACCTATACTGGCGGCGTGATTCCTCAGGCATTCCTTGTATAGATCATTTGCGGGATTATCAGGTTCCATCGTCTCTTAGTTTTTCTGTGTTTCTTTTGCTTCTTTATTTGCTTATCTACTGTTTAATATATATATATATATATATATGAAGGTAGAGATTAAATTACTATTGTGGTCATATATTTTATTTATATCTACTTTTTTGAGGAATTATATATATACATATATTAAGCCAGCTAAGAAATAATAATAAATATCACTTTTTTTTATAATACACTTTTTGGGATATTTTACGACGTATTTCAAATCAAATTTTTAACCGTTTAAATTGCAAATAATTATAAATAAATATAATTAGTTATTTGACATTATTATATATTACTTGGAAGAATAATATAATTGAGTTATAAAAATAAAAATTTAACCATTATATATCCCACAGATAGTGAGAAAATATAGCTCATAAATGGAGGGAAAAAAATAAAGAATTTCACAATATGCTTCTCTTTGTATTTCTTTCCAAAGCTTCTATATATATATATATATATATAAACTATACTTGCAGCAGTTAAATGTTATACAGTTATGGACCATCATTCAACATTAATAACTCAACTCTTTAATACAGTATAAATATATATATATGAAATCTTTTTTTTTACTCCACCAAGTGAATTATTTAATGTTAATAAAAAAAGTGTATATTAATATAAAAAATGTAATTAATAAAAAGTGCATATTACTATAAAAAAGTGTAATTAATTAGAGAGTCAATATAGAAGTATATATGCAAAATTCTCAATGGAATGGCCATTGTATTACTTTGCAATTTGAAAACTAATTATAAATTTAATTTTCCAATTTTAAATGATGTAGTTGTTAAATTCATGAATCTAGCCACCTTCAGACATGGCAATTAAGCTGAGATTAATCGGTGAAAATCAATATTTTATTCAATAAGAATACATTCATGGCCTCCATCTATCCTAAATTCAAAACAGAAAATAATTATAATGACTAAATTTGATATTTTTTTTTAAAAAAAAAAGATGAGATGAAATGACATATATCTTTTTTTCTTGTATTGAAAGTTTATCGGATTTAAGTTTTAGGTATATTTTTTTTAAATACTTGAAAAAAAGTTTTTTGCTTCCTTATGTAAGTATGTCCGGCATGAATTTGAATTAATATGACCAGTAATAAAATTGTCAACTCAAGAACCGACCAAACTAAAGTATAGATATTTTTTACTTAAAAAGCTTATTTAATTTTTTTAATATAATTTTTAATTTGTTAGTTTATTCAACCTGTTAGCTAAGCAGTCTTACTAAAGAGAAAATATTGGACTATGGATTAATATAATTAAAACTAAATCAAAGGTCTTAATCACAAACGTCCCTTAAAATATATAATCGTAAATTTTTGAAGAAGAAAGGGTATGACAGGTAATACAGTTAGATTGTCATGGTTCATGAACGCAAATAAAAAACTAATAATTATATAATTACTTGTAATTTTTTTTATTGAAGGAAAATATATATATTTATGAGTAATTGGAAGCATACATTCATTAAAGCATCTCTCTCTGACCTATTGCATAGTGGAATAGTTTTCTATGTTAAATGAGTTGGAACTCCTAACCCTGTAAATAAATAAAAGATAAGATATTTATATTATGGGCTTCAATATTGAATTATTAATAATTTAATAAAATTATTACTATTTTTTATATTCACAAAACATTAAGAAACACATACAAAACATGCCAAGTATTATTATTATTATTATTATTATTATTATTATTATTATTATTATTATTTTCTTCTCCGTTCTCTTTTATATATATATATCACTTTTAGTAAATTTTAAATTTTATTTATATAACACTTTTAAATTTTTAATGCAATTTAACTAGTTTTTTTAATTTATTTTTTATCAATAAATTTAAAACCAATTAAATTTAATAATTTAATTTTAATTATATAATTTAATATTAAATTTAAATCTATTTATTATTTTTTAATTTTAATAAAAATAAAAAATAACAGATAAAAAAATAAAAAAAAAGTATTATCATAGGAAAGTATTATTATATCATATTTGATATAAAATTGTATAAGAAAAGAATATATAAGTGGACCCTTGGTATGGGGTTGGTCCAATAATTGGCGTCGGGAAATGGGAGAAACAAGATCCCAATTTCATGATTTTGTCAATTCTATTTTGTAGCTTTCCCTTTTTATATAAAATTCAATATAAAACATTTTAAATAGCTATCATTTATATATATATATATATATAGATGCAAGCTAAATAATTCTGCATGGTTTGCCATAATTTTGAAACACTAATTTTTGTAAAACTAAAAACAACAAATAAAAACATTTTTATTTACCAATAGAGTTTATTATTATCATTATAATAATACAAAAAAATGGGGATATTTAAATACAAGAACTCTCCATAATTATATTGTAGGGTTTTGAATAGGATTAACTAAATAATAATATAAATACAAGAAATCTTCCATTAATATGTTAATTGTTGCTGCAACAAACATAATAAATATTTCTTGGTTTACACGGTTTCTAAAAGAATTTAAGTTTAAAAATTACACAAATTTCAAAAATATTTTTTTTTCAAGAAAACAGAAAAAGAACGTAATGAAACTTAAAAAGTCAATCTAAAAAAATATCAACATATATAAGTTATAATTTAGCGGTATTAATGTTATCAGAACTTTCAATTTAAAAAAAAATACTAACTTTATTATTCTTTAAGCGTGGATTTTGACTCTTGGTATATAGATTAAGAAAATGATTAATATATCTTAATATTATAAAAAAATATTAGTAATTGTCTATATTATCATTTCATTAATGAATTAATATAGAAAAAAAGTCAAAACAAACCTATAAATACATTTAGATTATTAAGGCAAGAGTAAAATAGAAAAAAAATGTGTTAAATTCTTTTTTCGATTCTAAAAAGCAATATTTGAAGCGAAAAAAAAAACTCCAAAAACGATCCTTAAAAGGAGATGAAAATAGCAGTTGAAAAAAAAAGTAACCCGAAAATGATCTTTTTCCCTAACTAGAAGTTTTGAATTTAAAACATACTTGTATTGAAATGTTTTATCTCTTTTTATAGATTTTTTTAATATAAATTTAAATTAATCAGATCGGTTATAAGATGGTTACAAGAACAAAAGGGGACAAAGGAAGATGGATGATATGGAAAGAGTAATATAATAGCACGTTAGCCGGAGGGTATATAGGGGTTTGCTAAGGATTTTGTGTAGTGAAAATGTCGGGATCTTGTCCTTAATTTTTAGGGTACTTTGGTTTGTTTCCTTTTGGGAATTCAGTATTCCTGTCATTCTAATATCTTCACATGCATTACTATAACATTGCAAGCTGTAACACTGCATCCGGACCCAAACTATATATGTCTATTTCTAGGGTTAATTTCATCCGTAATCGCTCATGTTTGGTGATTATAACGTTATGGTCACTATACCATAATTTATAATAAAAAAATCACTTAACTTTTATTTTATAACAAAAAATTCAAAATGGTTGAAAAATCAAGAATTCGGTCACCGAAAAATCGAAAATATGAAGATAAATATACATTTTATTTGTCGAATATCTAACAATTCTTGATACTATCAATGATTTTAAGATTATAAGATAATATATTTTTTATTGCTGCCAAAAAATCTTGTTGCCGTCAATGATTCAAGTGGTCGGATTCTTGATTTTTCGGCCACTGACTTTTTTGTTACAAAATAAAAGTTGAGTAATTTTTTTGTTACAAATCGTAGTATAGTGACTATAATGTTACAATCGTCAAACATGAGTGACCACGGATAAAATTAACCCTCTATTTCTGCTATTAAAATCTACTCCTAATACATAATAATTCACGTATTTATTATAATTAACAAGTACTTGAAATGGTAATTTAAGGTATATTTCAGGTTGAAAGGCCAAATAGACCCCTCAAGTTTATCTCGGTAGTTAAATAAATTCATCATGTTTTAATTGGGTTAATTTCACCCTTAAAAAATAAAAATTGGATAAAATAAGTCATAAGACTGACATATTAATATAACAGAATAGATTGACCTATTTTTAATTCTTTAAGGGCAAATTAATCCAATCAAAACATGAATGGTTTAAATAATTATTGTGACAAACTAACAAATTTATTTGACTCTTAAACCTATATTTAAACACTTAATGTTAATTAATACAAAGTGTCAAACAATAATATGAAAGTATAATACTTCAAGTATACTCCATATCAGCGTGATAAGATGTTTATCCATACTCCAGAAAAAGATGGTAATCAAACGAAAAAATATTTACTCTTAATTGTTTGAATCTCAGATGATTTTTTATTTAGTTATATTTTAAATTGTCAAAGTGTTTTTTAAATAGAAAAAAAAAGCAAATAAATGTGTCAGTTTGGAAAAATATATTTATAAAAGGAATATTTTTATATGCATTAAATTTTGACATAAGATCTGTTTAGCGTTTCTTAAACTAGATTGACCTACCACTAGTCTCATGTACCTGGCTTAATACATGCACTTTGCCCCACAACTTTAAATTAACATCTATCCTTTTTTAAAATTTATAGCATCTATATTCACTGTTTATTGAAGATAAACACTTCTTGACTGATTTTGGATAGAATAGTTAATAATTATTTTTGGCTAGCGAGGGCATGATTATTCAATGACACCAAGAATAGAGAGAACAAAATAATAATAATAATAATCTGTCCAAAAGGGGTATCAAGAACTGTTAGCCCAATAGTTGGCAAGGGAAAAACCTAAGCTAAGTGATGCAGCCTCCTTTTCCCATGCATGAAGTGAAAGGAAATACTTGGTGTACGGCATGGAAATGTAATGAGGGACGTTGTCCGGTTGAAAGAAACTCCTAATTTAATGTTAGCATCCCATCATAAGTTGAATGCAATTATTGACGGAAAAATTATTGGCATAATAAATTTTGAATGTAATTTAATCAGTTGATGGTGTAATAAAATTTTCAGACTAGAATTCGATTTTCCGTATCGTTAAATTGCGGAAACAAACAAATAAATACACGGAGCTAACGGTAGATTTATTAAAAAAGAAAAACTCAAATCTTGTTTCAGTTGGATTTCTCAAAATTAGGAATGAGTATGAACCGATTAACTGATTCATGAACAAAAAAAATTAATCAATTCATTAATATCGATTTTTTAAAATTACTAATCATTAATCAATCCGTTACATTCGATTAACCAATTCATCGATTTCGAATTTTTATTTGGTTAACCAATATTTTTCGATTAACCATTATAGCATAAAACGAAATAAACATAATTTACAAGCCAAAATTTATATTTTATAAATTAATAGCTAATATTATAAAATAAATTTGATATTTATTGAAAATTATTATGTATGATTTTTTATTTTTTTTGCTCATCTCTACTCAATGCCAGTGAATCATCAAATCACGGAAAAGCAGCATTTAGTAAAGCTAAAACAAAAGTTGAAAATTTAGCATAATTGATTTAAAAAGCTGGCTTTTCATAAAAAAGTTAAAAACCATAGTTGTAAATAATCAAATGGTAACCCTTTCTTTAATATAGCAAACAATCAAAACATGTCGGCAAGTAGATGACCTTTTGAGGTGAAGAAGAAAAATAGGGGTTATATTTTGCAAGGTATTGATTAAGAGTCTCTAACCTTTGGAGGAGGGAAAGGAGACGTAAGATTTAAGTTCTTCCTTCTCTTTCATACTACCACAAGACTCGGTCATTAGTCACCGGGACACATGCCCAGTTTCAAGCCAATTATGAACTACGTGAAGCTCACTGTCTATTTGAAATGGCTCAGATCAGCTCCATTTTGGCTAAGTTTGGTCGGATAAAATGGGTATCTACCGGATCAGCTCTAATTCTCGGTGTGTCATGGCCATTGTGAGTCGAGCAATCATGAGTCGCAACATAAATCTTAAACAAAACCAACAGCTGCCTACTACAGCAGACTTCACATAGTTAAGGCAATTATAAACTAGGATTTAGAAAGCAACCAATTGAAGATTTCATGAGGAGAGGTAAAAGGGAAACAGATGGTAAGAATGATGCTATGTTATCAAGAGATAAACAAATATTAGACACAATGCTACCACTTGTTGACTATCTGAATGCACAGACTCAAAAATCAATTTCAATGAAGACATGACATTGTTATTCAATCAAGCAAATGATCTGCCGAATGCCACAAAGTAAATCCTACAAAGTGTAGAATTTACTGCACATTAACACCAGCATCTTCATTTCTCTTTGAACTTTACATTTTTCTACAGGAATCCCGAAATTAAAATTCGCTCTCTCAGCTTTATGCAGAATATGCATAAGCGGAAAGCCCAATATAGGCAATAGTCAGTTCACCAACAAAAAAGATTACCTTGGTTAATCTGCAATATCCAAAGAATTGATGAGAGAAGTGGATGGATTAGCCTATGGGAGACTTGGAGTTGACGGCTAAAGCAGCAGCTCTGTACCATGAAGCAGCAGCCATTGCTCCTGGGTCTGGAACAGTTGCTAAGATCTCTGCAGAGACATAGCTAGAGCGGCCAGCCTGCATCATGTGCTTTTGTAAAACCCCTTAATACATTAAAATTATGGCACTGATATTACATTCAAGACACGGATGTAAAGCAGCTACAGATGCCATCTGAAGATCAAAATTTGTCTTCAAGAATGAGCTTGAGCCCCAAAACACTACTTTCTACTTGCTGCATGCTTTACTCATTTCGCAAATTACAAGCATGCCTTTCCTAAATTTATGAGAATCACCATTGTTTTTAATCCTTTATCAAACATGCTTTGCTCCCATACTCAAATTTTTAGATCCTGCAATTCTAACTTGTCCACATTCATTGTCGGTCCTTGATTGTTTTGCTTCTAATCTTTTGTTCATTCATTGTCTTCAAGTCTTAAGAACCCTTGATCTCACATTTTCCATCACTATGATTTTGATATTTTCTTTTCCTCTCTAATTTCTCTACTCGGATATTTTCTGAAATTAATAAGAAAATCTAATTCTCTACATTTTCTATTTGATATTTTAGCAACTCAAAAGGTCAGGGAAAATTAATTCAAACTTCATTTTGTGTCATGAAAACCAAACGTGTGCATTATATATACAAAATGGTGGAGGATGCAGCAGAATATCAAAGGAAAGAAGGGGAATATATATAACCTGAGCCTGCATGTTTTTGGTTGATTCTGCTCCTTCCATTGCCGCTTCAGATGAGAGAAGAAAAGCAGTCAAAGGACTGTCCCCAGCAGCTAACCTCTGTTGTTAAAATATATAAATTAGCTCAGAATATAAAGCTGCATTAACATCAAAGATAAAAGACAGTCTTTCTTGCTGCCAACCTCCTTAAGAACTGCTAAGGCTGGAATAAGTGCATCTAACATCGTGCGATAGCCAGCACTAGCCCCACCATATTTGCTGACTGCAGTAATGGAAGCTTTAAGTGCTTCGGCCCCTATTTAGTAAGAATGGTTAAGGCCAAAGCCATTTGAATCTAGAAATAACCACATTATGAAATGTATCCGAAAATGCATTAGGAACATAATCTCACATTGTTTCGATGTGGTAGCTGCCTCTTTGTTTGCTTTCAACTGTACATAAGCTGCATTGCAAAATATATTGTATCTGTTCCAAAGCATAAAAAGAGAGACCAATTAATGAAACATAAATGATATAACAAATCAAAAGATAGCAGGAGCAAAAGCAAGTAATGTACATAATCCCACTTGTTCCTCCCATAACTCTTCTAATAGTTGATCCAATTTCATTTACTGTTTCTGCAGCATCATTGAGGGGATAACTAGGAACAAGAAAAGTTATTCGCGTGAGACAACGGAAACAGATAAATTTTCAAGTAAAAGAAAAATAAAAGGAAGAACCCTTTTCCAAGCTTTCATAAGAAGGATTTCAAACTAGTTTGTAAAGCAATTCCAAAGTGTATATTATCTGATATTATATGTAGGCATATATAAACAAAGCTACTGGTTCCATAATTCAGTAGAAATGGGTTATTACATGAGAAAATATCAACAAAAAAAAAATTCACATGATGTAACCTAAAATATATAGAAAATAAAAATTTTCCTGTGTTTTTCACCAATTACACCATCAAAAAGCAATCAAAATTTTCAAATAGTAAACTGAAGCTCATACTTTTTCATGTCCTCCAGAATTGCTGCTGCACCCCTATACATCTGCAGAAGTAGATCATTCAAGCCATAAGTCATAACCCAATTGATGATCATGAGTTTAAGGATGGATTTTGAGGATAGACTCACTGTTGATCCACAGTCACCATCACCTGCTTTGCCATCCCATTCATTTAAGCTGTCCCTAAGATTAATAATTGCATTTGCTGCTGCCTCAATAGCCACCTCAAGGACATGCCCTTGTTCATTTAATTGCAGTGGCCGACCCAGTGACTAATAAAAAAAATTTAAAAAGAAAAGACCAGTGAGATTTGCAAAGTTAAGTCTGTCTATGTTTAAGAGAAAAAAGAACAAGAACCAAGGTTAAGTCTAGTGTGCACTTGTGTTCCTATTCTTTCAAGTTTATGCACATTTATCTCTGTACAATCAGTAGAAAATGTAAGATACTGAGGGACAAAGTATTTTACAATATATTAATTTAGGAACTTAAGTGCAATCAAAATACAAATTTTAAGGACCAATTTGCATTTTATGAATGTTGATGACTAAAGTGCATGGTATTGCAGAAAAGAACTAGAATACTGCATCACTAACAAACTTTCAGGACCAAAGTGCCTAAGTTTGAAAAAGTAGAGAAAAGAGTAGCTGAGGTCAAACAGGAAAAGGGAGATAGCAGCCATGGAAGAAATGACTTGGGTAAATAAGCTTCTCTCAACCATTGCATTTGGGTTTGCAATTCATTTCATTGCATAATATGACCCCCATTTGTTACAAGACTCTGGTATTGTTTTCAATGAAGCTGCCAAGACTTTCTCTGTGAAAGCTGTGCTTGTAGGAATCCATATCATTGAATTGTAATAAATTTTGCAGATAAATTTTCCCAAGATGATTTTGGTGCCATATCATTTTGTGACCAATACAGCATTTGAACTTTTGGAATAATAGGAAAAGGTTAAAAAATAATAATCAATCCAATTTTGTGCAGCCATCCTAGTCTGTTAAATCAACTTCATTGTATTTAGGAGTCATCATCTCTTATTCCCTTCCTCTATTTAGTCATAGAAATTGTTTAGTGGCCTGAAATTTAGCCATTAGTGGAACAAAATCATAATCTTTCTCATGAAAGTGGCGATGATGGCATTTTTCAGTCAAAAATGAATCTATTCCAGAAGTGACATAGAACTGTCAAAAAATTGAATTGAAGGAAATGAGTCCTAGCTTTTATTTGAAAAAAAATATTAACATCATGGCAAACCATCAAATTAATTTCTATAGAATAAACAACAGAATAAGGGCAAAATACAGGCAAATAGCAGGTAACTTCTCTTACGGAAAATAATTGTCAAGATGAATCATATACAAGAAAAATACCTCATCACTTTTTGTTAAGCGAGACAATGGCAGTGGAAGAGGTATCTTTGCTGGTGGACGATTACCTGGCAACAGAGGTAAGTCAGAGTCGATAAATTGATGCAGAAAGCAGAATTTCTAGTGACTTCTCAGTTTTGTTTAACAAAGACAGGTTACAATTTTAAGGGTGAATAACCTCATATTTGAACTAAAAAATTTATATAATCACGATGTTTAGAGCATCAAAGAATAATTAAAAAAAATCCTAAAGTCCAACAAAGAAATTAAGTAATATGAATGATAGCTGCAATGTTTTAAGATATCATTACATACCACCAACTGCAGCAGGCCAGAATGGAGCCTTAGTTGCAGCATCCAAACGTTGCAAAATTTTATCATCTGCTTTCATTATGGAAATCGAAAACCCTGAAAGACATACCATAACACGGTCAATGCCTATATTGTTCATTGACATAATGATCATTCCACCGCAATCAGACCTGCCATATCAAGTGAAGTCATAAATGACCCAGTATAAACTCTATCAACAGCCAGCCCATGATCCAGCTGCAATATAGGCACCGCTTTTCCTGCCGCAACCATCAGCTCCATTATAGGAGTGGCACCAAGTCTGCAATTAAGAGAGGAATAGAAAAAGGGCCAACAAACATATTTCTAACCAAGTGTCGAGATCACACAGATGATTGATTTAGATACTAACAACAAAAACATCAGCAATTATATTGACATAGAAGTTATGAAGTTATGGATTTGAAAGGTATTGGCAGAGGAAATAACCCAGACAAAGTAAGGATGCTTGTGACAAGTTATTTCCCCAACAGAGCTAAACAAGAGGTATTCCACATGAAAAGAAAATCCTTGAACTCACCCATTGACCATGAGCACCACTCTATTACCACGTGTAATTGGAACATAGTTAGTTTCCTGCAACATTAAATAAAAAAATAAGAAAAAAAAAGTATCAAATAATAGGATCACCAAAAAACAGACATCTTGCTATTGAATGCACTAACTAAAGTTCTGATGCATACCGGTGACAAGATTTGCTTAAGAACATGAGAAACCACCACCTGAACAGGCTGAATATCAGCCACAGCAGCACCAGGTTCACCATGCTGGTAGGCAAGAAAAGCAGCATATTATTCTTTTTTTTTTTTCATTCTAACTGGCCCAGAGAAATTGCGTTATTCAAAATGAATAGCAGTATGAGGCAATGGTTAAATATGCAACAAAATATTAGACACAAACCACATGCATACCATTGCAAATAATCCATTAAAGCTATAACTTTTTTTCCCTAAAAAGGACCTAACCTCCTGGTGTATTTTTTCAATTTAATGCAATTATTTAATTTCGTCAATTTTAGCAAGACATAAGGCATTGTTAACAATTGTGGCCAATTGCCTACACTAGAAGCAACATGTAAGAGTAAAAGCTACAAGACTATTTCAACAAGCCAAGAAATATGACTTCTATTCCTTTTCTACGCCAATAAAAGAAAATATCTTCTTTTAGTTATTTTCCCGTTTAAAAGATTAGGTTTTGTTATGCACGCCAATTAATTAGTTATAGGAATTATAAATACATTTACATTCTTTCATGCTAAATTGGCTACAGACCAATCTTATGCTTTATGCTTAAAGTGAAATGATGAGAAGAATTGTTTACTTTTTCTTTTTCTTTTTGGAGGGGGGGACTTTTTCCACTCTTGTAAGTTAAAATGCAAAAATAAGCATCATATAAATTAATTTAACCTAACTCCTAGAAATAAAACATAGGAAAGCAGTTTGTATGTGCACGTACATTCATGCAGCTGCACATTTGTGAATGTGTGCCAACAAATTAGCTACACATGAACATCCTTATGTGCCAAATTGTATAAAAATGTTTCCAAGCTTATAGTTTATACTTAAAACGGGGCAAAGTGATTTTTTTTTTTTGGCTTGCTAAGCAATTTTTCAAAAACCCCTCTCAATTTAAGCCAAGTCCAAGAAATGACACAATCTGATAGAAGAAAGCAGTGCCTAAGTAGAAATTACTCACAATTCCAAGGCCAAGCTCCATCTTGTCTGGGCCCAAACGATCTGATGTAACCTGACCAGGCAGCGTGCACACTGACAATGCAACACCCATTGTTCCAACCATTTCAGCTGCACGTTTTGCTTCGGCAGCAACCTCATCAAGAGAAATTCCAGCAGCAGCAGCAGCCCCAGCAACCTGTCTTCCATGCAGAGGAAGGAAATTAAAGTATGAATTTAACTGAAATAAAGAAATAATTAAAATTTAATCGAAGATGATTTTAGCAAACTCATATATCTCCAAAAGCATAGAAGTAACAAAAATCCATATCCTAAGCTAAAAAGTAAAAGATTATTTTTAGCAACCAAATCAAAATATAATCCATAACTAGTTCAACTTCTTCACTTTCGTGGTCAACTAACCATATTGTTGTTTCCCCAAGAAACATACCAAGTGCATGCTTAAAGAAGCTTCAGTTTTTTATCTGAGACCTGGAACCAGTTTTACTATGCCATTTCTGTAAAAATTCTTAGGCATGATATTATAAAGCAAAAAAGATTTCAACTTAATAATCCCAAAATTAAAAAATAAAGTTGCGTAAAAAAAGTAACTACTAATTAGATTCTCATTGCAATGGAGAAAAGGAATCCAAGTACAATAATTGTGTAACCATAAAATGAAAAGGGAACATATGAAGAGTTTAAAAAGAGGTGAGAGCAAGATGCAAAGGAAACAGAGCCCCAGTCTCTAATTCAATTCCATCACGTTGATTCTTTTTTGAGTCATGTCCATTTGCATGTAGATAGATACAAGGACAGAGACCGGGAGAGAGAGAACCTTATGAACTAGAATAGTTCCTGCCAGACCCCGACGTCCAGCTATGCCCCGAGGTGGAGGTAAAGCACAATCATCTCCAACAATTACAGTCTGTAAAAGAAAAATGGCAAGTTTACTTTGATTTCCAGTAATGAAACTAAACAATGAAAGAATATAAAGTTTGACCTATATTGTACCTCCACTTTATAACCTTCAGCTTTTGCTTGCTCAGCAGCCAAGCCAAAATTTAAACGATCACCGGTATAATTCTGTTGACAGATTATAACACCATGAATACACAAATAAAAGCTTTCAGACAAAACTTTGATTATAGCATCAATCAATTCATAAGAAGGCAAATCCTTTATTTGCCCACCAACTCATTGTCCTAATTTAATCCCCTGGACCAAGAAATAGCATCTACAAACAGTATATATTTGCAATTTGAAAATTGTTTTAAATTAAAATTACCGTGACAATCAGAAGACACCCCATGGGACCAGTGACAGCTCGAATGCCCTAAAGTTGAATTACATTAGAGCAAATTCATCTGAATACACACACACACACATCCAATTGATAAAACCATCCATATGTCTTGCAATGAGAATATAAGATAAAGAACCATACAGCGAGAATTGCATCAACTTGAGGAGAAGCAAAAACATCTCCACAAATTGCAGCTGTAAGCATCCCCTCTCCAACAAATCCAGCTTGAGCAGGTTCATGCCCACTTCCCCCGCCTATAAGACAAACAGACCAGTATAACAGAAGGTTCATAACAAACCTCAATTCAGCAACATGAAACAACAAAATTTGGTCCCTAAATGTGAGGTTGAGACGTTATCAGAAGCTCATCAAAAGCCTATAAGTTAATAGACTTAGAAATCAGGCATTTATGGTAAGGTTCATGGACCTCATTCTCCCATGTATCAAAAGCACAGAAGCAATCAAAAATTTATTTTAAATTGCTGTACAATCTATTATTTATTATTACAAAAAATTGCATAGGAAGTTTCACTGTCTGCCAGAGACATACCTTTTATCTCAGTGCAGGTTTATCCTATAGTGGAAGCTGCTCATTAGAGATCAAAAAATACTCCCACTAACCTTAGGATCTATTAATACAACCATGTAAAAGTAGATTGAAAGTTTTACTTTTTCTCAACTCACATCTTATAACTCAGTGCTGGTTTCTTTTATAATGGAAGATGCACATAAGAAAATTAAGTCTGTCATTAGATAATAAGATCTAAAACTGTTTAAGATGACTATAGACTTTACATCATCGTTCATACCTGCACATTTTCTCTCTTAAGTTTCCAGCATGAAAAGAAAATGATACACATCATGTTCCAATTTTTATATCTTTCGTTCAATTTCTTCTTCTTTCCCCATCATGGATTTACTGTTCTTTCTCCCAGCAATATATCATGGGCTCAGATTTCTAAGACTTTTAAACTTATATGCATCCATGCAGGTACATAATCATATACATAATATGTTTCTACTAAATCCATCAAATGAAGTAAGATCAACAATTGAGCGAAATCACAAAAAAGATTTTGTATTTGACATTTTCAATGTTTACAAAATATATTATCAGTTCAATTTTTTTTTCTTGCAGCTTGCATAATTAGAAAACTATTATATTATTCTTTCTCAAAAATTAAAAATACAGAATTCTAACCAAACATACATGATTAAAATTGATGTGAGCACAGCTAGTTTGATCAAGTACAATGGCAATAAAGAGTAGGACTTAGCTATTTCTCAAGGGCCAATTACAAGATCCAGGACAAAGAAGTTTAAAGAAGCTCTACAAGCTTTTATGAACCCTTTTGTGAAGAAAATGCAAATGCAAGATATTAAAGAGGCAAACTTGAACTTTAAAGACCAATTTAATGCTTATTCTCTATATAATATGTGTTTACTTGGAGAAGCATGCGATTGAGAAAGAATGAAGAAGCTTAAGTGAAGAAAGAAGAAATCCAAGAGGTCTTCACTCGGTGGAGTGGAAATCCACTCTACCGAGTCACCCATCACTCGATGGAGTGACTTATCACTCTACCTAGTCAGTGTTCAACAAAATTACGATTTTTGTTATTTGTTTCCTATTTTAATTGTTTAGGAAATTCTGTTTTAGTAGGATTCTTCTATTTTTTTCTATTTAAACGTATTAATGTTACAGAAACAATACCTTTTTGATTAATATTGATTTATGAGATTATTCTCTTGGTTTTGCCAATTTTCATTGTAAGAGTTATTTGTTAATTGATTCTTGTTGTTGCATGAAGAAGTAGTTTTAGCAGGTTTCATGATTTTATATGCTGAATTCTATTTCTTCTTGTGATTAATCAATCTATTATAAGCGTTTTCATTCATGCATTGTTTGGGGGTTCTTTAGATTGAGGAATAATTTCTTATTTATGTTCAAATACTATGGTATGTTGGCGTTCTAGTTTGACATATAGGCTGGGGTTCCGCATTAATTGGTATCAGAGTATATGCTAAGTGATAAATTCTTAACTATCCATTATATCTTGTTTCTTTATTTTTCCGGTTTCCGCATAAAAAATTTCCTGTGCTAGCCATCTATCTCACCAATCCAATATGTACACCTTCCAATCAGTTAAAGATTTAGAACAACAAAAACCATCATTACGAATGGCTATCAATTATTTTGTTGTTGAAACTCGAAGGAAAAAGAAATTACCAGAATAGGCAATAAGAATATAAACATGGGATAGCATCTTCTCTTTGAAAGAAATTGCAATATTAGTAAAATAACAACTTCATGTTTAAAGTGTGTAGCATCTAAGAAACTATACAAGGATCCAAATTTTCATATGTAAACCATGAGTTACAGCCTCATAAAAATAGATAAGAATTTGCAAAATAAAAAGTGTGAAGCAAGTAATGCAGCACTAAACTTTCAACACTAAACACAAGAACTATTCAAAAGCTTTGTAGTGTATAAACCTGATATAACTGCAACCTTGTCGTATGTGGCACTTGCAACATCAGCACATAATACAACCTTGATCTGTATCTCAACAAAAAGAAAAAGAAATATTTCAAAACAGATAGCAATTTTGTGTCCAGAGACCCAATTCAGATTCTTTTAATAATAAACCACCTCCGGAAAACCATCCAAGTACTGTAACCCAGGATAAGTTTCAGATAGACCCTCAATATACTCAGTTACCACACCTGAAACCCATAGACATGACCATTAGAAAAGAAATGATCAAATAGCATTTGATTTCATTATAAATTAAAATAAAAGACAAATCTACTCTCTGGCTATAACCATTTTTGTATTTCTGTTGCAAACTAGCCCCATTTTAATTTAATATATCAACAATGCAATGTATCTTACCAACTAGAGGTGACATGCCTAAACAGGAGTGAATACCAGCATCCTAGCTTTCAAATGCTTTTTTTTTTTTGTTTTTCCTGAATTCCTTTTCTGTAGGGAAAATGTGGCCAAGAAACCACAACTCAATGGGACAAGAACCCTCCAACTCGCACAAAGTGAAGAAAAGATTATAATGCCCCAAAATGAATTGTTTTTGTATTCTCTATTTATTTCTTCAATTTATATATTTTTTCACAGCTTTTAAAATTCCATGGAGGAATCTTGAAAATAGTCAGACAAATGCTTATTGTTTACAAGGAAACTTGTTCTCCCAGTGCAGAAGCTCCGTTTCATATTAATGCTCATAGTATCATTATCTCCTATATTTGATCAGTAGAGCATGAAAGATAAACAAATCAATGATAAAAAAATAATTAAAAAAAAACGACGGTGACAACCAGATATTTATCCAAGTTAAGAAAAAAATTCATCAAATTACATGCTTCCAAGTTAAGGAAAAAAAAAAAAAAGACTGTGACTACCAGATATTTATCGATTACATGCTTTCCAAACACATGTCGCCCAATGCAAATACACGAGAGACTAATTTTACTTGAGTATTGAACAAATATTTCGTAAATTAAAAGAAAAATGAAAGAATAGTAATTATTATTCGTGCAATGTAACAAATACGACATTGAACCCTAAGTATGACGCTCCTCTGAGTTCATACTTAAGTCAAATTTGTGTACCGAATCAATGATCTTCAAGGAAAAAAAACAATATATGGCAATTTTCCACAATATCACTAAAAGAGAAAGAGAAAAGAAATTACACATTCTCGAGAACCAATCAAATAAACTTAGAGCAATTAAAAAATAATAAAAAGAATCAATGAAACCGAAGTACGGAAAAGAAAAGAGAAGAAAAATGCTCACTATCGGGATCGTTGATGAGTTTCTTCCCAGGAAAAGCCATCGAAGAGAGTGTTAACTTATGGCGAAAGAAATCTGATCAACAGTAGAATTTGGTTGACTCTGAGAAATGCAATTGTAGAGCGAGAGAGAGGGAGAAGAAGAGCTCTCTCTGTCTTTCCTTTTCTTCTTTCTTTAGAAACTTGACAGAGAAGATTAATATATATACAGATACACGTAAAAGATAGGCCCAACCCAATCACTAAAAAGAAATCACCAAACTTTCAACTTTTTATGTCAAATAATTTTTTATCAGAAAAAAATAAATAAATAAAAGGAACTTTTTAGTGTTGAAAAAATAAATAAATAAAAACTTTAACATTGGAAATATATTATTATTATTATTATTATTATTATTATTATTATTATTATTATTATTAAATACTTAATATTTTTCCATTCTTTATTGTAATTATAAATCAAGTTCTGAAATAATTTCTTTAACTAATTCCAAGTTTGAATTATAAGAAATTATAATGCTATAAAAATGTATTATATGCATTTAATTGTACATTGTCAAAAAAATATTGTGTATTTAAGAATAATAACAATGACTAAACAATAATTTATCATCACATTTAATTATCAGATTTTGTTTAGTATCCATAAACATTTTAAACATTTTAAAATTCGTATAAAAATTAAAAAGTTTAAACAACATTTAATTATTCCTTCTAAAATTTGTGGAGGGAAAAATTATAAAATATATCACTAGAATATAAATTTGGATAATTGTTTTTGATAAAATCGATAGAAATCTATAATTTTTTAAAATTAAATAAAAGGTTCATTTTTATCACTAATTTTTTTAATGAATGGATTATATCCATAAACTTTTTATGTCATTTTTCATAAGTGTCTAAAATAACGAAAAATTGTTTTTCCAAAAAATTGTCTTTTTTGCCTTTTAAGAAGCAAAATTTGTCTATTTCGATAAATTTATAATAAACTGTTATATTTTAAAAAGGTAATTAATGACAAAAACCAATAAAAATTTATAGAAAAACAATGACCAATAATTTTTTTTGAAGTAAAAAAGAAAAAGAAATTTATAAAAAAAAATGATTGAAAGGATAAAAATGATAGACATAAGTTGCATCGTTGGATTAAATGAATTTATACAATCCAGCGGTTCAGAAATGCGCATACCAAATCAGATAATTTTTTTTTATTGATAAATTAGCCAAAATTTATCTCAGATAATCGAATAATGGATCTCCCAACACCGTCCAGCGATAACGACGTCGTTTAGGTGCACAATTGCTCTCCTGATGTTCATCGTCTTCATCGTCTTCATCCACCCCACTAGTACCAAGAACATGGCTGCATTGCTTTCTGATTGCTTAAAATCCGGCATCGAGTTAAGCTAGGCCGTTACAGGTTGAAGCCAGCTCACCTTTTCTCGATTTCAATTTCCTTTCTTATGTATTTATTTATATAAACGTATCTGGGTGTGGCATTTGTTTCATATTATTTGACAATAGATTGCATGTAATTTTATAGAATTGATTCTTTTTCTCTTTTCAATTGATTGAAATTTCTGAATTAACTGGAGAAAATTTTAATATTCTAATTTGTTTATCAATCAAAGACAAACTTTTAATTACAGTGTGAAGACCTTCAAGCTGAAGCCTTTTCCTTAGGGATTGAAGCAGAGAGTTCGTTGAAGTTATAAGCTAATCTGCTCAATATCCCTATGAATTGATGCTGTCAGAGAATTTCTTTTCAGGCAAATAAATTGATAAATGAACTAGTACTGTGCTTTGGAACAGTAGCTGAGCTCTCAGCTTTAATGCATTTGTTTAGATATAGATTATGAAACCAACTAGAATGCTATTGCTCATTTTTCTTGAATTTTCATTTTTAGACTACTTAATAATCTAATGCAACTCATTTTACTTGGTTAATTCGTTAAAACATAGTGCCCAAATAGTTGCGTTGAGGAGTGGAAAGGTATAGCATTTGCAACACTGGCCTTTTCTGCACTGCCTCAATGGAGTTGAAGGCCTCCTCCAACAACTCCGTCGATTATAAAGAAAGCGGCACAAGTAGACAAAGGAAGAGTAAACGCAAAGAGGTACCACAAATACCCAAATTTGTATCTAATTTATTACTTGTAAGATAATTTATGTTTTGTCTGTTAGATATTAGAAAAAAGGAGAGGGATTGATCAACTGATAAAAGCAGCTTGTGCTGAGAAGGACCATCTTGCTTCTTTCCCAAACCTTCGCCGTTTTGATCAAAATGGTAATTGTAATGTTATTCTTTAAGTTTTCTTTTCTTTTTATTGACTTTTGTCCTCTATGTTTATTCTTGTATATCTATTCGAATGTTAGGCTTGTCAGTTTTCTTGGAATCAGGAAGAGGAGATAAACTCTCTTCTGCTCATAAACAACACATTCAAAAGATTCTTAAAGATAATATGGAGAGGCATTATAGCAGTGAGTGGGCTACTGAAGAGAAGGTGAAACGAAGGGAAATGGTTGCTCCAGAAGCACAGTATATATTTGTATATGAGGCTCATCATGCGAATAACAATGAGATGATGTTGGATAAGAGATCCAATTTGCTGGTTGGTTTTGTGCATTACCGGTTCACTTTGGAGGAAGAGATACCAGTTCTTTATGTCTATGAAATTCAGCTTGAATCTCATGTCCAAGGGAGGGGATTAGGGAAATTCCTTATGCAATTAATTGAGCTTATTGCTTGTAAGGTGCTTGATGCTCCTTTTTCTCTTTATCATTTTTTTTTTCCGTTATGCTTTTTTGGTTGTTAACTTAATTTAATTTGTGCATGTTACTGTAGTAATAGTTCTGGTGCTAATGAAGAAATTTAATTTGGTGATTTCTTCTTCTGCAGAGCTGCATGAGCGCTGTCATCTTGACTGTCCACAAAGCAAATATAGTAGCTATGGATTTCTATACTAGTAAACTTAGGTAAATCTTGGAAGCATAGTATGCCCTGATATTTTTTAGCTGTCCCAATCTTAGGTTGAATGAACTTTGCCATGTTAGGTTCAAGGCAATAGTATAACCACTGCAGAAATCTACATAAAAACACCAATGAGTATTACTATGATACTTGCATTGTTCCTGATGCAATTTTCATGAATTTCAAGCCAAGCCAGATTGAAGACCTCCAAAAATTGTTGATTATGTTATTTTTGGGACCAACTAAACTTGGAAACTTGATTAGCTAGAGCTGGGTTTGTTTTGCAGTTCTAAAATGTAATTGATAGGTGTTTGTTTATTGATACTCAAACGTGCTTCACAAAATATGACACTTGGAGTAATAATTTCTTTTTCTAATTTTCTTTTCCTTTTTTGGTCAGTGGACCCTACATTTTCATCAAACTACCCATCCTTGGTACCTAACATATAAGGTCTGCCCTGCAAGCAGTCATATTCTTTGTTGTTTATTTTGGTCTCTAGTCATTCCCTTCTTCAACAACCATGTCTACATAATTTTCTTCCTTTTCTAGCTTTCAGATAAATAAAAATTTTGATGTAAAGTTTGTTGTGCAATGTATCCTGCAGCACAATTAATGATCTAATTATGCTCCAATTCTCTAGAATTTCTTCAGAATCAGCAAGGAAATCTTTTGTGATTAAATTTTGCTTTCAAATTCTGTCCGAGGAGAATGCTTCCTCTCTCATTTGTTCCCATCCCATGCTTATTCCATCCTAAACTATAAAATTCCTTCTGGCTACATTTCTGTTCTAACTTCTTGAGTTTGTCAATCTCCTGGATTTGACATGTACCCCATATATATGATTCCTGTTTTCTTTCATTTTTCCTTAATGAAAGCTTTCCTTCATTGATCCATAGATCTTATTTTGTGCAGATACACTATTTCAAGCATTTCACCATCAAGAGTTGACCCGCTGGTATGCTATTATCTGGTATATTACAGACAATATTTATGCTTTATTGCTGCTCTTTTTTTCCCCGGAGAAGAAAGATAATGTTATTTTGTTACCACTTTGGACAGATGGGAGTGAAGAAGAATTATGAAATTCTTTGCAAAGTATTTGATAGCGAAGCTAAAGCCATATTGGAGGTATATATTGCTTGTCACTTCTGCTGTTGATATCCTATTTTTGACCTCAACCATATGATGTTGTTCATATAATGCAAATTTTCGGAAGCAAATATCTGAGCCTATGTGCATTTTCATGCAGATGTTGTTCCATGTCTAGGTGGCATGCTTTTCACTTAGTAGAATTTGAACATGACTTCCTTTTGGAAATAACTAATGGTATGATTCTGTCCGCATATTGGTAGTAGCTTGTCCTAGAAAATTAGCATATAAAGGCATGATCTATGTAGGACTCAGATATAATTGCTTAAACTTATCCTTAAAGCAATTGAACTACTCATAAACTTAGCCTTGAAGCAATTGAACTACTGACCTATAAAATTATTGTTCAAAGTGAATTTGCACAATCTACTGAGGTTAGTTCGTTATCTTTCATATCAGCCTTGTTACTGAAAAAGGAAAAAAAAAAAAAAAGTGTGTGTGCGCGTGTGTACCCTGCTACTCATATATTTAACACTCATGCAGCTCCAAGTGGCAGAAGGGATTATGGCTACAGTGATATAGTCATATAGGGAATGACAGTTGATCGGTTCCGAAGATGTTCATGTTTGTTAAGTTGTTAAACTCTAAGTTGAAGTTAAAGTTTCAATTCATGCAGTCCTGTGCATGTGACAATGCTGAGATTATGGGATTGAATCACTTCTTTATTAATGTTCAATTGTGGATTTTGGCTAACTGAGAGTGGATTGATCTCATTTTAGTCTTATGTTTTTCTTTTCTTTTATTTTCCTTTTTCAAACAACAAAGAATTCTTTTTGGTCACGTTATCGCCGACTTGTTTCTATGATTCAATAGATAGGAGTCAAAGCTTTGAAAAAGTGTTGCAAATCTTTTTTCCTGAGTTGGCATCCATAGTTGACTAGTGAGTGAAGTCACTAGTCATTGATGGAATTGGTGACTATGAGTTAAGAATATATTATTTCTATGATGTGATACTGCATTTAATGGGTTACCTTTGGTCTAGGCGGAGATGCTGGGCAAGATGCCAACGCCTCCTAAGCTTTTCATGCACACCCGTAATGATGGGGAGACATTTGTTGATGACCACTCTCGGCTTGTGCATGGGAGCTCAATGGCAGATGATAGCTGGGTAGACTATGAGACTGTGGGAGGTGAGAAGAAGAGAAGAATGTATGGTTTCGGGTGATATTATGCTGGATATAGCTTGCACGTTATGACGGCGCTCGACAACTCGTATATCTTCATTAAATGGCAGATACAATCGTGGATCATGTATGCCAGTTGATTATGACGTGCCGTTCTCAGCCAGATGCAGCTGCCAGTGATTCTTCTGCTCCTTGTGCTGTTGAGCCTTTAGCTACCCTTGCTGCTAAACCATTTTTTTATTTTCTTTCTTGTACTTGATTTTATGGATGACTGTTTATGATTTTGATGATAAAATTAAATAGAAAAAATCTTTAGGGAAATTTTCAAATTTGCCCCATCATTTTGGATAGTTGACAATTAGATCTCCAACTTTCAAACATTGACAATCAACATCGTAATGTTTGTTTTCATTTACAATTAGAATACTTGGTTTACAATTTTGTCAAATCCTAGTGTGTATTAAGTAGTAATGTGTACTAAGAGAAAAAATGGAGACGGATTTTTCCATCATAAATCCGACTATTTTCTGATAATTTACGAAAGTAATTTTTTATGATTAAAAAAACTATATGTATTTACATACATAAAATTATGTGGTAATTGAATATTAAATTATTAAATAATGTGAACTTTTTTTAAAATTTAAAGTTGTATTGTCATTTTATATGTTTTGACTAGGGCTAGAAAAAAAACTGAAAAATTGTTAACCGGTGATTAAAATCGAGTCTAAATTTATTTATGCAGTTAATCAATTTGAACATAAATTTTAAGTTTTGAAATTATTTTAATAAATTTGTATTTAGATTTTAACGTATGGTTAATCGATTGATTAATAGTTAACCGGTACTTATATATAATTTTTCACATTTTAGCTATTATCATTTTACTATATTTTATATCTCAATTACATGATACCATCACTTATTAATATTGATGAATGATAAATTAGTATTAAATTATTATTTTTTATTTTATGGAGCGTGTATGTAATTTTTCTATTATATTGACATTGAATTTTAATGACTTATATTTTATTTGAATTTTTTTATTTAAAATTTATATTTTAATTTTACATATGCATGTTCATATATGAAGTATAAAATAAGTGTATGTTTAATTTTTTTAATGTTTAACTGATCATATTTAGCAGTTAACAAATTAATGGTTAATTAGTTGTTAATCACTGAACTTGAATCTTAATTTTAAAAATATCGATATTAATAGTCTGAACTTAAAAAACAAACCGAAAGGTGGTTATCTAGTTTATGCCCGCCTTAATTTGGATTTATCAAAGAAAAAAAAAGAATTTTAGAAACTTTAGAGAATCCTTTTTTTTTATTTATCTAATAACATATTAATATAGCATTTTTTTCACATAACGAGGAAAGAAAAAACACAAAACAGAACCCAAAACTACTGCATAAAAACCGTTCTTGAAAACATACACTATTAATCGTATAGATATGATTAATTCATTAATCATATATTAATATAGCATTATACACTTTAAAGTACAGAAGTACAATAACATTAATGAACTTTATATTTTCTGAGAAACAAATTTTGTGAATGATTCATTGAAAAATAGCAATATTTTTAATATGACGTTTTATCATAAAGAAAAATTGTTTTTTAAATTATTCAAAAAATAGGAAAAGTAATTTAAAACATAAAAGAAATATCTCGATAAATTATTAAAAAGATACTGATGGATTTGATTGGATAAAATTTCGTCGTTATTTTTATTAATGCACATAATCTGATTATCGTTAGATTTGACAAAATTTTAGGCAGAATACTCTTATTTATAAGTGGCTGCAAACGTCTAATTCTCAACAATCTAAGAGGTTGGGATTTAATTTGAGTTTTCCCAAACCTTAAGTAATATATAATATATTTTTTGGTGAAAAGAAGTGATCAAAGTTCACAAAAACAACATCTAGCGAGTATAAAAAATGCTAACTAATAGGGGTGTGTAAAAACCGAACCGATCAACCCGATTAATCCGAACCGAACCTACAAAATCGGGTGGAGTTAATCGGGTTGTTAGGGTCGGATGGGTTTTTGATATATATGTTAATCGGTTTTGGGTCGGGTGAAACCCGACTAACCCGAGCAACCCAAAAATTAAATATATAAATAAAAAATTATAATTTTTCTATAATATTAATTAATATATAATATATATTTAATGTAATTTTGAAATTGTTAGTTTGTTGTATTTTTAAAATATTTTTTTATTATATTTAATATTATTTATTTGTATTAATTTGAGATTTTAATTTAAATATGTAAATTAAAAAAAATTAATTTCGGGTTGTTCAGGTTGGGACCCGAAAAAACAGGTTGTTCGGGTAGGGACCCGATATTTATATAGGATCGGATCGGGTGAAGAAAATAGATAAATTTCGGATTTTGGGTTAATCAGGTTGGGTTCACCCGAACCCGACCGATACACATCTCTACTAACTAAGTTATGGTTGAACCAAGTATCAGTCTCTTAAGAAACAGAATGCAAGATATGGTAAGCCGAAGGGAACCGGGAAGCAAGGTGCGATAAGAGTAATATATAATATTTTACAATTAATATATGTACAGATCATCTATATATCTGATTTTTTTTTATGTTTTTAAACTTAAATAATCCTCTTTTAATTCTAACTCAATATTAAATTAAATTAGGGATGAGCATGTACCGATTAATCGGTTAATTAATAATTTTCTTAAATCAGTCCATTACTATCGGTTAATTATCGCTATATCGGTTTCGATTTTTAATTCGATATTTCGGATCAGTTTATCGGTTAACCGCTAAAAAATTTTAATATATAAATTTAATAAATTATATAATTTATAATATTATTTTTAATAGTTAAAAATGAAAAAATACTAATTAAATACAATATCTATTAAAATAATCAAAATAAAAATAAAATTTTCATAATTAATTATAAAAATTAAAAATATTAAATATAAAACTAACAATGAAACGTTAATTATGCACATAATTTTAATGTTTATTTACTAAAAATATATATTTTACAAAAGTATATATCATAACATTTATAAATTACATAAAAATTGAAAAATATAAGTGTAAAATTTAAAATAATATATATATATATATTTGGTTTCGATTTCGGATCGGTTAACCACCAGTTTTTAAAATAAAAATCATAAACCTAAAATTTTGATTTGATTAACCTAGAAATTACTGTAACAGTCTTATCGGTTTAAGCAACTTATTGGAATTTTTTTTTACTGCTTTTCCATTTTAACATAACAAACTCCTTTCATACTTAACTTTTATTAATCGCTGACCTATAATTGTCCAATTTATACTATGCATTTTAACAATATAACGGCTATAATCTTAATTATTCACTTGAAAAACAGACAATATCACAGCTTCTCAGATGCACAACAGTTTATACCCATACACATAACACATTCATATATCCCATCATATAACACATACATACAATCCACTTCCTTCAATTCTCATCCACAAACTTCTATATACAATACAATACTATTATCATTACAACTTTATTCTCATATTACAAAGCAAAATATATATATATATATATATATATATATATATATATATATATATATATATATATATATATATATACATGCCATAAAATATATTCATGCTATTTCTTCAACATCCTTTGCCATCTATGTACTTATGCTCCTAAAATATCAGTACATGCACGTAGTAAATTCTAAGTACTGAGTATTAAACATGCCAAGTGGTGATTAAAAATCATAATATTTTCCTAAGAGCATATTTTCCTAATTATGTTCAATTAAATTATTTGTTATCAAAATTTTATATTTTTTCATTAATACCTAACTAAAATTTATGGAACCATGCTCACCCCTAGATTAAATTGACCTGTTTAATATTTTATTATTATTTTAGTGGGCAACTTATGTAATTTTAATTACGGTAGGATTGTATAATTAAGTAATAACTGAATTGATCAAACTTTCAATTAATAATAGAACGAAATATTTTGGCTAATTAGACCCTTTATTTTGGGCTTTTAATTTATACATTATAATATAAATTTTTAACAACAAAATTATATTAAAACTCATAATTTTAACCATATCAAACAATAAATTCAATACCATTATAGCAACAAAAACTTTAGTAAAATTAAAGAACAGTCCATTTATATCAAATTCAAATATTAAATACACTTTTAAATAGTAAATATTAATAAATTAATTTTAAAATATTAAATATTTATAACGGATTAGATTATATATTATAATCACAATTCAAAATTAATTAATTAATTATATACAATTGTATAGTTTTATTTAATTATAATTATAAAAAGTACATATAACTTTTGTCGGTTTGGTTTATTCAATTTTAATATCAAAAAACAAACCGGCTAAATAAACCATTTTTTCTATAAAAAAAATAATTGCACCAACCGATGTATAACCAAAAAGATTGAATTGAATACATTGAACTACTGGCAGTTCTATTCGGTTTTCAATTTTAATTCTATAAGAATTTTGTCAATAAAAATTAGGAGTGTCATTAAATGTTAGTGAAAATTATAGTTTAAAAACTATATATATATATATAACAAGAACCCAAAACGGTGGCATGCACGGGGGCTGAGGTCCGAGGAGAGATTTGGTGCTTAAACAAACTTCAAATCAGATAAGCTGTCATATTCTAATAAGTCAATTTTTTAAAAGTAAATTTAATAAATCAATTTAACTTTTATTAATTAAAAAATTAATCAAATTACCGTTTAAAATAATAATGATTCTCTATTTTAACTTTATTAGTTGTTATTCTCTCTCAAATATTTTTATAATATTGAAAAAAAAAGAAAGAAACTTGTGTAAAAAACCAATAAATAAATTTTTATTTTTAAAATAAAAAGTTCAATTGGTGGTTATGACAAATACTTTAATAAATTAAGAATTTTAACACTTTTTTACAAGGTTTTTGAAAAAATAAATAGTCCTTTCATCCCATTTTAAGATGTTATTTTTCCTATTTTTGTTTGTCTCACTTTAAATATCTTTTTTGAAATTTAAAAAATAAACTTACATGAATACTCATATTTATTATACATTTTGTTAAATATTTATCTTTGTTATTTCTTTCTAATTTCAATTAGAATTAAATTAAATTTTTAAAAATATATAAAATATTTTTATCAATGACTATAATTTTTTTTATAAAAATTAAGTATTCTAATCATTTATTTAATTTTGGTAAAAAATATATATATATTTTAAAATGAGAAAAACGGAGTATTATATTTCTCAATCTCCCCCTCACCTCATTAGTAGAAAAGAAAATTACTAAGGGCCTGATTAATATTATAATAATATTTTTAACTTTGTTTCGAATGCGACATTTTAGCTATCAATGCTGTGATATTTGAAATTGAGTTTGCACTCCTTTTTCTCTTTATTGAAAAAATATGATTCTTACTTTTTTATTTTTTTCATTTCTTAAATATTGTTATATTAATTATTATTTTAATATTTTGAATAATTTATTTTTTTAAGTGAGTGGGATGAGGGAAAATATAGAAAAGTGAGGAAAAAAAAAAGAATTGTGACATCACATCTATCACTTTTTAGAAAAGTAATTTATATATATATATATATATATATATATATATATATATATATATATATATATATATATATATATATATAAATGTTTCATGACAATTAATGAGTATAAAACAAAGGAAATAAAAGTGATTTCATTTGTATCTTTTTCTAACATGAATAAAAATCACAATGATACAAAATGAACAAGCTTTAGTGAATGTTGTATACCAGTAGTGGAGCTTGCCTATTATATTTGGGTACGTCAATCAGCCAAAGTAATTATATATACACACAAAAAATTAATTTTGGAGTGGCTATTTTTTGAATTAATTATATATGTCGTTATTGACTTTTAGAATTTATAACCAAATAGTTATAATAAAATAATTTATAATACAAAAATAATTAAAATTTTATTTTATTTTAATTAAAGTAAAAATAATTTGAAAATTAATTTTTTATGTTACCAAAATAATAATTAAACACGTTTATATGATTGTCACGTTATGTTAAAATCAATTAACTTTACAAATAGACCATAATTAGTTATTTGAATTTTTTTGTCTTATGTCTACATCATTTTTCTACATTTACATGATAATATTCTTTCCTTTTGATGGCCCAACTTATAATATTAATTGCATAAAAATGACATGATTTTCTTAATTGTCATTTTGGTGATATATAAAATTAATATTTAAGTTATTTTTACTGTAATTAAAAAAATTTAATGATTTTTATGTTTTAAATTATTGATTGTGACCATTTGATTATAAGTTTCAATATTCAATAACCATAGATATAATTAACCCCATTGCCTGTATATGCTCCACAAAACTTTGTCACTGATTTACTGAAAGTTGAAGATATTGTCGAAATTTAAATATTTATGGGATAGTTTAATTCCAGTCATAAAATTTTGAATTTGATATTGCTATTTGATTTTACAATTCGAAAGAGATCTTGATGACTTGACATTGCTATATGATTTTTAGAATTTTATGAGTGATTTTTCTGTATTTTGATGAAAGGCATTTACTTTATTGTTGCAAGAATTTATAATCCCCACTGTTATTGATGTTAAAGCTTAACCATAATAAAGAAATAAAAGAACTTGTAGAAATATTATGTGGGTATCTATATCTACAGGAATTCCTTTTATGTCCAAACCTAAAATTAATTAACGATAAAACGTATGAAAAATATAATTATTTTTACATATGAAATAAAATGTATTTGATTTACTATATATATATATATATATATATATATATATATATATATATATATATATATATATATATATATATATATATATATATATATATGATAAAAGGGCCTAGCAGCAACCCGGTTCATTGAAGTTTATGGGCCCAATCCAATAGTCCAGTTCCGAGCTTGCTTCACGAAACTATGGGATAGAAGGGTTATTCAATTCGGGAATAGTCAGATTTCTTTTAGGAAAGAAATTCCCTCGGTAGTTTCCTAATCAAAGTGAAAATCCGAGCTTATATAAGGAGCTCAGCTCAGGTACGAAATTTTAAATTTTCCTATCTAATCGTCCGTATACTGATTTGATCGCCGAAATATCTCAACAGATCTACTTTGTTCCTTTTTCAGCTATTTGGCGCAATGAAAAAAGTTCAACTCGTCATCAATATATATATATATATATATATATATATATATATATACTATCCTTCGTTTCGAGGAATTAAATTAAGGAATATAATAATAATAATAATAATAATAATAATAATAATAATAATAATAATAATAATTTGGACGATAGAGAAAATTAGTATCTTGATAGAGAAAGAAATAGGAGAGTTTTACAATTTAGAGAAACATGTACTTTATACAGTTCATGAATCTACTGCATCGAACGAATTTAGTAGTCAAAACTTGTAATGGTTCATGATGGGTCTATTGTTGTTTAGTTACATTTATATTAACATTTCAAAGATAAGTTTGGCAATTCAAGCTTCAGAAGTCTATCCATGACTATTTAATTTAGTTCACTTAAAAAGTATTTTTTTATGTTCTCTTTTATATATTTTTTTGAATAAAATTTAAATTTTATTCATCTATTATTTTTAAAATTTTAATATAATTTACTTTTTTTTAATTTAATATTTTCAATAAAAATTAATTTATTTATAATCAATTAGATTTGATAATTTAATAAAAATTAGTAATTTAATACTAAATTTAGATCTAATTAATATTTTTTAATTTTTGTAAAATTAATAAAAATAACAGATAAAAAAATGGAATGAATAAACCATTAGTGAAATTTTGATAATTAATGAGTTGAGCCGCTAATGCTTTAATGGTTTATAATAACGGATCTGTCATTTTCAAGTAACATTTTATTATGACTTTAATCCAAACTTGTGAGAATTTAACTACGACGGTCTAACTGAGTGCAAAGATAAAATATTGATCAAATTTGAGCAAGTAAACCTAACAATAAAATTTGTATTTTCTAGATTAAAAAAAATAGAAGAGATTTAAAAAAGAAAAAAGAAAATAAAAAATTATCAATGCTAAAAAACTAAAGGTGCAAATCAGTTTCTAAAATTTGATAAAAAGTATAATTTAGATCGTAAAGTTTCATTTGATGTCATGTTATCCTTAATATTTCAAAATTTGAGTAATTTGGCTCCTGAAATGATAACTGGAGCTAAAAAATTTGATACGTATTACTTAAGTATTGTACACGTATCATTTTGGATGTTAAATTGCTCTGATTTTCAAATTTTATGAGTGATATTATATCAAATTAAATTTTAAAATTTAAATTCTTTTTTTTATCTAATTTTAAGGGGTAATTTGCACATTTGGACAAAAAAAGGCTTATATAAAACCTAAATTTGCTGCATTAATTGAACTGAGCTAGCCTTATGCAATGATCGGTTTGGTTCAATAATCGAATCAAAAATCAAATTTTTAATATTTTTATCAACCGAATTGAATTTATAGAATAACAAAATTTAAATCGAACCAAATTTTCTGATCGATTTGGTTCGATTAACCGAAAAATTAAAAATTAAAACTATTTTTAAAAAAATAAAAAAAATTGTGTCTAAAAATTATAAATCATAATATACTAAAGTAAAAATATCTAAATTGTACAAAATAAAATTTCAAATTAAAAATATAATTCCATAATATATAATAAATAATACAATAAAACCGTTAAATAAATTTGTTCATTTAATCGATTTTTAATTTAATCGTCAAAATTCTAAATTATCACCTAAAAAATAGATATTAATAATTGATAAATGTACTCATATAATTTACAACTCAAAACAAGATAATTTACACGTATAGACTAATTATTTAATTAAAAAATCAAAAAAATTATATAATTATATAAATTTTGATTCGGTTCGGTTTTTCTTCCAAAATTGAACCGAACCAAAGTTTTCCAACATTCAAAATCAAAAACTGAACCGAAAAATCAAATCAAATTAAAAAATCGATCGATTTGATTCGATTTTTCTATTTGAATCGAAATTTTTTCACCCCTAAGGTGAGCAATTAATTTTTATAATAGTTTATATACAATAGATATATCATTGTTTAAGTAACGCTTATTACAAATGACTTCAGTAAGTCTAATGTCTTGTACCGGAGCTTGGTAAGCCGAGGGAGTCTTACCAAAGTAGCTCAACTAATAATAATAATAATAATAATAATAATTAATTAATTAATTAATTAATTAATAATAATAATAATAATAATAATAATAATAATAATAATAATAATAATAATAATAAAGAACAAAGAGAGAAGCTGCTTATGGAAGTGTCGTTTTCCTATATATACTCTTGGAAGTATAATAGCAAAACGCAGACCCCAAATCTCTCTCCTTGTCTCAGTTTTTTTCTTCTTCTTGCACCACCACACATCTCTCTCTCTCTCTCTCTTGCTTCATCAAACGCACAGTTTCTTTCTGAAAATCTCAATTCCAATGTCCCATAACAAGTCTTACAATCAGATTCCAGACCTTTCTCTCCACATTAGTCTCCCAAACAGTGCTCCTTCTTCAATATGCACCGGCGCCGATGAAGATTCAACTCTCAATCTCTGCTTCAGAGATGACGATATGGATGCTCATAGCGATAATTCAATTCTTCAAGTCACTGATCTTTCTCTTTCAAATCCAGCCTCAGCTTTTGAAGCCGAAACCACCCGCTGTTGGAGAAGACGACTGACTTCCGGTGGCTATGGCAGCAGCGGCGGAGCTGAAATTGATCGCCAAGGTTTTGATTTCAAACCTATAAAAGGAATTCCAGTGTATAAGAACTGGAATTTGAATATGAAATCTGGAGAAATGTTGGATCCGAGATTTTGCTATAATCAAATGATTGCATCTTCTTCATCATCGTCGTATCATAATCATCAAATTTATGGAAGTGGAGCAATTAGATCGAGATTTATGCCTAAGTTACAGAATAAAAGGAATATCAGAGCTCCTAGAATGCGATGGACAAGTTCTCTTCATTCTCGTTTTGTTCATGCTGTGGAGCTTCTTGGTGGCCATGAAAGTACTGTTAATTTCTTCTTCATTTAACCTAATTTTCTTTTCTTTTCATATAAAATTATTTGAGTTTTTTTTTTAATCTTACAATGTTTTAGGGGCAACACCAAAGTCAGTGTTGGAGCTAATGGATGTCAAAGATCTTACGCTTGCCCATGTTAAAAGCCATTTGCAGGTTTGCTAATTAAATTTCTACTTCAAAATTAAAATAAATAAATAAATATTATAAAATTATATTTATGTTTATAATTTCTGATGATTTTTAAATTTCATATTATCTTTATAATTTCTTCATCTCTTTGAAGAAAAAAGCTGTAAGTTGCTTAATCTCTTTGGCTGTGTTTGAAAGACTCTGGCCATGGAAAAGGGCACAAGAACCGATGAAGAACTCGGTGAATGAAAATGAACAGTTGCGAGAGAGGACAAGTTCTGCTTTTTAAGAGAGAGAGAAAATAAAAAGAATATATTAAAAAAAAAAGGAAGAAAAAAAGTAGCCATCATTTCTCAATAATAGAAGCAATTACTGATCTTACCAAACATCAACCTCGTGGTTAATAAAAAATCCAAGAAAAATCCAGAAAGATTTGATTTTTTTTTTCCTTTTTATAATTTCTTTAATTTTTTTATTTTATTTTTATTTTTTTCCCTTTCTTGCAGATGTATAGAACTGTGAAGAGCACTGACAAAACTGCAGTTTCTTCAGGTAATTAACCATTTGAATTTTGAATTGAATTATATATATATATAAAAGTTATTTTTATGAAAAATCTACATGTATTAGTAAAAGATAAGATTTATAATAACAATGAAAGTGTTAATTAATTACCTTGATCAGATGGATCTGGGGAAGAAGAGCTGTTGTCTGTAAGAAGTAAACATTTACTTAAAGAGACAGCAGCTTCGACTTTATCTGATGATAATCATAATAATGGATTTACTTCATCAACTTTATGGAGTAACTCTTCTAGGTAACTCTCTCTCTAAAATTTAATTACTACTTTGAACTATCTATTAATTGTTTTTGTCTCATATTCTTATTAATTTATCATGAAAACAACAGTACAAGATTTATTTTAATTATTCCCACAGACTATATCTGTTAATATCTTGTGCTATTTCTATTTCACAAATTATACTAAATTTAATGTGAAGTTTTTTTTTGAGCAAATTTTTAATGTGAAGTTAAAATGTTGAAATCCAATTATAATGACAAAAAACAAAAAAGCCTCAAACTTAAATCTTTTTTGGTTAGTTATAAATGGAAAGAAAATCTAAGCTCAATTTATTATGTACCCTTTATCAACAGTTATTAGCATATATAAACTCAATAAACACATTATTGACCAAAAAAAAAGGAAAAAGAAAAAAAAAATCCTCCATATTAATTAATATAAGAAAAAAGAGTACAAGAATTAATTATATATATGGTATTATCTTATTCTCTTTCACATATAATATTAATATGAAGTTAAAAAGTTGAATTCCAATTATAAGAAAAAAATCATACTTAAATCTTTCTTGATACATTATGAATGGAAAGAAAATCTAAGTTTAATTTATTATATATGTACCTTTTATCAGCAATTATTTGTAACATATTTAAACCCAATAAACACATTCTTGACAAAAAGGAAAAAAAAAAATCCTCCACATTAATTAATATAATTTTTTTTATCAAAAAATAATAATGGGTGCATTTTTTTTTCTTTTCTAATCTGCCATGCATGGCTGACTTTACACAGGCCTAGTAAAAACTAAACCCTCGTCTTCCTTCTCTTTTCTTTAAACCTAAAAAAGAGCTTTTCTTTGTGGCAGCTTTTGCTTTTCATTTGCTTTCTTCCTTTCTTTTTCATTTTTCCCTTTTTATTCTGCTTTCATTCTACCTACAAGCCCATGCATTATAATTCTATATATAGCTTTTTATAATACCAATTCAAAGAAATCTCTCTCATGTGGTTAAAGTTTCGAATTAGAGAGAAAATACAATTATTTTATATAATAATATAGTACGACATCATTTATTTTAGAAAAAATAATATGCAAAAATTACATAGTTTAAAAATTTATATAGGAAAATTTATGTATTTTAAAACTTTAGTGCTAAAAATGAATTTAAAAATATTTTCTAACCATTTGGAGAAAGTTGAGATATATAAAAAAGAAAAAAAAAGAAAAGAAAGTTTGAGATAAAAAAAAAAAGAAGAAGAAGAAGAAGAAGAAGAAGAAGATGATGATGATTTATACTATATGTAGAATGGAGCTAAGCTAAGCATTGTTTGCTATAGGCAATTAATACGAAAGAGAAGACAGTAATATACATATATCCAGAAGTTGTTTACCCTCAAATGCACATTAATTAATGGCAATTATTTCTTGTTTTAGCCATGCCGTGTGGACCGGTGTTGAGTATTTTTTTTTCTACTTTTTTGGTTGATTCAGATCTTTTGATTTACTTTATATTCAATAATTCAATCAGTGATTTTTATCATATGATGTTCTTTGATTAATTCTTTTCTTTAAGGTGCATGAATTTTTTAAGCCATGCATATGATAAAAATGAAAAAGATGTAACCCTAAAGTAAAGTTATCAATTAATAAAACGCATATAGTTTTATAGTAGTTGTGCATTACCATACTTGCTAGCCAATTGATTCTTCAAATCATTATTGAATGAATTCAACAAAATCAAATTAACCTTGATTAAATTTTTATTTGTGGGAAGTTTCAGATTATTACAAGTCTTATTAATACTCCATGAAACCGCCTATGGTGAATTAATTTGAAATGAATTCATAAGTAGAACCAAAACCTGAGGTTGATGTTAAATAATATGTTTTAAATACTTCAATTTAATGTTATATTCAAATTCATATTTTAAAGGAATATCGCTACAATAAAAGTTTAACAAAATTCATATTTTTATTTCTAGTTGCTTTAATTTGATCCAACTTTTTTTTTTCTCTTGTGGCCCATTGAAAAGAAAACACCAAATCTATAATTTCTATCCACAGAAACTCAAATCAATCATCATTCTTTTGTAAAAGAAAAAGAGTTGAACAAATTAATTAATTAAAGTAAAACTTAAAAATATGAGTGAACTAAAGCTCAATATTTCATAATTATATCCTATAATTGTAATATGAAGCAATCGTTGCTTCTCGTAAATATATTTTTGCGTTTCTTACAACCATTTTCGTTCAAATTGAATATATTAACATTTTTTTTTCTGTTTTCTTTTGGCTGAGTATTTTAAATTGCAAGACCATTGCTTACTTAGGCCTTTCATTTTCACATTATGAAGCTCAAATATATAAATTATTTTGTTCATATTATATTCCAGTGGATATATTTTAGGGCCAATGTTTTGATAAATTTAATTTATTTTATTACATGATATCTTATATTTTTCCTCAACTATATCAAGATTATTTACGACAAAACTAAACAGTTAAGCTTAGATATGACTAGAAACCAAAGGTTTTCATATAGATCTTTTGTGTCAAAGTAAAACAAATACTGTAACATATTTTCCATAGACTTATTTACTCTTTTATTATGATTATAATTATCATTGCTCATGTTATCATGTGAAATAAATATTCATGAAATTGTTATTATTTTTCTAGCGTGAATTGATTCAAAAGAACTCTATGTTTCATCATTTCACGTGCATAATTGATGAAATACTAAGTCATCCTACATGCTTGATTAATTCGGTTCAAGCCGATTGAGGTGATTTAGTATGAGGATCACTTGTTCATCTGCAAAATTTTGAATTTAAAAGAAATGAGGAACATTTGAATGTGCTAATATTGACTGGTTAATCTTTGTAAACTTCAATGTTTAACATGTTGTAAAGTGTTATAGTCTTGCAGATAATGATAAACTTATTAGGCATCTCTGATCTACATATCCCCCTTGGAATAAAATTTTGACGTTTGCTGTTACCATAAGTGGATAATTTCTAAAACCTTCATCTATATATATCAATGTTAATTAGTTCTAACTTTCTAATTATTAGATAGTGAATCTTTGAGATGGGTTTTAATTGTATTAAAAGCTCAATGGAGAAACTTTAGGTGAGACCTCAATAATAGTTTTATATATGGGACACACCCTGCTTATCAAAAAAATAAAATAAAATGGGACACACCTGAACTAGGGTACGTGATGTTCTTGCTTGACCCCTCAATTCAGGACTAATTCACATTTTGGCTCATGAACTTTATATTATAATATTTACAAAGTTATACATAAGCCATTAGGAGTCGGTCTTGTGACCTGTACTGGGTTAAGAGTGCATTCCTTATTATCTATACTCGGTCTTGACAATGGAGCAAACCATCCGTTAATTGTCACCTACTTTATGTTCATTACTATCCACTTTTTTTTTCAATCAATTTATGTTACATGATAGTTTCTATTAATTTGATCCATAAATTTTATTTAGACCAAGTTTAGGCAAATTTATCCGCACTATCCTTTATAATAATAATAATAATAATAATAATAATAATAATAATAATAATAATAATAATAATAATAATACATAAACTTATGAGTAATTTTTAACAAAAATATAAAATAAAATTGCCAGAGTCCGATTAGAAAGTGGCCGGACTGTTAACTTGGTAAATGCCCTTTTCGTTAGATTTAACCTAGCAAGTCCCACAAGCTAAGAGAAACTCTCTCTCTCTGATTGTTTTTAACAAAAAGGAAAAACAAATGACCTTTCTTTCTCTTTCGTCTTAGTTTTTTTCCTTTTATTTTATCCTCTATATATATGTTCGCTGTTTGATCCCTATTTTAGAGTTATTAACTAGATTTGGCTATTTCTCTCAAAAAATACAAAAATAATAATAAAAAATAGACTTGGTTTCTTTGCAAAATTTGGGGATTTGATATTTGGCTTCCAGGTTTATTTTGTCATTTTCTGTTGAAATTTTCACTAGCTAGGGTGGGATTTTTTTTTTTTTTTAATAATCAGCCTTAGCTGTTAAGCATATATTTCGGACTAAAAGTTCAATTTCTAAGCTCAATGAGGCATTCTCCAGTTGCTCACAAAGTAACATTTATCAAAGAATATTGATAATATCATGGCTATGCTCAATTTTCGTTAAAGGTATGCCTTGACTGCTTTGGATTTGAGTTTTTCTTTTTCTTTTTCTTTTTTCAGAAGACTATCCACCATTGGAATTGCTAATTTTAGCAATCATCTGCTTTTTGTGGTGGTTTTAAATTCATTATGTTTTTAATTGAATTCTAGCAATTTTTTTTTTTGTTCCAATACTAATTAATTTCATCAAGTGTTTTAGTTCATGGCAATAATTTATTGAAAATTATCCTATTCCCATATATACAAATTAATCAAGAGTCAAGTCATTCCACCGAACTTTTTGAAATGCTTAGAAATGCTATTTAACACTTTTTATATACTTAAAGTTCAAAAAAATTTTACCCCTATAATTTTCAAAATAAGTAATTTTTGTTCATAAATTTTTTGAAATTTAAATATTTTATAGGATGCGTAACATTATATAATTGATTGCAGTACAAGGTAATAAATGTATTTCTCTCTATTTTGAAATTTTAAGGGTAAAAAAAATAAAAGAATTCAATGGTGTTTTTTAACCATATCTAAAAGTTCCATAGCAAAAAGAAAAGAATGACATTAATCAATTAATAAGTAATAGGAGGCAGCTCGAAATTGAGAATGACATTTCCTTAAAAGTTTTTTCTATTCTCCTCTAGGGTAGCATGGGATGTGCTTCTACAAGGTAGTCATGTTTAATTAATCTTAAATTTGTTTAAATCAGGAAAATATTCTTTAAAAAAATAGAAATTCCTTCACTTTAAAAGGATGATACACTTACTGTTATCTTAATTAAGTTCTGTTTAGACTAGTTTTAATTTCATCCAAAAAAAAAACCCTCCCTAACTTAATATAATTATAAGGAAATTATGCAAGAAAAGTGAATGCTTGCATGTGCTAATTAAGCAACACAAAAGTAGTTCATGTTTCTGTTTAATTCTATAAGAGTATATCTAGAAAAATAGTTATACAATGGATATTTTACCATAACCTTTGCCAAGCTAAAAATAAAAATAAAACAGAAAATTCAAGAGAAATACTTAATCGAAAAGTAATTATTTATATCTCTCATAACTAGATAGTTTAATTCTCATAACTGGCATCTCCATATACCACAAGAATGCCATTCTTGAATAAAGTGAGTTTTTTTTTTTTTTGTATGCAAAAGAGAGACATACTATTTAATTACAAGTTTACAACTAAAAGTGTAAGTAAGAGAAATTGAAATTCAAACTTTCTACACTTTTAAACTAATATTGGGTAGAGTCTAAATTATGCTTGTAGTGAGTTCATTATTTTGGAGTAAATAATGATTTGTTACTTGCTATACAGCAAAGGAAGATTGGTGCATATCAGTGAGATTAGGCAGCCAGAAAATCTATCAGCTCAACAGCTGCTTGGAAGTGGAAACCAATTTGAGGTGATTCAGATTAATTCTTAACTTTCATTTCCTCTTTAGTTAAAGGGTGGATACTCTAATTACTAAAACTATAATAGTTCAGAATATTAATCTTGACTTTAGGGTTTTTCTCTTTTGGTAATATGAAGAAATATACTTAAGTTGCATCGACATCTGCAGTTCCCTGTATGTTTGTGGTCTTGAATTATTCACAAAAATAATATATAATGGAGCTTAATTATATAGAAAAGAAAGAAAAAGAAAATATATGTTGCATGAGATTTACAAAAATGTATATTTATATATGCAGGAAAATGATTTAAGTCCAAGCTTGGAGTTCTCCTTAGGGAGAACTGACTGGAAAAGCAAAGAACATAATTGAAAATATACATCAAGATAGAGTTTCCATGTTCTTGCACCTATCATTGTATATTTTTCTTAATTTTTGGTTAGGCATTAACTAAAAAAGAAATTCCAATATAGATAAAGATATAATTGCTTTTTAACTTTTTAAGAGTGAAAAAGTTGTAATTGATAGGATAAAGTTAGAAGAGATAGAGAATTGTCTCTATTATATAGCTGAGTTCGAATCAACCTCCCATTAAAAGGAATATATATATATATATATTGTACATATTGTATTCTGTCAGTTCAATGAATGTCTGTTATTAATTTATACTATTGCTAATATCATGAGGTGATGATAGTCATTTACATAATGCAAAGGAATTTAAGAAATTAAATAGTAAAGAACATAACGTTAAAAAATATAAAAAAAGCTAGAAAAAGGAATCAGATTTCATGATTGAATTATGTAATCTCACAGGCTAAATTCTATATACCCTATATCGTATATAAACAACCTATATACTTTTTGCCTCCTGAAATTATATTCTTAATCCAACTATGTATATGTATATATATATTTAGATATTAGTCGATTCTTGTATTTTAAATTCATATTAGAATAACATGAACTGTCATACTCTATGTCAGTACATAACACTCTTCCACAATCTATAATATTAAAGAGAATAAAAGACTCATAATTAACTACTTTTTAAATAGTTTGTATAGCGGACAATTATCATCAGTCCATCACAAATTTTATTTGGTATCAAAAGCATAAAAAAACTAACCGTCCCATGCATAGATATAAACTTTGTAAGTAAAAGATTTAAGACGTAAAAAGGAGAAAAGAAAAGGTCTTAGATCAAAAAGTGAAATATAATGGTCAAGGTGAAAGAATTCAAGTAGATAAAATGGTAAATTAAATAAATCATAATTGTAGAACAATTACTTTAAAAATTATTTAAGTGATTTGAAGCAATAACGAGTATATAATTATTAAATTCGAATTGAAGGGATATAATTTTTTTTATATAATTATAAAAACCTTTTTCAATGTTCTCTTTAGTGGGGTCATTATAGTATAAATAGGAGGTGTGAAAGCTTGACTTTATTATCTCTTTATATGTGATTATTTGATCTTTTGATTGGATTTGTTGATGTGCACTTGTGCAAAAGAAAAGAGTGAACTAAAAATAAAGGCAAAAAAGCAAAATGGGTGTAAAAGACATGAAGAATATATTGGGTTTAAGACTTTGAGATTGGAAAATCACATTATAAATTTACTGTTGAAGAATAAAGTTAGCAGCTGCATAAAATTTTGAAATTGGGTGCAATTGGCCAATTCCACATCATTACTTTATGTGGTATTTTTTTATTTTTTATTATTCCAAATTTGCTTATTTTATTTACATGATTAAAATAGCTTGTTGCTATTATGGGGTGCATTATGTGTCCCACTCTTTAATCCTTTTTGTTCAATTTCAAAAAAGACTGCAACTCTTCACAATCAATTTCCTACCATAATACTTACTTTTAGCAATTTGTGGAATCCAAATCTTGACTCTTTGACTATGCAATGATGCTCTAATCACAAGATTATGTTGACAGGAATTAGTTTTATATTTTCCAATTAAAAGAGAAAAAAATCAGCTTTTCTCAATATTCTTTTTTTTTTTTTAATTTGATGGTCTTAATTCAGAAAATATTGGTATCACTAGATTATGGCTATTATAGTGAAATGTTAAATCAAAATTTTAGAGTATATATTTAAATTTAAATCTGTCTTACAATGAATTTAAGGAGATTCACTATTAGTGCATTAGATTTATAACTATATAACTATAAATATTATCAACAGAGAGAAACCAAATGCAAGACTTTTGTTTACTGTACTAATATCTGATGGTTTTATGCCTTAGAAATTAGGTGATAATAACTAATCCAATTTTAAAGTTTCAAAACAGGAGCAATGATCCTTCAACACCCACCATATAACTCTAATGGATGTACCATATGGCAATAAATTATTCATTAGGGGTGCGCAAAAACCGACCCGCCCCGATCAATCCGAACCAATACATTCGGATTGTTAGGATCGATTTGGTTATTGATATGGGTGTTAATCGGGTTTTGGATCGGGTGAAACCCACATAAATCGAATTTTTAATATATAAATAAAAAATTATAATTTATCTATAATATTAATTAATATATAATATATATTTAATGTAATTTTAAAATTATTAATTTGTTATATTTTTAAAATATTTTTTTATGATATTTAATATTATTTATTTGTATTAATTTAAAATTTTAATTTAAATATGTAAATTAAAAAAAAATTAATTTCGAATTTTTCGGCTAGGAACTCAATATTTATCTATGATCGGATCGGATGAGAAAAATATATAAATTTCGGGTTAATCGAGTTCAAGCCGGGTTCACCCGAACCCGACCGAAGCACACCCGTAAATCCATATTAAGTGATTTATTTACGTACTTAATATCTTTACATCAATATGGTGCTGCATCAAATTTCTGAAAAATTAGACATGGCATATTGAATATGCTTGGTAAATAAAATAATTATTCACTGAATATATGCACAAATATGACAAATGGTGGAATCACAGACTTAAAGTTCAAGAGATTATTAGAGGTTTGAATTCATATCCACTCCCACATATTCACACAACAGAATGATCAAATTCCCACACTGCACCGCTAATATCTATACCAACAATGAGCATTTTTCAGTAGGCCGATCATGATCACGATCACGTTCAAGCTACTGGTTTGGCCCCAAGAGGGAAAGAAGGAAAGTCCGGTAATGACCTGATGTTTCGGAGTGAACTGCATCGTTCAATGTCTTTTTGTACTTCTTCAGGTATTCCGCTTTTATATATTGCATATCAATCTCAGTTCTTGTCACGATTACCCTTATCAGTGTGTTATCATTGGTACCGAGACCTTTCATTGCATTGTACAAGACCTAAGAAGTTTTATAAATGATACTTGTGAAGGAATATCCTATTGAAAATTATTCAAACTAAATAGATGGGATTTGAAACATGAACTACCTTCGCAAAGTACTTTGCAGGATTTTCCGAGCATTGCAGAATTGTCAGCAAAGCATGTTTAAAATGACCGGATGTTTCCTGCTTTACAGCCTGAGATACGACTACATTATTTGAATTTTGCACCACAAAAAAAAAAAAAATTCAAGATTAAAAGGTGAGCAGAGATTAAGAGCAGTTAAAGGAACAATACCTTTTTTAGGTTGTTATCGTACATGTTATAATAAGTGTGATTTACAGTAGCCAAATGTGTTGCGCTGCGTTCGCTGAATATGCTAATGAAAGTCTTCTCATCAGTTCCTAATTTCTTCTCCCCCGCTTTATAAAGAGCCTTTGCATCATTCTGAGCCATCTGATGATCAACTTCTCGCCCTTCATACCGAGGTGCGGTCACATAAGCAAGCAACAACTAGAATAAACATTTCGCAATTCTATATCAGCAAAACTCGATTCACTTCCATGAATGTCAAGGGAAAAGCAGATAAAGAAACAAACGAACAAATGGATGGACATGCTAAAAACAAAATTCTCAAGACACGCATCTGAATGCCTAGGATGCATTTGCCCTCCGTCACTACCTACCTCTCAAACCAAGATCTCCAAACTGTTGGATAAGCTTGAGCTAACCAAAAAACTGTCTCAGTTCTCTCATCACTGATTTTATCATCCGAGTGGGCATGCCGAATCTAACCTCTCTCTAACCCCATTGTGGGCATGCCGAATATAACATCTCTCTAAAGCCATTCTAACTTTGTTCATCTTTGCATTTCTATCATTCAATAACCAATCTTGTGAGCAAAATTATCAGATACCGCTTATAAGAACCCACTTAAAGCATCTCCTCCCTTAATAAAAGAATAGGAAAAGGAAAAAAAAAATTTATTGTCTCTCAAACTAGTCCTTTTATGGTATAAGGAACAAGCAAAGACATGTTTATAACATGTGCTACAACTGCAAGTACCCAATAATAATGCCTTCTGGCAAAAAAATACAGTTGTTGCAGTTTGAAAATTGGCCTTTTTTCCCCCTTTGCTAACTACAGCAAACACTCAGTCTAATAAATCAAGCTTGTTTATAGCCAAATTTTCTACTCTTCTGTAGGAAGCACAGAAATATTGGCAAATGAATGGTAGCTAGTACCGGCAAACAGACCTATTTATCAAAGAGCAATTATAACAGTACCAGTACATCAAAATCACAAAACAAACTAGAAGGCCTTGTAGAGAAAATAATGATATTGCAATGTGCCATCGTCTTGAATTAGATGCACACATTCAATGAGTGAAACTCTTTTATGTTTCTATATAAGAGCAACAAAGATGGGCATGACTTTTGAAGGAAAACTGATTAATATGGAAATAAGAGAAAGGAAAATGAAAAATTACCCTTTTATGATCTCCAGATGCACTAGATTCAATATCATGCTCCAGGTATACCCCAAATTTTGCATGGTAATGTTGCTTAAACACCTGTATCTGGGAAGGGGTGCGAGAACAAATTACTTCAGTTGCAGCTTCAAGATTTAATGTCTCCCTCATTAATGCCTGCCTGACAATTATGGCATCACGTCCAGGCAGATCATGCATCCAGAGGAGAATGGCTGTCTGAAAGACAACAAAATATATCATGAGAATTTTGAAAATGATGCAGTACTCAATGATCACAATTGTATTTTAAAAGAAAGTCATATTAAGGCAACTACAACTAAAAAACAGAAATGATTGGAAACATTTCCGAGGAAGAGAATTGGTACCTCCAATTTGCCAGTCAGTTCTGAAGTCAAGCGCCTAAGAAGGTCATCGGAGTACATTGTTTTGTACTCTTGTTGGATGAGTGAACGCTGCGCTGCATCTCGATGGGCCAGTACATTGATCACTGCAGAAGTGTCACAGCCAAATCCTGCACTTTAAAAAACCAGATTAAACCATTTCAAAAGAATCTGAATTTGGGGAAATCTCACAAATCATTCAATCAATTACACCTTTCTTGCACTGTCAATGAATTCAGCAAAAACTCTAATTATACATCACTTCATAGCCAAAAATTGCAACATCAAAAAGGGATCTTTTGGATTTTGGATTCTGAAATACGATATGTTTAGGAATCTCTTGCACTTACTTACCAGCGCTAAAACAACAAATTATTCGTTCAAACCCCAAACAAATACAAATCTATGGCCATAGATATTGGGAATTAATTTGAGTAAACCCAGCAATCCCTATAATTTATTTGAACTAAAGCAAAGAAACAGTATCATCTTCTTAAAATTCAACTGCTCAATAAAGTAAACAATGATAATAGGATGAATTATGAGCAATCTTGGTGAAGAAAAATGAAAAAAAAATAGTAAAAAGCTTTTTACCCTTAAAAGCGCGGTAGAGCTGCATAGCATCATCTTTAGGGGAAGTAAGCATCTGAGGAACATTCAAAGTCGACATTTTTTTTCGACTTCCTTCTCCAAGTGTTGATTTTTCGCTTTTTAGACTGACTTTCAGATCTAATTTGTCTCCTCACGCAGATTGAAACTTTCTTCTTCTTCTTCTCTCTTCTTAAATATTTTATAATATATTTTTTTCAGAAAATAATATATATATATATATATATATATATATATATATATATATATATATATATATATATTTAATGTAATCTAACACCTGTAAACCATTTAAGTCAAGTAAGTAATGTTTTGAGAAAAAGTCAAGTACGTAATTAAGACGTGGATTTATTGAAATATCAAAATGTGCATAGTTCGATACTATATTAAAATATAAATAGTTTAAAAAAATTTTGTGAGATCTATTTTTTTTAATAAATATTTAAAAAGGTCAAAAAAAATTAAAATAATTTAATTTTTTTTATTTTAATCTTTTTAAAATTAATAAATACTATCTAAAAAAATAATTTTTTAATTATATTTTAAATTAAAATGTCCCAATAAATACTCAAAGAATATTAAAATGATAACATTTTAACATCTTTATAAAGATCAATATTGGTTGATAAAATGATTTGATATTTATTTTTCTTAAGTAAGATCTCGAATTCAAATATTATAAATGATGAAAATCAATATTCGAATAAATTTACCCCATAACGGCAGAAAATTGGGTGTTGTATGTTTCTTAGAGAAAAAAAATATATAACTTCAAATAATGGTAGATATAATCGATATCGAGACATTTCACATTTTATTTTTCAAGAATAAAAGAGCTCCCACGATTCTTATTTTTAAATTAAAAAAATTAATAATTTAGCATTTAACGTTTCATTACATTGCAATTTAAAGATTAATGCATAGTTATGTCCAAAACCACCAGAATATTGCAGGAATATATTGTAAATCTATCATATTTGATAAGATTTAGAAGCATTATGTATAATTTTGAGTTGAAATGCAATTAAAATTTAGAAAAAAAAATTATTTTCAATATATAAACGCATAAAAAATAAAAATTTATTTTATACCGATTAGACAGTATAAAAATTAATTTTTAAAAATTATAAAACCAAATTTCTCAAAAAAAATTAAAATTATGTTGAAAGTTGAGAAAAAAGGGTAAATTTGTAATTTGAAGTTCACTTACAAAAAAGGAGACGTACAGCAAAAATGCCATAGACTTCAACGTTGATAATTACGTAATTATTTTAAAATTATATTATTTCTACGTAATTTACTAGAGCGTTTCAGAATCAACTTTGATAATTACGTAGTTATTTTAAAATTATATTATTTCTTATTCAATTAAAAAATAAAAAAATAAAATCTCAAATTTAATTTTTTTAATATGATATTTTAAGCAGATTTATACTGATAAATGATACTTTTAAGTTATACTATATTCAAATTAATTCACATTCGAAATACTGTCAAATACAATTGTAAAAAATTAATTTATTATATCTACGAGAACTCAAATTCGAGATCACTTGTTTAAGCTATCAAAAACTCTTTTACTCAGACGAACTTACGTTGGTTCAAATCCCTTTTTTTCTTTCTTCCATACTTAAAGAAACAATATTAATTTATTCTGATAGTTCAATATTTATTTTTTTAATTAAAATTTAAATTTTAAAAATAGTAAAAATTAATACTGAAAAAATTATTTTTATAACAGATTAATTTGACTTGAACTAAATAATAGTAATAATTATATAATAAAATAAAATAAAATAAAAAACAGAAACCAAGGATTGCATGTTTCGTAATTACTTGCAAAAAAAATCAAATTTTGTAATTATTGCATGAAAAATACAATGATAACATAAAATCAAAATTTTTATCAAGAAATTCCCTAGAAAAATCCTCATCATTAGTTTTTCATTTTATATTTTTTCCTTTATTTATTCATTTCATTATGATAATATGAGAAATATTGTTGAAGCTCTCATGAGTCATGGTAATTTCTATTTTCTAAATTTCAAGAGAGCTCTACAATCAGTTATTTACGCGATTATCTCCCAAAATATTTTATATATTTGTCATTAAAACTGCAAGAACAGAATAAAAAGTAAATATAAAATAAATTTATTTCATTCTATCAAAATAAATAATTTAATACTCCATTCATTTTTTTTATTTATAACTTTTATTATTTTTACAATAGTTAATAAATAATAAATATACATAAATTTAATATTAAATTACATAATTAAAATTAAATTATTAAATTTAATTGATTGTAATTTTATTAAAAAAATAAAATTAAAAAAATAAATTAAAGTATATTAAAAATTTAAAATTAATAAATAAATATTATTTAAATTTTACTTTAAATAATATATAAAATAAAATGGAACGGGTATTGTTTTTCAGAATTTGGGCAGGCTTTTTGACTAACGTTGCATCATTGGAAAGGCTCTTTTGTTATGCTATCCACCAATTAATTCTCTCTTATCGAACTATGGGAATTTTAGAATAATATCAAATTTTAAGGATACCGTTGGTTTTTTATCCAAATTAATTATAAAATATTTTATGACTTGACAAATGAAAACAAAATAATAAAAAAAGACTTAATTTTGGTAAATACGATCATACGATGAAAATAAAAATATTGATAGTCAAATTCTGATGGTTATCTTGACATACATGATGAGTTAAGCCAATTGATATTAAAATAAAACAGATAAAGTATGATAAGTGACTGATAAAATTTGAATTTTATTAAAAAATTACGTAAATTATATATATAAAGGAATACTTTGATAGTTTGCTGCGATTCACTATTTAATGATAAACATGTTTATGTAAAAAATCAACTCATATTATAATAATGATTAGGTGATAAAACTTTTTTTTCTACAAAAATATTTTAATTTTTAAAATATTACAATTAAAATTATTTTGGTATGAAAATCACAAATTCAGCAGCGGGAAAATAATAAATTCAGTATTGGGATATTTATGTAGCAAAATACTTTAACTTAAAATATTTTAAAAAATATCACATATAATCTTTTAAAATATGACAAGTTGGCCGAATTTATAATTTTTCGATCAAAATATTTTATAAAATATTTCAAATTGAAATGTTTTGCTGATCTGCCAAAATAACTTTTAATGATAATAATTTTCTAAAGAATAATGATAATATTTTAAAATTAAAATACTTTATATTTTATCAAATTTTTATTAAAATAAGAAAACAGCAAAATGAAATTTAAAGAGAATTTGGGTTGAAATTTTGATTTACAAGTAGTATAATTATAATATTATAAAATTCAATTTCCTGGAAGATTGAGAAGAAAATTGAGACACAGAGATTAATTTCTTTGTTAAGCCAACTCAGAACACCGAAAGCTTATATTTTTTTTTTTGGGATAAATAAAAAAAAAAAATTCTCCATTTCTTAAAGCTAGTTTTCAGAATCTCACGCAGAGAAAGAGAAAATCAATTCTTATTATTATTATATTATTTTCAAATATTCGTGGGTCTATCGTCTTTCGATCTTCTGCTTTCATTCTTTTCAATTTAAATCTCTTCGTTTTATGATTTCTTTTCCAGCGACAACCACGATTCTCACACCACCTTCTTCTTCATCTCAATCTCTAGTCTCTCCCAATTCCAGAATTTCGTTTTATGCTCACGGAATTCCATTCTTACACCTGAAAACTCCATTGATTTTTGATAGGAAACAGTTATTATTATCGTCGCCTAAAGCAATGGCAATCGAACAATCTTCTTCTTCGTCTTTGATTTTAACTTCCGGTGCCAGCGGCCGTATTAATGCGCTGTTTTCGCTGCGGGCGTTGAAGAGTTTATTAATGTTTTTAAACGCCGTCGTTTTATTAATTCTGCTGCCCTTTCGCGGCCGAAGGAGGACCTCCACGGCTGTTCCTTCCACGGAGAAACCTTGTAGGGAATTCGAGAAGCTTCAGGATTGTGGGCCCCACAGGAAAGTGTCCACCACCATGGTACGGGTCCCAACCAAGATCGTTCCTTGGAAGTCCACGGCATCGTCTAGCGCCGGTGGTGCTGGTGCGGCGGCGGATCAGGCGGTGGCCACGAGGAGGGCCTTGGCGGTCCGGAAGGTGTTGGAGGACGAAGACACCAATTCCGTGAGGGAGTTTTCGATGCTTGTTACCTCCAGAGGAGATACGATTTTTACCCAGATGTGGACCCCAGTTTCAGTCAAAATTAGGTAATGTTATTTTATTTCTTTTGATTTATTCATTCTTTGTTAAAAGAATTACTACTACTATTGATTAGCATTAATGTTAAAAGGGCTTTTCAGTTCATTAATACTGTATTACTCTATAATTTTAAGTGGGAATTTAAGTTTGTTAATTAATTGTTAATTAACATTTAATATTTGGCTTAACTATGGAGAAGATGATTCAATTCCAATTATTGGAATTTTATTAGATACGGATTTTAACTTATTCACTGACTAATTTCACTTTGAATTTATTTTTTTGTTTTTACAAATTTTCAATTTTGTTGAGGAAATGGGCTTTGTGAGTTAAAAAAGAAGGTAATTTCTGTGTCCTTCTGTTTTGTTTTTTTTTTTAATAAATAATATTTCATTCTCGTAAACAAAATCAGGTGTTTGAAATTATATAATTTTCTTAATTGTCACTTGTCACATATGTTTAGAATGAAATCATGTTTTATAAGCTCATTCTCTTGAATTTAATCCTGTTAGAATTTTCTTGTATATATTTTACTTCTTAGCTATGCTATTATTTTGATTTTTGACATGACATTTCTTTGAATTTGGTGCAAGGAATATGCTGATGGTTTATCTTATATTCTTGTTTATATTACGATTCATAGAGTTTCACGGTTCTAATATCTGTTTGTCTTCACTCAGCATATGTATGTTTTGATGCAACTCAACAAACGGCTAGATTTCCAATGGCATATTCTTGCATAATCAGCATCATCATTACTACCGCCCATTTATCTGTGGAAACTATGTCTTTTGTTCTTGACTTATCACAGAAGGAATAATATGGTATGTGCTAATAGAATTTAGAGCTTGACCATGCCCAGACGATGGTGACATTTAAGAAAAAATTATTGCGTCCTATATATATTGCTGTATTTCATTCCAATATATCTCTTCACCTGGTCCCCTTCATGATATGTGCATTATAGTACAGTAGTTTCTGTAATTCTCATAGCTAGAGTATATGTTGCCATACTCTGCTATTGTAAATAGATCCAAGATTTTGTTTGTTTTCTGGCATACTTGTCATCGCTTGGCACACAGTTCCATAAAAGGGATTAGGCAGATCTTCAAGTGGCATTTTATTGCAACTGTTTCGATCTGGTCACTATGCAGTTCCATTTTGCCAAGGAGCATGAACAGGGTTAAATTTTGGGTGAATTGGTTCGGTTGAGTGAATTAATGAGGGTAGTGACCCAACCTACGCTTTCTGTATTTTGGCATTAGGCATTTGCTTTTGGAAAATTATGGAAAAGGTATTGAATGAAAGACCATATTACTTTACAGCATTAATTGTTTAAATAATATTATGTCAATAAATTTGGCTCTCTGGCCTTCTCTTTAATCCTCGTGTACTCAGAAAATTATCATGGAAATACAAAAAGTTTGTCAGAGAAAAGCATACATATGTAATATAGTTGGTGTAAAATTAGAAAAAGTGGGTTACTTTAATTCTTGGACCAGACATAGATAATGGCTAGACTTACTCCATTTGGTTTAATATGCCATTCTCCATTTTGTTCTATAGATGTATTAGTATGAATTTACTTGCAAAAGAATTGTGCAGAAAATTTTTTACTATACAGTGCCTTTTGAAGTGATTTTACTTTTTTGTTTTCCTTTGGGGATTAACTATTGTTCAACTTCTTACAAACAAAGATACAAAAAATTTGATTATACATACGTTCCTTTATAATATCATGAGCATGAAAGAAAATTGAAAATGAGATCACTTTTCATCTCATGAAAATATTCAGTTTCACAAGTACTATATTAATTGTTGTCTGCTATATGATGTTTGATAAAATTAATCTTAGATACTTCTGATTTGTATTTTGTATTCCTCGAGTTTTTCTGGTTTTCATTTGATGGATATTTATATTTCTCCCCTGTTTCAAGTTTTGGCCTTAGGGTATGTTGATTAGTACTGCCATGATGCTAACATTATTTATCATCTTTGTAGGGGACTAGTTGTAATTATGCATGGCCTCAATGAACACAGGTTTGTGATTTGTCTTTAATTTCTGCGCAATAGTCATATATAGTTGATATATAATTTGATGATTTGCTCACAATTCCATCTTTTACAACAGCGGCAGATACAGTGATTTCGCAAAACAGCTGAATTCTCATGGATTTAAGGTTTATGGAATGGATTGGATTGGTAAGGATTATGAAAGAAATTTTGAATCCATTTATCGATATTAAATTTTGTGTACCTGATGGAAATACTGCTACCTCAACCCTTTGAAACTCATTGTTAGTCAATTGTTGTTTTAGTTTTCCATGACTATTTTTCATGTGGTAAATTAGTCTCCTTATCACTTAAACATTTAATTATGCCCAAACTTGAATTTCTGAATATCAGACATTTTTTAAGAGTAAAGTTCTTTGCATCATCTCAATAGGATAGATTTGTGGAGTTTTTGGGACATTTTCGTCATAGATGATAACTCATCAGCGGTGATATAGGTTATTTTATCCTTAGATTGGATTCCAAGATATACTTGCAAAGACAAATAGAGATTTTAAGTGGACACTTCAAAGAGATAGACAGTAAAGCAGTGAGAGCAAGCTCCTCAATCTTAGTTAATCCTCGGAAAACTTTTATATGCATGCTTATTGTTTGCCTTGCATTGTCACAGTAGTTCTACGCTAATATTTTATTAGTTTTGGATTTTCATTAGAGAAACAAAAAATGGGACGAAAAGACAGACAAATGCAGTTTACATAAATTTATGCACTTGAGTATTTCTATTTCTTATCAAAAAAACATTCATGTTTAACCAATTTCAGAGGTTAAGCTGGCCAGGGGCAGAATCTAAGTATCAAGAATGATGATAGTGATGATATTAGTAATGAAAGTAATATTTGTATAAAATTAATAGTCCTTGCATTTACACTTTATTTCTTCAAGTGTTTTGTGATCTAGAGATCACCATTTTTCAACATTGCATGTATATTTGGATGTTGCAGGAATTGGGATATCTATTGGTGCCAAAAAGTAACTTGTGAAGCTTCCTTAATAAGTAAGCATATTATTTGCATGTCTTGTGTCTGACCATCTTTTCTAAATTTACTAAGGGAGGACGCATATTGCAGGACAATACAAGGCCATTGTTCCCCCTTTTATAAGCCTAGGAGTCAAAGAAAAAAAAATATTGGTCTAATTTACTGAATGCTTTAATGGATAGACCAACTGTTACAATTCTTCTACCTTCACCTTCCTCCTCCTCACGTATATTGCAGGACAAGACAAGGCTATTGTTCCCCCTTTTATAAGCCTTGTAGACGAAGGAAAAAAAAAATACTAGTCTAATCTACTGAATGCTTTGATGGATAGACCAGCAGTTACAATTCTTCCACCTTCACCTTCCTCCTCCTCCTGCCTACTGTTCTAAGAATATGAAAGTCTGCTAAATTGGAACCTTCTCAGGGTGCACTGCCATTGGCATTAAGTATGGAAAAACTTGCTTACATAAGCCTTTTTCTTCTGCACTTTAAAATAATTTAGCCTATCTACTTGCATAATGCAGTTCTATTTTCTTTCTGTTGCTAAAGTTAAAGTTTTTTTCCAAATACTGTTAATGTCTTCTTTTCTAATCATTTTCTAGTGGAAGGCACTGATTGTATAAACATTTTTGTGAAATTTATATTTGTTTAGCTTTTTATATATGTTGGTTGCTTGAGCTATGCATTTGATATGTTCCAGTTATGTAGTTACATATTATTGTTATCTTACGCATGCCCATTTTCTTCTGTTGTTTCTAATCTTATAAAAGGACATGGTGGAAGTGATGGTCTACACCCCCCCCCCCCGCCCGTATGTTCATTCTCTTGATTATGCTGTCAGTGATCTGGTAGGATTCTATGTTTCATTCACAATTATTTGGTTTGCGTTTGGTTAATCTAAAGCTGTTAATTTTTTTTGTTCTTCTTTTCTATTGAGAACAGAAATTATTTCTTGATAAAGTACTTGGAGAGAATCCTGAGCTTCCATGTTTCTGCTTCGGACACTCAACAGGAGCAGCCATCATACTTAAGGTAAGGTCGTGGCGTATACTCCAGGTTTTCTTTGCAATATTTTGGATGAGTTTTAACTCTGCTAAAAGTTCTCATGCTTAGATATGTCTTCCCTGCCCTACATAAAATCTTAGTAGTTATTTCTCTCTTTTCTTATATGAGCAATTTCAGGCCATGATGGATCCAAAAGTTGAAGCTCGTATTGCTGGTGTAGTAGTGACTTCACCTGCAGTAGGAGTTCAGCCATCTCATCCTATTTTTGTGGTAAGAATAATCACTCTTCCCTTGTAACCTTTGCTGTATTTTACAAGAACATGGTAATCACACACTTACAATTCAAAATGTGTATGCTGATAAAATGTAAATCTAATTGTTGATCAGGATCTCCTGTAACTGGATTATGTTATTACTTTCTTTACTACAGGTACTAGCCCCTATTTTCTCATTTTTGTTGCCAAGGTTCCAACTTAGTGCTGCAAATAAGAAGGGTATGCCGGTCTCTCGCGACCCAGAGGCACTAGTTGCTAAGTATTCAGATCCACTAGTTTACACTGGAGCCATCAGGGTAAGAACTGGGTATGAGATTCTGCGGATAACAACTTACTTGCAGCAGAATCTTACCAGATTGAGGGTTCCATTTCTAGTTCTTCATGGTTACTGCTGACACTGTGACCGATCCCGGAAGCTTCGAAAAAACTGTATGAAGAAGCATCCTCAACTGACAAAACTATCCAATTATTTGAAGGATTTTTACACGATCTTCTGTTCGAACCGGAACGAGAGGACATTGTGAATGACATAATTCAGTGGTTGAACTGTAGGGTATAATTAAGGATCTGTAGGGAAACAAAAATAATTGTCAAGACATATATTTAATCAAGAGACTATCAAGGTCATGAAGGGATAGATGGGAATCCACAATTTAATCGATAGTATCTTTTTGGATGGATTTGCTGCTGAATGTAATGATTCAGCATTTCTATGTTGAAACTTGAACAACGCAATGCCTCTTTTCGTTTCATTGTAATGTTATTTGAGTACTTGCCATTTTGGGCAACTGCATTTTGCCCTTTCTTCTTTTCTTTTATTTTCTTGGGTTGTCTTAGTCTAAAAGAAGCAGGGAGAGGAGATTTCCCCATCATTTAGTAGTACAACACAAAAAAATCTAGAAAAATAAACATCTAATCTCAATTAAGATGATGACTGTCTACCTAAAAACGATGACTTGCTAATTGAGCACACCGACGGAGCAAAAAAAGAGATTTTTACAAGAGGAAATTACACCAATTACCACTTTTTTAACCCTAATTTTTAAAAATACAGCCACCACTTGGATATGTTTAAAAATACCTTATTTTAATTGTTTGTTTTTAAAAATACCGTTTTTTATGTTAAGCCCTAAACACCCCAATTGCTAAACCTGAAAACAGGACCCCAATTGCTTGAAAGTTTCGATTTTTAAATATTTTTCTTCTCATGCAATCCACATTATACGCACCCGCCAATTCTACTCAGTTCCAAGCACCATGGAAAGCTCAGGACTTCAGTTTTGTTCCCGGAAAGTTCAAATTCTTCTCACCCAAAACCCTAACTGTCACCAATTCGCTCAGAACTTCCATCAATTACGAGCCAGAAGGAGGTCTCGACGACGGTCCAGGACCCACTTTTCGGGAGCGGTTACCGGTTGTGATTAGGCACTCGGGTCGGGTCTCCAGATATATGTGGGATGGGAGCAATTTGAATCTGGTGAGTGTTGATGGTGGTGCGTCATCTCTTTGTCTGGATTTTGATAATGGGTTACGTCAATTGTTTCGCGTTTGTAGTTTGGCGGTTAGGAATTTCTTTATTCCCAAACAAGTTCCTGAGAGTTACATGGATTATGTGAAATGGAAGTTCCTGCACCGTGTTTTTAGCTCTGCCCTACAGGTTCTTGCCACCCAGGTATTAGATTTATGGATTCAGAATATTTCTTTTCAATTTCTGTTTATGGAAATATCAGTGGAGTTCTGAATTATTGCAAGTTTAAATTGGAGATGGACATCCTGTTGATTTGAGTGTAAAGAAAATTGCTATTCCTTTTCAGCTCTTTGAACCATAGCTAGCTCAAATTGAATATGCTGATTCTATTTTTGTGACTATGACTGTAAAGAAGATTGCTTTTCTTTAGTCAAGTGGGCGAAAATCTTTCTGAGCTGTAATTTGCTTATTCTGTGATAATGGATTGATTTTAGGCTATGTTTCGGGCTATAGGCATTAGGTACTCTCGTTCACTTCCTTCAGCAGCTGCTCTTAACTGGGTCTTGAAGGATGGACTTGAACGGTTAAGTAGGTGCATCTATACTGCTAGCTTGGCATCTGCATTTGATACCAATTTGAAGGTATGCTTGTGTTCTCTGGAATGCTTTTTTTTTTTGGCAATTTTGCAGCTAAAAACACATTGGTGTCAACAAAACATTCTAAGCAGCAAAATCCACGTTTGTGCTGATTTTGGGTTTTCTTTGTGTTTTGGAGCTCTAATATGGTCTTTTTTTTTTCATACTTATGTGCAGAGAGTTAGGTTCTCAACATCTGTCCTTTTCAGTTTGAGCATTGGAGTTGAGCTGCTGACTCCTGTATTTCCTCGGCAGTTTTTACTGCTTGCAACTATAGCCAACATCGCAAAGCAAATTAGCCTTGCATCGTACTTGGCAACTGGTGTAAGTTTTGTTCTTTAAAGTTTTATTCGTCCTTATATAAAATGAGTTGCCATATACCTTCAGTTCTTTTTCGTGTAATGGTTTAGCATGAGCTATAATTAAACAGACAATCATGAATATTTCACTATATATGGTTGCTGTCTGCCCCATCATTTTCAGAGTAGGCCCCAGTTCTGGGAAGCACTCAACTACAGTAATTAAATTGATTGATATACCAGATGTGGAGTACTAATTTTGTTGCTCCATATGCAGTCTGCTGTTCATCAAAGCTTTGCAATAGCAGATAACCTTGGTTTCGTGGACTGTTGAAACCATCAGTTGTGTAGGCTTTGGGCAATAGGGAAGCATTGAATTGGCTAAAAGACAAAAATTATTGTAATATTCTTGTGGAGTTTGATGGACGGATAGTTGTCCAATGTCTTAAAGAACTTTCAAATCTTGATTTGCTAGTTAAGGATTTTCCGCAAATTAGCAAGGATATTGGCAATGTTTGTTATGCTTTTTTGGGTAGGTCCGCGAATCAAGTGGCACATGTATTGGTTAGGGAGTTTATTTCTTTATCATATTATTGTAATTTGACAATAGGCTTAATTGTAGGATCTTGTGGTCTCAAACTACAACTGAATCTTGTACTAATTGTAGTGCACTTGGCCCGCAACACAAACAATTGAATATTTAAGGTGGTTAATCTATGATTTAATGTTTCTCCCTAATATTATATACTTATTTTATGCAAATTTATATACTGATTTTTAAAAATAAAATAAAATAGTTATTGCCACCGACACAATGTTTCTCCCTAATATTATATACTTATTTTATGCAAATTTATGAATTTTATTTTTTATTTTGGTATACCACCGTTATACCTGGTATACCGTTTGTATACCAAAATTCAGAATACCATTTTTAATTCTGGATTTTGGTATACCACCGGTATACCAGGTATACCAGCGGTATACCAACATCCAGAATTGAGATTGTCAATCTGGATTTTGGTATACCACCGGTATACCTGGTATACCAGTGGTATACCAAAATTCAGAATTGGGATTACCAATCTGGATTTTGGTATACCACCGGTATAGCTGGTATACCAGTGGTATACTAAAATTCAGAATTAAGATTGACAGTCTACATTTTGGTATACCAACGGTATACCAAGTATACCACTTGGTAGATCCAATATACCAATGGTATACCACGGTATACCATGGTACATCCGGTATACCAATGGTATATCATCTTGTACATCAAGTATACCAAATGGTATACCACAGTATACCATTGGTATACCACTTGGTATACATGGTATACCACATGGTGCATCCGGTACACCAATGGTATACCATGCGGTATACCTGAAATATCAATGGTATACCATCTGGTATACCTTTTATATCATGGTATACCACATGTTATACATGATATACCACATGGTACATCTGATATACCAATGGTATACCATCCGGTATACATGGTATACCAATGGTATAATGTTTGGTATACATGGTATGTCATGGTATAATTTTATTATTATATATTCTCTCTTGAAATATTTACACTATATGTATACATTTTATATCTTTAATTTTTTTTTCCTTAAGAAATAAAGTTTATTAAACTGAAAAAAACAAATCTGCAATACAAAGCAGGCGAGCAGGGACTCCATCCCAGCACTTGAACAGAAGATAAATAAATATGATCTTTTTTTTATTGTAAATAGTATAAATATAAAACAATTTGCTGTTACATTTCAGCTTAAGTTATATTTTGTATTTCCAAAAAAAAAGAAAAAAGAAAAAATTAGGTTATATTATTTATTTAATATAAAATCATTATTATTCGATAAAACTTGCATTTTTTTATCAAAAATAGCTCAATTTTTTTATTTTATTAGAAACACATTTCAGTTATTTAGGACATGTCAATTTTATTTTTCTCATTTATTTTTTTAATTAAAACTAATTCAATTAATTTAAATTTGGTTAATTAATTTAAATTTTACTTTCTTTGATCTTTTAATGAATTGTTATTGTTTCTAAAAAAAAATTAATTTAAATTAATATCAGACAAATTTAAAACGTGCATATATTTTATCTTAAATATTTAAAATTCTTCATTTTCATCCTTGAAGTTTAGTTATATATATATATATATATATAAGATGTGACATCCTATCTTATGGCTCAAAAATTCTTTAATTCCCTTAAAAGATATACCAACTTTATTCTACATTAAAGAAGGTTGTTCTCTTTTATCTTTTTTCCATTCATTTTTCAAAACGTAATATGGTGTACGAACAGTATGGAGAAAAAAAAAACTATGCTTTCTTGAATACGAACTCCATTGTCCTTTGCATAAACCTAAACCCATAACCCAATTGGTTTGTTCCCATAAAATGGCACTGTATCCTTCCCCCAATTGGGTTGCTTGCATAAAATCGAACCAGAAAATGAAATTAAAATCACAGAGAGAATAAAAGCAATGGAAAAGGGCAAAATTAATAATAGCAAATATCCAAATTTCCACCATTTAGTTTAATTTTCCTACAATTTCTCAGCAAACAAACAAAACACCAAGAAACCCCATGATTCTGAATCATTACCAAACCCTAAAAAGAAAAATCATACCTTTGAAACAAAAGTAGTCGCTATGGAGAAACCGATGCCCTGATAATGCAGATTTTGAGATCAAATAAAACAAAAAGAAAAGAAAAATGAATAAAAAGAGGAGACAAGACAAGTTCCAAAATAGAATAAACCCTCTGATAGTTTTGTTATTTTGAGAGATTTCTAATGATAAAAATTTTAAAAAATCTCTCAATGAGTTAGCTCGCACGCTGTTTTTCTTATAGCGATCAACTTGTGAAGAGAGAATAAGTTAGCCTATGAAAGATTGAGCTTGCAGAGTTTTCCCCAATCCCATCTGAGAAAAGCATGGTCGGAGTCACAATAAACGCAACCGCATAGCAATCAATGTAATAATAAACTAATTGACCTTGATAGTTTATACAACACTTGATTACGGTAATTACAAACCTTAATCATTTACTCTTATAACGAATTTGGGGTTTAGGTTTTAGCTACTCTTATAACGAATTGAAGAAAACATCTACTCTTAATTATCGTACCTCACCTCCTGCAAATAAAATTGTCCCGTTAGTTTCTCTCATGCTTTCGTGAAATAATAGAGAGGGAAAACCAGAACATTTAGAGTTTAAGTTAAACAAAAGAAGGAGGAGGAGGAGAAGGAGAATGAGGCGTGAAAAGAGGGAAGTTTAAGTTAAATTAAAAAAGTGGTATTTTTGAAAATGAAAATTTAAAAAAATGTATTTTTGAAAGAGAAAAAAATGTGGTGGTATATTTAAGTTCAACACCCTTTTTTTGGGTAGTTTTGTAAAACTCCCTTTTTACAATCGAGCAGTAGCTTTAGAGAGAAATTAGGAAAATGAATACTTCTTTGTTTTTTTATCTATCACTTTTGAGTAAAATTCAAATTTTATTTATATATTACTTTTAGACTTTTAATTTATTTTTTCAATTTATTTTTTTTTTCAATAAAATTAGAAGCAATTAGATTTGATAATTTAATTTTAACCACGCAATTTAATACTAAATTTAAGTTTATTTATTATTTCTTAATTTTAATGAAAATAACACAAGTTACAGGTAAAAAAGAATGAAGGAAGTAATATTTTAGAGCATAAAGACATACTTAAAGGATTTGAGGAGTTCATATAGCATTCCGAATGTTTTGCATTCAATGAGTCAAACAATTTATATGTTGTAATAGTTTATAATGAATCATAATGATTAGTGATAAATTCGAAAATTTAATAAAAAATAGGTCGGTTGTGAGTCGAGCAAAGATTGTGTTTGAAGTGACCATTCTTGTGGTGATCAGTAGAATAAGACCTTGAATTAGGACAGTGTAAAGAAAAGAGATGGATTGAGATAGTCCAACCTGTCGTGCTAGTAAGAATGCGCGATATTTATAAAAGACATATAGAGCCACTTGAGTGGTCTATCTATATGTTAGAGTAAATATTCGGCGATATGATACTAAGTGACTAATGGACCGAAGATCGAATTTTGACAATTCGATTGGATTGTTTTATCTTTTCGGTTCTTGTATTCATTTGATATCTTTATATCTAGATCCAATAAGAGGTGTGAATTTGGGTCGGAAGGTTTTTCTTGTTTTAAGATGGATTTAGAGCTGTTAGGCCGGATTTGTTAAATGACAATTTAGGTATTATCAATTAATAACGCTTATTTTATAATGATAACACATTCAAAAACAATTAATGTGTTCTAACAATGTATATTGATTGATAATACTAAATAATGATCCATGTTTATTAATGATGTTTGTTGGTTATTAACGACTCTTTTAACGGCTGTAACATGTAGCCAGAAGTTTAGTAAATTGAACTCATGAAAGTCGATTAATGTGTGGGGGATGTAAGGATACGATTCACGTGACATGTTATTGGTTTAAAGTTGGTCGCTTATTATTTGGCTTTTAGAAAGTTTAAATTCATATGATATTAATTTAAGTTTAGAGATTATTGATTTCATATAATAAATTAATAAAAGACAACTCATAGCTACGTATTATATTGAACTAACATTGATGATTCTACCACCCACCGAATATTAATAAAATAAAAATATTGATGATTTTATTCATACTCGGGACATGATAATTGTCTTCTTAATTATTTATGTTGTTTTGAGGAGTATTATTAATCTTTTATAAAAGATAAAATTTTAGTTAAATTATAAAAGTAATATTGATAAAGAAGATGTTTAAAAAATTAAATTTCATATTAATTGAACATAAATTTGCCTTCGTTTATGTGATCCCCTAATATTGTTTTTTTTTTTTGCTGGAAAAATATAATATAAATACAAATATAAAATAATTAAAATTTAGATAATTTTGATAAATTTATTATGAAAAAAATAAAAATTATAATTTATAATTGAAGAATATTTGTAATTTTTTACTATATTTATCTTAAATATTCATTATAAATAACGAATAACTTAAAAATATTGCTTTATGATTAATATTTTGATGATAAATATATTTTTTAAATTATTTTTTATATAGTTATATTTTTATAATATTTATAAAAAAAATTTAAAAAATAATATTATTTAAAAAAAATTAAAAAATTTAGTTAAATTCTATCGAATGGATCGAATAAAAAATCTTTTGTCCGATTTCAATAACATTGATAATTAAGCAATTTTTGTTGAAAATAGAAGCTGAAAATTGAAGGAAACATAAGACCACAAAATGAGGTTCCATTAAGAATGAGACGCGTAGACCCATAAACATAACTAAAACAAATTTACAATTGAAGTATTGAAAATAATACATATTTGCTTTTTAAATATATTTTTTGACTAAAATTATTATTGTTATTATATATTTGATTCAAATTTATTACTGAAAAAATAAAATTTCAAACAAATAAAATAATATAGCTGGCTGATTAAAATTATTATAAAATTATCATATATTTACTATAAAATAATAATTTTTTAATTTTAAAAAAATTAAAATGTATTATATTAAACTAATCAAAATAACTGCATTTACGTCCTTTTTTTTTTTTGGGTGGCCCACCCGGTTCACCGGAGCTTCGCCCCGACTACATTCGGATTCGATCCGAGTCGCGCACCTGGCTTTGTGGTGGGTGAGTCTCCCAACGAAAATTTTCTGCGTACGCAAGGCCTCGAACCTGAGACCTTGCTTAAGCGGAATCAAGCCGCTTACCACTTGGTTCCGCTTAAGCAAGGTCTCGGATTCGAGGTCTTGCGTACGCAGAAAATCTCCGTTGAAAGACTCACCCACCACAAGTCAGGTGCGCGACTCGGGTCGAATCCGGATGTAGTCGGGGCGAAGCTCCGATGAACCGGGTGGGCCACAAAAAAAAAAAAACTGCATTATGAATAAAAACTTGCGTGTAAAGTGATGATATAAATAATGAAGAATTAAGGCATAATGGCAAGAGTGTAATTAAGACAAAGTAGAAGGGCAATATGTAATGAATTTCTGGAACGCTTATCTGTGAGATGATGATATAAATAATGATTTAACAGAAAGGCCGCGATGAAATATTGAAAAATCGCCCACAGTTTAAGACTCACGTCAACAAGAAACTGAAGGAAAAAAAAAAAATTTAATATAATTATAATACACGCCTCTTTACAAGAAACCCCATAGTCTCAGATCTCTCTTTTTGTTCTTCTTTCTGCATCTTCAGGTACTATCGTATCGCTTACGTGAATTTTTTTTTTCTTTTCTTAATAATATGATTTGAGCATCGAGAAATCATTTGGGTGTTGATTAATTGTAGAGCAGTGAAGATGGAAGCGGCTACAGTTGCTGTTGTTAGGCCGCCTATTGGGATTTCTAGACCTTCGACTTCTGTTGGCCGATCAGTGTTTTTGGCCGCTAATCGCCCTGATTCTATGCGTTTTTCTATCACTTCTTCTCCGATAAAGGTATGTTCGATTTTTTCTGTTACCTTGTTATCCCCTTTCATTTAATTTTGAAAAAGTTTGGTTATTTGAGGTTTTTGTCTCTTACATCTAACTGGGTTTAGGGTTTTTAGACGAGATTTGTTACAAGTTAATTTGTTCAGTTCTCTTGAAAGTTCTCAGTTTCTACGCCCTTTGCTGTGAAAATTTTTGATTGAATTTACTGTGAAAATTATATAGATATAAATATATAAATGATATACTTGGTAGTTTTGAAAACTCTGTTTAATTTCCCAAAGGGTGTTTGATGTTAATTGCGCATTTGTTTTGTTGGATGAATTGAAGCCTTATTCTTCAATTTCATATGAAAATTTGGACATATATATATATATATAGTTTGGAGAACTGTACTTATTTTGTGTGCCCGAAAAGTGCTTGATGTTCAATGGTTTTTTTTTTCTTTTTGTTGGATGATTTGCAGCATAATTCTTCAATTTCATATGGAAAATTAAGGTATAGGAGTGTGGGTTTTGGGGGTAAGAGATGTACAGCAGTAAGAGCATCCTCATCACTGCCATCTTCAGATTCTTCTGGGTCATTAGCTCCAATAGCTCCCCTTCAATTGGAGTCTCCTGTTGGACAATTTTTGTCCCAAATATTGTCGAGTCATCCACATCTTGTGCCGGCAGCTGTTGAGCAGCAGCTTGAACAACTACAAATTGACCGTGATGCTGAGAAACAAACGGAAGAGTCTGCTGCTTCCGGAACTGACTTAGTATTGTACAGGTTGGTTGCATAAAGTTTTCTACTACTGCTGTATTTTGATGGTTCATAGATTTTGTGCTAAGGGACTAATTATAAGTTCTTGAAATTATCAGGAGAATTGCTGAGGTTAAGGCTAATGAAAGAAGAAAAGCTCTAGAAGAGATTTTGTATGCATTGGTTGTGCAGAAATTTATGGATGCTGATGTTTCTTTGATACCGGCCATAGCTCCTTCCGCCGACCAATCTGACAGAGTGGATACTTGGCCGAGCCAAGACAAGAAGCTTGAGCAACTTCATTCACCTGAAGCATATGAAATGATTCAGAACCACTTAGCTCTCATTTTGGGTAACCGGGTGACAGATTTAACCACAGTTGCACACATAAGCAAGCTAAGAGTTGGACAGGTATATGCAGCATCTGTGATGTATGGATACTTCCTCAAGCGTGTTGATCAGAGGTTCCAGCTTGAGAAAACAATGAAAATCCTTCCAAACCCTGTGGATGAGGAAAATGGTAATTTTCAGCAAACTGCAACACAGGATATGAAAGATATTGGTAGAGAAGATGCCTTTCAAGTTGGCTCATCGCACCCTGAAGCATCATGGTCTGATGGCATCAGCCCTGGGGGATTTGGTAATGGTATAAAGCCCTCCCGGCTTCGGAGCTACGTGATGTCCTTCGATGGGGAGACACTTCAAAGATATGCAACCATAAGGTCCAAAGAGGCAGTTGGCATCATTGAGAAGCACACAGAGGCCTTGTTTGGAAGACCAGAGATCATCATAACACCTCAAGGAACCGTTGATTCTTCCAAGGATGAACATATCAAGATAAGCTTTGGAGGGTTGAAGAGACTTGTTTTGGAGGCTGTGACTTTCGGTTCTTTCCTCTGGGATGTCGAGAGCTTTGTGGATTCAAGGTACCATTTCGTTATGAATTGAACTATACCATGCATGTCAATGTAAACTATTCAATTTGGTAGAACTAACCAAATTCATATATTCAGAACTAATTCAATTGATTAATTAGTCTGATAAAGGAGCTTAGTTGACGTCCATGCATGTAAAACATTGCCAAAAACATCATAGAAAGCAATCTGTGATTGGGTAGGAGTCTAAGTGGACAGACATGAAACCTTGTCCATCATGGAAGAATTTGAGTCGTTTTCTGTTCATTTCTTTAAGGTCTCCTCTCCATGCTTTGGATCCAGCACCACTGGTTAGGAATTGTATGGGGCTGCCCACACCACAAATTAATTAATTAATTAATTGTAGCTCATAAAATATTTACTGAAATCATGCTGAATTGTTTTTACCTCTCTGTGTCACTTATTTGTTCAAGGCAATGATCATGCCCATTCATGTAAAAATCAACATTGTTGGCCTGAAATATACAACATATTTCTTATGATTAACAACAAAATAACCAAATGATCTTAATTTTCTACAAAGTGGAAACACTCCTGATTAAACAAATAATCCTTCTATTAATTTAATTTAAAACAGATGAAGATACCAAAGTGCGGTAAAATCATAAATTGAAATCAAACCGAAATTCGATTAGCCATTAGAAAATTTTTATTAGATAAAAAGTTATATATTTTACCAATTGAATTAGTTCAGTTCGATTTTCTATTAAAATCAAATGCTATTTACCTGGAGGACTGGAAGAAGCTTTTTTACAAGTTCTTGAGTGTCACCATGATGCCCAATGCTTCGGATTGCATGATGACCAACCACAATTTTCCACCTGGCATTTGATTTCTTCAATTCCATTTCAATGTCCTGTTCCAGTTTTTTATAAATTATCTCAAAAATTATATATTTATTTTAAATAAACAAAAAATAAAACAAATGTTGTATATTTAAATAACCTTCATAAGGTTTTCAATGTAATAGCTGCGAGAAGGCAAGGCACGCCAGTCATAACTGTGACCTTCTGCATTTGTGAAGTACTCATCAACTAATGGAGTTGTGTCCGCGAACAAAATTTCTGCCACTTCTGTTCAACCATAAAAAAATATATATTAAAATTTATTGGCAAAATTAATCTGAATTCATATTAAACACCTTATGCCTAGAATTTCAACTTAATACCTATAAAACCTCTCGTTATCCTTCGTCTTATACCTTGAAGTAAGAATCAATTTCATCAACGGTTACTGAACTTGCGACTTATCATTCGAAAGTAACTAACTTTTTTTTTTCATAATTTAAAAGTAACTGAACTTATTACATTTTTGCATAAAAATTATGTTCACTGATTTCCGGAGAGAATCCTTGCCGGATTGATAATATGACATGTCACGTCTTATGCTTGGATACACATGGCACATCCCATGTTTGAGTTAATTTCATTCATGATCACCGAATTTACTATTTATCATCAAAAATTAAGTGACTTATTTTTCATGACTTAAATTTTACTGAACTTATCATCTTTTTACAAAAAAACCATCTTGACCGAACACATATGGAGATGGATTTATTTCCACATCGATAACTATGACACATTAGTTATGTACGTAATCAACTATAGACACACATGAAATTGCTGATGTATAAAAAATGACACATTAGCTGATGGCGGTTATTTGGTTGCTAACGTGTCAAATATGACACATTAGCTGATGATGTAGCAATAAATTCATCTTCATGTGTATTCGGTCAAGATAACTTTTTTGCAAAAATATTACAAGTTCAGTGATATTTAAATCACGAAAAATAAATCAATTATTTTTGGATGATAAGTCGTAAATCAAGTGATCGTGCATGAAATTGATCCAAATATGAGAAGTACAATGTGTGTACATGCATATGATGTGGCATGCCATGTCATAAATTCGGCAAGGATTTTCATCAAAAATCGGTGAACATAATTTTTATGCAAAAATGTGATAAGTTCAGTGACTTTTAAGTCATAAAAAAAATAAGTTATTTTCGGGTGATAAGTTGTAAATTTTGTGACCATGAATGAAATTGATCCTTAATAACCATGTTCGAACTTATGAAAGTCAACAATTATCGTAATTTTATATAATTATTAGTATTATTCAATTTGAATTGATTCCCATCCTCTCTTAAAATTAAATTTCGGCATGCACAAGAGTTAGAATCAATCTCGGAAATATAGATAGAAAAGAAGCTACTAACCAGCATCAACAATAAAAGACCTTAAACAAAGCCATCTGCTATCAAGATTCCTTAGGTGAGAGCTGAGTTGTGCTTCTGCGTTGCCTCTATAATCATGATTACCCAAAACTGCAAAGAAGATAATTAAATACCTTAATTAACATCTAAATTAAATACCTTAATTAATTATGAAAATTAAGTAAAAAAACTTACCGCTATACCATTGCTTCTGAAGACTAATTGAAGTGTAAATATCAGTAAAAGAATCCTGAAAAGCTGGATCGGCTTCATCTTTCGATCCATTATCATAGAAATTATCTCCTGTTGATACTACAAAATCAATTTCCATTTTTGCCCCAATTCTTCCCATCTATTCAAACAAAACCCCAATAATTTCATAATTAAAAATATGATAAAAATTTGTGTTTGTAATTCTAAAAGAAAGAAAGAACCTGAAGAGCAACTTGAGATTTGGTTAAAAGCCCCTCTTCTGCCCCAATCTCCAATCACCAAAAAGCTAAGAGACCCATCACTCTTTGCTGCTTCTTTGAATCTTTCCAGCTCTCCATTTGTACTAACAAAACACAACCCAATCATAAGTGTCCAAATAATTATAAAATTTCTCATTTTTATAAGAAATTAGCCAATGAGAGAGAAAAAAAAATGGCTACCCTTTCCTAGTGTTAACGTTAACTCATTATATAGATTGTTTTGTCCTAGTGGGATAATGGGTTTGGAATAGTTTCCTTAATTAATTAAAAAAATAGTCCTACTTGTAATCGTCCGAATTATAATAAATAATTCTCAAAATTGAAATTAATTTTTGAAATATATTCATAATTGAACTTTGGCTTGTATGTTTTTTAATTTTTGACTAATTTAATGATTAAAAAATAAAAAAAATTACAATATAAATATTCCATTAGCATCTGAGAATTAAATAAATAAAAGAATATTGCAGTAAAGGGATCAAGCGGAGACAAATTTGTGGGCAGGGAACAGAAGGCAGAACGTGGGATATGCGAATATGCCAATGGGATGCGCTTATGTCCGTCTGATATTCCTCAGGATATTCGGTTGTTTCTGACGTCATTGAATCTTAAAATCTTACTTATTCCTCAGGAGAGGATATTCCATCGACAATAATACTAATAGTTACTTATGGTTATTTTTTTATATAATTATTTTTTAGGCCGGAATTGCGATTCACATTTTTAAAATTTGATAAAAAAATAATTAATTCTTTAATATTTATTTTGATGTAATATTTTTTAAAATTTATAAATTAGTGCAATATTATTTTAAAATTGATGAATTCATTATTTTGATTATTTTTCGTCAATTGACTGCCAATATAATGTAAATATGATACATTAAAAATGATTAAATTGCTTCAATTTATAAATTTTAGGGTTAAACTAATCTTTTATGAAATATTTGAGTGGTACTTTTGCACTTTTAGTTTTGGCATATGATACTTTTTTAGCATAATTTCGATGTAATATCAGCAATTATCCGAAAAAAATAATTAAAATAAATGATCCGTTAGTTTTGGGATGATATTGCTCAAATTTGTAAAGTTTAGAGAGGATATTGTACTAAAATAAATATTAGGGGATTAATTACTCATTTTATCAAATTTCAATATGTGATTTGCAAATTTAGCTTTTTTTATATAAAACTATTTTTTTATATATATATAAACTCGGAACTTTCTACTAACAACTAATAATATCGAAAATTACTAAAAATCTATTTATTTTTTTATTTAATTGGAATTTAAAGCTTTTAACTCTTTCTGTATTTTCTCCCAATGTTATCTTTGACCAAATTGTTTATCCTTAAATCGGAAGACGAAATTCGGAACAGTTATTCTTTGTTCTATTTGGACTAATATTATTAGATTCAAGAAGGCTACCAATTGGTTAGTTCTGGCCCACTTCACAGTCTAGCCCATTAATTTCTCTATAAATTTCAATCTTTTCATTAATAAATATTCCCTCCATTTTTTTATCAGTCACTTTTATTATTTTCACTAAAATTAAAAAATAATAAATAAATTTAAATTTAATATTAAATTACATGATTAAGACTAAAATATCAAATTTTATTGGTTCTAACTTTATTGAAAAAGAAAAATAAATTGAAAAAATAAATTAAATTACATTGAAAGTCTAAAAGTGACAGATAAATAGAATTTAGATTTTATTCAAAAGTGACAGATAAAAAAAACGGAGGAAATAATCAATTTATAACGAAACTAAAACAATCCTTAACTGCTAATTAGTAGCCATGATTAATTGCAAATATTTAATAATAACTCGGCAATTAGGGAGTTTCGATATTAGATATATATTTGGTAAATATTAATTTTAAAAAAGTTTAATTTTGTAAAAAGTTGAAAAAAATCTTCTATTAAAAAAAAAGTTAAAAATTTAACCTTCTTAGGAAAATTTCGGGTAGCTTATTTAAAATTTTTTATAAATATTTTGCCCTATTATCCAAAATCATCTGACGCATAAAATATCTTAATGGTATGTTAGCAAAAATAAATGAGAATTACGCATAATGTATTTTCAAGATAGAAAATTTTAGATTATAAATAATTAAAAGGTAGTTACAATCATTTATAGAACAAATATTCACCGTTGAATAACAAAAAAAAAATCTACAAAAAAACAATTTAAACGTCTATTATAAAAAGTCATTTTTTTAGTCGTATTATTTATCAGATAATTATTTACTTTTTGAGATACAATTTTTTAAAATAAAATTTTTATTAATTAAAAAAATTATTTTCATAAGTTTTGCTAAACTAATCCTTCAACAACTTCAAATATCGTAAAAGGAAAAGGCATATAATATATAATAAAAATAATTTTAAATATTATTATTATCACCAAGAATTGTTTCGTTTAATTGAATGCCAATCACCGAAATAAAACCTATTTTAAATTTAAACCGTGCGAGTGAGCTCAAATAAGGTTTTTGTGCCATATTTACTACCAAATCGTATTCGTTAAATTTAACGGCTCAAATAAAAAAAAATAAAATTCACTTTTAAATTGCAAATCAATATTAATTTTAAATAACATTGACCATTAAATGTCTTTCTATAAATGGAATAAAAAAAATAAAGAATCGTTTTTGTATTATTCTTCTTTTTAGGACATATGGCAAAGAAATTACTCCCTTTGTTCGTTGTATTATGGCGCAGGATTGAGGGATGCAACTCTGTTGTCAATAAATATGAAAACACAATGTTAGCAATCATATATATACAACGAAGAAACCTGCTCAAAATGATTGAAAATGAGCAAATGATTTAACTTAGAACAATATTAAAAATGGAGAATAATATTTACCAGCATTTATCAGGAGCTCTCCAAGAAAATGATGAAAATGGTCTTAAATTTGGTGGTGTCGACATAAATCTTCTCCAATCTTGTAGAATAATCTTTAAATCGTGAACTTTATTCTCCAAACCATAGCAACAATTAGCATGCATTGTGCACACTGAATTGAAATCTCTACTGGGTTCACAAAACCCACCAAAGAACCTCGTATCAAGAAACCTAATTTCCAGTCCAATCTCGTCTATAAATGGCTCAAATTTGATCTTGTTCAGCACATCTTGATCATGATTCCCTGGAAATCTTAATCTCGATGCATACCAATAATTGTAAAATTCAATGCTTTTATTGTTAGATTTAACATAAGTAAATCCACCATTTGGTTCATTCGTTCTATTTTTAGGGTTACCTGAATACCGATCACATATTATTTGGAAATCTACTTCTTCGTAAAAGTGTGGAAATGGATCTTGAAGCCACATCACATCTGCGTCCTGTTCAATCACAAAATTTTTTATCCAATTAGCTGTTGTAATTCAATTTTGAATTAGTATGTTGCGGGAGTTTTTGAAAAGAAAATACAAACATCATAGTCAACTTAAAAAAAAAATATGCAAGAGGCTAAATGACAAAAATAGTCACCTTTAATTTTTAATAATATTATACATATAGTAACAAATTGTCAATTGTTCATAATTCGATTTTAATCTTATCTCCTAAAAATATAATTATATATAAAAAGAGATTTTAAAAAATTGAATTATATGATTAATGATTTTATTGTTAAGCAGATTCCATCCGCATTTGAAATTTTACATTGAAACCATTAATGTGAGTTACGATTTCAATATATATGTGAGTTGGGATCAACATGCATCCTGACAGGCAGTACTAAAATCAATACTATCAGTTTAGATAATTTGAAATCGTTACTGACAATAGCAGTTTCAGGTGTCAATTGTTTCATCATTTGGATCTAGTTGTCGGGATGATCGCAGGGCAGGGTGAGGACAGGAAATGGCTCCCTACTTACTATCCCAAGCGGGGGCAGGGCTATCCCTAGTATGAGAAAAAAATTCCTCCGTCCTCATCTCCGTTCTGCTGGAATCCTTGTCCCGGAGTAAAAAATATTTTATTTTTAAAAAAATTTAATTATAATTAAAATATAGTATTTAACAATTAATTATAAGTGAAATATAATATTTAATAATTAAAAAAATATAAATTTAATTACAAATTAAATTAATATAAATTTTAATAATTGATAAAATTAAAATTAAATATAATTTAAAATTAAATTATATAAATATAATTATTAAATTTTGAAAGAGAAAAAATTTTTGGATGGAAACCACAATTTTCATCCCAAATTCTAAATAAAAAAATATTTTTCTTCATCCTTGTTCATATAAAGAAAATTTTTAAAAAATTTTCATCTCATTTGAAAGAATTTTTTATCTGAAAAAAGAATTTTTCTTTTCATGATTATCCCTACCTTGATGATGCGGTAGAATTGAAAAGTCCGAGAAGGGGCTTGGGTAGCGCTGTGCAATTGAAAAGTCTAGCCCTAGCTTTTTTTTTCTTTCTATCCACCTACTCAATTATGGTTCTCAAAGTAAAGGAGAAGCTTCCAAGGAAAATAAATAAATAAATAAAGCAGAAGCTTGATAATTCATGGGACCAATCTAATTCTTAACAATTACATATCCAATTAATAAATTAGACTTTTCATGCATCTAATTTTTCGGTTTAAATTTAATAAAGAGTCAATTGAATTGATGGACCAAGTAGCTATTCATATTTTTCATTTCTACCCCAATATCTAGTTAAATATATTAAGAATTAGATTGGTCCCATGAATTATTAAACTTCGGCTTTATTTATTAAAATTAGACTTTTCATGCATGTAATTTTTCTATTTAAATTTAATAAATATGAACCAATTGAATTGGATGGACCGAGCAACTACTCATATTTTTCATTTCTGCCCCAATATCTAATTAGAAATATTGAAATTTTAACCGCATTACAGAAACATATAATTTATTTATTTTTGAGCGGATAAAATTTTGAATGCAAAAAAAAATACCATTTTTCAATTTTTTTTTCTCAATCCCAAATTTCAATTTTTTTAATTTATTTTCACATTACTTAAAAAACCATATAGTAAGGTCATATGAATCATTAACTTATTATAGTAGGCCTAGTTAGACACTTAAAAGTTTAATTTTTGGACCAAATCAACTTTTGAAAAATCCATTTTGCCTACCCTATGCAGCATTGAATTGACATTAGAGATTAAATTCCAATTTTTTTTACCCTAATATATAAAACAAAAGAAGAGGGTGAAAAAAATTTACCGTAAAGACAAAGTTGTAGCCCATCTTAAGAACAGTAGACAAAAGATGAATTCTCGTCCACATCATATCCAAGTAAATTGGAGTCATGAAGTAGGCCTCTCTTGAATAATTAACTCCTTCACTTCTTAGAAAGTAACAATGAAGATTTATTGATAAGCAACGATTATGGGCCTTTTCGTCCAATGAAATTATTACCAAATGATTTAGAAGCCTATTTGTGTCATTTCCTATTCTAAAGCTCTCCAAGAACACATCTAATATTGAATCTGTCTCTGCCCATGCCTCGTTTATAGTTGTTAAGATTACTGTTTTGTCCTCCGTTGATGCATTTCTTAGGACTTTCTCCAATTCAATATCATATTGGCCCTGCAAAAAAAAAATCATTCCCAAACAATTTAATTACAAACATTTTCAAATCAAAAAAATAGCAAACACTTTAATTCATACAATGTTTGGTGCTAACTATATTCCCCGATGTACACCGTGGAATAAAAAAACAATATTTTTAATTTTTGTTTAAACGGTATATATTAATGTATATTTTTTTATTAATCATCCAGTATTCAAATTCTACTGGACCGATTAAATCTGAATTCGGGATATCGTTGCAGGTTAAGATTCCTTGCTCCTATCCATGAAAAAGGTTGGAAATCGATCCTAAAACCTTTTATTCCTAGTCTAACCTGTATTAACACCAAACCATCACCCCATGTGTTCGTATATTAATGTACATGGTTTATCTATACAGTCATTTATAAACATTAACTAAATGATTCGAGATATTTTTCATTTAAAGATAAAGTTTATTTCCATCATCGATCTTGATTCATTTTAATTTCTATCTAATATTCAGCCGATTTGCTACGGTTCTTATGGCCTGTACCAAAACAATGCTCTATCTCGAAATGTCTGGTCAAGTATTGATATACTTCAAGCATTATAATGGGCATAGTTAGAATTGACATATCCAATTATTATCCAATATTTAATACTAAAAATCTAATGAAAATATTAAATGATCAAAATAATTAATATGTTGATGATCCAATTGGATGATAATTTACTGTACACTGATATTTTCCAAACTGATCCCACTTCATGCCTACAATTTTTCAGCCACTCGATATTGCAATAATAGTAATAATAATAATAATATGATAGCAATGGCAATAATAATGACTACGACCACCTTATAGAATTCAAAATTTAAAGCAAAAACAATATTTTAAAGAATTTTTTTAAATGAGCTTTCATGCTAACTTATTTTATAATTTTAAATTGGAAAACGACATTTCTTGTTGAAAAATTACCATAATTAGGTAGAAATTATATGCTCATTGCGTCAGCAAACGACTAAAGCCGGCAAATTAACTGCTACCGGCTATTATTTATTATTGCCAAGAAATACCTAATTTTCTTTTTTAATTCCTACATTTTCATTATTATTTTTCTTCTATGTATTAATTTCCAAGATGGCTGCTTTTTTTTAAATGAAAATCCTAATTAAACTGATCTGAATAAGAAAATATAAGTAAAAATGAATTAATTGAGCAGAATATATATTATTTAGACATGAATAATAAGGGAAAAATAAATAAATAAACTGACCTGATGGATGGATTGATTTGTGATAGAAGAAGAAGAAGAAGATTGATTTGTGATCGAAGAAGAAGAAGCAGAAGCAGAAGAAGAAGAAGAAGAAGATGAGGGTAAGAATTGAAATAGAAAGGCTAAATTAAAGAAGAGAAGGCATGAAATTCCAATTCCTAATATAAATACAAAGAGAAATGTGATTTTGCAGAAGAGATTTTTGCCCCTTAAATAATTTGTTGAAGCTTTATCGATTATTTCACTTGGAGAATTCATGTCCAGTTTGATTGATAATACTTTGATATTATCTCTCTCTCTCTCTCTATCTCTCTCTCTATATATGCTTTTGTATTATATGAATACTTATAAAAGGGTAAGGTTTTATTGTGGAAATTCCAATTAAAGTCTTTTGAATACAATTAAATTTCTTAATTACAAATTCTTTTCAATTTGATCTTTCAAACTCCCCACTTTGTCATAATTAATTACCTCCTTAATTGGAAAACAAAATATATAATTAAGCCTTTTTTATGAATGAGATTACAGCCTAATACGAATACAATATTTAATAAATTTTTTTATCAAATAATACAAAAATAATATAATATAAGATGAAACCCATTATCTCTAATATATATTGGATATAATAATACACCACAAACTTTTATGTTTGTATAATACGCGCAAACACAGTATTATATTTCATTCATTCTTACCGTCGTCGACTTTCTGCTGAATTCTTCATCTCAACACCGGTATCTGTCTTTCAACTCCGGTTGCAGTCTCCATCGCCGTTGCTGCCATCACCACATTGCTACCGTCTTTGCCGTTGCCTATAATTTTACCAAATGCACCCTAAGTTATTTGGTATATTGTTAATTTATCTATTAACATATATTTATGTTTCAAGAAATTTATCCATTTAAAAGAAACAAATTTGATGTATGAAAAATTGTATTATATAATTAATTTTTTATCTAAATTAATAACATTAAAAATAATTTAATTTTGCATATTTTTCAATTTAAAAAAAATGATACAGCACACCATCCAAAATATACCAAATACAGTATTAAATATTATAGATTAATATAGTTTTGTACCAAATACTATATATAATAATACAAGCTAACCAGTACAGACTATTGGTGTACAAACTAATATAATACAACGAACGAAAGTTGCTCAAAATGGATTGGAAATGAGTAAATGATTTATGTTATTTAACAAAAAAAATAGAGAATAATATTTACCTGCATTTATCAGGAACTCTCCAAGAAAATGATGAAAATGGTCTTAAATTTGGTGGTGACAACATAAATCTTCTCCAATCTTGTAGAATAATCTTCAAATCATGAACTTTATTCTCCAAACCATAGCAACAATTAGCATGCATTGTGCATACTGAATTGAAATCTCTACTGGGTTCACAAAACCCACCAAAGAACCTTGTGTCAAGAAACCTAATTTTAAGTCCAATTTTGTCTATAAATGGCTCAAATTTGATCTTATTCAACACATCTTGATCATGTTTCCCTGGAAATCTTAATCTTGACTCATACCAATGCTTGTAAAATTTAATGCTTCTATGATTAGATTTAACATAATTAAATCCACCATTTGGTGGATTCGTTCTATTTTTAGGGTCACCTGAATACCGATCACATGCTATTTGGAAATCCACTTTTTCATTGAAGTGTGGAAATGGATCTCGAAGCCACATCACATCTGCATCCTGCTCAATCACAAAACATTTTGGATTAATATGTATTTACATAGCTAATATTTGATTTTTTATCCAATAAAAAACCTAATCAGATGCTTAATATTTGATTTTTGATCAAATTAGTGTTACAATCCAATTTTGGATTAGTATTTTGTAAGAGTTTGTGAAAAGAACATGCAAGTATAATGGGCAATTTAAAAAAAATGCAAGAGGCTAAAAATAGGCAACTACACATAAATTTCCCATACTAATATACATACAGTAAGAGTTTTCCAATGGATCAGAATTTGATTTTATATAAAAAATTAAATGACCAACGGTTTGACTGTTAAGCAAATTCCATGGCCACTTGAAATTTTACATTGAAACCATTAGTACAAGTAATGAATTCAATATGTGTATGATGGACGTACATGCTGACAAGCAGTACTAAATTCAATACTATCAGTTTAGACAGTTTGAAATTGTTACTGACAGTAACAATTTTTGTGTTAATTGTTTCATCACCAAGGTGATATGATAGAATTGAAAAATCGTAGATAGGGATGTGCAAAAACCAACCTGACTTGAATGACCCTAAAACTCGATTCAATCCAAGGCATTCAGATGGGGTTAATCGAATTATTAGGGTCGAGGCGGGTTGAAGGGTTGGTGGAATTTTGGACTAGGCCAAAACCCTTTATAAACCCTATCGGATCAATCGACCCGATTTATATAAACTTAAAAACCCTCCTTCCTCATTTGTTTTTCTCTCTCTTCACTTTCAAATCCCTAATCCATCTCACTCTCTCACAATCTCCCTCTACTTCCATCTCTCTACCTCTCCCCTTTTCTCTCTCTCTCCCTAATCCATCTCCCACTCTCTCTCTCTCGATCTCCCTATGCTTCCATCTCTCTCCCTCTCTCTCTTTCCATCTCTCTCGTTCTCTGCTTTTCCTCTACTCATCTTTGAAACTACTCTCTTTTTTATTTTTGTTTTTGATTTCCAAGAAACTGAAGGAGATGAAGATAAAGCTGTTTTTGATTTTTGATGCTTTGATTTTTCATTATTTGCTGTAATTTTAATTCATGTTAGATTTGTAAAAGTATATCTGCTTAGATTTTGTATTTTGTGATTGGTTTTTATTTTAAAGGAGCTTTGTTGCTTGGATTTGATGCTTTTGCTGTTTTTAATCATTGATTGTATTATTTGTTTGCTGATCTATTGAGTTTTGGCTCAAGGTAAGCTTGTTTTTTCTTGCATGTGGGACTTTGGGTAGAGAGATTTATGAAGAGAAAGAATGAAAGCAGTACCAGGTTGGCTCCTGAGATGGAAATGAATAGAAAAAAAATATTTTTAATTAAAATTTCGGGTTAGTCAGGTTGGGATTCTAAAAAATCAGTTTGATCGGATAGCGTTCCAAATAAAAGTTCGAATGTGAAATTTTACAACTTTTTGGATCTCGAGTTCAGTTTGGGTTGATTCAAATTCGACCGGTATACACCCCTAGTCGGAGAAGCAGTTTGGCTACCCTGTTCATTTGAAACGTCTAGCCCCAACTTTTTTTTTTCTTTTTATCCACCTACTCAATTATAATTCTCCAAGTAAAGGAGAAGTTTCTGAGGAAAATAAATAAATAAAGCCAGCAAAAGGTTAATAATTCATGGGACCAATCTAATTCAATTAATAAATTAAACTTTTCATGCGTGTAATTTTTATGTTTGAATTCAATAAGAAAGAGCCAATTGAATTGGGTGGACCGAAGGGCTACTCATATCTTCCATTTCTACCACAATATCTATGTAAATAAATTGAAATTTTAACCGTATTATAAAAATGGATAGATGAATATTATTTTTAAAATATTTTGACCATTTTTTGAAAAAAAAAACCTTTTAAAGCAGATAAAAATTATTAAAATATCATTAACTTATTATTATTATTGTTTAATGAATTACACCTATAAGATAGTAGGCCTAATTAGACACTTAAAAGTTTAATTTTTGGACCAAATCAACTTTTGAAAAATCCATTTTGCCCACCCTATGCAGCATTGAATTGACCTTAGAGATTAAATTGTATTTTTTTTACCCTAATATATAAAATAAAAGAAGAGGGTGAAAATATATAATTTACCGTAAAGACAAAGTTGTAGCCCATCATAAGAACAGTAGACAAAAGATGAATTCTCGTCCACATCATATCCAAGTAAATTGGAGTCATGAAGTTGGCCTCTCTTGAATAATTAACTCCTTCACTTCTTAGAAAGTAACAATGAAGATTTATTGATAAGCAACGTTTATGGGCCTTTTCGTCCAATGAAATTATTACCAAATGATTTAGAAGCCTATTTGTGTCATTTCCTATTCTAAAGCTCTCCAAGAACACATCTAATATTGAATCTGTCTCTGCCCATGCCTCGTTAAGAGTTGTTAAGATTACTGTTTTGCCCTCCATTGATGCATTTCTTATGACTTTCTCCAATTCAATATCATATTGGCCCTGAAAAAAAATCATTCCCAAACAATTTAATTACAGTATTTTCAAAAACAAAAACTCATTATTTTTCACTTGAAAATGAAACTTATTTCATCATCTTGATTTTAACTAATTATAATTTCAATATTTAGTATTTAGCTTATTTGTTACCATTCTTATGGCTCGTACCAAAAGAATGCTCTATCTTGAAATCTCCGGTCAAGTATTGCTATACCATAAGCATTATGATGTGCATAGTTACAATGACACATTCGATTATCGCCCAATTTTCATTACAGGAAATCTAATGGGTTTTTTTTTTTTTTTTTGCAAAACTGATTTTATCTCAGCATGTTAATACCGCGTGCTGTGTATATGTGCATCACCAATGGATTTGAACGCAAATGACAAATAAATAAGTTATTTTTGGACGATTAGGTGTAAATTCAGTGACTATAAATGAAATTGATCCCGACATAATAATCTCCCTTTATATTAAATAATAATTTTTTTAAAGAAATTATTTGGATATTTTCCTGACCAATCCCACCTTATGCCTACAATTATTCAGCCACTCAATATTGTAATAATAGTACTACCACTACTAGTGCTAATAATAATAATAATAATAATAATAATAATAATAATAATAATAATAATTGTGACAGAAGTATTGACCACGACGACCATGACGACGACTTGCTTTTGTGGTTGGCTCGAATTAACCTTATGGAATTCAAAATTTAAAGCAAAAACAATATTTGAAAATTCAAGAAAATTGAAGTAAAAATGATTTGATTGAGCATAATTTATATTATTTAGACATGAATAAGAAGGAAAATAAATAAATAAATAAATAAACTGACCTCATAGATGGATTCATTTGTGGTAAAAGAAGAAGAAGCAAATGGAAAGGCTGAATCAAAGAAGAGAATGCAGGAAATTCCAATTCCTAATATAATTATAAAGAGAAATGTGATTTTGCAGAAGAGATTTTTGCCCCTTGAAGCTTCATCGATGATTTCCCTTGGAGAATTCATGTCCATTTTGATTGATCATACGTTGATATTATCTTCCTCTCTCTCTCTCTCTCTCTCTCTCTCTCTCTCTCTCTCTCTATGCTTTTGTATTTATGAATACTAATAAGAGGGTAAGGTTTTATTGTAGAATTAACATGCATTTGCCTTTTGAATATTCTCTTTTGCTGTTGAAATTCCATTTAAGGTCCTACCTTCCATATTTAATTATAATTATAACAATATATATATATATATATATAGTATACAGTGACAAATTTTGAAAATAACATTTTATTATATATACTACAATAAGGATCCACTTGAAATGAATGAATTCCATAAATTTTTTTAAAATTCATTTGTAATTTTAATTTTTTTATGCTTGAAATGCAAAAAAAAAAAAAAAAAGAAATTAATTCATGGAATTTATTATACTTTCACCAAATTGCATCAAAATAAGTAAAATTTGTAAATAAATTTTGTATTTTTAAGAAATCAAAATTTGAAATACTATAATATCCTTATGGTAATTAATATACTAAATTGTTATTTTCAAATTTTGTCACCGTATACTGCTCAAATATATATATATATATATATATATATATATATATATATATATATATATATATATTATATTTTTTTGTTTATGTATTTTTGAGAAGAACAATTCAGTGTTTGTTTTTCAAAATTAAAATTTATTGATTTTTAAATATATAATTATTTTTTTAATTTAATTTATTTTAAGTATTATTAATTTATTATTAACATAGTTATAATAAATATCATCATCATCATTATTATTATTTAAAGTAATAAAAATTAAACAAAGTAACCCCGAATAACAACAACAATAACAACTTATTATTAATTTTTTAATATAAAAATCTAAAACTTAATTTTTTAATAAAAATAAATATTTTAGTTAGTTCTAACAAAATTATGGATATATTTATGTAATTGAAATGCTCTTAAAATATTAAAAGTCTAATATTACTATATTTTAAATTAATAAAATTTTGATAGTAAATTAACTCAAATGTCAAGAAGGATATTATTTTATTATAATAGATCACTTGTATGTTATAAACATGTTTTAATGCTAAAAGTATCTGCAGTTCATCCCATAGATATAAAATTAATTTGGTGGCATGTGAATCTTATCTAATTCTTTTGCTTATTATTAGAAGTTATTGTCAAAAAACACATCAAATTGGTATTGAGGATATTTTAAAAAATAAAATAAAAATAAATTTTTTTATTCATTTATTTCAAACATAAAAATAAAAAATTCATTTTCAATTGTATATTTTAGTTATTTTATTCCAAATATAAGAATTCATTTACAAATGAATTCTACAATTTCAATTTTTTCCAAACACATCCTAAGGGTATTATAGTTTTTCAAAAATTAATTTTTTAAATATACAAAATTAATTTGTAAATTTCATCTATTTTGATGAAATTTGATAAAAATATAATGAATTCAGTAAAAATTAATTTATGAAATTTAATTTTAATTTTTTTACATTATAAATATAAAAAATTAAAATTACAGATAAATTTTATAAAATTTTATGAAATTTATTCAATACAGGTAAAGCTGTTAAATTTCTAATTCGGAAATGTATATAATGATAATTACTAATTATTAATTCCATAGAATACGGTAAAGAGTTCTCCGTGAAATTAAAATATCTTAATTTCAACTAATTAAAACACCCTATCCACATGGGAAAAGTTGAGGAGCTTATTATTAGGAGCGTTTATTCTAACGGAATGTTTCTTTTAACGGAATCAAATCAAACCTTTCGTGCCGTACTATACTAAACGCTCTCTCACTGGCGTTTTCCGTTACTCAGACTCCGTCTCGTTTCTGCCAACTCTCGCAGAGCTCCCACTCTCTTGACTATTTCTTCCCATTCAATAATTTTCCTGCGCTGCATTTTCTCAGTAACCAATCAACCAAAAATAAGAAAATCATTTCGCAGAAAATGGCGGCTGAGGATACTGGAGAAGAGGATAACGCATGGAAAGAAGTACTGAGAAAGATGTTACCTGCAGGTGCACCATTACCAGATGAAGATCACCTCGATTACTCCATAGCCGTCGAGTACCAAGGTCCTCCTGTTCCCTACGATGTTCCGCGAATCGATCCTGTTAACATCGATTTCCTTTCTATTTGCACTTCTTCTCTAGCCTCAGTTTCCGATGAGAAGGACCTTTCTGTCCCTGTCGCTACTCCAATCACTGCTTCAAAGATTTCCAAATTCAGCCGTTTTAGGAACGGAGGCCCTTCTGTTGTAGTTAAGGAATCAACGAGTTCTTCAATGCCGCAAGTTGAAATCGGAGTTAGTGGAGAATATGAGGATGAGGAAACTCGGGAAAGAAAAGAAAACGGTGTATCGGAGGAAACGGAGTTAGGAAAGCGCGCAAATGTAGTGAAATTCAATACGCCTGGGGATTCGGAAACAGAGGATGATGGTTATTCATCCGCACAATCGAGTGCTCCTACAGATGCTGTTGGTTTGTCTTCATCGACGACTCGAAGAGGATTTAGGAGGAGAAGGATTTGCAGTCGATGTGGGAATAAGAACAGATTAAAAGAAAGAGAGGCTTGTTTGGTTTGTGATGCTAGGTATTGTAGCAATTGCTTGCTCAAGGCAATGGGATCCATGCCCGAAGGAAGAAAGTGTGTTAGTTGCATAGGTTATCCCATAGATGAGTCAAAAAGGCCAAGTTTGGGTAAATGGTCAAGGACTTTGTCTAAAGTCTGCAGTCCATTAGAGGTTAGGCAGATCATGAAGGCCGAGAAGGAGTGTGCTGCGAATCAATTGAGGCCTGAGCAGTTAATTGTGAATGGGAGGCCTCTCAGGCAGGAGGAATTGGCTGAGGTTTTGGGGTGTCCTATCCCACCTCAGAACTTGAAGCCTGGAAAGTATTGGTATGATAAAGATTCAGGGCTATGGGGAAAGGTGAAAAGATAATAATGATGATAATAATTGAAAAAAGGAACATAATAAATGCACAGATTTGGAAGTGAATTTGTTGTTCAGTTGTTTACATTTGGTTTTGGATTTCAGGAGGGAGAGAAGCCTGACAGGATAATTAGTTCCAAACTCAATATTGGTGGTAAGCTAAGGCTGGATGCTAGCAATGGAAACACTAAGGTTTATATAAATGGCCGTGAGATCACCAAGATTGAGCGTAGAATGTTGAAGGTATCTAATACGTTCCACTTTGTCAAATTCTTTTGTTGACGTGTGTTAGTGACGGTAATTTTTAGCCATCCAAAATTGAAAATCTAAAATCTTTTTATTTGAAGAAAGTATTACAACTGCAGGTCCGAATGACTAATATATTAATATATTTTGATATCTACTGCTATTGTTACAGGACATGAAAAGTATGAGCTATTGGAAGCTGAGCACAAAACTTAATTGCTTAGTGATAGTAATTTATAATACTGAACTGCTTTGAACTATGGCAGAATTGAGATCACCCCTGTTACGTAGGCACTTAGATGGAAAACATTCAGTGATGGCCTTCTTATATATTTTTTCCTTTTACCCAATATTTTGAGTAGTTTTTCAACTTCTTATGTTATCTCTACATGACTTGAGTTGTTAGTCTCAGAAAAGCAAGAGCTTTAACTTAATGATAAAAAATGCATACTCGCACTTTAACTTTTGGCTATTATGGACCACTATATATTACTATTGCTGGCATCATTATAGATTTGTTTGGTGCTCCATTATGGTTACTATTTTTAATTATTTTTTAGTTTTCTTTTTTAGGATACATATGGCTGATTGTGAAGTAGATTTGAAATAGGGGTAGTTTAGTTGAAGTGAGTTTAATTTCCCCTTCTGAAAAAGAAGTGCATGGTATGAATTCTAGAAAGCAAGATGCATTCAAGTCGCCATAACATCTAAAAATTCCAATGAAGTGCCAGTATACTTTTGCTTAGGTCTCTTAAGTTTGCTTTTTGCTTTTTACTGGCATAATTTGGCACTTTACTCTCACTCTGTTTTTGTGGACATGAATGCATGATGTTGTTGACTGTAGGCTGATATTTGTTTTCTAGTTTTCAATTGTTTTGGCTAAATAACTCTCTTCTGAAACTGATAATGTAATCCTTAAATTTGATATATTTCCTCTTGCTTGCCTAAACATTTGAATCACAGATTTGTATTTAATTGGTGATTGCATCTCAGGCATGGTCACATGCAACTTAATTTTTGTTCTCATTGGCATTCATTTCAGATGGCAAAGGTACAATGCCCACGGGATACACATTTTTGGGTGTATGATGATGGCACTTATGAGGAAGAAGGCCAGAATAAGATAAAAGGAAACATATGGGGAAAGGTTCTCTCGTAATCTGTGAATAATATTTTATTATTCGTTAAATCCAAATTTTATATGCTACCTATGATTTTGAACTGAATTCAGTTCACATTTGAATTTTGGTAGGCAGGCATCTACTCGTCTCATGTGTTCATTATTTTCGCTGCCTGTGCCATGTGGTAACCCTTTTGGTCCAAAAGAAGATCCAACTACCTTTTCAGGTCGGTCAGTTCCCAAATATTTAGAAGAGGGAAGGGTCCAGAAACTTCTGTTATTGGGTTTGGAAGGAGCTGGAACAAGTACCATCTTCAAGCAGGTTGGGTCCTATGCCATAGTTTCTGTAGTGATTTTGTTTCACAGAAATATCAGTACTTATGGAAACTTTGCCTGTCATTGTTATTCTATGTGCACTTTCTTGTTGTGCTTTGGTAGTTTGTTACTTTGCCGGAGACTTTGGTTAGATCCAGTTATAATGTAATATATTAAGTTAACAAAGATACTGGCATGGGTGAGCTATTTGTAAACATTGAATATTATGTGCAATGTTGATTCTATCATAGCTTTTATTCTTCTTTTTTTTTTCAATTATTTTTTATTTTTGTTTTCTGTAGTTGTTTTTGTAGTCTGCAATGTTGCATTTCCTATAGTTTCCATTTGAGAACTTTCTCCTATTCATGATGCCTTTTATTATTATTATTATTATTATTATTGTTGTTGTTGTTGTTGCTGGTGTTGGTCTTCTTGTTCTTGTTCTTGTTGTTGTGGCATAGTATTTGCTTCTTTATCAATAATTGATCACTTTATGCGGTAGCTGTATAGAATGATATTTTTAATTTGATTCTTTTTGTTTAGGGAAAAACAGTTTATTGCTATCATTAATTTTTAGCATGGCAAAGCTCATATGCTGATATTTGTTCTTCTATTCAACAGGCAAAGTTTTTGTATGGGAGCAAATTCACTTCAGAGGAGTTGCAGAACATGAAGCTGATGATTCAAAGTAATTTGTACAAATATCTTAGTTTATTACTCGAAGGCAGAGAAAGGTTTGAAGAGGAAGCTTTGATGGAAAGCGAAAATGCTGCTGTGAATGCTGAAGAATCCGTTTCTTCAGGTTTTCATTTTTCGATTTTCCTTTCTTATGGAACGTGCTGAATAGTGAAAGGAAAGAGTAGTGTAGAGTGAAGAATATAAGTCATTTTCCTCTCAGTAATACAAGTTTAAAGTACCAAAAATTAAGCTGATGATACTGAAACAACTATGAAATTCATATCTAAGACATGCAACTCATTCCATATTTAGTTCGGATTGAATTAAATCATGTTATTGTTGAATCAGTGTTCTATGCCAGTGACAAAAATCATTACCTCTAACTCAACCAAAAATGAGCCTTTGGAATTGAAGTCCATATTCCTATATCTAATTCTAAAGTGAAATTCTTCCTTGTATTCCCTTTATTCTACATAGACACAAAGTGAACAAGAGCAACATAAACAAAACCCATTCATTGTGGAATAGTTGTTTTGTGAAAGAAGCAGCCAAAGCATTTGTTTTTTTGTTTCTTCATTTCATTATGCCAGCTGTTGGCTTCAAACAAGTGCCTTTTTCATTGCAATATTGGATTTGGCAAGATCGTAGAGAAGGGCAAACTGGCAGATTATATTTAGGGAATGCCCTTGCTCAATATGATCCCTCAGTTTGGGTTTCATTTTATCTTCCTGAGTATATGTTGTCATTTCACTCTAGTAAATTCTAATTGTAGACATTTCGGATAAAATATATTACCTGATATAACATCAATGTTTGCTCAGGGATTGGAATGAATCAGTTAAGCTGAAGTTGCTAAGTAGGTTCACTTCATAATTCTATTACTTGCAACAATAGCGATTGAAAGAATACTCTAATTAGCTCCTTAGTCTTGCTGTAAGATATACTTTCCTCATTTGTGCTTTTCCCTTTGAAAAGGGCACTTATTCTTCATTATTTACAAAAATATATATTTGTATGTGTATGTGTATATTGGAGAGTAAGCCAGTAAATATTTTTTTTTTGCCTTTTACCGAACAAAAGAGAAAAAAAAAAGAGTGGCCTTCAAGTCTCTTAACTGAATTATTTGTGGGCAAACAGGAGTTGAAGCAAATCAGGCGTGCAACTACTCCATAAACCAAAGGTGCAAGCATTTTTCTGACTGGTTGCTGGATATAATGGCCTCTGGAGACTTGGATAACTTTTTTCCTGCTGCAACAAGAGAGTATGCTCCTATTGTTGATGAGGTTTGGAAGGATGATGCTATTCAGGAGACCTACAAGAGAAGGGAGGAATTGCATCTTCCTGATGTTTCCAAATATTTTCTAGATCAGGTATGTCTGAAGTGTCTGTACATTATCATTGTTCATAACAAAGTAGTTATTGTCTTCTCATGTGGTTCTTTTCATTCTATTTAATAATTAGCTACCTAGCTTAAATAAAAGTTTGGTTTTGCAGGCATTTGTCATACTTTTGGGATTTTGATAATGCATGTATTAGGACATTTTCTGTCTAAGTGTAAGGCCTAAAACTCTGAATCATTGCTTCATAAGATGAGATCTATTTTTCCTTTCTTCTATATGAGTTGCCTAAAATTCTGATAAGAAAAACAATAATCAACACACCAATCTGCTCAATCAAGTATGAATGAAGTTCCACTGTATATTGATCTATAAGGTTTCAAATGCAACAAGCAGTACTGGAACTTGTTTACAAATTAAATAGACAATGAAAATAGACAGTAAAGACTAACAAGGGCCAACGCAGTCAACACTCACTCTCTCCTTTCCCTTACCCTCCTACCCCAGGAAAACTGTAATTCTTCTCTTTTTTTTTGTTCCACCCCCTCTCTCCCCACATATATACCCCTCCCTGCTTCTATTCTATTTTCCCTCCCAACTAACTTCTTGCCAACTCATCCTCTACCTCATCCCCTGCTTTCTTCTTTAATTTCCTGGCGTAAGCACTCCATATGGTGGGTCTTTGGGCTTGGAACTCTGGGCCGATAGTATTTTCTTCATCATTGCCATCGGGTGGGGAAACAGTATTGTCCTCAAGACTGAATTGAGGAAACTGATTGCGAATAGTAAATTCATCTTCTCAAGTGGCATTGTCTGTTCCACCCTCCCTCCATTGGATCAACCATTGAGAGACAGGTTCCCCATGCTTGCTGGTTGTCCTTTTGGCCCAAATACAAATAGGGTTTACAGTATGTTCCACATCTGGTTCCAGGCCTGTCGGTAAAGACGATGAGGTTGAAGCTACCCCAATGAACTTCTTTAACAATGACACATGAAACATTATCAAATTCTGGGCAATGACTCAAAGCATGATGAAGTTAGGCCTCACATATTGCAAATCAACATGAGACTGAGGAATAGAAATCCTTGATGCAATTTTCACCAATTCAGTCTTCAAAAACACGAGTGAGAGCAATTAAAACTCCGGGTGCAGTAAGACAAGGCCTTCCTTATGTGTGTCCACCACTTTAATAGATGTTTGAAGTCTTGCTTGGCTAAAACACATAGATCATCACAAAGAGTTTTAGCCTTTTCTGTTGTTAAAGCATGGTCCCTTATTGGCAAATAGGCTGGATCCTCAAATGTTATTGAAGTAACCGAACCAAGAATCTCAAGAGGTGTGTCAGACCAAACAAAATCAGCAGCTGAGGATGCTTTCCTCACAATGCTTTGCCCATCTTCATACCCATCACGATGCTGCTTTTGCTTTGTTCCTCTAATTACATCCTCCACCACCTTCCGTTGAGGTTCAAGTGATCTCTGAAATAGATGTTTCACATCAAGAAGATGCGGATCAATCCATGCAGGAGCCTTGTACTTCAAGCACAAAACAAATATTTCTGCAGATGCCGAACGATTAGCTACTGGTTTATCTACCTCTACCTTTTTAAACAACTCTTGAAGGCAATACAAGACTGAATTGTAATCTTGAGACATGAAAACTTTAGTAACAAATGTGCCTTTAGGAGCTAATGCTGCTGATTGCAAAAGTGTAGGTAATTCCAATACCGAAAAAGAAGAATGTCGGGTAGGTATGTGCAGATAAAGTGATTTTGATGTTGCTGGTTGCATTGTCCCCCTGTAAGAAGCTGCTAGTCCCAGCATTAATCCTACAGTTGTGCTCTCATGTTCCCGTACAAAATAGGTGTATATGTCGGCAATAACCAAGACACACAAATATCCATGCAATCCCAAAGCAAGAAGAAATCTAGCATAAACAACATTTGATTCTTCAAGTTTGTTATATCTAATTCATGTTCTTGACACCTTTCCCGAAAGTGGGGGCCAGCCTTAGTCCAGCAGCAACATCATTGTGAAACTCTGGCCAAGATTTAATTTCTTGCATATTCCTTATGTTAGGTTCCAGATTAACCGGATATCCCAACAGAGACGATAACTGGGGCAAGATGAAATTGTGTGTTCCGCTGTTGATCCGCATCAATGTGGAAATTCCATTCGTGGTTCCCAACAACTTAATGGTATTCAACTCTTTGTTGATCCCTGCCACAGCACCCACTTGGTGATGAAACCAATTTAGGTCAAGGACCCTGCAATCTCCATCAATGGGTTTGTCTTCTTCATCTTCAGCTTCCAAAATTTCTTCCTTTTTGTCAATGTCATCTCCTTCTCCTAACTGCATGACCTTCAATTGGATCTAGGGGCATTTATGTTGTGGGGAATAAGTCTGATCACACTGGAAGCAAAACCCCTTTTTTTGTCTCTCTTTCCACTCGATCTTGGTGAGGTATCGAACTCCCTACCTTGTGCTTCCCCATCGATCGGATTCTAACGAGCCAGAAGGAGATGTGGGGTGGCTGTTTGTAGTATGGGCTGGATACTTGTTTGGTCTTGACCCAAAAGTAGAATTGGGTTGCAATTGAGATGATCCAAATCTATTAAAACCCCCCAAGGTCCAATAGTGGGGACCGGCTTGAATATCGGCTCCTTCTTCTTCACCGAACTCTGCACCCACTTCAATGAAACCATCCCTTGTCGGCCGTTTTGTTGAAACGCTTTGATGGAACGTGCAAGTCTCATAGAGTCCACCTAGTACGCCGGCTTGTGAACCTTCAACCCACTAAGTAAGCATCCCATGTATTGCGGTTCAAAAAAACTTGGAGCGGTAGCAGCCACCATCTCGAAGGCTTCAATGGATCCTTTGACGCTTCCACCTTGTTTCGAGTCTGCTAGATTTTCGAATGGATCAGCAAAATGGTTTGTGTGGAAATGGTAGTTCATTCGCAGATTTGAGGCCTGTCCCTGGTGATTTCCACCCTTTTGCATAGTTTTTTCCTCTTGAGAAGTATACTCCTCAATTGAAAAGCAGCCAAACAAGTTTGGATCTGTGTCACAGATTTGGTGAGCTCCTTGATACAAGTTGCCAATTCTCTCACCTTGTTCTATGTTTCATCTAATCGGAGATTCATGATTTGTAAGCGGATTTTCATTTCCGATTTCTCTTTCAAGAGATCCGGCAGGTCAGACTAATGATAAGGAAAACAATAATCAATACACCAATATGCTCAATCAAGTATGAATGAAGTTCCTCTGTACATTGATCTACAGGTTTCAAATGCAACAAGCAGTACTGGAACTTGTTTACAGATCAAATAGACAATGAAAATAGACAGTAAAGACTAACAAGGGCCAATGATACAAGGAAGAGCAGTTAACACTCATTTTCTCCTTTCCCTTACCCTCCTACCCCAGGAAAACTGTAATTCTTTTCTTTTTTTTTTTTTTTGTTCCACCCCCTCTCTTCCCACATATATACCCCTCCCTGCTTTTATTCTATTTCCCCTCCTAACTAACTTCTTGCCAGCTCATCCTCTACCTCATCCCCTGTTTTCTTCTTTAATTTGCTGGCATAAACTCTCCATATGGTGGGCCTTTGGGCTTGGAACTCTGGGCTGGTAGCATTTTCTTCATAAGATGAGATCTATTTTTCCTTTCTTCTATGTGAGTTGCCTAAAACTCTTAACCTCCTGGATAGAAATCCTTGTAATAAAAGCAAGGAGGTATGATGGCATGGAGATTCATTTTCTCCGTTTGTTTTCTACTTCCTTTTCAACAGGATAAATTTGACAGAGGGACACTGTAGTGAAAAGAGAAGGAATAAATTTCTTTTAAAGGATATTCCTTATTGTTAAAAGAGAGGTATGCATAAACTTAGCATTCTTTTTTTTCTAAATTCTTCTTGTGGAATATAGGACAAACTCAGAGATGCTTTGTGCAGAAGTTGGTTCAGTTTGTGGTCCATCTGCTGTTGGCTTAGATACCTCTATGTTAGAATTTTTTTCATTGCATACCTGCGTTATATGCATTGTTTTAGAAGTTTAATGCAGCCATTTCAAGATTGTCTTGTGAAAGGCTTTCAAATGATAGAGCCTTGCAATGTTTAGCACGAGAAAGCAGCGTACCATTGGAATTGTCCTCTAGAACTTGGACTTTAATGTCTTTGGTGGCATTTAGAAAGAATTAGTAATTAATAGTACATTAGATTGTATTCAGCTTGGAACATGGAAAGCAGGAAATTAGACTGGTGCTGGCAATGTGGGCAAAAGTGCATAATGTTTCCTTACTTGGTTTTTTGTTCCTTTGTTCTCAATACAAAATGGTATTCTACGCTTGAAAATACTTCCTGTAGGCCTTTGGATCTTGGGCAAGTTGATCACCAGGCAATGACAGCATATACGACCTTGATGTAGGATATTTACATAATGTTCTAATTTGTCAGTTGATGAAACATGAAGAGCATAAAAAACATGCCAGCTCTTAAGTGCATGTAATAATTGACTAGTTAATTAGGAGTAACTAATTTGCTTCTGAGAGTTGAAAAATGTACTAGTAATAAGGGCGCCTTAGGGGCCAAATAGTTATTCACCCCTATTTTAATTAACTTAAATATAACTCGGGAAAGGAAATTGAGGGAGTTGAAAAATGTGAAAGGCCTACTTGGATGACTGAATGAAGGAAACATGCCGGCTTGTTTGGTTTTTGACATTCCCCCGCCACCCCCCCCCCCCCCCCCCCCCCCCTCAAGTACCTTACATTTTGGCTGGTATTTTTCTCCATCTGCTTTAAAATGCTCAGTGAATTTACATTTCTGGTTTATCTGCATTTATTGAACTTTCTTTTAAGTATAAAAATTTGCTTTAAATGTTCTTTGTCTTATAAGTAGATGAAGAAAAATTGTTGAAGTGGTATTTTACCTTTGCTTTTGTCCAAATGCAGCAAGTATTCATCGAGTACTCAAAAAGCCTATGTTGACAGGTTTTGGTTTCCTTTTCATGCAGGCTATAGAAATATCAAGCAACGAGTATGAACCTTCAGAAAAGGACATTTTATATGCTGAAGGAGTCACCCAGAATAATGGCCTAGCCTCCATGGAATTCTCATTTGATGACAGAAGCCCCATGTCTGAAATATATAATGAAGACTTTGATTGTCCACCTTCCTTGACCAAGTAAAGATCTTAATTCTTTCATGTAAATTCCTACTTAAAAGTGCTGCTTTTATTTATCTTCTCTCTCGGAATTTCTTACGGTCTCAGATACCAACTTATTCGCATAAATTCCAAGGGATTGCATGATGGTTGCAAATGGTTGGAAATGTTCGAAGATGTGAGAGCAGTGATCTTCTGTGTCGCGCTGAGCGACTATGATCAGTTATGGGCCTACGGTAGTAATAAAATGTTGGCTTGCAGAGACATGTTTGAGAGCTTAGTGAGGCACCCATGTTTCAAGGACACTCCTTTTGTGCTTTTGCTGAATAAATACGATGCATTTGAAGACAAGATTAACCAGGTTCCTCTATCCACTTGTGAATGGTTTAAGGATTTTAGCCCACTGAAGGCTCACCAAAATAGTCAGTCCCTGGCTAACCAAGCTTACTACTATGTTGCAATTAAATTCAAGGAGCTGTACTCTTCAATCAGTGGCCGAAAGTTGTTCGTGTGGCAAAGCAGAGCCCGGGAGCGTACTTCGGTGGACGAGGCATTCAAGTACATAAGGGAGGTCCTCAAGTGGGATGAAGAGAAGGATGATAACATGTATGGAACCCATGGGGATGATTCATTTTATAGTACAGAATTGAGCTCATCTCCTTATGTAAGGCCCGAATGAGCGACCATCTAATCCTTTACAGCTTGGGCAATTCAAATTCAACATTTTGAATTAGAAGATTGGTGGAATTTGCTCAATAATCAGAATCAATTATACTGACATGATGGTAAGAAATTGTCAGAATTTTGTGGTTATTCATGAGCTTGATGCTGTGCGAGTGTAGGGATTGGTTTATAAATAAGCTGAATCGAAATTTTGGGGAGATTTTTTTTTTCTTTTTCTTTTTACTTTGAGTGGGGGGAGATATGGGAAATTATTCATCTGTATAGCTTATTCTGTACACCAAAGAATAAGAATCACCTTTGGTAATCATTTATTGTGCAAGGTTTTTTAATTTTGAAAAAATTATTTCATATTAATCCATGCTTAGAATTGTAAACCTCTCAGAGCATGCGGTGGTGGGATAAATTTACTGTTACAGGCAAAATTTTGAGCAGTGAAATACTTCAGCAGTTATATTTTAAAAGGTTTTTTTATTTTATTTTATTTTGTTCCATTTTAAATATATATTTTTTTAAATTTGAGCAATAAATTTATATGTATATTTTTATTTATTATTTATTTTATTAAATATTTTTTTATTATTCTTTACTTTTAACTAGAATTAAATAAAATTTTTAAAAATATAAAATGATAGTTTTGTTAACGATTATAGTTTTTTTATGAAATTTAGATATTTTAATTATTTTTTAATTTTTATAAAAAATAAAAAATATCTTTCAAAATGAGACGGAAGGAGTACAGAAATTAATATTATTAAAATTGGATCGGTTTAATTACGAATCGGAAACTGATTCAGTTGGTTTGATAATTAAAAATTGAATTTGCAAAAAACCGTAAGGCATCGATATAAACTTGATAAAAATCGTGTAAATCGGTAAAAATCGAACCAAAATCGATTTGAATAAAAAAAATTATTTTTTGTCAAAAATATTCATATAACATTTGTTTTTTGCTGAAAAAAATATAATATAAATATAAATACAAAATAATTGAAATTTATATAATTTTAATAAATTTTTTATGAATAAAATAAAAAATTAATTAACAATTGAAGAATATTGTTGAATATTTGCAATTTTTTACTATAATTATCTTAAATATTCATTATAAATAGTGAATAACTTGAAAATATTATTTTATGATAAATGTATTTTTTTAATTATTTTTTATTTTTTTATATGATTATATTTTTATAATATTTATAGAAAATTTTAAAAATAATATTATTTAGAAAAGAAAAAAATTCGGTTAAACCATATTAAACCGAACAAATAAAAATATTTTTGCCTCTCTAATTCTATATTCGGTCCGATTTTAATAAAATTGACTGTGACAGATACTTGAAATGGCTTCGCTTATTGGAAAAGGCACTCATCCCTCAGCCTTGATTATGGGAAGAATGATGCCTTATGCTTGCTTACAAAACCAAATAATTACATGACATTTAAATATTAGCACATATTTAGTAAAATATTATAATTTTATTGGGGAGAGTATATATTTATATTCTTTAACGATTAAAATAAAATAATTAAGAATAATAACTTTCTTAGCAAACAGTAGTAGTAGTGAGGATTGACGCGGCAGTTAAAGAGAAAATGTCGTTAACGCCCCAAAATGCTTAAAACACCAACTCGTCTACTCCTTTCTATTTCTTTTATAAAAGAAAAAATAAAATAAATAAATAAATAAATAAATTCAACGTTCAAAATTCAAATCCCCCACTCCACACACACATCTAACCATTCAATTTCAACCCTTCTTTAATTCAAAACCGTGTCTCGAAATTAAACCTCTCTTTCTATATATATATACACACACACACATTCAAAATTCTATATAGAAACTGAAGATAAAATAAAAAAGTTTCATTCAATTAAGTCCCTCCTTTTCTTTCTTGATCATTCATTCCCAAATGGTTTTCGGTTGGAGAAGAAAAAGAAATGGCGGTAACAAGAACAAGAACAAGGACCAGCAACAGCTGCAGCTTACCATTCCAGATGAATTTCTCTGCCCAATTTCTCTTGATCTCATGAAAGATCCTGTCATTTTGTCCTCCGGCATCACTTATGATCGTCAAAGCATCGATTCTTGGCTCGAAAATGGCAACTTCACTTGCCCTCTTACTAATCAAATCCTCTTCAACTTCGATCAGATCCCTAACCATTCTCTTCGGAAATCGATTCAAGATTGGTGTGTTCGGAATCAAAGCTATGGAGTTGAAAGAATCCCGACTCCGAGAGTTCCTGTCTCTTCGGTTCAAGTCTTGGATCTTCTCTTCGATCTTGATTCTTCTGCTAAGTGTTTGAACAAATCCGAGTGCTTGTCTCTTCTTCGCACTATCGAGAAATGGAGCCAAGAAAGTGATCGGAATAGGAAGTGCATTCTTTCCAATCCTTCAGCTAAAGTTTTAGCTTCGGTTTTCGATTCGTTCTCGAGCAATTCTTTCGAAGAAAATGCTGATGTTCTTGAGGAAATTCTGCGTTTGATGAACTCCATGAACATGTTTCCATATTTAGAAGCACAGATCCTTTTAGGATCAAGAAATTCTTTGAATTCAATGGTTTGTTTCTTGAAAACCAGAGATTTTTCATCGAAACACAACGCCATTCTTGCACTGAAACACCTTCTTTCTCATGATCAAGTTCATGCAGACTCACTAGCCGCCATTGAAGGAGTAAACAAAGTTCTTTTCAAGCTAATTAAAGATCCAATTTCTCCTGCAATAACCAAAGCTTCACTCTCGGTAATGTTCCATCTAATTTCATTGTCAAGCAACCAAAGGATCAAATCAGAATTCATTGAAATGGGTTTAGTAAATTTACTGTTGGAGATGATTGTCGATTCGGATCGGAGCATTTGCGAGAGAGGATTAGGAGTTCTTGATAAAGTCTGTGATATTGAAGAAGGAAGAGAAGAAGCTTATAAGAATGGATTAACATGGCCAGTTTTGGTGAAGAAACTCTTGAGAGTTTCACCATTAGCAACTGAGTATTCAGTTTCTTCGATTTGGAAGCTGAGCAGACATGGAAGAGAAGATCAAGAACAAGAAATGCTTGAATTTGGTGCTTTTCAGAAACTTGTTTTGCTTTTACAAGTCGGGTGTGGTGATGATACGAAGGAGAAAGCTACAGAGCTTTTGAAGATGATGAATCCCTACAGAAGAAATGGAGTTGAATGCATTGAATCTCTTGACTTCAAGAATCTGAAACGTTCTTTCTGAGTAGTTTTTGTAGTTTCATGATATTTAATTCTTTGTTGACCAAACTACTCCTTACATTTAGCAATATTAACACTTTAGTCCCTCTATTTTTATAACTCAGCGAAATGGTCCTCCTAATTTTGTTATACTAATTAAAGAAAATCATTTTTAGTATCTACCGACAGATTAAATTATGAATTTATAGTACATTAGAATTTTTTTTCTTGTGTATATTTATTATTTATAGTCAATTGTGCATATTCTAATAACATTTCAGGGACAATTTTTATTCTAGAATAAATTACTCCATCTGTTTTTTTTATCAATCATCTTTGTTATTTTTACTAGGATTAAGAAATAATAAATAGATTTAAATTTAATATTAAATTACGTAATTAAAATTAAATTATCAAATCTGATTGGTTATGACTTTATTGAAAAAAATAAATTAAATTATATTAAAAATCTAAAAATAACAGATAAATAGAATTTGAATTTTATTCAAAAGTGACAGATAAGAAAGAACGGAGGGAGTAATTTTCTTTTGATCTAGAAGAGTTCAAAAAATTATCAAGTTTTACTTAATAAGTCAACTAATTAATATAATTTTTTAATTATTTGGTCTTCTATTTTATGTTTACAAGGTTACATATTTTTCTAAAATTAACAAAATAAAAAATAATTAATATTCATGTATCTTATGTTAGGAATAATATTAAAAGAGTGATATATAGTCCTAGGAATAAAATTTTGGGTCTTCCCCATCCATAAAAGCTCACGCGAAAGTAATAGAAAATTATTAATTATAGGGCATAATTATTTTTTTTTCAATTATTTATAGATAAAGTCATTACAAACCGATCCATAATTTATTCTATTTTATGTGACAGTTTGCCGTTAGTTGAATTTATGAGTAATTTTTCATATTAAATATTGCAAAAAGAAGTAGACCCTTTCATTTTAATTAAGACTTATTTAGCTCAACAAGTTATATTTTTTTAAGGGTGTATTTGGAGCAATTTTAATTTTAAATGGTAGAAATAGAAAAAATTTCAAAACCCTAATTGACCGTTGAGTGTTTAAAATGGTGTTTTAAGGTTGTGAAACATTAAAAGCACATGCATGTTGCTATCTATGCCAACTTTTTATATTATTGTGTATAAAATCAAAAAATGGGAAACCATCACGTCAACTATTTTCCAACAAAAAGACAATAATAATATTATCAATATCAAATGTAAAAACAAGTTTGTTTATTTATCTTATTATAACATCAAAGTAACATGTTTAACGTGAAATTTTATATTAATATTTGATTAAAAAACAAGTATAATTTTACTTTTAACAATATTAACTTAATTTTATATTTTAAAATCAAGAGAATTTCGTTCTTTTCATCGTGTATATCTACTTGTTCGAATATCATATATCAATAATTTGACGAAATAGACATAAATTTTTTTAATTTTAGAATATAAAAAATAATGTTGCATCAACGTAAAGTTGAACTTTTTATCGAGTATTAAAGATAAAATTGTACATTTAGTCCGAACTAATTAATATTTGTATAAAAGAAAAAAAAAATAAAGTTAATATTTGATGATGGGAAATTGAATTGTGGTTTTACTAATTCCAATCCACTGATGGAGGAAATCAGGAAACGGTCTCAAGCTAAGCTGTAGAATGAGATATTCAAACTTGTTGATTCAACAAAAATATTAATATGGACTGACTTCGACCTTTGATCCCTTCAAAAATCAAGTCGTCAATTTCATGGTCATTAAAATTGGTTGAACCGGTCAGTTCAATCCGGTATTACGTCAGACCGTTTAATTCAATACTGCCAATTAAAAAAAAAAAAAAACTATCTGGTCTATTTTCTTCAAAACCATAATAAAACCAATCAACTGACCAGTTCAATCGATAACTGGTCAAACCAAGACCGGTTTGAAGGATTTAAAGGTTTGCTTTTAACCCAGTTTTATCATGAGCATTTTTGTTCTATTTGTTTACTAAATGATTTTTCTTAACATATTTAAACTTGTTAATATTTGAACTATAAGGTTTTAAAAACATATTTACTATATATTGATATCAAATTATTTATGGATATCGACATTTTTAAAATTTTATTATACATTATTATATAAAAAGTGATGAGATACGGTGTATGTAAACATATATATAATATACGTACATTAAAATCGTTTGATCAAATAGATGTACGTGATTCGACGTACCAAATACATATGCACTGAATCATTACTTTATGTAAAATACGTTTAAGTATTATATTTTGATTAATTTAATTTATTAATATTTAATTTCAATATTACTCCAATTAAATCTTTAAATTGTGTACCTTTATTTTTATTGGATAAGGTTTTGAAAATCATGTCAAATTTAATATTAATTTAGTGGTACTATTGAAATTCGGACTTTCTGTTTTGTTAATAAATAAAAAGATTGAATTATTTAGGCACAATAAACTTGTGAGGATTTTGTGGCATACCACGTTTTCAAGGTGTGTGAACCTCAAAATCGGCGTCGTCTCGTTCCCATTAACATTATATCAATCACTTCATATATCTGAAATATGTCCCACTTTTGTTATTTATTCTCTGCTTTATCTACCCTTTTCATACTTATTTTTGCTTTACTAATTATTATCAAATCAAATGAATTATTATTTTAAATTTTCTCGATTTTATTTTTAAATTCTAAAAATTCAGTTGACTAACGTTATATTATCTTGTCTTATTGGAACATCGTGGGAAAATTGATCTCAACGGAGACAGCCTACAGTTCAGCTTTTTGAGATAACCGATTGCATTTAATATTAGTTGATAACATTTCGGTCATCGAACTATTTTCTGAATCGGATTTCAGTTTGATTTCTTGTTGGACAACTTGAATATCTAATAATAAAGAAATTTGACAGAGTTTTTTTGATAAGAAAAAGTTCCAATGATCAAGTTAGAACGATGTTTTTAACAAGTGAATGGTTGAAAAAAGTATAAAGTGAGAAATATTTGGAATGTAACTCTTATTTATAAAGATACGAATCTTATTTTAAATAGAATTTAATTTTGTTTGTTCGAGCAATTTAGAAAGACTTTTTCGTTAAACAGGAGAGTAAACTTAATCTCCTCAATAAGATTCTTCCCCAATACAAAATTTAAATACTTCTAGCAATTGTACCGAGGTATGAGCTCGGATCCGAGATGTCAAATCAAATATAACAATGACCAGGCTGGTCGAGATAGCCCAGTTATCATTAATTAACTGCTATTTCAAATACCAGTAGCTCATTTTTATCCCAATTAGCTGCTATTTCAAATGTCCCATTTTAAAGCATTGTCCTATGAGTTGATGCCTTGATCATTTTGTTTTTTATTTAGACTACAATATCCTATTATCAATTATAAATTTTTCAACTTTTCACATCACTAATTTTTTTTTTATAATTATATAAATTATTTCCTTAATGATAATTTAACATATTATAAACACCAATAGCTAACTAATTTTTAGCAAATACTTATAATATTCTCTCTATTAATTATTGGCCATCAAGTATCGGCTATCGATTATCAACTAATACGATCCATTAAATCAAATAGACCTATAGTGAGTGATCTTCCCACTCCATTTTGCCTCAATAAAAAACATATTATTATCTCAAAAATGGAAAAAGAAAATGTTATATAATTTTTATAGGAATGAATGCTTAAAAGAATTCAGTTTTTTTTTTTTTTTCTCAATTGTAGTAACATCTATAAAATTATTAACAGTATCTACACTTGCAAGGTTGATAAAACGAAACAATAAATCCGGCATGCTTATATTACCCTTTTTTATTTATGATTACATCTTTAAGGCTAAAATTGTGAAATTTGGAGAATAGACAAACTCTTAAGATGATTCCCACATGTCTGACTTTAGATTGCCACTTCTTCTTCTTCTTCTTCTTCTTCTTCTTCTTCTTCAAAGCTTATTGCACTGCAAAAGTAAAATTTCATTCCAAAAGCTGCTTGCGTTCATCCAGTTATTTAATGGTTAAACTACAAATATTGAAACAGGGGATTAAATTCTAGTGGTTAAATTCTTTCGAGCACTAATTATCGGATCAGATTTTAGCGATCAAGTTCTTCAACCAAATTCTAGTGGTTAAGTTCTTCGAATACTAGTCATTAGACTAAATTTAAGTGATCAAGTTCTTCAACCAAATTCTAACAATACGGCCTGAGTTATAGTCATCAGGCTATCTCATTTTTGCATAAACCAAATTCTTTGCAACCAAAGCAAGACATTCATTTCAGATTTGCCATTGGCAAGTGCTTAATATAGCAAATACCTAATGGGAACACAAACTATAAAAGAAACAAAAAAATCACATATGGATTGATACAAGTCATCAACGAAAAAGAACACAACTGTAATAGCAGTGGCTGGGTCTCTAAACAGCTAAATTCATCCCCCATTTCATAAATAAACAGGAGCATCGGGATATGAGAAAATCATGACCCAAGCACAATGGATGCACTGCCAATAGCGTGAAACTCACAAATCTTAACAAGAAACATCTCTGGTTCTAAAATAATTTCCCCATTTTTTTATTTATTTTTTATCCAGTTTAAAGTAAAGCGTAATTTTCTTGCCTACGCACTAATATTGTGGTGGTGAAGAATCAGAAATGAACTACTGATCCTTGAACCTCTTTTCCACCTCCTCCAATCTTTGTATTTCCTTGTTATATTTGCATATACGATAGATACACCTGTAGCCAAGTAAAATAACACATTACAGAGAATCCGGATCAATTATGTTCATACTTCAAAGTGATACATTATAAATTTGTGGCCACCTACCAGTAGAGTAGGCAGGCTGAAGCACATAAAATCACATTCCTTTGAGCTTTATAGATCTGCAAATCATCAAAATGGATCAAATGATAAATGAGAATTTGAAACTACGAATTATTTAGTCACGCAATGCATTATCGTCTTCCCATAGGACAGCTGACAGGCAGAAACCTTCAGTCTCCAATATTACTCACCCACAAATATACATCCTTCAACGACATGAAATGTCAAGAGAAGAATTGGGAAACCCAATTTAAAACAAAATGCCATCCAGTGGACAGTTGTCACTACATAGTTCATATATACATGAAGGGAAAAAGCAATTAAAACTAGAAGCAAAACCGTTTGTCTTCCCCCATATCCAATTGTAGAAGCCAATGCTTTATATTTCCAATTTCAGAGACTTAAATCATACAAAGGCATACCACTAGTGTTCTCCAATATCAGCCCTATACTTTTTTGAATGTATTTGTACCATATGTGCGACCATCCCTGCAGGGCTGTTTCTGCATCTTCTCCCAACCCTTTGTGTGTATGTGCATTTCTCAATCTTCTCACTTTAACACTCATGTAACATATTGAGATTTAATCTTAGTGTGAGATTTGAAGCTGCCCTTTGAGAGAAAGAGCATCTACTGTCTGAACGCAACTTCATGAATTAAAAAGCCAGAGATAAATGTCAATGAAGAATTAAAAATTCTTTTCTCCTTAAACTAACAGTAAAAGCAATAACGCAAAAAAATTCCAGCTTCCCATTGCTCATCAATTACACTAAATTGGGTATGATTAATAGCACAAACTTGAGGCGAAATTATTGAGATAAGGCTAAATAAAGGTAAAAGTGGGGGAGCAATAAATCAAAGGAATGGAAACAAAATAGTTGGGGCTGAAAAATGGGTAGATCTTCGGAAAGACAGGATTAAATGACTGGCACTAAGTTATTAGTAATGTGGAATAAGGTGTATCAATGGTTTTCAACGGGAAGCAACATACAACCGCATCTAGGGGCATGCAAAACCCAAACCTGAAATTTGAGTCTGGAACGGGGTACCAGGTCGGCTTGGGTCCCCTTTTTAAGGGACTTAATATGAATTTTTGGGCAGGGTCGGCTGGAAAACTTCAATAAACTGATTTAGTCCAGTGTTTGGGACATTTGCCTTTAATTTTGGTGTCTCGTGTTCAATTCCAAGGTGTAAATTTATCATTTACTTTAATTGGAACTTCTTTTCTTTTTATTTTCTCCTTTCCTTCATCATCTCCCATTCACTTCTTCTCCTTCACACACCATTCAAAACCACATCGAACAGCCAAATCGAGCACCTCTTCTCTGATTATTCTTCCTTCAGTTCTTCAAGAATTAATCGGAGCTATCCAACCAGACAGCCACCAAATCTAGCAGCATCTCCGGTTCTTCCTTCAGGTCACTGATCACCCAAAATCCCTAAGTTCCCTTTCAGCACTTCAATAATATACTCAGAGTCACAGAGACGGAAAACACTACCTCCATGTCCTACTTCATATGCAGAATACACTTATTACCTGCTATTGTTCTAAAGTTTCTTTCTAGAAGTTAAGGAAAAACTCCTGGGAGGAATCACAATTACTATCCTCAAACTCTAGATCAGAAATAGGAACAAATTTGTAAAACCTCAGAGCACACAAATTTAAATAATTTTCTAAGGCATACTTAAGTCACGTATTATTTCAAGGAACATATATCTTTCATGCTATTATCCATTTCCTGATCATTTTTCTCTCCTTTTCAATACTATCAGCATCTCTTTGAATAGATGAGATAGTAAGCTTAATTATGTCTAGTTATGCCTAAGTAGGCCATCAAAATCGGTAACATGAATTAAAATTGAAATAAATAAATTAAAAAAAAAAAGAGAATGAAGAAAAATCAATCACTTTCAAAACAATCAAAGCCTAGCTGTAAGCACAATTGAACCTAAAAATTTCTCATAAGCATGATTCTATAAATTGAAATAAGAGGCAAGCATTTACCGATTTCTCATAACGATCTCTCTCAGCAGGAGTACAGACATCAGAGGCGCACATGAGGCGATGCTCATTCTTCCAATAGATATCTGCAAATAATACCAAAACCAAAACCCTAAATCATTAGAATATCCCAAATTAGATTTCACAAGGGCCTATCAACAACTAAAATTTCTTATATTCATTCAATAATTGAAAAAAAAAATGGAGACAAAACGAAATTAAGAAGCAGAAAGGAGAAAAACCAAGGAGCTGGAAGCCGGCGAAAGGAACGATGAAGAGAGCAGGCTGAAGAATGAGAGAGACGAGAGAAACCAATCGATATTTGAGCAGCTTCGGCGAGGGAAGGGTCAAGACCCCCGCGATGGCCGCCTCCAGGGCCACCACGTAAGCGAGAATCACCCATTGCAATGCCATTTTTGCTGAAATCTGAAAGCTCAGGAGTTAGTATTAAGGAATTGACTCTGGCTTTCCATACAATTCAGTGATTACATCTGGTTCTTTCCTTGCCAACTAAGCTTCTGCATTTTTACTTAAAAAAAAAAAACCCCCATTTATGAAATTATAAAATTTATTTATTATTTTTAATAAAATTTATAATAACTAATGCTGTAGCACATAATTCAATATTTTTTATTCGATCGGTTATTCTATAAGTTATATTCATAAATAATATATTTAAAAAATAACAATTTTTTTTTAAAATATATTAAAAAATTAAGCAATTGATTCTAATTTTTTTCTTTTTTTTTGTGCTGAATGGAAACAAATAGAGAAAAATTATTAGCGAAAAGTTAATAATTCAAATGTAACAAATGAGTGATCTCGATTGGGATTGTGTTATTATCGAATTAAATTATAAATTGATTAAAATATAGTGTATTGTAAATAAATTAGATCGGATAGAATTAAATATTGACTCAATAATTATTATTAGATGAATTATAAATAAATTAAATCGGTATAGATTGGATTGAATTATAAAAAATTAATTTTTATAAAATAATTTTTTATCTTTTTTATTTAAAAAAGTTTATACGTATATAACCTAAAAAAAATTGTTATAAAAATATTATATATATAAATAATATAAATAGATTATAAATAAGTTACAAGCAGACTATATAAATTACATAAAGTAGTCATAAACAAATTAATTATGTTTGAATCACATAAAAATGAATAAATGAATTTAAATTGATGAATTAAATCAAAATTTACCGTCTAACTAATATCTTCTCAAACAAGTTGTGCATAGAATTCAACGATTCCATCTGGTTCTTTCCTTGACAACTAAGCTTCTTTTTTTTTTTTAAGATATTCATGAAATTATAAAATTTATTTATTATTTTTAATAAAAATTATAAGAAAAAGAATTATGTGTGTTAATAATTCAAATGTAGCAAATTGAGCCTCGATTTGGACCGGGTTATTAACAAATTGAATTATAAATGTATCAGAATATTGTGAATTGTAAATAAATTAGATTGGATATAATTAAATCTTGAGTCAATTGATTATTGTTAGATGAATTATAAATAAATTGAATCGATTTTTATAAAATAATTTTTTTATCTTTTTTATTTAAAAAAGTTATACGTATAAGACCTAATTTTTTTTACAAATATATTATATACAAAAAATTACAAATAATATAAATACATTATAAATAAGTTACAAGTAACCCATAAGATGATGATCTGGTGATGATACAGGTTAGGTTAAGAATGAGAGATTTTAGAATCGATTTCCGACACCAATCATGGGGAGGGACAAAAAATATTAACCTGCAACGATGCTCCGAATTTGAATTCAGTTGGTCAAATGGCGTTCGAATACCGGATGGTTAATCAAATAAATAAACAAGTTACAAGCAAGTTATATGAATTACATAACAAGTCATATTACTTTACGGGTTATAACCAAATTAGTTATGTTTGAATCACATAAAAATGAATAAATGAATTTAGATTGATGAATTAAATCAAAATTTACCGTCTAACCAAAATCTTCTCAAAAAAGTTGTGTCCATCAAAATATTTTTAATACTATCTCCAAATAAATAAAACCGAGTTTCAATTAATATAAAATTCTATTTTTTACGAATTGAAATAATATTTACTTACTAACCTAACTATGTATCAAAATATTCCAATTCACATACAAAAGATATCATTAAGTAGGCATGTGTAAAATCCCACTGCAATCAAAAACCAAATTGAACAGTCAAAAAATTATCTATTCAATTTGATTTGTTCGATTTCAATCCAATCAATTTAGGTTTTAAATATAAAATTCAGTATAATAATTCATATCGATTATTAAAACTTAAAATCGATAGAATTAAACTGATTGAACCATTTTTGGGTGTCATTAGCTTATATATCGTATATTTATATTTTAATATAAACGTTATATAATCGAAAAACCAATTATAATTCAACAAGTTTGATTTACTTTTTTTAAAAAAATTTGATTCAATTTATAAGTGATAACGCCTATTATTTCCTATCCTACATCGGCTGAATTTGAGTTGGCAACGGTCCTTATAAGACCTTTCAGCTCATCTCTCTGTGTACGTGTTTTAGGGCAGCACCCTAAAAACAAAACCATGAGGGTCCAGGCTCAAAGCGGATAATATACACAGAGTCCGATCGGATCCTCCCACCATCAGGAACACGAGATGAGGATTCCAGTGCCCGAAAACCTCCTACCCGATCGGTCAGCAAGCGATCTATCATTTGGTGCTCTCGTTGATAGATGAGCGCGGCTTAGAGGTCCGGTTAAGACAGACCCCCAAATACCTCTCTCAAAAGGGAAAATAATTATACGTCCGTTATCTCTTATCTCACATCGGCTAAACTTGAGTTAACAACGGTCCTTATAAGACCTTCCAGCTCATCTCCCTGTGTACGTGTTTTGAGACAGCGTCCCAAAAACAAAGCCGTGAGAGCCTAGGTCCAAAGCAGATAATATACACAGAGCCCGATCGGATCCTCTTACCATCGAAAATGCAAGACGAGAGCCCCAGCGCCTGAAGACCTTATATCCGATCGGTCAGCGAGCGATCTATCATTTGGTGCTCTTTGACCGATCAGGTAGAAGGTCTTCGGATACTGGGGCACTCGTCTAGCATTTTCGATGGTAGGAGGATCCGATTGGGCTCTGTATATATTATTCGCTTTAGACCTGCATCCTCACGGCTTTGTTTCTGGGGTGCTGTTCCAAAATACGTACACGGGGAGATGAGCTGAAAGGCCTTATAAGGACCATTGTCAATTCAAGTCCAGTCGATGTGGGATAGGAGATAACGAACGTTATCAATAAGATAATGAAAATTTAATTGGCTCTCGAACCAACTAAATATACACGCGCTCGTGTATATATATATATAGAATTTTGTGGAGGAGGAAAGAATTGAAATAAAATTTCTATTTTTTCTATTGTTTGGGCTTTAAAGTGAAAAAGAATTCTATTTTCTGGTGAAAATTTAGATTTCTCAATTTTCTTTTAATCTCCAAAACAATTTTCCAACAAATAGGAGAAAAATTAAGAAAATTCTGAAAAGAGATTCTACACAAAATTTTAAAAAATTAATTATTTTATTTTACTAGTTTACTATACACTTACATTCCATGTGAATTAATTTTTCGTAATACATGATTTATAACTTTCTAAATGTTAATAGATAAATTGTTAGGAGTAAATATTATAATGAAACACTTTCACAATAGTAAATAAACTAAGTAAAAGATTCCAAAAACGAATTTTATTATGATAATTTTTTATGTTTATTTCTATTTTTATTATTTATGTGATTTTTATAAATTAGATTAAAATAAGGGTATTTTAGCTTAAAAAAATTACCCACGTAGTACTTTTATATATAGTATAAATTATATATAATAAATTTAAGTTTTTATGATATTTAAGTAAAACAAAACAACCAAATATAATAAGAAAAAATAAAACTCTTTTGTTTTCTTCTTATTTATTGCATTAAACTAAATTTCTCTTTATGCAAATTAAAAACCAACAAAGGGTTAAAGCTAACTTAAGGGGAAAAAAAGTAATAGTAAAATAAGAATGCATGACAATAATAGGAGTTTTACATCAAAATCCAGGACAAAATTAAATTATGAATAAAAATTAAAGTAACTTAAATAAAAATTAAAGTTGGACTAGAGATTAATTCAAGTATTTGACCTCCATCTTCAGATAGATATTGGGGGTTCCAAAATTACTGGAGGACTAGAGATTAATTCAAGTATTGGACCTCCATCTTCAGATAAAATACAATTGCTTGAGCATTAATTCCCACTCTTCCATTGCTGACTTGACAAAGCTCGTACATGTTTTCTCTTACCTTTCGGATCCCATGGATGGAATGAAACACTGTGCAGTTCTTTCTATGAATATAGCTCTTCTAATTTCAGAAACTAAAGCACTAGTAGGTTGGATTAACAGTCGAACACACTGCAAAACACAAGCCAACATGAACAACGTTAGCACAATTCAACATTATATTCATGAGACTAATGCTGAACTAAATATTGTATTGAAGAATGACTTCAGTTTTCAGTTATGAAGGAACCGAATCGAACCGAGCTAAAATTTAATGCTAACATAGCCAATAACGAACAAATTAGCAGTGGGATATTTTAAAAGGACATTTATCTCAGATCAATTGTTACATCTTTTTATCTTTGATTTATAAACCATAAAACATTATTGGGCCAGTAAAGAGGTAGCAAAAGAAATGGACTTGCATGCATAAGAATTGATCTATTAAAAGAAACATCTCCTGATTTTACTCCCGCAAAACATTACTTCTCCAAATTCTTCTGATGCTAGCCTTTCTCAAATCCTTTAAAAATCAAAAGCTGGTGGGATATATTGATGGTTGTTCTGTTGTTCCTACACCCTGAAGAATCATTTGTTGAATTCTAGGGATACGCCATAAAATTTAGTTTCTTGCTGTGGACAAATTATTCTTGAAATCTGCATCCCACATACTTGGAATTATTCTTTTCAACGAGATTCTCTGACAATTTTATTAGGCCAAAACAGACATGTTGAGCAAGAACAACATATATTTTGTCAACCATTGCAATCAAATAAAAGCTAATGACTGAAATTAGTGCAGCACCTTCTATTTGTCGAGCACATTCAGAGAACTCAGACATCTGGGAAGCTCTCGCAACCTCCAGCAGCTTAATCAAATTCTTATCCCCGCTCACACGGGCTTCATCAAGCGGAGTATTTCCCCATCTAGTAACATAAATTGTCAATCACTGAGTATAATAAGAACACCATATGATTGGCTCTAAGCTAAGAAACAATATTTTCTTGGATTTATATGAGAAAGCCATTGTACATTAGGACAACAACTTATCTCCTGTGCAGCAATGAAGAAAATGGTTGACTAACGACAGTTGCCACCCTTTTTTTTTCTCACTCTAAGGCTTTAAGCTCTACAACTAAGTCTTTCTCATGGCAGTGGATAATTGAAAATTTAAATGATGACGATGAGAGTATTTACTCGATGAATTTTAATTGTTTTTATTTGCTTCAAAGATTAATATAGTAATATGTGAACCTACCAACTAATGATTATGCTGAATTTAAGGAAAGAGACTCAGCAATACGGCCCTTCTATCAAATAGTAAGAACACTTCGAGTGAAATAGAAATGTCGATCACAGAGACATTTTGCTCAATAGAGCCAAGACTTGTACCTGTCTTTTGAGAAAACACTGGCTCCTGCTTCTACTAGTAAACTTGCGAACGAGTACAACCCCTCTGAGGCAGCTAAATGAAGTGGTGTCCGGCAATCAAAATTTTTAGCGCTTGGATTGATTCCATTGACCAAAGCTCTTTTCAAGAGACCCAAATCCTTCCTTGCAACCGCCATACAGAGAAAACCACCAGCATCATCAATTACCAGTGTTGCTCCCGCTCTAACAAGTCCAAAAGCTACTTCATCATGCCCATTCTTGACAGCTTCAAGCAACGGAGTATTTCCAAATTTATCTGACAGACGGAAAAACAAAATGCCTTACCAGCTTTCTTTATGAAAAGTGTGAAATTTTATTGAAGAATGAGCATAATCAATAAGAATGTAAGCAGCAATAACGTGTGCAAAAAGACTACCTGCATTGTTGACTTCCACTCCTTGTTCAATAAGAAAAAGAGTAATGTCTTGATATCCTTTAGAAGCAGCAATGTGCTGCAGAAAGCACAATAATTTTAGGTCAGCCTTGCAAAAATCATTTGTATATCTTATAATGGAAAATTGCAAACTCCATGATCCAAAGAAACCACATTAATATTGAGCTTTTAGAATAATTACGCACTGTTCTTCTAACTCGAAGCCAAAGATGTCAAGTTATCCACACATCAACTCTTAGTTCAACACAAGATATAAGAGCAGTCAGCTACATCGGAACACAACAGACCTTACCCAATGCTTCTCGGTACACTTAAAAGGTTAAATTTGGTATGTCAGTGAACTCGAATATGTTCATATACTTCTCAAGAAAAGTTTCCAACTAGCATCCTTTACTTATTACTCCATCCATCCCATAAAAATAGGCACATTTTCTATTTCACAAGAATTAAAAAATACAATGAATGTATTTGAAATAATATAATTTATTTGCACTTTTACTAATTTATCCCTATATTTATCAAATACATATGCGAGAAGTATGATATAATACTTAACATTTGTTGATAATAATGAATATCAAATAAGGGTAAATTGAAGAATTGAGCAATTAATTATAGGATAAAAAAAGAAAGTGGGCTATAATTTGGAACAAAAGAAAAAGTAAAGTATAATACATATAGTCATGACAAGTACAAGTTAACAAGGCATGGATTATTGTACTAGATTATTCAACGAAATGGAAACAGAAAGCTGAATGGTACCACAAGAAAAAAGTACTAGTCTATGCTCTTTTAGAGGTTTAGTGACTGAGGCTTTTGTCAAATGAAACCACTGAAGTGAGGGCACCTTAATCTTATACATACAGTCGATGTGGTGCAATTACTTGTAAGGTACTATAAGTCACTGCTAAGCAAGTTATGAGCAAACTAGTGTTTAAAGGTAGAATCATAATATCCGCTACTGCGGAAAAATGAAAAAGAACCAGTTTGGTGGTTTTAGTCATTTTAAAGTTTCTACCATTTTTAAGAGTCGGTGGCTAATTATTTTCTCTTCTTGCAGCCATAAACTAAAGAAGTAGAAATAGCGTGTTAAAAAAAAAAAAAAGAAGAAGAAGAAGAAGAAGAAGAAGATTGAAGGTTTTTATTTAAAGAAGCTACTTACAAAAGCAAGTACATAAAGAAGTAGAATATCATTTAAAAGGTAATCACCGCGAAAAAATTTTCCACATTTAACCAAAAGAAGAAGTGAACAGAAATATAATTTCCAGGTTAAAGGGAAATCTAAGCCATTTTTCAAAGAAAATGACCTTTCTTTTTCATTGATTCAAAACTAACAGTAATTTGTTAAGATTTTTTTTTTCTCATAAAATAAAACGTAAATATAATTGTGCATCACCATGACAACTAAAATTGACCTCCAACCATATATGAATAACCTTACTTGTCACTTGAAAATTATGAATTTTTCTGCTGTACTTCTAAAATATGTTCAATTATAAATAAAAAAATTATAAAGTTTTGATAAGTGTAAACACGTCAATAGCCTTTTCTTAATGGAAGAAAATTAATATTTCTTTTATGTACTCCAAACAGTAAACAAGAATTTTAACTTTCTAGTTGTGACCAATATAACGAAAAATAAATAATTCTCTTTAAAAACATTTTCCCGAGAAATAATTTCCAAAACAAAATCTTTTGATATATATTGTTATTATTATATAGAACAAGTCATTGGAATAAACAAAAATTTCATCTTTTCAATATATATATATATATATATATATATATATATATATATGCAATGATTTACTGTGGGTTCTTTGCTGCTTGTTTTTTTTTTTATAGCACACTTTCAAATAGCATACCAAAGGTGATCTTCCATCATAATCTCTCTTATTAGGATCTGCGCCCGCTCCAATCAAACGTTTCAAACGATAAATATCTCCATCAAATGTAGCACAATTTAGCCTTGTAGCTAGAACCGATTCAGACTTCTCAATGTAGAGGGTGACGTCTGACTCCAACAATTCTTTCCTCAAATTGGAGTCCTTTCCCTGTAATAGGAAAAAAAAATTAGGAAAATGAAGTATACATATTTTGTAATATCTAGTTAGAAAGAGCATAATTTAAAAAGGACTTGTTTAACCTCAACTACCTTAAAGAAAAAGGAGAAGATGCCAGCATTAATCACATTATAAGGTGTACGCATGATGACTAATTTTCAATGCAATGGTTTAGGCAACAAGAGCCATAAAGATGCAAGAAATGTTAACGAGGTAAGCTCACCTCAAGAAGGTTATTCAAGATAATACGTCCATCAGAGAAGTATATCTCAAGTATCTCTGTTAAGGATTGCTTGTCAAGTCGCAAAAGCCTGCACAGTTCACGAGCTCGAACTGTATAAGGCTGAGGTGAGTTGCAAAGAAAAGAAACTTCACCAAATGAGCTATGGGTTTGCAGATGCAAAGGAAACTCCACTGTTTCATCATATTCTCCCCGCACTTCCTCCTATATAAATTAATGCCCAAAGAATCAAGTTTTCGAAAATCCAATACAAAACTGACTACATATACATAGATTGCATATAAAGCCAATAAAATTTCATTACTTTTGCATAATTTGGCCACAAGTTCAATGATCATGAGTGAAACTAACTCTTATATCATATATTATAGTTTCATTATCATTATATCATTAAAATTTGTATGACAATATTACTTCTGGTAGCCTACAATTAATAGAAGTTGTTATCACATATTTGCTAGTAAGCATGGAATTTCTATTGAAACCAAGATACAAATAACATAGAAATAACATAACTAAACAAACATATGGAATGCTGAATGCAACCATATAGTTGAAGCTTGCTAATTTTGTTTATTCAGATTCATGAGTTGAGTAACATGGAAACTTAAATGAGATAATAAGAATTTATTTAGGTGGCTTAAGCAAAACACTTGAATGATACCTATGAGTAATTAAGTAGATGTAGATTGAAATGAAAAATTACCATGACCAGTTCACCATGACAGACAACATAAAGTTGATCCACTACATGACCCTGTTCTGTAATCACTTCCCCAGGGAGAAAAAATTCCTCATGGACCTTGATTGCCTGAAATGCACAAAAGAATAATAAGAATCGTTCCCATGACTCACAATGAAGCCTGGCCTTACGTACAGTGACACCAATTGCATGTATGGATAGAGGATCTGATAATTTATATGGTCAAAGTAAAAGTTGTTTCGTAAGGTCAAAGAAGAAATGCGGTAATCTAGGAACTAATTGATGACTGCAAAATGCACATGATGGATAAGATTATTCAAAGATTTGCATAATCTGGACTTCATCAAGAATATAAAATAATACTCTATGCTACATCAATTTGTATATGACCATTACTTGCTCCGATTGAACTCATTAAAAAGAGTGATAATAAGCTTATAATTGAACAATGATCAAAGTTAAAACATTATTACATTGCTCCACTAAGATATGATTGCACAAGCTGAAGATATCTTTCTACAAGTTAAATAAAAGCAGATTCCCCTCCCCCCACCCTACAAACACTGTGACCAGAAGGAAATGCTCAATTCTATCATGCTCCTACCATGAAAATATATTCTCTTAAGGTGCCTTGTATCATATTCCTACTATTTGTCATGAGACTATATTTTACTCCTGTTGTTGTCATCCTCCTAATTTACCAAAAACTTTGAGAATTATCATCTCCTCAGCTCTCTTAATCTTCTTTTTCTTTCTAATGATTAATTCTTTAATAAGGAGTTACCTTTTATTCCTACAAAGTATTAAGTGTTTGGCATTTAAAAAAAAAAAATCGAAGTCAATCCCACAAAGCTTCCCTAAAGGAAAAGTTGTTACAGGAACAAGACAAGAATGTTTTAGGAAATGTCAAATCATTCTAGATAAAGATCTAGTCATTATAGCAATGAAATTTGTATATGATTGTCATTATCATGTAATGACTAACAGTGGTAACTTCATATAAGACTGACTACATCAGAAGTCAAGCAGAATTCTTTGCCCCAAAGAAGTATGCTTATGAGTGGAGAGTATTAGACCTTTAAATAAATACTTATAATTAATGGTAGACAGGATTGTTCTTGAAAATCAATGTACAGACTAGATGGCAAAAGATGAGCGCTTAAAATTTTGAAATTAAAATCTAGTTTTCTTATTTCGTAAAATCACTTACAATCTGCTTAATGAATCCCAAAGAGCATCCCTTAAAAAGAGGAACTTCTTTAATATATGGCTCATATAACTTTTGTGAGATCTGCAAAGAGAAAAAAAAATCAAATAAATGGACATTTAATCGAGCTATATAATCTAAAAATGAAGTTGGAAATTTGAACCACTAATCAAGCAAATGGAACATGAAGCAGCCACTCAAGAGAAGGAAAAGAAGTTCCTAAAGCCTTATGAATAGTATAGAGTAATTAGGCCATCTGGAAAGCCACTGTCTGAATCACTTTTTAGCAGCTATTGCATTCTTCCAGCCATAGCATGTACCATTCCTGGATCTCATCCCAACAACTAAACCGAGAAAACAATATTTTATTTTTTGTGAATTGAAGCTTGAAAAAAAAAATAAAAGAGGAAGTTGCATTTTAAATAGAAATACAACAAAGAATTAAGAAGACTATATTCATAAGTAGAAGGAGAAAAAGGGGACTGCATGCACTTGGCATGCTTGCCTTTAACCAAAGGCAAAAAGTCATGTCTTATGAGAAAATTTCTAGATAATCATGTCATATCAGGATTTAAGAACTCAAAATTGTCAAGATCATTCATCACATCAGTAGATAAAAGAAAGCACCAAGACAGAACTAAGATCAAATGTATATGTCTCCCTCTCGCTCTATGGCTTATTCAACATGCATTTACTGTAGAAAGCACATGAAGCCAAAAGCTTTCTAATCTTCCTTTATTCCCTCTGAATTCTGAAATATTTAAAAGTAAATTTTTCCATAGAAGCATGCATGTATATGTGTATGCGTATCAAGTTCTAAATTGGCAATCTTCTATCAGTATGTAACTGAGGCACATTAGCATTAATTGTACCTTTGCACGAATTGAAGCTGGAATATCCTGAAGAACAGCAGCCTCTGTGTAGCTACGATCATATTGCAATCTTAGATGACCTTTTATGTCACTACATATGCTTTTTCCAAGATTGTTCCTATGCATGTATTTTATCAGCTCAGTCATTTTGTCCCTGAACTTTTCTGTTTTTGATCCTTTTACTATCAATGCAGTCATGTTACCAAGCAGATAAGCACCAAGAATCATGTCAAAAGAAACATAAATCATGACGAAAATCATTTCCCTGACATTAACTGCATGTATTTCTCCATAACCTTCAAAAGAAAGCACAAAATAATTACATACAATATCCATTCTTGTACAAGCAAGCCATGTCAAAAACAGCACAGCTTCATATCATGATGAAACATCTGTATAATGGCATTAACAGCAACCAATAATGAGAAGGAAAAAAATTGTTTTGCAAAACCTTATATATCAAAAAGCAGAATACATTGAAAATAGATCACATCAGAAATTATGCCAAAAAACTACATGCATAAAAATAATCCCTTTGTAAAGCTTAAAATTTTGTTGGGGGGTGGGGGGGAAGACATGCTAAAGCAAAAGCATTTCTAATACCAATACATTTTATAAGCCTTAGAAAACCAAGGGAGTTCAGCAGACCGAAAATTGGACCATTAACTTTCACAAGATGATCTTACATATTTTATGATCCTACTTCAATATGTGTTTCCTCTCAATATGTATTTCAAAGAAGGACTGTTCAGAGATATCAATGCAATTCAGTGCACTAGTTTACTTAACATTCCCTGAAGTCAATCAAATCATTGACCTCTATCCACAACTTCGGCAAATTCAACAGGAACATGAATCATCTTTTCTTGAACTTGAAGAAACATAATGAAGAAAATCAATTGAAAACTAGCCTAAGTTAAACGCTAATGTTAGATAATTACTTGCCACTGAGCTAAAATCAATAAAATCTACTCAGGGATTAAAATAATGACCATATTAAGTTCATGATGCCATGCTGTTGAATAGTCTCTAACAAGAAATTAATAAAACAAAGAGTCAAGAAAAGAAAATGGAAGTGTTCTGCACGGTCTTATCAATAGACCATAGAACTTCATAAGAAAGAAATCACTATTTGACCTTCATAAGAAAGAAATCACTATTTGACCATTCACTTTGAGTTTATTTTGACAGAAACAAATGAAACTGAATATGTAATAGAAATTTACCAACAGTTGCCATGGTAACAATGGCAAAATAAAGAGATGTTATATATCGCTTCCAAAGATCAATGTCTCTGAAGTGGGAATATTGATAGTCACCCATCTGTAAACTCCCTATCCAAGTATAACCTTCCTCTGAGGGAGGCAAAGTAGTTGCAAGATAGTAAAATATACAGGCAGCAGTATGTGTGCAATAGAGTTCAACAACAAGAAGTTTCACAATTCTCGTAAAAAGGTAATTGATCCTGATATCTTTCTCCAACCTCTCGAAAAACTCTGTTACTCTGCACGCCCGACTTAGCCTGATCCATAACATGTACCTGGCTGCCTCTTTTCTCCCGCAAGCCTGTTTGGAGAATATAGTTTATAAGAACTAAGGTTTGCTGGATTGCATATTATATAGATTAAATAGCCAACAACAAAAAATTAAAATAATATTCCTCCAACTTGTCATTTGGAAATTATCATTAAACCTCGTAAAAAGGAAAAGAAAAAGCTAAGCCGCAACATTTCATTTGTTTATTAATATGATTTCTCTTATACAAAATGATGGCATTTGATGCTCTTCTATCAAAATTGTGCACAATAAATTTCTTTAACCATGATCGTGTGGAACACAAGGCCTCAAAAGAATTTTTACTTGTCCTTGATAGTTTAAGCTACTTAATGGCACAGTTGTTCATTCCTATTTCCTGTCTGCTTCTTGTTTCAGAAACAATTTCATGTCCATGTACTTATTTTGTTATTCCATGATGTAAAACCAAAAGATTGACATGTAATGACCATTGATGTGGTTCTCCATTTATACATCTACTAGCAATTATAATCTAATCAGTAGTTGGAACACTCATTCATAAAAGGGGAGAACCCAACAGGTAGTCAATGAAATACGTTTCAGTAAAATTCCATTCTATTTAAAAAAGAAAAGAAAGATAGCATTTTGCAGAAGTTCAAAACTTAGCATGATTAAGTTATTCTATTGGGTCGTCTATCCAAATCCACTCACAATGCTTTTCATATATAATAAAATGCTAAAAGATAAGCAAAAAGAAAGGGAACAGAATATTAACCTTGTAGATAGCATCCCATGGAAGACAACCCAAAAAATCAACCAAAAACCGAGATTTCAAATACCTAAAAAGTAAAAACCAATAGAAAGAGAGTCCAATAAAAGATCAAAAAACAAAAATCAAAAGAAGAAGAGTTAGAGAAAGAGAAGGAACCTGATGGCAATAAGATTGCGATTGAATACCAAGCGATAAGAGTGAAGATCGCGATAGGCAACAAAGAAACGAACAAAAATGTCGATGAAAAAAGCAATCTGACCGGCAATATCGAGCAAGAAAAGGTTCTCTGGTAAACCTCTGAAGAAACCAAACTCTAAAGGAGTGAAGAAGGAAGAGTAAATTGCCCATATCAGAATGAAATGAGTCCATACTGAGTACCACCTGTTTCACAATTCGTTAATCAATTTCCACTTTCCCTCCACGCCCCATGGAAGAAGAAGAAGTAGATGAAGCAAAAACAATAATATAATAATAAATGGCTTTGGCGCCAAACCAACAACGGGTCCGGACCGGACCGCCTACCGATTCAATTGGAAATGCCCAATTCAATCTTGAATAACATTATTATTATTATTATTATTATTATTAGGCAAAATCCATAATTTATTACATGAATTTCAATATTTTTACACGTTAAATATCCATATTTTCAAAATTATACATATATTTTCGAAACTAAACATTAAATTTATTATTATTATTAGGCAAAATCCATAATTTAGTACATGAATTTCAATATTTTTACACGTTAAATATTTATATTTTCAAAATTATACATATATTTTTGAAATTAAATATTAAATTTTTTAACTGTTATGCATTTACACAACGAACATTTATACTTTTAAAATTATACAATAAATTCCTAAATTTATATATTATAACATATTAAATCCAAATAAATGTTAAAAACAAAAGTATTTCATTAAAATATACACGATTTTAACCGAATTTGTATTATACCGTCGTTTGTACCGTCAATTTTAAATTTAATATATTTTTTAAAAAAATTTAAGGATTCAATGTATATTTTTAAAAATATAAGAATTTAACGAATAAAATCATTAAAGTATAGGTATCAAAGTATAGATTTTCCTTATTATTATTATATAGGAAAGCTCTACTATTTCTTAACAGCAACAAGAAAACAGAACTAATAGAAATTAAATAATAGAAAGAAAATCAAAAATAATTATATTAAGAAAAACAACAAAAGAAGAAAAAGAGGTTACCAATTATCAGGACGAATGATAAATCGAGGAGAAGCAGAAGCAGAATTATTTGAATTTCTAAAATGACTGATATCTCGTCCGAGTCCACTCAGTGACTCATTTCTGAGCACACTCAGAAATCGTTTCCATGATGCCTTGTTAATTTTATCTTCTTCAAATTCGTCAACTTCCATTTCCTCTTCCACTTCGTCTCTTCTTTCTCTGCGGCTCATCATCATCATCTTCTTCTTCTTCGACTTTAAGATTTTCTCACTAACCAAACAGCCAAAAGAAAGTCTAATTTTAATGTAATTCACAAAAAAATCTAATCTTTATCAAAGATTAAAAGAAACCAATTTTATGCCAAAAGAATTTGATGAGTTTACCTTTTGACAATTTTTTGCTTTTTAAAAGATAATGTTGGAATTCAGAAACAGTTGCAGAACAGTTTTTTGTGGTACAAAGAGAATCTGTCCAAAAATTTTGTAATTTTTGTTTAATAAAAAGAAGAAAAAGAAAGCAGTAATTTCAGAGATATGGAATGTGATTCAATTCTCAATTACTGTAATATGTTAAATGATTGATTTTCTTTAAATAATTAACAAGTTAATTTGGCATTAAAGCTTTGTTTTACATGAAACTCTTTAATTTCCTTAAATAAAATTTTAAATTCAATCTTTATAATATATATAGAGCGTATATCAATGCTAGAATCACATACAATTATAGATTTATAAATATCTGATTCTGAATCAATCGGTTCCGAAAGTTTAAATAAATTGGACCGGATATAAAAAACTTGTTTTTACGTGACTATTTATTAGATTAATGATTAATTATTTTAACTTTATCATTTTGCTTTTAGAATATTTAATTTGATGCTATTTTTTCTAAAGATAAATTCCAATAGATTAAAGAATCGCATGCTTGGGTAAAAATACAGTATTGATTTTGTTTATATAATTACTTAAATCGGGTATGAACAAAAACTTTCAATGGCGGTAAGTTTTTAGGAAAACTAGAGGGAGATTTATATAATAATATAATAATATCAATGATCAATTAGATTTATATAAATAAGAAGTTTATCATATTAGATGGAAGTGGAAGCGCCCTAGCCACCTACATCGCTCTGTCGCCCTTAGAAAAAGTGCCTCCGCCGACACCGCCTGACGATCGTCGGAGCAAGAAACACAAGGAAGAGGACAATATGTCTGTTGAACTGGAAGAACCCATCAGCTGGGCAAAGGAAAAATCAGATAATATATCTCTATCGTTTAGAGACGCTCTCCTACGTAAAGCCACCAGAAGGTTTGGGGAACATATCATCTTCGATGAACAAGCAAATAAAGCCTTTGAGGTAGATAACGTCTTGGAGGGGGAAAGATCAAGCGCTATTTTGGATTCTGATGCAGACTCTGATGGGGAATTGGGGGAGGATGAGGAGATTTCTATTTCTATTGCAGATGGTCTTCTCAAACTTGATGTCTCTGAGAAACTGGAGACTCAACTGGCCCGTCCTTGGAAGAAATCAGTGGTGGTACGCTTGCTGGGTAGAAATATTAGTTATCAAACTCTATGTAACAGGATTGAAACTCTCTGGTCCCCTAAAGGAAGCTATAAGATTATAGATCTCGATAATAATTTCTTCCTTATCCACTTTGCTCTGATGAAGGATTATATTGATGTTCTGGTGGGAGGTCCTTGGGTTGTTCTCGGCCACTATCTCACGGTTCAGCCTTGGCATACAGGTTTTTCCACAGAGAATGAGAAGCTTACTTCAGTTGTTGCTTGGGTTATATTTCCTGGTTTCCCCCTGCATTACTACCATAAGCGTGTTCTCAGACAAATTGGAGCCAAAATTGGGAAAATGGTAAAAGTGGACTATAACACCTCGGCCTCCAAACGAGCTAAATTTGCTCGTATGGCAGTTGAACTGGACTTGTCCAAGCCTCTAGTCTCACAAATTCAGATTAAAGACAGAACATATAAAGTGGAATATGAGGGTCTTTATAGGATTTGTTTCTCTTGTGGTAAGTATGGCCACTTAAAAGACTATTGTCCTGACTCGATTGGAACTGGAGTGTCTCCTAATGGTACTAGCAGTGAGCCGAATACTGGGACTAGAAAGGGAACATTGACAAAGGAAAACGTAGATAGACAAGATAACAGAGATTTCAGCTCTCATTATGGGCCCTGGATGGTTGTGCAGAGACGAGGTAGAAAATCTTCTAATGACAATGGGACTTCTGGAGCTAAAATAGGGGAGCCCTCAAGACCTAATCTTGGTTCCAGATTTGTGTCTCTTGCAGGTCTTCATGACAAAGATAAGGAGGACAATGAAACTGTCGTTCCTCTAGAGAATAATGGTTATTTCAAGATTAATGACGAAAGGCTTCCTCTGGCTATTTTGAAACAAAATAGAAAGTTGCAGCATGTGCCTAACCCGATAATGACCTCACAAAGACCAGGGAAAGAGAATCTCCATAGCAACCTAATGCCCACTTCTCATGCAGCAATCTCAGAATCCCCCAAAAAACAAAGGGTTGCCGACCATCTGGATAAAATGGATAATGTTATCTCTGCTGAATTAGATCGAGAAAACCATATGGCAGTTGTAGTCCCCTATCCTGATAAGCCAAGTGTGCTGGCGTCTTCTTCTCATACAGAAAACAATTTGTTACGTAGATCCAAAATCAAAACTGTGCTTAATGTTAGAGCCAGACCCCCTGATAAAGGCAGACTCAAGAATGTCCGTGACTCCATCCCCTATAAAAATAAAAAGAAACACAAGATTGGCAGTTTGAAGATCGGTGATCCTTCGGAGTCTATTTCTAAGCTGCTTGATGAAGCTATCCAGAATCACCTCAGTAAGGATGGAGACAGCCAAGGTCCGGCTGAGTCAAACTCTGTTTAAAGGGTATGTTATCTTTTATTACTCTTTTTGATGGATTTAAATATTATAGCTTGGAACTACCAGGGAGCTGGCAGCAATAATTTTGTGGCATTTGCTCGTAATTGGGTTAAGATTTATAAGGTTTCCATTCTCATCTTATTGGAAACTAAGATTAGTGGCTCTTTTGCTGATAAAGTTATAAAAAGGTTGGGTTTTAGTCATTCTTTTCGGGTGGAGGCTTCGGGTTTTGTAGGTGGTATTTGGGTTCTTTGGACTGATAATGTTTCAGTCAGTGTTCTCCGTTATTCATATCAGCTTGTTCATCTGAAAGTTAACCAGAATAACTTACCTTCCTTCTGTTTAACCGCTGTTTATGGGGAACCCTCCGCTGGTCTCAGGAAGCATCTTTGGAAGGAACTTTCTAGTATTGCACTCAGCTCTCCGGACCCGTGGACTATAATGGGTGACTTTAATGCCTTTCTCTATTGTTCAGAAAAGTCTAGTGGCTCTAGTAGAGGAAGTAAACCCTGTCCCCTCTTTCTTCAGTGGATGTCATCCTTCAACCTCCTGGATATGGGTTTTTCAGGTCCCAAGTTCACCTGGCGTCGTGGATTGGTAATGGAAAGATTGGATCGGGCAATATGCAACATGAATTGGTTTGATAAGTTCCTGAAGTCCAAAGTCACTCATCTTGCAAGAATCAATTCTGATCACAGACCCATACTTTTGTCTGTTTCAGGTAGGTATGCTGTTAATGTGGATCATCCCTTTAAATTTAGTGCAGCTTGGATTCTTTACGAGGGTTTTCATAATTTTGTGCGAGATAGTTGGAAGTTTAATGGGAATTTGGTAGACACGATCAGAAACTTTCAAAGTAAAACTACAGATTGGAGTAAAAACATTTTTGGCTGTTTGAAGTATCGCAAGATAAAAACTCTTTCCAGAATCAGTGGTATTGATCGTTTCTTGGAACACTCTCACTCCACTTTCCTTACCAACCTAAGTAAAGATCTTAGGATGGAATTGGAGCATATTCTTATTCAAGAAGAAGCTTACTGGAAGCAGAAAGCCAAGGTTGACTGGCTCTTAGCAGGAGACAAAAACACGAGTTTCTTTCATAATTCAGTTAAGATCAAGAGGAAAAAAGCTCTCATCAATGGGTTGATTTTAGAAGATGGTAATTGGTGTTTTGATCAACATATTCTTAAGGACCATGTTTTGGGTTACTTTAGTTCCATTTATGCTATTGACATTCAAGATGCTCCCCTTTATCCAATTCGTAATAGGTTTCCTTCTTTGTCTCCTGCTGTTTTGGATTGCATGTCATCTCCTCTCTCCTTTGAAGAGCTCCATGAGGTTGTTTTTAACATGAAACCATTAAAAGCTCCTTGGATTGATGGTCTTAAACCCATATTTTTTCAAAGATATTGGGATGTTGCCAAGAATTCTATTCTTCAGTTTGTTGAGTCAGCTTTTAAAGATGGTGTTGTGGATCATTTCTTCTGTACTGCTCTTATCTACCTTGTGCCTAAGAAGAGTAAACCCTCCACTGTTAGCAATTTGAGACCCATTAGTCTTCTGTCGGTTCTCTATAAGATTCTTATGAAGTTGATTACTAATCGAGTCAAGCCCTTCCTTCATAAGCTAGTGGGATATCATCAGGCCAGTTTCATTCCAGGCAGGCAGATTTCAGACAACATTATCATTGTTCAAGAAGTTGCTCACTCTATGAAAATAAAGACTGGGAAAAAAGGTTGGATGATGCTCAAGATTGACTTAGATAAGGCTTATGATCGACTTCGATGGGAGTTTATTTTTGACACTTTGGTTGATGCCGGGTTTCCTATCAGTCTTTGTTCCTTGCTGGCTTCATGTTGGAAAAATAGCAGTTCTAAAGTCATTTGGAATGGTAGTCTTACGGATAGTTTCCACCCCTCTCGTGGAGTCCGTCAAGGTGACCCTCTTTCTCCGTACCTCTTTGTGCTTTGCATGGAAAGACTTTCTCACGGTATTGAGAAAGTTGTTAGTGAGGGTAGTTGGAAGCCTATTTCCCTCAGCCGTGGGGGTCCTCCCATCTCCCATCTCTTCTTTGTCGATGATCTCATCCTGTTTGCTGAGGCTTCAATCAATCAACTGGAGGTAATTGACGGAGTTTTAGATGATTTCTGTGCTTGTTCTGGTCAGTTGATTAACAAGGCCAAATCTGTTTTTTGTGTTTCCAAGAATGTTAGTCACTCTTTAGTGAATGCTTTGAAACAGAAATCAGGTATTCAGTTCGCTACGGATCTGGGATTTTATCTTGGTACTCCTGTAGTTCATGGTAGAGCAGGTATTAAACTTTACTCCTATCTTGTTGAGAAAATTGCTAGCAAACTCTCCAGTTGGAAGGCAAACACTCTCTCTCTAGCAGGGCGAATTACTCTTGTCAAGTCGGTGGTACAGACTATCCCCAATTATGTGATGCAAACTGCATCCCTTCCTATTCATATATGTGATAGCATTGAAAAACTATGTAGAAAGTTTATTTGGGGCTCTTCTGTTGATGTCAGGAAAATTCATCTCATTAAGTGGGAGAACCTTTGTAGACCTGTGGATCAAGGGGGAGTTGGCCTAAAGAAAGTTAAAGTGTGTAATGATGCGTTCATAATGAAACTGATATAGAGATTAGTCCATGATGATAAAGCTCTTTGGGTCCGGATCTTCAAGGCTAAGTACCACATCCCCAGTCAAGGCTTGCAGCCTTCCCTTAGGCCTTCTTCAGGCTCTATCCTTTGGAAAAACATCTTCCATCTTTGGCCTACTTTCAGAGCCAATGCCTGCTGGGCTGTGAATGATGGTAAGTTGGTTTCTTTTTGGTTCGATAATTGGTCTGAGGCTGGTCCTTTGTATCTTCATGTTCCTCATGTTCTTCGCTCTTCGATTTTATGGAACAATGTCTCCCACTTTACTGTTAGAGATATGTTTCATATTAATGCTGGCTGGCGGGAAAACATTTTGGAGATTTTATTAAACGACCGGGTTCGCAACTTGATCGACATTTCCCTCCCTCCAGATGATGGTTTAGGTTCGGACTCTTTAGTTTGGTTGCCTTCTTCCTCAGGTAGCTTTTCTATTAAGTCCGCTTATGATCTATTGCATCAGAATGGATCTGGTAATTTCACTATTGATTGGAATCTCTGTTGGAATTGGATGGGTCCTCAAAGAATCAGGGTCTTCCTTTGGCTCCTGATGCATAAAAAGTTGCTCACTAACATGGAGAGAGTCAGGCGAAATCTGTCTTCCGATGCTGTTTGTCCTATCTGTTTTGGAGATGTTGAATCTACCCTTCATATGATCAGAGATTGTCCTATTGCTAAGTCTCTTTGGTCGGCTTTGCTTAAGGATCCTGTTTCAGCTCAGTTCTTCTCTTTAGATCTAGATACTTGGATGTCTAGTAACTTAAAGTCCGATCTTATTTTTGACTCCATCCCTTGGAAGCTTTTATTTGGCTTCACTTGTTGGTGGCTTTGGAAATGGAGGAATGATAGAGTCTTCAATAATCATTCAGTTCCACTCACAATTAAGAAGCATACTATTTCTTCAGCTTGTTTAGCTTTCTTGAATGCCAAAGACTTTATGATTGCTGCAGGCCATAAGGGGGGAGAGAAGACGGAGGCTTTCATAGGGTGGACTCCAGGTTCTGAAAATTGGACTACTCTGAACACGGATGGCTCCTTTAATAGCCAGAGTTCTCTAGCTGCTTCAGGTGGGGTCTTTCGTGACCACATGGGAAGATGGTTGGGGGTTTCTCAGCGTTTGTCCAAGGTAAGAGTGCCTTTGCTGCTGAACTTTGGGGAGTCTTGTATGGCCTTCAAGAGGCCTGGAATAGAGGTTGGCGGAAACTCATTCTTCAGGACAGCATCACGAAAGGTCTTCAGCCTGCACCAATTTACAGTGCAGTCATTCTTTGCATCAATGATCTTCTCCTCAGAGACTGGCAGGTGCAGATTTTTCATGTCTATAGAGAAGCCAACAGAGCCGCGGACTTCTTAGCGAGCTAGACTTATAATCAAAAGATGCATTTTATCTGGCATCAAATTCCTCCTATTGGTATTGAAGAGATCCTTAGAAATGATTCTATGGGTACTTCGTTCACCAGAATCATTCATCTTTAATTTGTATTCTTGTTTTGTTCCTTTCTTCTTCATATAAAAAAATTAGATTTATATAAATTTGACAAAATTAATTTAAATTCAAAATTTCATTTAAATTCGTTAAAAAATGATTCAAATCCAATTCAATTCAAATAAATATCCACTTAATCAATTAAAAAATGATTAATTTTATTTTTCAATCCAAACAAATACCTACTGTACCAACTCAAAACTGATCAAATTCAAATTATTAGATGGCTAATTAAAATATCATAAGGAAGATTATATTGGTGCTTAGTAGGGATGTCTTTGGGCCCATCAACCATGGGCTATATAGTAGTAACGGAACTAAATAAGTTATGATGGGCCAACTCTTGTTTTGTATAATATTTGTTAGTGTTTTGCGGCTTCTGATGGGCCAAATAGGGCTCGATGTGATAATTAGGCCCATCAACCATGGCCACCCTCAACATCTTTTTACATTACTTTCATCCACTTTTAAAAGTTCGTATTCAATTCCTGTATTTTTTTAATCAATCACATTAAACTCAATTTGGAAGAAATTGACGAAATTAAAAAATGTATATCCTATTGAGTTAGTGTGAAATTAATTTAAAATAATCGTAAAATCTATCCAAATATAAAAAAATAAAAAAAAATAAAGTAACTAGTTAATTTTGCATGTTTAAAACAACTATATGTTCATTATTTTTTAATATTTTAATGGATCTGCCGGTTATTTTAACTTTAACTCGTACGAGATTAATAGACTGCGTATTTCAATTTCATCAATTACGTCAAAATTGAATATAATATGAATGATTTGAAAAGTATATAGATGTAATGTAAAAAATAAAATAAAAGTTAAAATCCAAAAATTTCAGAAGCATTTTTCCTTGTTTATATTTTCAATTTATGTTATATTATATTTTTGGTGAAATTAAATTCATCTCTCCCAACCCAAAACCTTCTTCTTTACTTTCTATTTCTAAAAAATTCCTCATGCCTTATCCCTTACCCACCCACAGTTTTAACCTATTTTTAACTTCAATTGATTTTCAAACTCAGCCTGAAAGAAAGTTCGCCATGAATCTATTATGGATACAAATGAAAAATTGTTTGTAAAAATGCTGAAATTGAAAGAAGACTTACCTTTATTTAATGAGTATAATTTAATATAAACTTTGATGTTTCATAACACCTAGATTAATGAATAATTATATACTCTTTTTTGTCTATTTAATTAGTTTTATGTAAACCAAAACTATGGACTTTGATTTGTTTAATTTTGTTATCAAGTAATGTTTGAAACAATTAAATTTTGGAATGTATAGATTAAAAGTAAAACAAATAGAATTTTTATTTAATTATTTATTTATGGTTTGAGAAGTTAGGGTGGCCCAAGGAAGGTGGGAAGATAAGGAGTATTTAATTATAAGGAAGATAAAAATAAAAATAGTTAGTAGATAAAGAAATAGAAACAGGGGAATGAGTATTCTGTCTCTTTTACTTATGTTCTGAATTCAATATACGAGTTTAGCATGTATATAAAAATCATGGCATTGGAATTGTTGATTTCAACAATTGATTTTTGCAGTACTAGATTCAGATTAATCGGACCAACTGAACTTTGCACTAATCTTTTGAATTCGGTACCAACGGATATCATACCGCCTAGAACAACATTTTCCTTCAGACCATTCAACCAATCGATACGATCGTGAAGAGCATCTTTTGCTAAAACACAAACAGTTTCTTAAAAACTAACCTCGAATATAAAACTTTGGTTATTGAGAGATATTCTCTTGATTCCTAATAATATGATTCGGTAATAGATGACTTTTTTCAAAACACGTTTTATTGATACCGAACTTGAATATTGGACGGACATAACTTCAAAAAAAAATAAAAACAATTAGTGTCAACTTCGTCAACCGCAAATTGCGTATTTAAATTTATGTTGCTTGATTACAAAAGACAAAAAGAAAAAGCAAAGAAAACGACTTTATGATCATATTATCAAATCCTACAACTTGTTGATGGAATCTACCAAGAAGCAACCAACGAATTAATCCAACTAATCAAATTATTTCAATTCCAAAATCTAAGAACTCTATAAAAAAGTCCATCAATATTCGGTTTAATTTATTTAGATTCATACGATCAATTAAAACAAAATTGAAAATTACCGATTTTATAATTGAAAATGGCATAATAGCATGCCCACATTTTTTGTTGGAGGTGGCAAATTCAAATTTTATTATCAACCATTTAATTTACAAATAACTCTCAATGGATATTACTTATGATACGAATAAGTCTAAAAATCAATTTAATGAAAAATTAATTAATATTATTTTTTATAATTTTAAATTAAGTAGTAATTTTATTCGTGTACGTCTACCCAATCTAACAACTACGTAGCTTATTTCATCTCTTTTTTTCGTATATTTATTATTATTATTCAATTTGAACCAAATTGACTCGGTATGAAAGTAAAATTTTTTTAATATTAATTTTTGCTATTCATAAAATTCAAATTCGATACCTTGCGTAAAAGAAATAAATATCAAATTACTTAAACCGATCAATATAAAAATTCATATTAATCCATATTAATATTAATAAAATAATAAAAACAAACTACTAAAATTGATAATTTAAAAAATTTCAAATTTAATTTTTGCACAACATTTCAAGTTAAATTAGACAATTGATAATGTAGAAAATTTCAAATTTAATTTTTGCACGACATTTCAAGTTAAATTAGATAACTAATAGGTCATTCGGGATTCACATCCTTTGTGAAAGGATTGTTTTGTGTGAGTTGTAAGCATGTGACAGTACATTTGACAGTGAGCAATTATCTGCTTTACTCCATCGCTATAGTAAATTTTGTATTCATATATTAAAAGAAGATCAATTCCAAATGCTGTGTGCGAGTTTTCACCTCACCTAGGTCGCTTCATTTGTCTAGACTGAAGGTGAACTGATCATTCAGGATTTCACATCGATTGGGAAAGAATTGTGATATCTGAATTATAAATATATGAAAGTCCGCTTTGCTTCACTGTTATAATAAGTCTTTTATTCATATATTCAAAAAACAATTAGATAACTGATAATGTAGAAAATTTTAAATTTAATTTTTTTACCACATTTCAAGTTAAATTTAAATTAGATATTTCGCCTTTGAGGCATAATTAATAAAAATAAAATAATAAAATGAAAAATTAATGAATATGGAAGGGAAATCTGATTCACTTTTTTGATCAGAAGATTCACTTCTTAAAAGAGAATGTACAAGAGTTGAAAGAAATCAAAATTTAACCGACAGGGGAGAGGAGAAAAGGGAAAAGATCCGAATCCGGCCGGGTTATTTACAGAAAACTCGGATCAAGTCCCAAATATCTTAATCGGGCATTCGGGTGAAGCCGGTTTCATTTGCCGGACACCGGAACTTTACATACAAAAGGGTGCAACAACAGCTGCGCTGCCGTCCACCTCTTAGCAGACTCTTTCTGCAAGCAACAATCCACAAAGCTCCGGAACTCATCGGAGGCAGTTTCCGGCAAGGTAGGCGGATCCCCAAAGCAAATAGCACACATCAAAGTAGCCCAATCGGGTCTCTGACCGGGTGTAAGAAACGGAAAATGACCCAAGTAAAGCTCCATTAAAGTAAGGCCTAAGCTCCAAATATCAGCAGCATAACCATCGTAATTTCCGCCGTAAGTATCAGGATCAAACCTCTCAGGACTCATATATGCACAAGTCCCAACATAAGAATTACAAGCATCTAAAGTACGGATCATGATTTTACTAACTCCGAAATCAGAAATTTTCACTTCTAATCCATTTTTAACCAACAAATTCGAAGGTTTAATATCTCGATGAATGATTTTCCGGCTATGCAAGTAATTCAATCCATTAAGAACCTGATGAGCTACTTCAGCAAGCTTACCTTCACTAAAAGTACCTTTGCTTTTAAGAAGAGTATCAAGAGTTCCTAAATCCATAAACTCCATCAAAATCGCTATGTCACCGGACGGCTTCTCGTAAGTCCCATGGCAGTGAACGATATACGGCGAGTCCGTTTGCCGGAGGATCTTGATTTCACGGGAGACTTGACGGCGGACAACGGAGTCTTCGGTGTCAGCGTGAACGACTTTAAGAGCATAAATTTGAGAAGTCTTCTTGTGGCGGACTTTATAGACAGTACCGCCATTTCCATGGCCAAGAACTTGAAGCTTTTCGAGATCGTTGCAGGAGATGTCATTAGAAGTAGTGGTGGAGTTAGGAGGTAGAGGTAAAGGGAAGCGCGGGCGGCGTTCGGAGGGCTCCGGGAGAGGGAGACGGAGGTTAAACTGTCGGCGGTCACGAACAACTGCCATAGGCGTCGGGTGTTGAGGTTGAGAGAGAGAGTCAAGGGAGTGTTTGGAAGCGAAAGAAGGGGAAGGGAAAGAATATATATAAGTGGGAAGGAAAGCACGTGGGAGATGTAAGAAGGAGAGTGGAAAGATCGAAGAGTGGGGCCCACGAGATGGAAGGCGAAGATTCATTTAACTTGGCCACAATTAGTGGATTAGTGGAAATTTTGAGGTGGCCATATTATTATTACTTTTTATTTACTTTTGGATATATATATATTTTATTTCTTTATTTGCATGTGATTAATTAATAGCCTCCATATTTTTATTTTTGGACTTTTCTTTGCTTTTAATTTTCCTCCCAAAAATAACTATTCTAAAATTAATGTTTTTTGTTTTGTCAATAATGAAAATTCATTAAATTTTATTTAAAAATAACAAAATATTTAAAATCTAACTATAACAAAGTTCATATGTGAACAATTAAAGGGAGAAATAAAGTACTTAGACCTATCTACTAATGCTAATTAATTAACACTCTTATTTATAATTAACATAAACGATAATAATTAACGCTGTAAAATTATGGCGGAAAATGTAATGCACACCTGAAATTCAATTAAAAAAATAATTAATGCTCTAATATTTATTTTGATGTAATATTTTTTTAAAATTTGTAAAATATGATAATATCATCTTTAAACTGATTGATTCGTTATTTTAACTATTTTTTATTAGTGTAATATTTTGTTAAATTTTAGAGATGAATTGTATTTTTTACCTAAAATTATTTACAAAGTATTTTGAGATTTATCTGTTTTATTTTGATATAGTAACAAATTTGAATATAATTTGTAACCTTTATAAGTAGAATAATTATTTAATTTAAGTAGATAAGATGCTAACTTTTGTAATGATTAATCAAAGGTTGGATAATCCAAAACCAAAATCGAAAGTAGGGTAGGTAGTCTCTTTCAATTAAGTTTTTTAAAAAATAATAAAATGCTTTTAATTTTCTTTATTTAGCATATAACATTTAATTTAATGGGAAAAAGAAAAGAAAGTGATAAACAACCCCAAATCCAATTGAAGGAGAATCCAGCTAAGATGAAAAAGATAAAGACAACGTCCTCGAACGGTATAGGCGACGCCACAAATCAGCCACATGTCGAGATTTTTTTATTATTTTTATTTTATTTTTTATGAAACTATAATTGTGATCATTACTCTCTCCTTATCCAAATCCAAATAATTTTCGTTTTAATTAAGAATATTTATCTAAAATTTTGATTATTAATTAAATTTATTAATTTGTGCCAAACAATTTTAATGAAAGATAATTTGAAACAATTGGAATATTATTTTGAAGAATTTATTATTATTAGCACTTCTTTTATTATATTTTTATTTTATATAACTAAACACTTAACCATAATAATGGCAACATAGCGGATATTCTCGAAAATTTGTCGATCCGTTACTAAATCAGTTTAATTTTATTGCGTTTAATTTTATTGCATTCTTATCTATTTCAAATCCGTTTATTACACATTCGTTACATTTTAAAATATACTTTTATATTTTTCACGAAAATTAAGTAAATAATTAAAATACCTCAATTTTATAAAAAAATTATAATAATTGAAAAAAATATCTTTTTATATTTTCAAAAATTTTATTGAATTTTAATTAAAAGAAATAGTAATAAAAAAAAGAAATATTTAATAAGTTGTATAATAAAAAGGGATATATATGTAAACATATCCCTTAAATTTCAAAAAAATATTTATAGTAAGATAAATTAAAATAGAAAAAAATATATTTTAAAATGGAACGGAGGAAGTAATACTTAAGGATACCCATATCATATATTTATATATTTGACTAATGTATGAATTTATATTAATAAAATTGCAAATTATAAGTCAAATTAAAAAAATATATTAATTTATTTTTTTTGAATCAATATGTAGCTAAAAAATATATATGAAAAATTTATAAATTAAGAATTATACATAAATGTCATATAAAATTAAAATAAAACTTTCAAACTGAACAAAAATAAGTACATAATAAAAGTTCAATAAATTTCAACTATAAGTTTTTAATATTTCAATGGTTTAAATTCTCACCCACATCTATAATTTTAAATTATTTTTTTTTAAATAAATGAATTTAATAGCAATGGATATGTACAAATAACCATTATTCACTAAATCTTATCATTTTCTAGAATTTTGTCTTAAAAGAACCGGTATAGTGATGGGGTATTATTTTATTAGGACATGGACAGCGGACATAGTTTTATATTATCCTATTGGCTTTATCTTTCATCAATAAATGTAGGTGATGGTGGCCAATTTGCAAAATAATAATTTAACTATATAACAAGAGTATTAAATATATTTATATTATTAAGCATGTTGCCAATTACCAAGCCACGTATACAATAAGATAAAGAATAGACATAAATGTTAGCATACCCTATTAAAAATATAGTCGGCACACCTACTTTAGCTCATCAACTAGCGTACCATATTTATTTTTTAATACTTAAATTTTAACTTTTTTTTAATTTATATAATTAATCTCTCATATTTTATTTAATTGAGCTCCAATTGAAACTAATTACTAATAAAATGAGTTTTTTCAAATAAAATGTGTAGTAATTTTGAGTCCGAAATCTAATTTGAGACCCAACTCATTAAAATGATTTTGAAAGTAGTTTATAGATAAATAAATTTTAATAAATTGGTAAGAATTAGTCGGATGGTATAACACTTGATAAATTGATTAATTTCATCAATAGTTATTAAAGTTTGTTTATAAAGAAATAATAAATTTTTATTTTATAATAAAAAATTACAAAAATCGAAAAATATAAAATTCGGCCACTGAAAAAAATAACTCAGCTTTTATTTTGATTGTATTGATACTATACAAATCGAAAATAAGTTGATTTGATATCATACAAACTGAACTATTAAATAAATAAATTAATTAATTAAATAATCAAATAAAATAAATATTATATATTTTTTTGTTATAAAATAAAAATTAAATTATTTTTTGTTACAAATTATTATATAATAATTATAATCGTTAAATTTTAATAATTATAAATTAAATTAACCTCTAGATAGATAAAGGGCGGAAGTGCTATGAAATTTTTTGTAATTTAAAACTAGTTAAACTAAAGAAAATGGAATAATGTAGAATAATAAGGTAGTCAAGGAAAAAAAATTGCTTATTTTCTCACAATTTTCTGACCTGTCATAATTTAAGTATGGAGTCAATTTTGACTCTCCGGTAACGGAAATTTTGAAATTTCTGTTGGGATTCAGCCTAGGAAGAATTTCAGTTAAATTAAGAAAAAAAATTATTAGAAGAAAATAAAATAATTGAAAAATAAAAACAATTATTTAAAGGTAATAATAGTGGAGAGTAGTGACAAAGGCGGCTGTGATGGAAATACGAATTGAAAACGTAATATACTACGTCAGCTTTAACAATTTCATAATACATGACGTCATAGAAAACTAAATATATATCGATTTATATATATATAGAAAATGAAATAAGTTGCACGTTGCTATACAACTCATTAACACAAACAAAACTTTTGTATTTATTAAGTGGAAAAATCATAATTTATTACTAATAAATTATGATTTTCTTTTTAGTTTTTCCAATTTCTTTCTTGTTAGGTTGATTCTTTTCATCTTCTTGATTATTATGGCTGGCTGTCCTTATTTAGCCTCCTCCCATACTTATAAAATTACGCATGCCGTCGAGAAAAATTTTTAGTTGCACGTTTTAATTTTATAAATAATATTTTATATATTTAAAATTAGTAAAAATAATTTATTAATTATCTGAATTTCATAATATAAGCACATATTATTTTTTAATATAGACAAAAAACGTACCGATTATCCCGTTAAATTATTTTAGTTTATGTATTTTATTTATTAGTGTAACACCCTAATTTTCGTAAATTGTGTATAATATATCCGGAAGTATCCTAAGTGGCAAATCTGGAAATTTTATAATAAAAGAAGCCATTTATGGTGAATAAATCGATATTGTATCCAAGCATAAAGAACATGAGATGGTGAGATCATCGAGTTGGTTGGGGTAGGAAACCTGCAAAATAAAGGCTAATCCGGTCGAATCAGGAATGAACATTTCAATGCTTAGATCAGTTTTAGACTTAGAAAGAGAAACTAGTGAGAGAATGTTAAGAGTGGTATGTTGCCTTATATATTTGAAATGTAAAATAACATGGTATTTTATAGGGGATGCCGAGGAGTGAGGACCACTTAAGTATCTTATCCATGTACTAACGACGACGTGACAAAATGCAGACGACAAATGTGATGGATGTGTGTATCAGTGGATTTTCGTAGGGTATGATATATTTTGTTCGATTGAACAATCTCATCCCTTTGATTATTATGCTTTTATGCTCATTCACACGCTAGGCTTTTAGGAAATTCAGATTCGGACCAAGCTGCGCTTCTTGTATGATGGATCTTTAGGCCGGACTCGATGTAGGCCCATCAATAGATAATATTGAGCATTATCACTAAGAACTAGCAATAGCCTAAAAACATGAGTGATATTAGGATATAATTGAAAATATAAAGTACATCCTATGGACTAATTTGAAAGAAAAGTTTGAGTAGGTACCAAATAGAAACTTTTGTATGATAAGGGATATATTGAACTAAGGTTTGTGTGATTTGTGTGAGCTGAATTACTTAAAGAAATTGACTTTGTAATCTACAAGAGCTCAGGGGTGGCAAAGGAACAAGAGAGAAACTATGTCTCTTTAGGCTTTCTATTAGAATGAATTTTGATTGTCTTGATGAATTTATCTTGTGTTGCATTAGATTGTGAAATGAAGAAATCTTGAATTTATGGTTACACATGGTTATGGGTAAAAAAGGAATTCTTGATATATATATATAACCGGACTGCTTAGTCGGGCTCTCTTGAGCAACCCGACCATCAATTATTCAGTTCATTCGGTATCCAAATTGTTATCTCGATAAGGTCATTTTAGGAAGTTACACCTGGATAAGGACTCTTAGTTACCTGAAGTGGGTAGAATTACTATTCCAGAAACTTAGTTCAGCTTCCTGATCAGACTATATGTCTTCTTTAATGGAAGTTTTGTTGACGATAGGAATCTATCCTAATTAGAAAATTAATTCCTAACTAAGGTAGGATTTCTATCATTGTAAATAGACTGGATGTCAGGTATTTTCTCTTTTTTAGTCAATTTTACATTCAGAGAATATTTTTTAAAGTTTAATTCTAATTTTATCTCCGAAATTTTTTCTCACCTTAAATTCCGTCAAAATTTTTTTTTTTTAGATATTAAAGTGACTGTGAATGACATTCTTCTCCAAGTTTAATCCATATAGCAGTTCGGATTATATGAATTAAACTTATGTAATCAATGATTTTTCTTGACTTCAGAAACATTCTGAAATAGACAAAATTCGATCAAAATTTCTAACGAGTAACTTTTGAACGATCAAATAAGAACTTTTTAGAGTGGAAAATGGTAAAGACTAGAGAGTGAAAAAATAACACTTGTTTTGAGTATTGTTGAACAATATATAGTCTGGCTCTCTTGAATGCTTGTTAATAAATGTTCCGATAGCCATTGTGAATGAAACAGTAGTACTTGTAATGCTTTATAACGGTAGCGCCGAGCTGTATCTCGATTAGCTTGACTAAAGCTCGAGAGTAGCTTGGTTATATAAGCACTCAGAACACCAATATTTTGAAAATATTGAACATGCTCGTCTAACATCTCACTGTCCTGTGCCTTATTACTTGATCAAGCTGAAGCCCAAAAACACTGCTATAAGTTAAGAGATTTACTGCTTTAGCTCATTTCGCAGTACAACAATTTTGAAGCCCACCCACTTCAATTTTTAAATTTTTTTATATGTTATTTAACTAAATAAGATCAATTATTTTAGTATATCTTCTATTTTAATAAGTGGTTTCGAGTTCTATGAATGTAGTTGTATCAAATCTCAGATGTAAGAGTTTTGCCACTCCTCATGGATCCTACTCGGTTCCAAAGGGAATTAGTTTGATTATGATTCACTCAGGACATTTCGTGTCATATTATAGCACATCATAATTAATGTCATCCAAACAAAATCTTAATATTTAATGGTCAAATGTCCAAATTTATCCCTGAAATTTGCCAAAACCTGAATTAAAAAGCCGACACATGATCTTATACGTTGAAATTACTAAAAGAGCAACTTACCTGTTAACTTAAAAAGATCAATTTTGTCCTTTAAATCACAAAATTGGAGCAAATCAACCTATGTTCTTACACAAATTTTAATTTGATCATTTTCCATCTATATAGCTATATACACAACATATATATGTTGTTATATCGAACTCAAATGCTCTGTATGACATGTAAAAAAGAAACAAAAAAAATCTTAAATTAATCCATCTTTCGCATCTTTGATAGATCTTAAAACCAAACCATAATAAAAGATTTCAATAATTTATTATTGCATCATTTTACGGGATTACAATAAAATTGACACCTACAGACACAATATTTTGAAGTCCAGCTCATTTCTAACGGGTTCGGTTAGATCCAACAACATGTGTTCAAGTCCGACATTGTCGGGGCGGGGAAAGTGAAGACATAGGAGAACCAAAGCCCATGAGAAGGTGTTGTATCCAGGTAAGCAAGCAGATAACGTGCACAATACAATATCTAATCCACGTCACTCTGTTACCATTTTTCGTGTCAAGGACAATCTCCACACCTTAATTTCAATTGTGTGCCCTTTAAAACGATTAATTACAAATTTATGCACCTAATTTTGATTCACTTTCCAGCCTTCAAGTTTTCCAAAGATATCTTACACTTTTATCCCCAAATCCTTTTAGCTATGTTTACAAGTTTACATAGTATTTTAGAAAATATCATAATATTATGAGGGTACGAGTATTATATAGAAATTGGGAGTGAGTACCGTTGGATTTGAGTTGGCATAATAAATGAATTTTCGGTTATCGATTTGATTCGATTAATAATTAAAAACAACAAAATCAAATATTTTAAAAATGATATTGTTTTTTAATAAAATGTTACAAATTGTTAAGCTATTGAATTTTGATTAATAATGCAAGATAATTTTGACTATCGATTTAGTTATTACTAAAATTCAATTCATCTATAATATTTAATAAATTTCAAATTTTAAATATTTTTCTTCGCTTTATTTATAATCTAAAAATGAATAGTAATAATTAAGATAAAGTTTAGGTAGCGAATTCTAATTTTGTTTTTTAATTTGAGAGCGAAATTAAAAAAGGTTTGAAAGTTTAGGAGTTATTTGTAATTAATTATTTTTTATAACTATTCAAATCAAACCGAATGCTAGAAGACGCAATCGATTCCTCTGAATCCATGTTCTCGTCTCATCCCATACTGAATATTACAACTCAGATTCAATCAAACTCCATTTTCTTGCGCACTCATCTCTCTTTTCATCATATTCTGTAATACCCAGATTTGGATTTTGAATACTGATACCTTTTGATCCTTAACCCATATCATATGGCTTCGCTGGGCTTTACCCAGATCAAAGGCAGCAGCAACTCAGTCGTTGAGTTTGCTGCTTTCAGGGCTCGTCCTGCTTCTTTAAGGACTCAGCGTTTCAGAAACAAAGTTGGGTTCTTGAGAGTGGTGGCTAATGCTGAGGCTAAAGGCGAGCCCGATTTGAGTGTCACTGTAAATGGGTTGACCTTACCGAACCCGTTTGTTATTGGCTCGGGTCCACCCGGCACCAACTATACTGTCATGAAGCGGGCATTTGATGAAGGATGGGGTGCTGTTATAGCAAAAACTGTATGTTATCAGTTTTATATTATATCAAAGTTTGATCCTTTTATTATAAATGTTCTTTATTACGGTATATATCATTATGAAAATGCACTGCCCCATGCTTTCTTTGAAATTTGGTCTTTGAATAATATGACAGTTTGATCTTTTATGATTAGATGAATTTGATAATATCTATATAATATAATTAAGAAAATTTACTGCCTCATGTTCTGTATATGATTTGAGTTGAATTACTCTCCCGTTTCTTAATTTAATTTTTCATTTCTCTGGTGATTTTTTTTTAAATGTATATCAACTGTGCTCAATGTTGAGATTTGATCTTTCAATTTTGTCAAAGTTTGATCTTCTTTGATTAGATGTATTTGCCACTGTCTGTATTTTTAGGAAAATTTACAGCGTTATGCTCTGTATGTGATTGGGTTGAATAAGTCTGTTGTTTTGTTAGCTTATTTATTTGATGAATGTGTTCTTTGTAATATCATCTTTGCTGGTCCTTTGGTCTCAATTTGTCAGGTTTCATTAGAAGCAGATAAAGTCGTAAATGTTACGCCTAGATATGCTCGGCTACGAGCTGGTGTAAATGGCTCAGCCAAGGGGCAGATAATTGGGTGGGAGAATATAGAACTCATAAGTGATAGGCCTCTTGAAACAATGTTGAAAGAATTCAAGCAATTAAAAGAACAATATCCTGATAGGATTCTCATTGCTTCTATCATGGAAGAATACAACAAAGCTGCTTGGGAAGAACTTATTGAAAAAGTGGAGGAAACTGGAATTGTGAGCTATTCTTCTCAGCTGAATTATATGTGATGGCGTTTTTTAAACTAGATGATTTTGTAGCTGAAATTCGTGAAACTTTTTCCTTAGGATGCCATTGAAGTCAATTTCTCTTGCCCACATGGTATGCCAGAGCGTAAAATGGGTGCTGCAGTTGGCCAAGATTGTCAACTTCTGGAAGAGGTTTGCGGTTGGGTCAATGCTAAAGCTACTGTACCAGTCTGGGCAAAGATGACCCCAAACATAACTGACATAACACAGGTCAGTTCTTATTTTTCTTATCTATTCTGTTCTGCAATTTCTTTTGGTGCATATTATGATAAGCTCAAATAAATGCAGTACTACTATGTTTATGCTTACATGATTCAATTTTTATTATTGTCTAGCCAGCAAGAGTGGCACTAAGATCAGGATGTGAGGGGGTATCTGCCATTAATACGATAATGAGTGTAATGGGAATCAATCTGAAGACCTTGCGGCCGGAACCTTGTGTTGAGGGGTTAGAAACTTTAAAGGCAATAACAATTCTGATATATATATTATTCTCTCATGAAATTTATTAAATTTTAATTTTTCTCTCAGATACACAACACCTGGGGGTTATTCTTCTAAAGCAGTGCATCCTATTGCACTCGCGAAGGTTATGAATATTGCCAAAATGATGAAATCAGAATTTAATGACGAGGCCTACTCACTCTCTGGTATTGGAGGTGTTGAAACAGGTGGTGATGCTGCAGAGTTTATTCTTCTTGGAGCAAATACAGTTCAGGTAAGCATTGATAATTTTTTTGCTATTTTGTTTTGTCATGGCAAATGATAACTCAAACTCAGACCAAAGGGTATAAAAGATTTACGTGGAAAGAAATTCATTTAATTATTGCATGCTGATTGTGAACTCCAAATTCATGTTATGCTCAATCTATTTTTCATGATATTTGTGTGTCATATGTATCTGAATAATTATGGTATTTGATATGCTGCATGTTGACTAATGGTTAGTTCTAGCTCCCTATGATATCATGAAAATTATTGTTGGAAAAGGTTGCTAGTTGTGAGAGCGGGCTTGTTGACACCTTATGATGTCCGCTTGGGCACTGTAAAGCCTTAATTTTGTTGGGTTTTGCTTAATTCTTCATTCCAGGCAGACCTAATGAGCTTTCAAGCCTCAACTTGAGGCGACGTGTCATTGGATCCTGAACCAAGAACCTAAGACTGCAGTGTTCACACTGGTCCTTGTTCTTCTCTATCTTTAAAGTATAAAAAGCATCAATTTCTTCAGGTTCTAAATTTAATAAACTGGCATGAGCATACTTTACTTTCACATGATGCTTTTTCTTCTGAAAGAATTTCTCACTGAAAATAAAATCTTTTAACATATCTGCTTGTTGTATCTAAGCATTGAAGTTTTTTGATTTTTAACTGCAGGTCTGCACTGGTGTTATGATGCACGGATATGGCCTCGTGAAGAAACTCTGCGAAGAGCTGAAAGATTTTATGAAAATGCACAACTTCTCATCTATTGAAGACTTTAGAGGGTATGCATTTTGATTTGGAGAGATTAAGTCAGAAAATTGCTAATCCATTTTTTATCTGAAATCTTTTATGTTCTATTCGTTTATCAGGTCGTCTCTCGAGTATTTTACTACTCACATGGACTTGGTAAGACGGCAACAAGAAGCGATTCGACAGAGGAAAGCCGTGAAAAGAGGATTGCGATCTGATAAAGACTGGACAGGAGATGGTTTTGTGAAGGAGACAGAGAGTATGGTTTCCAACTAAATGGCCAAACTACAGAAAGCAGCATTGCTCTCTTTAGTGATCAAAATAAGTTGGATATTTCTAACCTTCTGTCAATAGTTGTCTGTTTTATTTTTATTTGACTTGAAGATCATAGAAACATTTATGTTTCTTTTGTAATAAAATGTCTGATAAAACTTTGTACAATTACATTAAAATAATATTATGGTGCAGTCTCGCTGCAATTGCACACTTGCTGAACCGCTCTTCTTTTACAATTAGGGATGAGTATTTCAGGGCACGTTTGGTTCACTGTATTGTATTAGCATTTATATTATTAATATGTACATTATTAGTCTGTATTATATTATACAATGTTTAGTATAAAATTATATTATCCCGTACTATTATTTACTGTATTTGATGCATAATATCGTAATATATTATTTTAAAAAAAAATTAAAAATAGATATAATTAAATTAATTTTATTGTAACTAATTTAGATAAAAATTTATAATTATAAAATATAAATTTTAATAAATCAATTTTTTATTAAAAAATAAAAAAATAATGAAAAATTACTATATATTATTAGAAAAATCAGCATTTTTAAAATTAAAATTAGATAAAAAATGAAAAAATCTAAATGATGAATTTGGCGAAATATTTGAGCAAAAAATAAAATAATTTATCAATTATAATATAATTTTTATATAATAGTTATTAGCTTATACATTCAATATTATAAGTTTGAAGATTTGGTTATAATGTGATAATGGTAGTGGTGGCAGTGTGGTGGTGGCTGCAGCAATAGTGATGACAGTGGCGATTATGGCGACGACTGAGTGGTGTTGGCAGTGGCGACGATGTGACGGTGGCAGTGGTGTGGTAGTGTGATGATGATGTGGTGGCAGTAGCGGAGGTAGTGTGGGGGTGTGGTGGCAGCGGCGATAGTGGTGGTGACGGTGGCGGTGGCAGCATTTGCAGTGTGATTGTGTAACCAGTAGTTGTGGTGTCAGAGGCGAGGGTGTGGTGGTGGTGGTGGTGGCAGGCATAGAGAGCGGTGGTGGCAGCGACGGTGATAGTGGTAGTAGTGGTGGCAGCGGTAGCGGAGGTGGTAGCAATTGTGATGGCTCTAGTGGTGGTGGTGTCGACAACAGCGTGGCGGTGGTGTCAGGCGATATGATGGTGGGGGTGGTGATGTTGGCAGTGGTGGTGGTGTTATCCACAACAACTGCAGGGGTGGTGATGGCGATGATGATGGTATCGGCAGTAGCGTGGCAATGATGGTGGAGGCGATGGTGGTGGCAACGATAGTGATGACGGTAGTTATGGTGGTATTGATGGCGGTGGTGGTGGCGGCAACGATAGTGGTGATGGCAGTATTGGTAGTGTTGGCGGCGGTGACAGGGTGTGGTAGTAGTGGCGGCAGCAATAATAATGGTGGTGGAATAATATTTATTATTAATACGATGTTTACCGTATTATATAAATCCAAAAATTTGTGGTGTATTATTTTATACCGTGTATGTAGAATAATGAGATCTGTACTATATTATATTATCTCCACATTAATTTTTTAAAAATTCTTTTAAACATCGTATTTGTATTAGTTTGTACTATTTTATGTTATCCTATGTTCAATCTAGTGAACCAAACATAACCTCAGTTAATTCAATTAGTTGAATAATTGGCTTAGTTTCAGTTAGCAAAATATATCAATTTTGGTTACCAAGTTGGTTAATGACCGAAAAATAAAAAAATAAAAAAATAGCTTTCATTTTTAGCTAATAAAATTTTCCAAATGATTTTATTACTGATTGGTCAATACTAAAATTCTATTCATTCTCAATTAATATATTTTTATGAAATTTTGATTTTTTATTATTTGATTCAATTTACTTATAACATAAAATTAAACCGAGTTCACTCTATCTTTCTGATAAGTAGATATTTCATCCATCTTATTTTAAAAGGTAATTTTTTTAAAAAAAAATAAGAAAATTATTAGAATATTTCAATTTCATAAAAAGGTTGTAACTATTGGCAAAAATATGCTTTTGTATTTTTAAGTACTATATTTAATTCTAATTAAAAATAAAAAAAATAGAAATATTTAATAAAATGCATAATAAGATATAAATATTTTTTTTTAAATTTCAAAAACAACATTTAAAATAAGATAAATAAAACTCTTCAAATATAACGAAAGTAGTATAATTGTATAAACCTTACAGCAAATGTCTTCTCTTTATACAATTGCAATAATAATAATATTTGAAATTAACTATTCAGCTCTAATTTAACATGGGAGTGCTCTTAGTTAGGATCTCATTGGGTATTGTTTTCTCAAATACACATCTAAGACGGATATAAGACCATTTTACCCCTGTTAGCATCTCTTAATTTCAAGAGATTAATATTACTTTCAATTTGTTTTTTTATCTATCACTTTTATTATTTTCATAAAAATTAAAATTATTAATTAAATCTAAATTTTATATTAAATTACGTAATTTTAACTAAATTATAAAATTTAATTAATTTTAAATAAATTAATTTTTATTGAAAAAAGTTGAATTAAAAAAATTAAATTATATTAAAAATTTAAAAATAATTTAAAAATAAAATTTAAATTTTACTAAAAAATAACACCTAAAAAACGGACATAGTAACTTTTTTTTATATATTATTAAAAAACAAAAACTTTTCAGTGCACCAAAATAAAAAAGGAAAAATTGCACTACAGGGCACCATAATTGGATTTGTAATGAATAATAATATCTAATTGTTGCATTAATTAACTCCTCAAAGTGCAATTAATTAGTGGTAATCAACGTGGCAGCATCCCATGGCTCATCAGTCCTCTCTTTCTTCTGAATAAAAATTTCACAATGCAGCAGTTAATTAGTATTTAATATTTAATATTTTATATTGAAATGTATATATTATGAAAAATCTTATAATAATTAATAATCACCTGGAGAAGGATGAGAGATTTGGGGAAAAGATTGGGTGAGCTCTCTAAGCTGTAAATGCATACTGTTGATGAATGCTTCTGTTTCTTGATGAGGTTCCTTAATTGCTTCTTTTAACTTGCTTAATGCTAAGCAGTATGCTTCCTGCCCATCAATTTAATATTTAATTCAATTCATCTATTCACAAATAAATACTCATTCCGTCCTATTTTAAGAGATAATTTTTTCTATTTTAGTGTATCTCACTCTAAATGTTATTTTTGAAATTTAAGAGATATATTTACATGTATATCCATATTTATTATACAACTTATTAAATATTTAATTTTCTTATTGCTCTTTATTTTTATCCAAAATTAAATAAAATTTTTAAAAATATAAAATGATATTTTTATTAATTACTATAATTTTTTTTATAAAATTAAAGTATTTTAATTATTTTCTTAATTTTCGTAAAAAATATCTCTTAAAATGGGACGGAGGGAGTATAAAATATCATAAATAATTACTTTTTCTTTTTGCTAAAATTAATGGATAACTATATAACTATATATATATATGTATATGTCCTGTCATTTTCAGCTAAAATAATGCTATCGTCCCATACAGATCTTTTTACAGTAGTTGGTCATATCTTATATGCCATTACCTAGAATTTATTATGGACTCAATTTAATCTTATATAATTTTTTAAAATAATGTGAATATAAAAATAATTATTTTATAAATAAGACATATATAATTTTTTATTATTAATAAAAGAAGATTTTTTAAGAATGAAAAGATTATAAATCTTGATTTACAATTTAACTTATTTACGATTTATTTAATAATATTCAACCTAATTTATTAAATCGATTCAATTTAACCCGTTTCATGATTCAATTTATTTATATTATTATAATTTTTTATTTCTAATGACAAATTTTTTCTAAAAATAAAAAAAATTTGATCTATTCGTTCATGACTTATTTAACAATATTCAACTTAATTTATTTATAAATGGATCCATTATAATCCGAGACACCTGTATATACCATGTTTAAATTTATGTTTGACTAAACCATCGTTGTCTCTCTTTTTTCCTTTTTTAACAAGATTTTTCTTTTCTATTTTGGGTTGAAAAAAAAAAAGAAATACATATAACTGAAGTCATAAGAATATCACTAACATCAAGGCATTTCTAGAAAATCCATGCATATACAAACAAGTTCAAAGTTGGAATTCACACTTTTTTATTTTTATTTTTTTCTTTTTATACGACAAAACTCTTTTCTAAATTTAAATCCATTAATATTTGTAAGAAATAAATTAATAAAAAAAAGAAAAAATTAATTTTCATAATTCATATGCTGCGTTCTATTATTAGTTTAATTTGTTTATGAAAATGTTATTAATTAATTTAAAATAATTAAACCATTCCTGATATGATATATGTAGAGAAAGAGAGATTTAGGGTTACCATGAAATGATCTAATTCTGGCTGACTTAGTGAGCTTGAACTGCCAATTTTAGTGGGTAGCTTCTGCATAATGCTGTGGCTTTGGCCATCTTCACCAATGTTACCAATCTGAATATATATAAATACATGCATTATTATTATTAAACCATCAAAATAAATTATTTTCTTTTTTTATTTTATCGTAAAAATTTATTTTCTTTTTTAATGTTCTAATTTAATTCCTACAATTCAATAATTAAAGTTGAGACTTTTTTAAGAAAAAAAAGATGGTAAATACCTAAGAAATTATCATCAAAATGAAATCTTGATAACAAGATGAGGAAAAAAGATAAAAAGAAAAACCTTCAAACAATCCATGTGAGTCTGAAGCAAAAGGCCATAGAGCGGATGATTTGTGATTCTCTTCTTAAGAGCTTCATCTTCTTCTTCTTCTTGTTTCAGCTTCTTACTTTCCTCCATATTCAGAGCACAAGAAAAGAAACCCTAAAATATAAAGTTTCATAATTCTATTTTTAACCAAATCTGCTAATGGATATTTATATGAGAAAGAGAAGGATTTATAGTACTGTAGGTTTGATTGACAAATGCACGCAAATATAAAATGGTATATAATAATAATAATAATAATAATAATAATAATAATAATAATAATAAATCAGTCAAAAATTCAGTGATTGTTTTTGCTTTTATGGGTTCATGTCTTTGTGTCTTTTTACAACTAATGAAAGTTACATCTCAAAGAGCTTTTGTTGTACATTTTTCTCTCTATCTGATACCTCTGTCCTCTTCCTCATTCTCTTACTTTTTCTCCATTTACATAATTCCAAATTCCTTACTGTTTTTGTACTATTTTCACAGTTCTTTGTATTTATTTAATTAAAAATAATTTTACTCAAAAGTTAATTCGGTACTTAGACGTGTCACGGTGTGCATCCTAAATTTTTTGAATCAATTTCTTTGTATTATATATATATATATATATATATATATATATATATATATATATATATATATATATATATATATATATATATATATGAGGGCATCTTGTATATCTAAATATCAAATCATACATGTTTAAAAACCGTTAAATCAATACCAATATTGGTTGATTTAAAAAATTCGGTATTTATTTTTTAACAAAATTTTTAAATTTGAATCTTGTATATCATATAAATTAATATTTAAATTGAAGAATTTTACTCACATAAGCTGACTCAACTCAAACTGAATAATACCAGTAATGGATATAATTTTTAGACGTACAAATTGATTGTGAAAAAAATTAGTGTTACAGCATGACTACATGCTAGTGGAAAATAACTAATTAATTTTAAATGAGTTACTTATTAAGTCTAGTTAGATGTACATAAAAAAATATATTGTATAAAAATAAAAGGTCTAATTATCTAAAATTGGAGTTATCATAAATTGAAGGTGGAAGAAGTCAAAGGTTTAAGAGTAAGAAATATAGGAAATTAAAAATCAATGGACTGTCTAAATCACTCGACAATTAGCCAACCTAATTAGTCATCTTCAAAGAGAATTTCACATAAAATATTTTAATGACAACTTAAAATTGTGATTTTAATAAAATCATTGCCCCACAATTACCATTAATTAACTAAAAACGATATGAAGTATGTAAACATAATTATTTTTTTATAAACACTTAAATGAATAAATTGGCGACCGAACAGAATAAACCATGGACAAACTAAAGCAAAGAAGACAACAATGTCTCCTAAGTCCTAACTGATTTGATTATTCACACGGTAATCAAACAATAACATCAAATCAACATCTTTTTACAAATAAAAAATAATAATAAATATATATAAATGTGCAAACCTGCAATTTATTCTTAATATTTTAAAATTAGAAAAATTTTACCATTTTTTAACAATTTCTTGATATATTGTATTTGAACAATCATATGCATGACACACAACAGGATAATTTTTCTTAATTTTAAAACAGTTAGAGTAACACTGCATCAACTGAAATATTAAAAGAAAAATGGTCTTTTTATTTAAATCTGACTGTTTAAATAAATTTCATGAATCAAGTCAATAATATATTTCTATCTATACAAAATTAATTGAAAAATAGTGGGATGATAGTTAACATACATACAAAGCAACATACTATTTGTCTGGTTCATAGAACTTGGGATCTAAACCAAAAATTTTCAAGTAAAATAGTATTTTTTTAATGAGAAAAATTGCAATAAAATAAAAACCCTAGCAAGTTATGACACCCAACAATTTAAGAAGCTTTCCAGCTTTTTTGCTTCACAAAATTCTGAACCAATGGCGACTGCTACGTTGTGTTTATCTCTATTCTCATAAAAAACAGAAGACAGGAAAAAGTCCCCAAGTTGTTCAAATTTACAAGTGAATATCTGATGAGACTGTTCCTACGCTGTAGTTATTGTTCCAAATATGCTAGTTGAGAACAGTATATGCAAACAGTATTTATCCCCATAATAATTATCTGACAATTGTATTCACCCTGAAAAGGAAAGCTCCTGCTGAATATTCTACAAAGGAGAACTCTCACAATCCACAGAAATACAAAATACATCTGTAGACTTGGGTCCTCAGACTTCATTTCTGTATTCAATGAGGTTAGGATTTGATTTTCGTAATGACTTGTAAGTCTTGTATGAACTAGTATCGAATGATTCTTAAATGCCTACGATGGTCGGACATAAGTTCAAGTGCATTTCTAAACTTATGAAAAGCCCGTGGCGGAGTTATATTGTGTTGAAGGTGTACATGTTTAGAAATTTCTCAAATATATACTCCTTCTGTTATATTTTAAAAGTGATTTTTAAAATTTAAGGGATATATTTTTATATATATTTGTATTTATTATATAATTTATTAAATATTTTTTTTCTTATTACTCTCTATTTTTAATTAAAATTAAATAAAATTATTGAAATTATAAAAAAATATTTTTATTAATTACTATAATTTTTTTTATAAAATTTAAGTATTTTAATTATTTTCTTAATTTTCATGAAAAATAAAAAATAATTCTTAAAATAGGATGGATAGAGTATATATTTAAATTATAATAGTGATTTTTTTAATTTGTTTAACGTTTTTCCTGTTAAATTTTAGAATTTGACTTTCCTAATCTTAGGATTCAGACTCCCTGGTTATCAACAATAATCATCACCTTCGTGGTCATCAAATGATTACTCCATGCATGATTTTTTAAAAAGGCTCATGTGCTATTAAGCCAATTTAGTTCTCAATACAGAATCATTGGATTCCAATGAAAAGACTAACTTCTTTTTGATTATGAAAATTTATTTATTCTTTCTTTCGGAAACAAATTGTTTTTGATGATCCTTTTTTTTTTCTTTCGAAAAATTTCAAAATAATTTTCTTCTTTCTTTTAAAATTGTTAGAATTCAAAAATCTTTTTTTATATTTCTATTTTTTTTAGTTTTTTAAAAATGAATTTAAAAATTGAAGGCAGTTTTAGGAAAAACCATTAAGAATTTCCTTAAACTATTAATGATTATTACAATGACAATTTTTTAATACAAATTAAATTTTCATTAATAATATAAAAATATATCTAAAAATATAAATAAATTTATAAAATTTAAAAGTATATAAAATATACAAAACTAATGAAATTACGGAAGTATATAACTTTTTCGACGACAACAATAAATAATGATAACATATCATGAGTAATCTAAATTTTAACGAAAAACTCAATTTATTTGTTATTTATAGGAAAATTTATTCGAAAAAAACAAAATTTACATAAAGGAAGATAATAACCTTCACATTTGGAAAATAAACTTGTACGACAAAAAATTTAAATTGCATTCAATATAAACTAAACAAATCAAATTTATAAAAACACAAATAAGATCTACACAAATACGAAAATTAAATTCAAAATAAAAAATTTCAGATCTAAATTTATTGAAATCAAAATATAAAAAATAAAATACAAATAAAAAAATAATTAATAAAATTAAAATTTAAAATATATATCAATCTGAAAATTATTATAAAATTTTTTTAAAAAAATATATAGAAAATTTAAAAATATAAATTTAATAAAAGAGTAAAAGGAAAGAGAACTGTGATTCTAAAATTAGATAAAAAAAATGAAAATTTTTTGAATACAGAGAGAAAAAGAACCTAAATTTTGTTTGGAAAAGAGGAGACAAGATATTCTTTAACTGCAATACAAATTTTAATTGTCATCAAATTGATGATTTTTTATGACGTTTTAGCGACAAAGAAAATCATCGCTAATAAAGATACTTTTATTGCTAAATCAATGTAACAACTTAGCAATAAGTGAAAATTACAGCACCTTTTGCTAACATTATATAGCAAATAAATTCACTATTTCCTCTGGTTTTCTTATTGTACACAAACGAAATTTCAATGCTATACATAAAGAGGTTTTATATAGTATAGACCATACCAACCTCCACTAGAGCTGCATGAGGAATGTTGAGTGCCACAGGAGGCTCTCCGCAGTTTTTATCAAGAAAAACATAGCTCATGATCAATAATTTCTTCAGAAAATTTGAGCTTTCACGTAATTTTAAATGCGACTGCCCTAAGAAATATGCAGCACCACTCTCCCTAGCACTGATCAGTTCTTGTAGCTCCTCCCATACAGATTCCCGCATTTTAGGACTAGTACTTGGTAACATAAACCGAACCTTTTTTCTACCGGTAACAGCAACTCTCTCAGTCGAATTGCTAGCTTGACTGATACAAGTTTCTTCGTTTGCAGGCCTTGATATTGATTCATTGCAATTTAGAGGAATCAAAGCAGTTCCTTCGGGGGATGGCTTCCCGACAACAATCATTCTTCCTTCAGGGGACACCAAAGACTCGGAATCATTTTCTTCTAACGAAATGAACTCCCCGATTGAGCTAATAATATGTTCCTCAAAGTCATTTGTGTCAGTGATATGATCACAGTATCCATGCCTTACAATGCATCTGTAGATTCGGAAGTCCTTGGCACCAACCCTGCCTACAAGATATCTCTGGCTCTGGGGAACGTAAGGCACCAGGAGGGACTTGATAGACACAAAAATCAGCACTTGATGAAATGCAGGAAGGTTTGTAATGAAATGAGAGAAGAAGGCTGGAATTCCCGACACTATATCACTATATATTAAGCCGATTCCAGGAACTCTAGAGACTCCAAGCCCGGGGCTATAGTCCGTAAGCCATTCTGTGGTCACCTTGTTTTGCAAATCAAACTCATATTTCTTCTTAGTTCCATAATGCCATGAGAACATGATAGTAAATGTCAACCCCGAAACAACTAGTAAATACCAACCTCCTTTATGAAAATTCATGAAACACGCCGACATATACACAGCCTCAATGCATCCATAAAACAATAGAAAACATCCTGATACATACAAAGGCTTGTCCCATTGCAAAGCAATAACACAAGACATCAGACAAGTAGTAACCATCATTCCTGAAACTACTGCCAGACCTGCAACAGATTTAACCGATACATGTGAATATAAACACGATATAATGTTATCTTTTTCTCAAACATTTCAAACCCTGTCTGCACATCTCCGATGTTGTCAAGGGAAAATATAGGATATAGGACAAGTACCTGCTGCACTTGCAAGTCTTTCTATATCTTGGAAACCGATGGTAGCAGCAAGGCTCAGCACCATCAATAACCAGTTGACATCTGGAATATAAACCTGCCCGTGACAATTATCTGATGTATGTACAACTTCAACTCTAGGGAAACAACCAAGTGCCAGGCACTGTTTTATGATGGAGAAGCTAGCTGTTATATTTGCTTGGCTTCCAGTAACTGAAGCGAGCAGGGACAGGAATATGAAGACATGACGGAGATGTTCTAGGTTTGCATTCTTTCACATGTCAGAATCAGAATTCAAAGTCCCTGGAAGACCAGGCACTAAACCAAGTAAAATCAATTAAATAACTTACTAGGAACTGAATCGCTAAGATGGTTGAAATTGTGAGAACCAGAAATGTTCTTCGAGATATATGCAGCTTGGCCGGCATAGCAAACAGCTAGAAGGGGATAAACCAAGGAGGTAAATGTTATCTGCAGCAATGAAACCACAATAGGGTTTTTAATCTAATTATATAGAATATGCGTTTGTATGACTACAATAGATGCCAAGTATGGCTACCTGGAGCGATTTCTTGGAAAAATGACCAAGATCGGCCAAAATTGCCTCTGATCCTGTGGGGCAAAGTATATTTCAAAAATATAAACAACGAAGATTACGTCAAGATGGTGAATGCGGCATACAAGAACAACTTTAGTCCATGGTAATTTACCTGCAACACAAAGAAGAATGCTACCTAGCGACCTCCAACTCCTTTTGTTAATATTCTTCACAAATTTGAACATATATAATGGGGAGATTGCACTCAGAATATTTGGGTCCAAATGGCATATGTTGTATATACCCACTCCAGCAATAAACAAGAGCCATATAGTCACAACTGGGGCAAACAGACACCCAATTTTACCAGTACCGTAGCGCTGCAGCATGAAAAGGCATACCAAAACAGCACACGCAAATGGAACTGCTACATCTGATCACAAGAAAAGCCAATGTTATGTAGAAACCACACAAAATCTAATATCATGAATTGACAAATTCTTATTTACAGTTTTTTCAGTTTGCTTAAACCATGGAATCCATTAATGAAAGAACTGCAGTCTCCTATTTACAGTCCCAACTCTCCATGCCACCAAAAAAAAAAAGCCTCTCAAATATTTAGAATCCATCAACTGCAGTATTACATTTACCCCTCACATCACATATTTGAGATTATAAGTTCCAATTTAAGTGGGCTTGTAAGAGAATATTAGAATAAGTTAAAACATGCATAATGTCCAGAGAAAAGGAATCCACTCTCATTTTAGGAATCTTACATTTATCTAAAGTATCTGTTATGGAGCGTTGTCTCTTTTCTGAAGAGGAATCTGGAGACCAGAAGATACAAATGAATTTTGAACTCGTATTAACAGAAACGTTGTTATGCTATAGCAAGAAGTAGAAAAAAGTAGTTAGTGTCTAGTATATTCGATGTTATAGCTTTCTCATACATGTAATTTCCGATAATGATCGTTGAAGTCCTGATGAGGCTGATAATACTGATAAGCGGCACCGACAGAATTTACATCAGCAAAAAACAGGGAAGAAATAAATGATATCTTAATATAATTATCAACAAGAAAAATAATCAAATTTTTAACAAGTATGCCGAACCAGAAATGGATGGAGTGAGCACGGCATCCCCAATTATCATACAAGCACCAAAGAGGGCTGACAAGAGCATTAGATAGTGACTACTTTTGTGTTTTTCAATTGCCTTTTGGGCCCTGGATTCAGCCTTACTCCTCAGAGGGCTTCTGGCTTCATGATGGACAACCTCATTGGCACTCGGATCATCTGGAAGCAGACCCACTTTAGCATGCCTGCACAATAACGAGTATGGAGCAAAAGTACCACCTGCAAGAAGCCACTAAAACAATTAAAGTTTTGTGTTGCATTTCCGTAAAAATTGATAATTCAGAGTTTAAGATGGTAATTACCCTCTCCATTATCATCAGCCCTGAGTACTATAAATGCATACTTCAGAAGAGAACTGACTGTCAGAGTCCAAAAAATGAAAGAGAAATATTCATATACAGTTTTATCTGTTTGGAAGTCCTCTCTAGGAATTGAACCAAAGACATATAAAGGAGCAGTGCTCAAGCGACCATAAACCACTCCAAGGCTTTGAAATGACAGAAGTAGTGTGTGCCTCCATGTCTCCTGTTCATTATCACATCAGAAATGCAGATAAAAAGACCAAAACTACAGTCAAACTTCAGCAGACGGTGTTTCTTTTAGTCTTTACATTATCTAGTTAAGACTGACAGACAGATTTTCATTAAAATTGGTATCCATACCATCAAAAGATGAACCATTTATGATTGTTTGAAGTCTTGAAGTTCAAATTCTTAGCTACTTAACCTCTTTAGCAGAAATCAAAGTTCGCCAAATCTAAGAAGGGAAAAAGAGTCTGTTATGATGCAATTTTCACTGTCACAAAAGCTAACACCAGAAGCAGCCTAATCAGCAAGACAAAGAGAATAAGCTCCATCACTTATCAGTTTATTAGGCCAAGATTTGCAGTTTCATAAAACACGTAAAATCATTGCTGCAAAGAGAAGATAATAAAAACCAATTTAGATAGCCAAAGTAGTGATCTTTAAAAGCACAAAATAATTACATTTCAACCCAAAGAGAAAAACCACTTTCTCTCTCTCTCTCTCTCTATATATATGTGTGCGCGCGTGTATGGATAGGAAGAAGCAAAAGAAAATGATAAAACTGAAAAAATTACAGCCAAATAAAGCCAGAAACTTACCTGAAATCCACTGGAATACGTATTAGAAATGCCTGGGGAAACCATTTACAGAGAATTTGATAGAGAAAAATAAAAGAAATGAGCAAAATATAAAGCAAAGAAACAAAGAAGAGAAGAGGGACGATTATTGATAGAACCAAAGCAGTGCAGTACGTTATACACTAAGACTGCAAAGGAATAACTTACTTTGAATATAACCTGTTATAGAAGTGTTTGAAACTTCTTTCTTAGGAGTTGCTGTTGGTCTAGGAAGCCTGTTATTTAATATTTGGCCGAAGAGAGGAAAAGCCGGACTGACAGAGACCTATTGGGATTTTTTATGTAATTTTTTAAAGGATAAGAATCATAACATTAGACATATCACATGTCTTCTCCTTCTAGGAAAAACAGATGCACATACTTGCAACTCTTTCTTATCATCTCTAGATTTCAATTTCATAGACAATATTTTCCTAGTGAGTTTCCACACATCTAAATTGCACAATGTCCTTATCATTCAGATAGGATCCAATTAAATATTGAGGAAAAAAGAAAAAGGACAGAAGCATCCAATAAATCAGTCGTCAAACAAATTAAGAAATGCTTCCACCCTTAAGATCATGAAATTTCGATTTAAATGGGTCGCACAAAACTTCAAAGGTACATTCGTCTCTGTAGTCGTGTTTAATGGATGGGCTTCAGGAAAAAAACAAAAAACAAAAAAATAGTAAAGACCTCATACCCGAATTGAATGGGTGATTGATTTACCTATTCAAACGCCCAGAATATATTCTGCTAATGAAAAAGGAAATGCTAGAAACAATTCAAGTTCAAAAAAAATTGAAGAACAGGTGACCCTAAATGCCACCTTTGTGCTGTTCATATTTTTCCTATTACAAATTCTCAGAATCATAAGCCTTCTCCCAATCATCCACCACATCAGACAACTCTTCTTGACTTGAAACTCCAAGTTGCTGCTGCTGATGTGACTTGGAAATGCTTGCACTTGACTCCATTCTCGAGCTAGAAACACCTCCTGCTCGTTCCGCAGGACCATCAGTCCTGGACGAACTGACTGCTGTTTCAGAATCTAGGACGCTCCATCGATTAATTGAAGCTGCAATTGGAGCTTCTGTCCCTTTCCAAGCAGAAGCCTGCATATCCAAAGACCCATGAGACCACTCTTCGGTACCCCCATGAATCTTCCCTCCATCCATGATCAGGAGTTACAGCCTTTTTTCCATGGCTTCAAAGCTGCAACTGATCCTTCTTTACTATTTCCTGCCCCTCCCCATGGATTAGTAGCTGGTGAAGCCACTGATGCACTACCATGCTGAACAAACACAACAGCCCCATGATACACTGATCCATGATCCAACCTCCTCATAGCAGTTGCTGCACGAGCAGGGTCATTGAATACAGCCAGCGCATTCTTATCATTCAACCAAACTAGTTCACACTCCCCACCAAATCTGAGAACCAATGAACTTATATCTGCCTCCCTTGGCAAATCTAGAAAAGAAACAACAAGCCTTGGGTCCATGTCTACTAGAGGATCAAATGCAGGTGGATGGGGAGCAGTTAAAGTGGTGGCACCCTTAATTCCAATCACACGAGATGGGGGTTTGGATTTCGGCATAACATGCACCACTATAAAACGCTTTGGCTCCCAACCAGCAGCATAAATTGCAAGCTTCCATCGTTCTGCAATCAGCCTAACTGCATCTCTTTTATCCTTCAGCATAGGGCAGAAAACATGGAGCCTAAGACCACTTATGGATCCTCTGTTCTTGCCAAGTACCAAGTACTTGCACCTCTCCTCCACAGCAAGCACCCACTTTGGATCACGTCTATACAGGTCACTAAGTAGCTCTGTCACGGCAGAATTCTCACCAAAATGAAGTGCTTCCAAGTTTGGGGGATTGATGTCAAAAGCATCTGCAAGAACCCTTTTGCGCTCCAACTTTGCACATTCATCATCACACAATAGCTTCCTCTGTCCAAGTGGGATTTTCTTGCCAGTTGATTCCACTGGTTGAAGCGGCACAGGCAACTTCTGAATGATGGATGCTTCGAAAACAGTATCGGCATTATAACCGCCATTGCTCCCCCCAGCATCACAAGGAACGGATGCTGTTATCCTGCCACAAGAGCAAGTAATCATGACAGGGAACTCACATCTCACGTCAGGACAAGCAGCAGAAGGATGACAAAGTGCAGTGCATGTATGTCTGCAATCTCTCCTAGGAGCACCACATGTCTGTCCACAAGAAGCTCTTGAACCAGCTTCAGTTGCACATGAAGTGTCACAAGGTGGAGGATGACAAGTTCTGCCACATGCATGTAGACCACACTGCCTAGTTTTACCACAGAGCTTGTTGCACCTGATATCTTTTGAACCACAAGGTATGTTCCCGAGAATAACATGCCCACCGACACATTCCTTTGCTATAGGGACAGAACAAGGTGGACAGTCTCCAAAGTGGCAGCTATGAGAGGCAGAATGGCCACAAGGCTGGGGTACAGAGCATGGGAGCTGGCATGAAGGAGCAGGTGTACCGCATGGCAGAGGAGGAGGAATTGAAGTTCTCCCACATGCACAGCTCAAATCAGTGAAGATTGTCTCAAGACAAGGCGGACAATGACCACTATGACACAGCGATTCACAAGAATGCTGTCCACATCTCAGCTTCTTCCCACAAGCCATCTGACAGAAGTGTGGATCCCAATCGCCAGTGAGAACATTGTTAGAATTGGAAAGTGGGCAACACCTTTCACTACATCGGTGCCTCCCACAATTCTTCTTCCGACCACAAGGCTTCTCACAAGTAAATTTTTCATTCTCTGCACTTGTCCTATGACATTCTACAGTCCGTGAGGTTGATCCACACCGGCATTTTTGGTTGACAAGAACCAAACAAGATGGGCAATCTCCACCATGGCACATATCCTTACAATAATGTTTCCCGCAAGGAAGAAGTTTGCCACATATTTCTGAGCAGTTTGGAATTGGATCCAAACAACTTTTTCTTTCCACCTGGAGACTTGTTTTCCCACAATAGCATGAGTTCACCCTGCCTGGCATCAAGTCACAATCCCCACAAGGACCTGGATGGCAGGTTTCACAGCAAATATGGTTTCCACAACTCAGTGTTTTCTCACATATCAAGTTGCAAGAGAAAACACCATCTTCAGCTTTCACTTCACCCTTTATAGCCATGTCTCCACATAGCACAACCTCCATCTTTTTCTTGCAAAAGCAAGATGCACTGAGTAGAACTTGACAAGGATCACAAGGTCCAACATGACATATCTTCTCACATCGATGACGCAAACAGTCAAGAAGCTTATCGCAACGTTGGCCACAAGTGAGAACAGACCTCCTATCAGAGCATCTTGTTGTAATTACTTTCTTCCTACATGGACACGAACGTGGTGGAGCAAATTGTTTACAAGGAGGGCACGGACCTGGGTGGCATTGCAAGACACAAACATGAGGACAGAGATCCTCCTTGCTCTCACCAGGACGTTGCACCGCCCTCTCAAGTGGCTTTCCACATGGTTCACCACAGGAATGTGGCGTCAAATACAAATCTGAAGGCGGGTCAATCCTCCTCCCACAAAAGCACACATAACGAATCTCCTTTGAAGATGTGAGCTGCACAGATTGACAGCCTGGGCACCGCCAATTAAACCCCTGATTCTTCTCAGCTGACAAGTCGACCGACGTTGGAGCTCGAGCCCATTTCTTGATGCAATTCAAGTGAAAAATAGAATAACAGCTTGAACAAGACCACACAGATGCAGACCTCCGCACCATATCATAACAAATCATACACTCCACAGCACCTTTCACAAGCTTTTCCTGAATTTCTTGCACAAGCTGAGGCAAATTCAGATCTTTCAAATCATTAACCTCCGCACTCTTCCCCCTCTCCCTCTCTTTATCCCTCCTGTGATTAGTAGTCCAAGTCTTGCGGCCCCTAGAGGCATTAGTATTGCCACCACGCCTATGATCGTGTGGAGCAGAGGTATGATTGTGTTCATTACCCACGACATTAGGATTGGAATTGAAAGTCGTTGGCGGATATAGAACAACAGCTTGAGAGGATCCTCTAGGAACCCATGTCTGGCGAGCATTTTGATTGGAGAATCTAGTCCGATCCCTTTGATCATTTCGGGATGGAAAGCTCATACTCTGATAACTTGAACCTTCCACCGCCGCTACTGATTCGGAATCCACAAGAAAATGAAAAATCCCCAATATCGGACTGTACCCAAATAAAATTGAAAGTACAAGATCTAAATAAATGATTTAGAAATTCAAACAAAGCCCTAATCAGAAAAAAGAATCGATCTTTTCCAGCAAAGATCGAACCTAACTGATTCAGAAAGCTGCCCAATACAGAAATGAAAATCAAAGATCAAAAATTGAGAGCGTAGAGTACCTGATGAGCAAACGTTCTCTGTGTTCTCCAGAAAGTTAAAATCTCTTTTTCTGGCAAATGAAAATGAGCATATGTATATATAGGGAGATGGAGAGCGAGAGTCGGTTTTCTGGTTTATAAGGGTGGTTAGGCCTGTCAAGAAACAGCGATCCGATTTCTCATTTCGTGACTTGGCGTTCGCTCAAAGTATATTTATTTATTTTTAACATTTTTCGGTTTAAAAAGAAAATTGGCAACGCTGACCGTTCGATATTGGCGCACGTGTGAGCTTGATCCGCACTCTTCTTTTTCTTCTTATTATCATTATTATTATTATTTGTTAATTTATGTGATGTGCGCAATAATATTAAAAAATTATTTATAGCACAATGAAAACTAAGTGACGTTATTATTTACGAAATTATATTTAAACTAAGTGATGTGATTGTGGCCTATTCTCAATCTAAATAAAATATACCATTTCATATTATAAAAAATTACCGTTTATTAAAAAGTTTAACTTTGGAATTTCATGTGAATATTCTAAATTTAAAAATAAATTTATAAGAGAATCTATGAGTTCCATAGAAAAATATAAATATATTGACTTCTACATATGTTCTATAGAAAAATTCAATAGGCGGCATCATAATGGACAATGGAAAATAATGAACTTAAAGTGCTCTACAATGTTTTAGCCTAATTAGGGACAATTACGGGGCAGGTTGGGACGGGGTAGGAGCATGGAATGGGTCATAACTAACTATCTCGCCAGGGACAGGGATTCCCCGTCCCCACCTTGGTTGGATTATGGGAAAAAAAATCTCCCAATTTTCGGCCTGACATAAACCTCCCATCTCGATAGAAATTCCTACTTCCGATGAATAATGTTTTGTTTTTTAAAAACTAATATTGAAATGAAAAATTAATAGAACACCCACCTCAAGAAAAAAAAAAAAAAAAGCTTAAGAAAATGGGCATTGTTCCTCTCACTGACGAGCCACTTCCTACGAGTGAAACACTGCTGCACTGCTGCCTAAAGAATAAGAAGTGCAAGAAAATCAAGAATGTTTAACGAATGCCAAGAAAACTGAAACATCACCACATTCAACAATTACTAATGATTCAATAGAGATAATAAATGGGTTTTGCATCGACGAAGTTCCAATCATTGAACCCCACAAAATATTGGTCATTTGTGTAGCAATTTCAACATCTTCATCTTCTTCATTAACCTCATTTTCTCAAGAAACAAACAATTTTCTTGAAAAGTTACAATTGTCAGCTTTCTATACTAATTGCAGGTCGGTGGTGGGAAGATAGGAATGGGATTATGCCAATCGATCTTTTCGGCGGCAGAGAGAACAACTAAAGAAAAATATAAAGAAATACCGAAATATAGCATAAATGTGAATAATAAAAAATTAAAGTTTAAATGACACATTATTTTGGATCAGAAAAATCCGTGGAGCGGATACTCCAATCCCTATCCTCATCCCAAATTTTAAACTGGGAATTAATCTTTCCTCACCCCATCCTCGTAGAGAAATTTTCGAAAATTTCTAGTCCCGTACGGAGTGGTTCATCACTAGAGGCAAGAATTTTGCATTTCATGATCATTCCTAAGTCTATTGTCAAATTCAATTTATTTGTAAGTTTCTTAAAAAATAAAATACAATTTTTATTTTATTTAGATACAATGTAAAAATTAATTAATAATTATCATGTGATGCTTATAGTATCTATACTTACTATATGTAACAATGAAAATATGAGGTAAAAACTTAAAATATTTTTTTTTATATTTAAACTATTTACATAGATAAATGAACCATACTACCCATAACCTACATTCTCTACTTTTTATAATACAAGTAGTTTGCGGCTGACATGCACGCGATTAATTATTTAGATAAATAATTGATTTAATAAATATTAAAGAAAAAAAATATAAAATTAATTAATTTAATTTTATAAAAATCAATATATGTTAATAAATACACATGTAGGGGCAGTTTCAGGAAAGCAAAGTCATGTTATCAACTCTCCTGTAGCAGAAGCTCTTTCCCATAGACTCGTTGTCTTGGCTGAAGAATCAAGGCTTAGATAGAATTGAAATAGAGTTTGATTGCCTTAAACTTCTTAATATGCATAACGATTCTTCCAGTTCTAATGTGAAATCAGGTGTTGTTATAGTTGATTTTTTGAGTTTTAGAATCTTTCAAATGGATTCATAGACATACTATTTAGGCAATTCACTAACTCACAAGGATCGATCACCTTGTCACAAGCTAGCTATCATGTCTAGTCTAACACTCTTAGCGAATTAGATCCTATTTTATCATTTTTATTTTTGAAGAAGAGGAAAAAAAAATTAAATCATAGCTAGCTTAGGGAAAGAAATTCCTATGGCTTCGTAAGTTAAGATAATACTTTATCTGTTTCAAAATACATATCGTTTAAAGGAAAATTTTTTGTTTCATAATACATGATTTTTTGATATAATCAAGATACATTAATTATTTTTTACCAAATATATCCTTATTTAATTTACTTTTATAAAAGTGATTTTATAAGGTTAATAAGGTCTTTTAATTATGAAATAATTACTATTCTTAAAAATTGTGCATTCTACTCTAACGTGAGTATTTTAAAACGGATGAAGTACTAACTCTAGTAGGATATGAAAAATGCCAGACAAACCGAAAGGTTTTGATTGTAGGACCAAATTTTATCATTTGATTGTTCTATTTTTATTTTCAATAAGAATAATGCATGGAAGAGACTGTTGGTTTAGGGTTAGATTCATCCTCTTATTATTGTTATGCTTTTTATTTTATTTTATTTGGCCTATGCCTTTTATGATATTTGAGTTTCAAAAAAAATGCACATAAATTTACTTCAATGGTAATAAATATATTGATGTAGATATTATTTAATCATATTGCCTCCCTTAATTTTTTAATGAAAAAGAAATAAAATATGCTCTATTTAATTATAAATTTTCTCCTCTTAATATCACATTTTGTCAAAACATTAAATTTTTGCCCTTGTTAATATTAAGTTCTAGCTCTACCCCTAACTACAATAAGAGTAAATATTAATAAACATGCTAGCTAGTGTTTTTAAAGGAAAAAATAGAAAAAAAAAACTAAAAAATGATAAATTAAATATATTAAGTAAAAATAATTCCTTTTGAATTGAAACTTAAAACCTATCAAATTATTTTATTTTTGATGGTCTAATTTATATTGCTATATTAAGATATTTTTTTCCATTTGATTATTCGTACCGTACCCATTTGTTTGACAGTAATTCGGCCCAATATCAAGCCCAGTTTTTGGGCTCGAAAAGGTTCAGATAATGGCTTAGAACACTAAGGCCCAACAGCTCCATGCTTAAAATGAAAAAGAAATGGACGGAAGAGATTGAATATTTAGAAATCTACGGTTTGAAACACGCGATAGGTTTAAAACAGAGCAACTTATGTAGATCGCCTGCTAGCTTCTGTTAAATTAGGGTTTTTGTTTTTCCATCTTCACATCTACACTATACTAGCCTCCTCCACATGGTACTGCATCTATTCTTATATCTTCAATCTTGATTCATCTGAAGTTTGTTAGGACTTTAATGTGTTTGTTGATTAATAGATCTTTGAATTTTGTTGATATGTAAGATCGGTTTTCAATTCAATGTATCTGTGTGATTCTGCTTTTTCAAGTGGTTAAGATTTGTTAAAATGAGCTTGATTTTCAGCTCTTTTGTTAAAGTAGACAACTTTAAATAGAAACAACTTGTTTCCAAGAAAAGATAGTTTATCCAGATTTCACATTATGTTAGATCGAATCTGATGGTGCTTGTTGTTTTTCTTTTTGGCTACTAATTGCTTTTTGCAAGCTTAAAGTTGTTGATTTTGTTGGAATATTTGGATTTATAAACACTCAACTATTGGATGCCATATACATAAATATATGGTCATTTAATTGCTTATATATATATATATATATATATATATATATATATATATATATATATATATATATATATATATATATATATAGACACACACACACACACACACACACATCTAATTGCTATTTTAAATTGTATATGGTTGTTTAAATGGTTCAGGTTACATTCTTTGTTCATTTGTTTATTCAAGTGGTCTTTAAATGTTTACAGGCCCCCAAAAGAGGTGTTAGGCTCCCAGTATCAACAAAGAAGAAACCTGTAAGTAACCCCTATTCAGTTTGTTGCTTGATGTATTTTTACTTGAAACTTAATCTAATTTATTTTATTCACTTGGTAATTGCAGGAAAAGGTTGTCAACCCTCTGTTTGAGAAGCGGCCAAAGCAGTTTGGGATTGGGGGTGCATTGCCACCAAAGAAGGACTTGACTAGATTTGTCAAGTGGCCTCATGTTGTTCGTATTCAGAGGCAACGGAGGATTCTGAAGCAACGCCTGAAGGTTCCTCCTGCTGTTAATCAGTTCACAAAAACGCTTGATAAAAATCTGGGTGGGTCAGATCTTATTCCTGTTCCAGAATTTCTAAGTCAATAGCATTGCATTTGAAGGTTGTGTGATCAATGTGGATGGATATTGTTATTGTTGTTGTTTTTGTTGGAGTTATTCAGATTTTATTTGCTTTCAATTGTGGATTCTCTTTTCTCTTGCCAAGTAGCAGACTACCTACTTAAATGACAGTCTGTTGCTTTATGGGGCATTATTGTTAAAGAAAAACTTATTATACTACAAAAATAGCTAATCTGGAGTAACAACTATCTACTAACATACAGATTGCACTATATTTATGGATTCACCTTTATATGCTAGGTTCATTTTCCATTGGTTTGTAGAAAAGACACTATAGCATATGCTTGCTGGGTTTATGATTAACTAATTGTTTGATTTTTTCCAATTTATGTATCAATTCTAACTGCAATAGTATAACCAAGAATAAAATACTTGGTTTAATTTTATTGTTGTTGTTATTTGTTCCTCTTCACAATTTAAAAAGCATTAAAGTCTTCGATTGATTCAAAACAATACATCAATAAGATTTTAAGGGCAGACCTTTTGATACAGTATTATATGTCGCACAGTATCCTTTTGGCAAGAAAATTAAAAGATTGAGCAGCTGTTACCCTCATTTGTGATCCAATAATATTAGGGGCTGAATTCCTGTCCTAAGAATAGCCTCTTGGTGTTTAAAGAAAGTTATATTTGCTTGAAACTTTCACATGTTTTGAAATGTTTTCCTACATAGCAACTAATTTTCTAGTCTCTGTATGTTGTTAAAAGTTTTTTTCAGTGAGAAGAAAGTGCAATGAAATAATTGGAAGGAATACAACTATAGGAAGTGATCCAAAATGTAATTTTAGTTTAATGTATTGGATATCAATTAAACCCATGAATCAATATATGCTTTAGTTAATGTTGCCGAAACTGCAATAGACTGTCATTTAAGGCCAGTGATCAAACCTGTTAAGTTTGCATGTTTAATGAGCACATACATTGCCAATATTGGCATTCTTGTGCTTTGCTGGAGTATTATGATTACTACTTTAGACTTTCATTTGTCCTACCTATGTGTGTAACTCTGTTGTTGCTTTACATTGCAGCCACACAACTCTTCAAGTTGTTGCTCAAATACAGACCTGAGGACTAGGCAGCTAAGAAGGAGAGGCTTATCCAAAGGGCCCAAGCTGAAGCTGAGGGGAAAACTGTGGAATCAAAGAAGCCCATTGTTGTTAAATACGGGCTTAACCACATTACTTACCTCATTGAGCAGGTATGTGTTGGTTCCAAAGCACTGTGGTGGGGTGAGGGAGGGGGTTGAAGTGCATTTTGATACCTTTTGTCCCATGCTATTCACCCATTAGATAATGGAGTGCAGTGCTTATTTGGCAACCTTCTTTCGTATTAGTTGGTCATTTGTTTGGTATGGTCATGATTCAAGGATATGTTTGAACAATTGGATTTTGGATTGGTTACATCTGGCTTTTCTTTTTCCCTTCTTTTTCTCATCTTATATTTGTGATAAATAATTGCTTGGTTGTACTGATTTTCGCATTTGCAAGTTTGTAGCCCCCTACTCATAAATCAATTCATCATATTCAATGACGAGCTGTTTCACCGCATTTGTTTTCCTCTAAATAAGCTCTTTTATGTTTCTGTAGAATAAGGCCCAATTGGTGGTTATCGCACATGATGTTGATCCAATAGAGCTTGTTGTTTGGTTGCCTGCTTTGTGCCGCAAAATGGAGGTCCCTTATGCAATTGTGAAGGGCAAATCAAGGCTTGGAGCGGTGAATTTTCTTTGCTTTTTCCATCCTTAAAATTTATTCTTCCTAGTTTTGTTTGGAAGTTGACATTTCATAGTCTCTTGAATTTCCTGTGATGCAAACAGATTGTCCACAAAAAAACGGCAGCAGCTTTGTGCCTTACAACAGTGAAGAACGAAGATAAATTAGAATTTAGCAAGATCTTGGAAGCAGTTAAGGTAAATATATAATCTGCCAGTTTTGGAGCTAAGCTTGGACATGAATTTTTTTTAATGGTATTTTTATTCAAAACTTCTTACTATTTTATCTTGAATGATCTTCAGGCCAACTTCAACAGCAAGTTTGAGGAGCACAGGAAGAAGTGGGGAGGTGGCATTATGGGTTCAAAATCACAGGCCAAGACCAAAGCAAAGGAGAGACTCTTAGCCAAGGAGGCTGCACAGAGAATGACTTGAGCTTGTAGCCAGCAGTAGCAGGGATTGTTATATCTAGGAAGAAACGGGGATGATCAATTTTGTACTCTGTTTTTGTTTTGTCATGAATAGCTTTTGCATTGATTAAATAGTTCAATACATTTATATCTGATGTGTCATCTTCCTTGCGTTTGATTTGCTGTTGGAGAATCGACATTCATTTTTTTCCAATTTTTTTATCTAATGGGAGGATGGTATATGACAATTGACAAGGAGATGGGTTTTTTTCTTAATTTTCCTAGAATAATTTCGGTTATTATTCTTGAGCTATGCCCTATTACATATTACTATTATTAGGCCCATAAATTTTATAAAGTCCATGAATAATTCTAAGTATAAAAATTTAGGGTAATATTAAAATCCAACTTTCTTCCGACAGGTATCGAAAGGTTGAGAAATTTCAGATGCTTATCCCACTGGCTGTCGAGAACACTCTACAAACTGCACGTGTGCCTCCACGTGTCTTATCAACAAAATTTAATGCCACGTGCTACATCCCCATGCAAACACAATACCATCTCTATATAAAGAAAGCCAACAGAAACAGATCAACAATCTTAAATTTAAAGAAAACAAAAATGGGGGATGAATTCAAGCTTGTGTCGCCAGAAATAAAAAACGAAGGAAGATTACCAAGAAAGTTCACTGGAGAAGGACAAGGAGCAAAGAAGAACATATCACCACCATTGGAGTGGTACAATGTTCCAGAAGGTACTAGAAGTTTAGGGCTAGTGGTGGAGGACATAGACATAACAAATGAGCCAGATGGTCCTATAGTTCCATGGACGCATTGGGTGTTGGTGAACATACCACCTTCCATTAATAGAATTCCTGAAGGATTTTCTGGGAAAGAAGAGGAATCGGTTGGTGATTATGGGCATATTAAAGAAGGACTTAATGATTGGAAGCAACCTGGTTGGCGAGGTCCTGTTCTTCCCCATCATGGCCATAGGTTTCAGTTCACGCTCTTTGCTTTGGATGATGAACTTCACCTTGGTAACAAGGTATGTTTTTCCTTCTTTTATTTCTTGTTCATATTTATATTTTCAAGATTGACTATCGTATAAAATTCATTTGTTATTTTGTATTTTTATTAATTTACATTTTTTTAAAAAATTAATTAGTATTTAGTATCTACAAAAAAATTAACGAATTTATTTATTATTCTATATTTGTTTAATCTACTGATAATTAATTATTAATTACGTTTTGAAAATTAAGTTAATATTTAATATTTTTTAAATAGAAGAAAAAATGTATTTAGAAATATAGTGGAGGTAGACACTTATTTCGTGAAATAAATAGACTACAATAAAAGGTTATGTTTATTATAATATTTATTTGTGAACGAATTTTTTTTTCTAAAAAAAAGCATATATAATTTATAATTTTTACAATTTATAATGTAATATTATTGTATCCCCATATCGTAATTCTTTTTATATTGTTATTAAACACAAATAATATATCAAAGTACGAATTGGGGTGGTGAAATGTTGGCTATAAATATAAGTATGTAATAAATGGATGGAATGAATGCAGGTGACAAAAGAGAAGTTCTTGGAGGCAATAGAAGGGCATGTGATAGGAGAAGCAGTCCTTATGTGCAAGTTTTAATTATATATTATTATTATTATTATATATTATTATTATTAATTGGCTTCACTGTAATTTAAGTGTAATAAAAAGCCCTGGGAGATTCTTTCAGGACTAGAGTATCTGGGCCTTTTTTTGGTGTTCGTAAAGATAACGCGCAGACGTATTTGACATCTATTGTCTGGATCAAATTCAAACTTCGACAGTCCTTATAATTAATATTAATTTTACGTATTTATCAACAGATTTTAAACAGTAGTTATATTAGAATATGCATCCTAAATGCACTTTATCACTAATAAAACTTAGTACAATCTAGAATATGTATGCGGAACAAATCGGGGACGTTTCCTTAGCGTGTTTAGGGGGCAACAAGCGGAAATTGGTCGGTGCATGTTGTCGATGGGTATGACGCATCTGAGGAATAGACTCGAAGGTTAAATATAAAGTAAAAGAAATTCCACATTAAGCATAAAAAAGTTCGGTACCTTTTAATATTTTTAAATCTTTTAATATTTATATCAAATTTTTAATTCTTTTTCAATATTGATGTTCCGTCAACTTTTTCGTTAATTTAAACGGATGAATGATTAGGTGGATTTGATGATGAATTTTCGTCGCTAAAAAATATGTAATTTTTTATTATTAATTTTATAATAATAATAATAATAATAATAATAATAATAATAATTATTATTATTATTATTATAAATTTTAAATTAAAAAATTAATTATAAATTTTAATTAATGAAGTTCAAAAGTTAATATAAAAAATTAATTGCAAATTTCAATATAAAAAATAATGAAAAAATAAAATAAATTATTTAATATTATCATTATTTATTTTTCTTTTTGTAATTAACCCTTTAATTTAATTGACTTTTAATATTGTAATTCTATAAATTTCTTTAAATCAATGATTATTAATACTAATCGAAAAAGGAATGAAAGATGCTGAATTTAATTATTTCATGCCCACTTTCTTTGTAAAATGAAAATGTAACTATAAATTTCTTTAAATCAATAGGAGGACATGAAACGCCTAAAATGGCAAATCATGTAGGCATGCAAGGAAAAGGAAACAGTGGCCATGCAAAATAATGGAAATTCATGCATGCATGCGAGACAAAAGTGGACTGTGGCCCAAAACGAAGAAAATATGCAAAATGAACATGCAGAAGAACAGAGGAAACGGAGGCGTAACCTCGGGCTCTCTGGTTTCTGCATCTCCAACCCATCCCGTTCACCTCTTCTTTTCTTTCTCATCTTCCTCTTCCTTCGCTTTCTCTTCTTCGCACCACCACCCTCCTATTTATATCCCTTTATTGTCAAACTTCCTTTTTCACATTAATATTATTTAATAATCACAGCAACTGCATGCTTACCACTTTGTGCAGATAAAGAAGACGAAACGGAGCTTTCAGCTGCATGAATCATGCATAAATTGTTAGATATTTTACTGTTAAATTGTTAGTGTTGTCTTAGTCTTGAGGAAAGTGATCACGTTATGAATAAATGGGATAGCTCTGGAGTTAAAATAGGAGTCTGTTAGTCATGGAAACGTGTGAGTTCTTTGTCATGTCTTTGTTGACGTAATTGCCTATATAAGGCTTTGATCGCTGAATAAATAAAGGTGAATTTTGAAGTCAATAAAGTTATTCTTTTCTTCTCTAGTTATTATCTTTATCTAATGGTTATTGGTTTCTAACATTAGTATCAGAGCTTCGTTGGAGAGAAAGCCACAAAAGCAGTGTTTTGTTTTTGAGTGGTCAAAAAGTGAGATAGAGTAAAAACGAAAAAAAAAAAGTGAGCGATTGAGTGTTGAGGGATAAACACGTGAGAAGGTCTTGCAGCAACAGAAGCATTTTTTTTTTCGTGTGTAGCAGCAGCAGAGGCACTATTTTGCAGCAGCAGTAATGGCTTCAGAAACGTTCGTACAACCTGCCATCCCACGCTTTGATGGCCACTATGACCATTGGAGCATGCTGATGGAGAACTTTCTCATATCTAAAGAATATTGGGACGTTGTCATGACTGGTATTGTTGAACCAGAAGGTGGAGCTCAGTTGACCGTAGCTCAACGAACGACCCAAGAAGCAGCAAAGTTGAAATATCTTAAAGCAAAGAATTACCTGTTTCAAGCAATAGATAGGTCAATTTTGGAAACCATTACAAACAAAGACACCTCCAAGAGTATTTGGGACTCCATGAAAAAGAAGTACCAAGGCTCGGAATGCGTAAAACGACAACAACTTCGTGGAGAATTCGAACTTCTACGAATGAAGACGGGAGAAACAATAACAGAGTTTTTCTCCAGGACAATGGCAATTGTCAATAAGATGCGCATTCATGGTGACAAGACTGAAGATGTCTTAATCGTTGAGAAAATTCTTCGATCTCTAACGCCAAAGTTTAACTTTGTTGTTTGCTCAATTCAAGAAGCCAAAGATGTTGAAGATCTTTCAATCGATGAGCTGCAAGGATCATTGCTAGTTCATGAACAACAACTCCTGCAACAAGAACCTGAAGAGAAGGCATTGAAGACTTCTACTGATTTTCATCATTCTTCAGCAAAAAGGATGAACCATGGTAGAGGGAGAGGAAAAGGATTTCATCAACGTAGCAGCACCTTCAATCCAAGATTTGAGGGTTCTTCCTCTAATGATACACGAAGTAAAGGTCAAGGGCATGGAGGATAATAGTCTACTGGTTCTAAAACAAAAGCAGACAAATCTAAAGTTGAATGTTTTGGATGCCATAGATATGGGCACTACAAGTCAGAATGTAGAACCAATCTCAATCGACATGTGGAAGCAACCAATTTTGCAGCAGCAAAGGAAGAAGAAGGAGAGACACTCCTAATGGCATGTCAGGAGAAAGAGATGTCTTCACCAAATTTATGGTATCTCGACACAGGCTGCATCAATCATATGTGTGGAGACAAGAAGGCATTTTCTTCAATCAATGAATCCCACCGCACCGCAGTGAAGTTTGGAGATGATTCTACAGTTTTGGTTATGGGAAAAGGAACTGTTCAAATAGAAGGGACAAGGCAGACCATTAATGATGTATTCTATGTACCTGAATTGAAGACTAATCTCCTGAGTGCTGGTCAGCTACTTGAAAAAGGGTATGAGATCACATTTAAAGGCAGAGCTTGCAGGATTTATGACCAAAAGCTGAAATTGATTGTTCAGGTTCCAATGACAGCAAATAGGATGTTTCCTCTTTACCTTGAAAGGACAACTCATGCTTGTCTCTCTGTCAAACTAAAGGAGGATGCATGGACGTGGCATTACAGATATGGGCATCTCAGTTTTGGTGGCTTGAGGACTCTACAGCAAAAGCAAATGGTGGATGGACTTCCTCTAATCACAATTCCATCAGAAGTCTGTGAAGACTATGTTGTTAGCAAACAACACCGAGCCAAATTCACAAAAGGCAAGGCTTGGAGGGCAAAGAAGTAGCTGGGGTTGGTTCACTCTGATATTTGTGGACGAATTACACCAATCTCAAATGGAGGTAAAAGATATTTGATTACTTTCATTGATGATTTCAGTCGAAATTTGTGGGTGTATTTTTTGCAAGAAAAATCTGAAGCCTTTGAAGCTTTCAAGAGCTTTAAAAGTTTTGTTAAAAAAGAAAGTGGTTACCTAATCAAAGTCCTTCGTACTAATCGTGGTGGGGAGTACAATTCTTTTGAGTTTGAAAATTTTTGTGCGAAGCATGGGATTCAAAGACAACTTACAGCAGCCTACACACCACAACAAAATGGTGTGTGTGAGAGGAAGAATTGTACCATTCTGAATATGGTACAAAGTCTCTTGAAAAAAATTAGAATACCAAAGAGTTTATGGCCTGAAGTAGTCAATTGGAGTGTTCATTTCTTGAATAGAAGCCCCACACTTGCTGTTTTGAATATGACCCCTGAAGAAGCTTGGAGCGGACAGAGGCCTACAGTAGATTATTTCAGAATTTTTGGATGTATTGCATATGCCCATGTTCCAAACCAGAAGAGGAAAAAGCTTGATGACAAGGGTGTGAAGTGTGTCTTTCTTGGCACTAGTAATCACTCAAAGGCTTATAAACTCTATGATCTTATTTCCAAGAAAATAATCATAAGCCAAGATGTGTTTTTTGATGAGGAACGAACTTGGCCGTGCGATGAACAAGTTATTGCTTAGACAATTTCAACAAGTTTTGATGAAGATGATGCATTGGAACAAGAGCCCCATATTGAAGATAATGGTGAGCATGTGCGGCATGTGCATCAACCAAATATTGAAGTTAATGATGAGAATAGGGATGATCACGGGGCGGGGATTCCCCGGCCCTGACGGGGATCCGCCCCGTTCGGGATGGGAAATCCCCAAAATTTTCCCCCGCGGAGACGGGGGCGGGGGAAAAAAATTCCCCATCCTAGAATCGGGGGCGGGGACGGAGAATGGGGTATCCGCCCCGCGGGGATCCCCGCCCCGCAAAAAATAATTTTTTTATTTTAAAATATAATATTTTATAAATAATTAAAATTAAAATATAACTTAATTTTACAATTATTAAGTTTTAAATTATATTTAATTTTAAATTATTATTGATTTTAAATTTTTTATTTATTAAATATTATATTTTAATTTTAATTATTTATAAAATATTATTTTTAAAATTAAAAAAAACGGGGAGGGGAATCCCTGCGGGGCGGGGACGGGAGAAATTCCCTCCTTAATATTGGTGGCGGAGGCGGGGAAGGGAATCCCCGCCACTAGCGGGGGAGTGAGTGGGGGAGGATTCCTCGGCCCCGCCCCGTGATCATCCCTAGATGAGAATGTGCAACAATCAATTTCAAGCCTAGATACGGCAGAATGTGGTCAAAATTATGAAGCTGTTGCAGCATTTGGTAGACGCACCCAACGTCATCGACAAAGGCCTACGTGGATGAGGGATTATGACGTGTCAGGAGTTTATCAAAGTGAAGACCCTCTTATTCATTTTGCTTTGTTTGCAGATAGTGATCCAACTACTTTTGATGAAGCTATACAACATCAAAAGTGGAGAGATGCAATGGATGCTGAGATTGAAGCAATTGAGAAAAACAACACTTGGGAATTGGTGAATCTTCCCAAAGGCCACAAAATTGTTGGTGTTAAGTGGGTCTTCAAGACAAAGCTGAATAAGAATGGTGATATTGACAAATTCAAGGCGCGTTTGGTGGCTAAAGGCTACAAGCAAATTGTGGGGAGTCTCATGTACTTAACTGCAACAAGGCATGACATCATGTATGGTGTTAGTCTCATTAGCAGATACATGGAGAGTCCCACTGAAAAACATCTTCAAGCAGCTAAGCGTATTTTACACTATTTGAAAGGAACTGCAACTCTTGGTTTGTTTTATAAGAAAGGAAAAAGTTCAGATTTGATTGGGTTTACTGACAGTGATTATGCAAGGGATATGGAGGATAGAAAAAGCACCTCAGGATATACATTTATGCTTGGTTCAGCAGCTGTTTCATGGTCTTCAAAGAAGCAGCCCATAGTCACTCTCTCAACAACAGAAGCCGAATTTGTGGCTGCTACATCTAGTACTTGTCAAGCAATTTGGTTGAGAAAATTTCTTGGAGAGTTTAAATTCAAACAACATGAAGCAACAATGATCTTTTGTGACAATAATGCTGCCATTAAATTGTCAAAGAATCCGGTTCTACATGGAAGGTGCAAGCATATAGATGTAAAATACCATTTTCTGAGGGACCTTACAAAGGATGGTGTGATTGATCTTGTTTTCTACAGAAGTGAAGATCAACTTGCTGATTTGTTCACCAAGCCCCTCAAAATTGCTTCGTTTCAGAAGCTAAGGAAGCTCCTTGGAGTTTGTTCGATGAATGGTCAGAGTGTCTGTGCCATTTAAACTTTGAAAAAGTCATGTTGTTTCAGTCAAAGTAAATTGCTTGCTATCTGCCGTTTGGAAAAGCCCAATTCTATTATATCCGATAAACTAAATGTTTGAAGACATTAGTTTAAGGGAGAAAATGTTAGATATTTTACTGTTAAATTGTTATGTGTTGTCCTAGTTTTTAGGAAAGTGATCACGTTATGAATAAACGGGATAGCTCTGGAGTTAAAATACGAATCTGTTAGTCATGAAAACGTGTAAGTTCTTTTTCATGTCTTTGTTGACGTAATTGCTTATATAAGGCTTTGATCGCTGAATAAATAAAGATGTGTTTTGAAGTCAATAAAGTTATTTTTTTCTTTTCTAGTTATTATCTTTATCCAATGGTTATTGGTTTCTAACATAAATCAATTTGAAACTCATTACCAAACAGGAAAAACTATGACTTCATGCATTAATCACAAAATCAAAGGTTGAGAAATTTCAAATGCTTATCCCATTGGCTGTCGAGAACACCCTACAAACTGCACGTGTACCTCCACGTGTCTTATCAACAAAATTTAATGCCACGTGCTACATACCCATGCAAACACAACACCATATCTATATAAAGAAAGCCAAGAACAGGAACAGATCGAGAATCTTGAATTCAAGAAAACCAGGATGGGGGGATGAGTTCAGGCTTGTGTCGCCAGAAATAAATAACGAAGGAAGATTACTGAGAAAATTCACAAGAGAAGGACAAGGAGCAATGAAGAACATATAGCCACCATTAGAGTGGTACAATGTTCCAGAAGGTACTAGAAGTTTAGGGTTAGTGGTGGAGGACATAGACATGACAAATGAACCAGATGGTCCTATAGTTCTATAGACCCATTGGGTATTGGAGAACATACCACCTTCCATTAATAGAATTCCTGAAGGATTTTCTGGGAAAGAAGAGGAATCAGGTGGTGATTATGGGCATATTAAAGGACTTAATGATTGGGAGCAACCTGTTCTTCCCAATCATATGGCCATAGGTTTCAGTTCAAGCTCTTTGCTTTGGATGATGAACTTCACCTCGGTAAAAAGGTATGTATTTCCTTCTTTTCTTTCTTCTTCATATTTATATTCTCAAGATTGACTATACTGTAAAATTTATTTGTTATTTTATATTTTTATTAATTTACATTTTTTAAAAAAATTAATTAATATTTAGTATCTGCAAAAAAATTAAAGAATTTATTTATTATTCTATATTTGTTTAATCTACTGATAATTAATTGTTAATTATATTTTGAAAATTAACTTAATATTTAATATCTTTTAAATAGAAGAAAAATGTATTTAGAAATATAGTGGAGGTGGACACTTATTTCGTGAAATAAATAGAATAAAATAAAAGGTTATGTTTATTATAATATTTATTTGTGAACGAAAAGAGTATTATATTTTTATTTTTTTTAAATAAGCAGATATAATTATTATTTTTATAACTTAATTATAATTTAATATTATTGTATCCCCATATCCTTTTTTTAATATTTGTTATTAAACACAAATAATATAGCAAAGTATGAATTAGGGTGGTGAAATGATGGTTATAAATATAAGTTTGTAATAAATGGATGGGAGGGTTGGATTTAATTAATGCTGGTGACAAAAGAGAAGTTCTCAGAGGCAATAGAAGGGCATGTGATAGGAGAAGCAGTCCTTCTGTGCAAGTTCTAATTATTATTATTATTATTATTATTATTATTATTAATTAGCAATAAGATTTCATCATCTCATTAAATCTCAGGATAACATGTGTTTTGGCTTCGCTGTAATTTGATTGTACTTTTTTTTTATTAATCTTTTTTTGGGTGTTCGTAAAGATAACGCGCAGGCCTATTTGACATCCATTATGTGGATGAAATTCGGACTTCTACAGTCCTTACAATGAAATATTTCACATATTATTAGCAATCCTAAATGTACTTTACCACTAATACTTAGTCGTCGAAAATTAGTACACGGTATAACCTAGAATATGCCTCTTAACAAATCGCTGCAGAAGTTTCCTTAGCGCGTTTAGTGGCTACAACAGTAAATTGGTCGGTGGGTCTGATTTAGGGGTGAGCAACCAAATTGGAAATTGAAGTTTCATTATTCTTATTAATTAAATTAAATTTATAGAATAATCGAATTTAAATCGAATCAAAATTTTTGATTGGTTTAAAAAATCGAAAATTAAAATTATTTTTTAAAAAAATAAAAAAATTATGTTTAAAAATTATAAAAAAATAATATATTTAAGTAAAAATATTTAAATTATATAAATATAAGTTTAAATTAAAGATATAATTTCAAAATATATAATAAATAATATAATAAAATTAAAATATATAATAAATAATATAATAAAATCTTTAAATAAATTTTTTAATTTAATCAAAAATCGTTAAAATTTTAAATTATTATCTAAAAAATAAATATTAATAATTGATAAATATAATCATATAATTTAAAATAAAATAATTTACATATATAATATAATTATTTAATTAAAAATTTAAAAAAATTATATAATTATATAAAATTTTAATTTAATTTTTTATGATTTTTTAAAATCAAATTAAATTAAAATTTTTTAAAATTAAAAATTAAATTAAATTTAAAATTGATGAATTTAATTTTTTAATTTGATTCGATTTTTGCTGACCTAGTCTGACTCATTGAGGAATAGACTCGAAGGTTTTCACAATCACTTTATAGAATATAAATTCGTATCAAATATCCAAAGCTATGGGCGGCTTCTCCTTCTTTGTCAGAATTTTTTCAACTTTGCTTTCGGTTCTTCTTCCTTTCCTTGAAAAATTTTCTCTTAAATTGCTTACTTCTTCCTCGGATCGCACTCGCCGTGATCCTCAGCGTTGTGATCATAGAGGACCTTGTCACATTGTCCTGTAATTTCCTTTTTTCCTTAAATTTCTCCTTTCTTAATTTTTTTTTTCACAGTTGAAAATTCATCCCAATGTCGGATTTTCTTTTTCTTATATCAAATGAGTCATTCGATTTGTGAAATTTGCTTTATTTGGATTAAAAAAAAAAGGATTTGAAGATTTGAAATCCTCGAATTTGTTAATCGATTGGGTTTTGAATTTTACAGGCGTGATCCATGCGGATGCAAGAATGCTACTTGTTCACCATCTTCCACTGAAGACATAGAAGTTGCTGCTAACAGGAGAGTGGAGGGAGGTGGAAGGTTACGTTCAAAGGTATTTTCTTTATTAATTTTTAACCTCAATTAACTGTGTTTCGATTAAGAAACTGTTTGTGAAATTATAATTTTTTCCTAAAATTAACGTTGTTGAGGACATGATTTGCAGCGAGTAGCGAGAGATGCATCGGAAGAAGCTGGAGTGTATGGAAAAAAATGAGGTTAGCATTTGCCTGAAATTCGTATCAAAAGGAAATTTTATGTGTGAATCATTTGTCTGATACCTATGCATTTTTTTTTTTAAAGTGTAAATCGGGGAAATCAAAGAAATTGAGAAGGAAAGATAAGGATGAGCTGCAGAGAGGGGTTCGAGTGCAAATGCATTGTAGCAGGTGTAAGAGGACTGGACATGATGAGTTTAGTTGCAGAGCTGAGGTACTTGTAATTTCATTATTTTGATTGAAGCTGCAATTTTCTTGATTGCTAAATGTTTTCAATTTAAAGATAGGTGAGAGTTCCAGTGCAGCTGAAAGAAGACATGGTGGCATTGAAGCTGGTTTCATTGCCTCTGAAAGAGGATACATTTCAACTGCCTCTGAAAGAGGATATGGTTTAACTGCTGGTCAAAGAGATGAAGTTATACTCTCTTCAAATCATGGATTCTCGTCAAATTTTCAATTTGACATATTTATATATGATGGTACCAATGCTGTTGTTAGGGAAAGAACATCGCAGTATACTGGAGGCAGGGGAAAAAGGAGAGCATTCGGTTCTTTTTATAGAGGTGGTAGGCAAGCCCCTGTAAGAGGAGGAAGAGGAAGAGCCACTTCAATTTTAAGTCATCAATATGTTCATAGAGGTCCATTCATACAGTCACCCTCCATATCTGTTAAAGGGAAAGGAGTATCAAACTATAAAAGACTCGGAGAAGTTGGGGTGTATATTGACGATGATACATGAGCTACTATCATGAATGTAAGCTTCTCAATTTTATATATATATATATATATATATATATATATATATATACACATGCGATTTTATGATTTTAAATTTTTATTTTTTGTAACGGCCTGGCAGATAAATTGAGGGAATAACTGAAGTTGAATTTAATGTTCAAAATACAAATGTCACAAATATTGACTTGAGCTTCCAACCGAACTGTCTCGTATGGCAAGGAATAAATGTTGTGACAGCTTCACAGCTCCAGCAACAGGGGCCATTGCTGCTGCAAATACCAGGGAGAAATAAATGTTGGGACAGCTTCACAGCTCCAGCAAATATCAGGGGGCTATTGCTGCAGCAAATACAAGGTCAAGAGCAAACTCATCCAATGTAACTGTTAGATCAAATTCAGGCTAAAATTTGGGGCATTGTATTTTGCTGTAGTTAGCTGATTTGTACTAGCTGTTCATGGATTGGGTAATATGTATAAAAATGGATCGTTGGGTTGTTTGAAAATCAAGTTAAATAATTGTAACAATTTGAAAATAATTTGAAAGGATTTAAAAAACAGTTTGAAGCATATTAAATACTATATTTATCTATTAATTTGCATTTATGGTTGGATTCGGGGTCTGCTAGTGTGGAAGCTAAATCTGTTGTTTATCAGAATCCTGGTTCCTCCATTAAGAGGCAGGAAGAGTTTAGCATGCTTGATGGGACTTGTGCGATCAAGGGGACGAGGAAGACTCAGCTCGTGGGATGGATTATGTCAAGCATAGGAAACTTGACTACTTCTGTTATGCACGAATTCAAGTTCAGAAGCTCAATAAAGTTTGCAAATAATGGAACTTTTAAGCAAGCTAAACAGAATATGAAGTCAACCAGAGAAGTTAGGGTGCTGAATCAAATGGGTAGATTGCTTAGTCGTTATACAGTTAAGAGAAAGTATCCTCTCAAAGTGGTGACTTGGAATCTGCCTGGATCTAAGAAGAATACTTACAAGCTTATCACAAATGTATCCCATTCTTTGTATGATAAGTATTCGAATGGAGAATTTTCAAGCTCTGTTTACAACAAACAAGTCGCTAATGGTTAGATGGAGGTTAAGGATCAAGATGTTATCTCAGGCAACGCAGTCGTTAACCAAACTTTTAACTTGTAGGGATGAATCTGGCTGTTACGTTCATACTATTGCAGCCATTGGTGGCAAACTTGTAAGAAACGATTCAACGTCTGCTTGCCCATCCGTTATGTAGTATTATTTGTTTATTTTGATCCCACTTTAGGTTCTTGTTTTGATGTTTCCAATTGTGCATTTATTTTATGTTGTACAATTATGTTTCTTCTTTGAAATTATGGCGGTCTTAGGTGTATGATTCGGTGGAATATATAACGCAGTTTTTGAGACCAGAATAGCAATGTGCCAAAGGATAAGGAGTGTATTAACAACTGAAAGTGCTTGTTCAGCTTTGGGTATATTAGAGTCTGAAAAGTTTTTGTGCATTTAGATTTGATAATTAGACACTTGGAAGCTTTAGAGTGATGCTTTTATCTAAGGTTTCAGTGTCGTGTATAACATAGCGGAGGCACTTGTTTTATTCTCTGTGCTTCGATAATTAGACATTGGAAGCTTGTGTTAGGAAAGCATATGTATTGCTCAACGGGGCGTCTTTGGGATACTGTAAGAACGGTAACCATGTATAAATCATGACCATCATTGAGAAACTACTCGTAGCTTGTTACTTAGAAGCTTAGATGATTTCTGATAACTTGACAGTAATTGCCTTATTTGAAGAAGTAAACTTTGGATTAATTTAGGGACAAGATTTTACCTTATTATAGGGAATTAGTTAAAGAAGCTGCTTAGTAATTTTACTTTGCTAGAATAAAATTCCTACAAAAGCATGAAAGCTAAAAGATTGCGTCTCAGCAAGATGGGGAATCACAGTTGAAAACTGCCAAAGGACCACCTTATAAGAAGCTTCACTGAAATTGTATACTGTCTGTATTCTTTATTAAAAGGCTTTATAGAATATGCTCAAATAGTTTACAATCTATAATATGCATTTTCCCTTTAGAAAAAAAAAAAAGAAGGTAATATTATTATCTAAGATACTGCCAGATGCAGGGCATCTCATTGCATTCTTTCACAAATCTGATCAGTCGTATACAGCGTTTGACTTGCACAAGAACGAAAAAGCATAAAACTGCTATAACTCTTGTATAGATGAACCAACCCATATAATTTCATTGTTATCCCTATAGACTGCTTCCTTTGCTTGTTCGTAAATTGTAAGAAGAAAGAATGAACATAGAACTAACTATATAGCGTAATAAAGTCATTTCTGATTTCCTTTTTCTATTTCCAAAGTGTAACTGCAAGTTGAAGTACCATAATTCTCATAATTTGAGTTCGATCGGACATCGCCTTCCTGTCTTATCTTTCCAGCTCATACTTTTGCCTTTATGTTAATGGATTTGGACCATTCTAAGTGTTGTTGGGCCGACTTGATTAGATATTTAAAGATATTTTTTCCATGGTTATCACTAAGAAATCTGAAATGATATGGAGTATATGCTTTGCACATTCGGGCAACTAATGAATTTTCAAATAAATTTTATCAGCAATTAATATTCCAAATACAAAATTTAACCAATCTAATTCATTATATATACCCAGTTTATTAATTTTTATATCTTCATACTTAATGATACATATTGGTAAAATATATTTTGCTTTTTTTATTTTTTTTTAACGTATTAGAAATGATTTATTTTTTAATAATTCTGTTAAGAAATTAGATTAATTTGTTTTCTTACTAATACGAAGATAAGGCGATATTAGGCTTTAGAAGATAAAAGCAGAAGAAAAAGAGTGGAAAATAAGCAGTGATATACAGAAGAATAGTGCTAGAATCATTTGTTTCTTTTGAAATAAATCCAACTTGAGAATTTTGAATCTTTCAGAAATCAGGAAAACTTTGTAGCCTGGGCTAACAGCAGGAACATTCCCCTGCTTTCGTCAGCTTTTCCCAATAAAATTTTTGGCTAAGCCAAAAACAAAATTCAGCTATATTAATTATTTAACTGGAAAAAGACGATATTTTTCCCTTGACCAAGCTAAAAGAACCGTTCTAGTCCAGTTTGAGTGTGAAAGCATGACACAAGCGAATGCATATTTGTTTTTAATGAAGGTGAATTATCTTATTTCACAGATTGTTACATAGTTTATTAGAAAAAGACGATATTGGATCGTAATCGTGGTGCAAATTTTAATTTTATTTAATTTTATTTTTGTTTTATATTTGGAGATTTGGAAGGTTTTGCAATATAGAGTGTCAAGGAATACTTGCAACATTTGTCGTGATGTATATTTAAATGACTCATCATTCCTGCCTACCTATTCCCATTTCACTTGGAGTAGTGAAAAGGTGGAGTCCTTTCCCATTTCATTTGCACCTCTTTGACTCCACCCTTTCACCTTTATCAAAAAAGAATAATCAATTATCAAAAAAGTAGTGGGGAAATATCTGAAGCCGAGACACCCTGCTGCATCATGTATCTTTCAGCATTAAAAAGATGATAATACCCTTTGCTGCTTGAATGATCTTGTTTACTTGATGAGCTTGTCAATTCCCTGTAATTTGTGTATTTTTTTGCATTTCAATTACTAAAAATTTTTAGATATAAACTATCTTCAGCATTCTTTTTAAGACATTTCTAATTTTTTTTTTAAATTAAAATTAATTGCCTTGATAGTTGGATGGAATTATTTTTCCAATGGATGCCCCAAAAGTCACGGAATTGGTATTATATATGTACGTGACAATAACATACAATTTAATTGATAGATAAAGTTGTGAACAGTGCAGGCTTGTGCACCTGCTCCCACAAAATTCAAAAGAACACTAAATAATTGGATGTGATCATACGTTAATTAGTAAAATATTATTTGATATATAACGACTCATTGTTATTAATTGATTTAGGTCTATTTATAGTTTTGATAACTACAAATGAATTAATTAAACATACAAAAGCATTAGCATTCTAGCCATGAAACACTAAGAATTCACCAGACAAAGGGATAAAATCTAACTTTTGTGGACAAAAAAGGTCCAGTAGAAGGAAGAATAGGAAAACAAACTATTTTTGGTATTAGGTTGTTAAGACCAAGCTTATATAAATAAATATTTACCCATGAAATAAATAGATTATCTAAGAACTTCGTGCTTGACTAGATTCAAATCAATTGTGATGACTATTGGGATAATCTATTTATTTATTTATTTTCAAGTATTGGGATAATTTATTGATAAATGGACGAACAAAACCAACAACTACCTACCAAACCATAATCACCTTCTCATTACTATCAAATTTATTTATATAAGCTTGGCCTTAACAGCCTAATACCAAAAATTTATTTATACCAAACTTTTAATTCATTTTTAATATTGATATTCCGTCAACTTTTTTATTAATTTAAATAGTTTTTAATTTCTTTTCAATATTGATATTCCGTTAATTTTTTTGTTAATTTAAATTATATTCATCAGATTTAACATTTTCCTTTTGTGAATGTCTTTGAATTCGATGAATTTATGACTATCTGTTTCAATTATATATTGAAAATCCAACCCCACAACGAAATCATTAATCGACAAAAAAACCAGCAAAAACTAAATTATTAACTTTTAAGAGGTATAGGGTCCCAACAGCCCTTGATGACTTGGTTGTATTAAAGGCAGAGCAGAAGGCTGAATCTAGTTTATTCTCAAAACTGATTACTAATATGCAAGGAAAGATTCCCCCTATGGATGACGTGGAAGGCAGAACAAGTAATGTGTATATCACACGTGGCGTGGAGCCCAACTGGCCACTATAGGAATAAGATTAGATTCTCTCCTAAAATGCCAAAAGTAAAACCATCGAATCCAGAATATTTTCCTCTTTAGGTCTCAAATGATTCAAATCTTAAAATTTGCTTATATTCTATGTGTGCGTTTATCTCTTTTGTTTATAAATAATTCTGTATATAGCTCTACACAAATTAATTATATAAATTCATACTAATTAATAAAAATTATTATACCGATTTGTGCTGATATTTTGGATAATTATGCATTTGTTGATTGATATGCATATCAAAATTCCATGTTTATTGATAAAACATAAAATTTTATCGTAGAAGGAAATATCTCCAGTCATGATGAAGGAGGCTTTAATGACCTGCAAAAAATAAAACTAGCCCGATCTTGTCGGGCTTTTAAGTTTCGATGTCTAAATTAGCTATCGAAGTGTGGAGAAAAAGTTTAATGAAGAGAGAGTATTAAAAGTTAAAGAGAGAGAGTTATGAGCTTTTGATCTTAGATCTTTTCGTGAGTCTTTAATAAATTGACCTTATAATTAATTTTATTTTGAATGTTATCATTTATAAATATTGTTCGCAGCCGTGAACGTGTTAATTTAATAATTGTTTTTTAACTTTAGGAAAGAAGATGAGGCTTTTCTAGATATCATTTTTTTTTTATGAATAAAAGTCATTGTTTGAATTTGGGGTGTGCAAAAACCGAACCGATCCGATCAATCCGAACAATCCGAACCGATCAATTCGGGTGGAATTAATCGGATTAATAGGGTCGGTTCGGTTTTGGATATTATAGATATTTTGGGCGGGTGAAACCCGACTAACCCGACCGAACAATCCGAATTTTAAAAAATATAAATAAAAAAATTAATTTCTCTACAATATTAATTAATATATAATATATATTTAATGTAATTTTGAAATTATTAGTTTGTTGTATTTTTAAAATATTTTTTTATAATATTTAATATTATTTATTTGTATTAATTTAGGATTTTAATTTAAATATGTAAATTAAAAAAATAAAATTTCGGGTTATTCGGTTTATTCGGGTTGGGGCCCGAAAAAATTGAATTATTCGAATAGAGACCTAAAATTTATGTAGGATAAGATCGAACTAGGAAAATAGATAAATTTCGGGTTCGGCTCGGGTTCGCGATGCACACCCCTAGTTTGAATGTTATGTACCACTAGCTATCTAGAAAATCAGCGATGTATTGGATTATAATTTACTTAAACTGTGATCCATTCAAGCACCTGCCTGTTCTTGGGTGGGGTCCATGTACAAGTCAGAACCATTTGGCATCATAATATTTAATTCTGCATTACGTCATTAGAAAATAATACTTAATTGTTCATTATTTTTTTAATTTTATCTTAATGAATAAAATTTTTGAAAATTATTTGGCTGCTTGTTGCAGGTAGGTAAAGTTTTTAGCAATTGAATCAGTTGCATTTGTGTACTGATTCGCGTTCTTTTAATCGAACTAACAAAAATTAATATCTGTTTAGCTGCTAATTGTTCAAAAACTAATAACACCTAAAGTAATTATTATTTACAAAAATCAAAATTACCTAAATATTAATTTATTATTATTTTTTTAAATTATTACAGGCTATATATATATTTATTATTTATTTAATAGTTAATAAGCTAATGGGACACTTAATTTTAAGTTTAAATTTATTTATTATAAAAATTAAAATTTATATTCATGTTCAATCGTTTTAATGATTTTTTAATTTGTTTAATCTAGTTTTAATTTTTTCACCATAAAAATTTATTTAATTACCGTATTATACCATTTAATTAATTAAGTAATTTTTAAATTTATTAAAAATATTATATTCTCCTTTATAAAAATACATGATATATTATAAAAAAATATGTAATAATTGCATATGTGTTGCGTGAATATTAATATTGCATTTTTAATAGTATAAAAGTATTTTTTTAAAAATTTTAATAAATATAAAGAATAATTTGAGAATAAATATGTATTATTACAATTAAAACAATAAAATGTTTTTTTATTTTTCATTTAACCGTCGATTCACCGTGCACGTAATAAGCTCAGTGCACACGATCCTTCCACGTTTCACAATCGCGGCGAACCAAAATTAAGGAAAAAATAAATAAAAATATGGAGATGTTCTATCCAACAAACAATATATAGATGCACGTGCGTAACCAGTTGTAGTATAAAAATGTTCCTGTCTCAAAGGATCCAACACAGCATTTCATTCTATTTTATTTTTAGGCTTCTTAGCTAAAGCAAACCATGAAAGCATTAGACTTCCTCTTTCCTTTTCTTGAAAAAGTCCTTACTAAATTTCTTACTTCTATGCTCGTGAAGTGTTTTCCTTACTTGGCTTGCAAGAAGTGGCTCGACAAGTTTCGTTTCCTTAAATTTCTCTTTTATCGTTTTTTTTTTCCTTTTTGTATTTCAAAGCCTGGGATTTTCTTTTTTTTTTTATCTCAAATGGGTGATTTGATTTTTGAAATTTGCTTAATTTGGATAAAAAACAAAGGATTTTGAAGATTTAAAATCCTAGAATCTGTTTACTTAACTAATTGGGTTTTGAATTTGAATGCTGATGGTATTCTTCTGTTATTAGGGCAGTGAAGAGAGTTCTAATGTTATTTCCAAAGGTACTTACTTTATTAATTTTTAACCTCAATTAATTGTGTTTTGATTAAAAAACTATTTGTGAAATTACAATTTTTCCTGAATTTAACATTGTTGAGGACATAATTTGTAGAGAGAATCTGAAATTTATGAAGTGGCAAGAGATGCATCGGCAGAAGCGGGAGCGTATGGAAAAAATAAGGTTAGCATTTGAGTAAAATTTGTATCAAAAGGAAATTTTGTGTTTGAATACCCTATGAATTGTTCTCTCTCTCTTTTTTGTCCAGTGTAAATCGGGGAAATCAAAGAATGGCAGAATGAAAGCTAAGGGTGTTATGCGTAGTGCGATTCAAATGCCAATGCATTGTAGCAGGTGTAAGAGGGCCAGGCATAGTAAATTTAGTCGTAGAGCTGAGGTAATATAAAGTACTTAGTAATTCCATTATTTTGATTGAAGCTGCAATTTTCTTGATTGCTAAATGTTTTCAATTTACAGATAGGCCAGAGTTCCCGTGCAGCTAAAAGAAGACATGGTGACATTGAAGCTGATTATGGAGCTGGTTTCAATGCCTATGAAACAGGATATGGTTTAACGGATGGTCAAAGAGATGAAACTTTACCCTCTTCAAATCATGGATCCTTTCCAAATATTTTTGATGATACCACTGCAGTTGATAGAGAAAGAACACCAAAATGTACTAGTGGCAGAGGAATAGGGAGAGCACTCGGTTCTGTTTGGAGAGGAATAAGGGGAGCACTCGGTTCTGTTTGTAGAGGCGGTAGGCAAGCCGCTGGAAGAGGAGGAAGGGGAAGAGGAAGAAATTCACATATTAATCCCACTTTAACTCCAGTTCATCAATATTTTCATACCGGTTCATTCATCCGTTAAAGGGAAAGGAGTATCAATCTATAAAAGGCTTAATTAGGATCAGGGGACTTTTTTGTTGTTAGTGTGTTTTGAAAGGTAATTTACAAAAATGGTGTGTTTTATTAGAATCAGTGGGTTTGGACTCTTTTAGACCCCATAGGAGAGGGATTTACAAAAATAGTATGTTTTTATTAGAATTAGTGGGTTAGGGTTAGGGGTCTCCCCATCTATAAATGTTTTTATTAGAATTTAGTGTCATCAGTTGTAATTATGATAGTTTCTTTGATTCATAATATTGGATAGTTTATTATATGTTAGTATACTACCATACTTACAATAAGATCAATACTATAAAAAATTAGGAAAAAATCATATTTTAATTTATGTACATTAACGATTTTATATATTGAATTTATATACTTTTAATATTATATATTGAGTTTCTAAACTTTTGAAGAAAAAAATTAAATTTAAAATGGAAGGCATATGTAATGGCCTCAATATCGGGTTAGTCGTAAACAATATTTTCTGACGGTGACTAGTATTTTTTGGATCGAAAAGTACATTCAGAAATCAAAAATATTTTATTGAACCATAAAAAAATATTGGTCATGGTGAATCCGGTGTTAAAATTTAAAGTGAAATTGAGGTCAAATAGGCTTTCAAAAGTAAAAAATACGAAAAATGTAACGAATCAATTTTTCTGGCATGAAAGGAGATTTAGGTTTATATAAATTATTAAAAATAGTAAACGAACTTAAAAAATTTTCAGATTTTGTAGGTCTTTATGAATTTTTATGTAGAATATTTTGGTAATGATAATTAAATTTTTTTGTGACACTAACAGTTGTTGAATCGGACAGATAACGAATTCTGATTTAGTCGAAAATTTGTGTCCCGCTTATTTTTGAGGTGATGAGAATGATAGAATCATTATTGGAGTAATTTAAAGGTAGAAAGAGAAAATTTTAATTGGGTTTTAAATGGATCTAAATGGGCTCTTTAATTAAAATGGGTTAAGTTTTTTTCTCCTTAGTTTCCTCAGCGTTGTGATCATAGAGGACCTTGTCACATTGTCCTGTAATTTCCTTAAATTTCTCCTTAGTTTTTTTTTTTTCAAAGCTGAAAATTCATCCCAATGTCGGATTTTCTTTTTCTTATATCAAATGGGTCATTCGATTTGTGAAATTTGCTTTATTTGGATACAAAAAAAAAGGATTTTGAAGATTTGAAATCCTCGAATTTGTTAATCGATTGGTTTTTTAATTTTACAGGCGTGATCCATGCGGATGCAAGAATGCTACTTGTTCACCATCTTCCACGGAAGACATAGAAGTTGCTGCTACCAGGACAGTGGAGGGAGGTGGAAGGTTGCGTTCAAAGGTATTTTCTTTATTAGTTTTTAACCTCAATTAAGTGTGTTTTGATTAAGAAACTGTTTGTGAAATTATAATTTTTTCCTAAAATTAACGTTGTTGAGGACATGATTTGCAGCGAGTAGCGAGAGATGCATCGGAAGAAGCTGGAGTGTATGGAAAAAATGAGGTTAGCATTTGCCTGAAATTCGTATCAAAAGGAAATTTTATGTGTGAATCATTTGTCTGATACCTATGCATTTTTTTTTTAAGGTGTAAATCGGGGAAATCAAAGAAATTGAAAAGGAAAGATAAGGATGAGCTGCAGAGAGGGGTTCAAGTGCAAATGCATTGTAGCAGGTGTAAAAGGACTGGACATGATGAGTTTAGTTGCAGAGCTGAGGTACTTGTAATTTCATTATTTTGATTGAAGCTGCAATTTTCTTGATTGCTAAATGTTTTCAATTTAAAGATAGGTGAGAGTTCCAGTGCAGCTGAAAGAAGACATGGTGACATTGAAGCTGGTTTCAATGTCTCTGAAAGAGGATATGGTTTAACTGCTGGTCAAAGAGATGAAGTTATACTCTCTTCAAATCATGGATTCTCGTCAAATTTTCAATTTGACATATTTATATATGATGGTACCAATGCTGTTGTTAGGGAAAGAACATCACAATATACTGGAGGCAGGGGAAAAAGGAGAGCATTCGGTTCTTTTTATAGAGGTGGTAGGCAAGCCCCTGCAAGAGGAGGAAGGGGAAGAGGAAGAGCCGCATCAATTTTAACTCATCAATATGTTCATAATGGTCCATTCATAGAGTCACCATCCACATCTGTTAAAGGGAAAGGAGTATCAGACTATAAGGGACTTGGAGAAATTGGAGTTTTTATTTACGATAATACATGAGCTACTATCATGAATGTAAACTTCTCAATTCTATTTCTAATATTTTTAATATATATATATATACACACACACATGCGATTTGAAGTTGAATTTAATGTTCAAAATACAAATGTCACAAATATTGACTTGAGCTTCCAACCGAACAGTCTCATATGGCAAGGAATAAATGTCGTGACAGCCTCACAGCTCCCGTAACGGGCCATTACTGCTGCAAATACCAGGGAGAAATAAATGTTGTGACAGCTTCACAGCTCCAGCAACAGGGGGCTATTGCTGCAGCAAATATCAGGGCGCTATTGCTGTTGCAAATACAAGGTCAAGAGCAAACTCATCAAATGCAACTGTTGGATCAAATTCAGGCTAAAATTTGGGGCATTGTATTTTGCTGTAGTTAGCTGATTTGTACTAGCTGTTCATGGGTTGGTTACATGTATAAAAATGGATCGTTGGGTGCTTTGAAAATCAAGTTAAATAATTGTAACAATTTGAAAATAATTTTAAAAGATTTAAAAACAGTTTGAAGCATATTAAATACTATATTTATCTATTTTTTTTCTTTTAAACTCTTTAACTTTTTAAATTTTAATAAATAAAAAAATAAATATATTAAATTATAAATTATATTTTATTTTAAAAAACAACAAATTGTCTTTTTTTAATATATTCATAAATTAAATATATTCAGAATCATAGCCATTAATTCCATAACTTTGTTTGTCTATTAGCCAAGATAAAAAATGCCTAAAATTCAAAATAAAAGTAAGGTACAGGGAACGGGGTAAGGTACAGAGAACGGGGCTGCCTCTCCCTTTGCTTCACCTCCCCTTAGGTATGGAAGCCCCTAAATTGAGCAATCGAGACATTTCCGAATTTTTGAATTGAGAAGAGTAACTGCGAAGAAAGTAGCTACTTTCTTCTAGAGCTTGAGTGAGTGAGAGTACATCCAAATGAAAATCCATCCATGAATTCTTATTAAAATATAAACAATGTATCTTTTTTAACAAAAAAAAGAGAGTTTTATGCTGCTCTATTTTTTCAAGAAGAAAACTTTTCTGCCGTCAATTTTTAGCAGCTCAACAGCGTTTTTGTAGGGTCCAATGCAGCAGAGAAGGGCTAAAACTGATTAGAAACGACTCTTGAATCTAACAATTCCATAATTGGTCAAGTATTCAACATGATGAATCTAAACAAATGCAAACAATGATTCTAAGTAGGTGCATACTGCGGATATACAATATATGTATATAAATCAAGTGGTGTTTGAAAAAATAAAAAGAAGAGAGTAGGGAACAATAATCAAAGCCAAACTCATATGAGTTCCTTTTCAAAGTTTAATAACCTTAAAGAACTGTATCCTATGATACTACAAGTTCCATTGAAGAGTAAGGACCTGAAAATTAAGAAGTTCATTTAAAAATGGCTTGCCATCAAGCAATAACAGTGGATCTCTTGAACTTCATTTAATCAATAATTAGCAGTGTCTCATGATCTCATCACTAACATTTCTTTCATTTTTTATGCAAAGAGAAAGTGCAAACAGAGAACATGTTTTTTTTTTTGCAAAGAGAAAGTGCAAACAGAGCACTATAGAGTACTTTTTAATATTAGATCCAGTTTTTAAAATCTTACAATATCAACCTCTAATTTAAAATTTCTTTTCAATTAAGAGATTCCGCCAACAATTTCCTTAAAAATTAATGCCACATAACCACCTTCTTCTTCCCAGCGAATTAGCGACAGCATTTCCGTCGCTAATTAACCTCAAAGGTAGTGACAAAAAGCATAAATTAGTGGATTTGAAAATGTCAAAGAAATGAAAATTAATCTCTGCCTAACGAATCGAAGGAGACGTTTTCTTAGCGCTTGCAGTGGCAACAAGCGTAAATTGGTGGGCGGATCATAACTCTTTTTTACAATATTTAAGGAAGTAGCTCAGACATCTACTTGATCTATCAATTTAAGCTATCAACTGAAGTAAGAGTCAATTGATCAAATCGATATAATTATTTATAAAAAATAAAAAATATGATATATCTAAATATATTCAAAAATCCATTAGATACCAAATTAACAATAGGAGAAGCAGTCCTTGCGTGCAAGTTTTGATTATTAGTATTATTATATATTGTAATTAATTAGTAATAAGATTTCATCATCTCATCAAATCTCAGTATAACATGTGTTTGGCTGCAGTCAAAACATATCCCAAAGGCTGTGGCTTTGATAATATCGAAGAAGGAATTTATTAACAAACCCAAACGCTTTATATAGCCGTTTAGTTTCATTTCTTCGTCAAATATCCAAAAACACGTTTCACTTGACTTTAGCTACAACAAAGCCATGGGCGGGTTCTTCTTCTTTGTCAGAATTTTTTCATCTTTGCTTTCGTTTCTTCTTCCTTTTCTTGAGAAATTCTCTTTTAAATGGCTTACTTCTCAGCTCGAGAAGTTGTTTTCTTCCTTGGCTTGCACTCGCCGTGATCCTCAGCGTTGTGATCATAGAGGATCTTATCAAGTTGTCGTGTAATTTCCTTTTTTCCTTAAATTTCTCTTTTCTCAGTTTTTTTTTTAATTTTTTATTGCAAAGCTGAAAATTCATCCCAATCTGGGATTTTCTTTTTGTTATCTCTAGTGGGTCATTTGATTTGTGAAATTTTCTTAATTTGGATACAAAACAAAGGATTTTGAAGATTTGAAATCCTATAGAATTTGTTAATCGATTGGGTTTTGAATTTTACAGGTGTATTCCATGCGGATGCAAGAATTCTACGTGCTCACCATCTTCCACTGAAGACATAGAAGTTGCTACTCTTAGGAAAATGAAGGGAGGTGGAAGGTTATTTCCAAAGGTATTTTCTTTATTAATTTTTACCCGCAATTTACTGTGTTTTGATTAAGAAACTGTTTGTGACATTATAATTTGTTCCTAAAATTAACATTTTTGAGGACATGATTTGCAGCGAGGACGGGAAATTCATAAAGTAGCGAGAGATGAATCGGAAGAAGCTGGAGTGTATGGAAAAAATGAGGTTAGCATTTGCGTGAAATTCGTATCAAAAGGAAATTTTATGTCTGAATCATTTGGCTGATACCTATGATAAAAAGAGTCAAGCTAGCAGCTGTCAAAGCAGAATTTATCTGCATTAATTTCTTATTTTAATTACCAATTTTTCTATCACAGTATTATGTTGAGATGAGGGTGTATGCTACAATTTTGTCTAGGAAGATATTTGGAGCATTGTATTTTGCCCTAGTTAGCTGATTCGGCTAATTAAATCAACTCCACATGCCAATTAGACTGCCACATAATCACCTTCTTCTTCCCAGCAAATTAGCGACAGCATTTCCATCGCTAATTAACCTCAAAAATTAGTTGCCATAAATATAAAAATTTATTAGGATAGATATTTCATCACTAAATGTCCCTAAAATAGTTGATATTTATTATTATTATTATTATTATTATTATTATTATTACAACATCCAAATTTTAATTAAATATATAAATTATTATTTATAAATGCTAAAATAGTTAATATTTATTATTATTATTATTATTATTATTATTATTATTATTATTATTATTATTATTATTATTATTATTATTATTACAACATCCAAATTTTAATTTATATAAATTATTATTTATAAATGCTAAGTGCTTAATAAATGAATAGTACATAAAAGACATTTCAACATACTCAATAGCTATAAAAGACATCAAAGGCAAACATTCAAATACAATAACAGCTCCCTGCCTAATACATTTATTACTTTTGCAACCCAACCCAAAATAGAAAACCCAAAGCAAGTAACAATAGCAGCACCCTAGCAAGACAACCCACCACAAATTTGATAAAAGCACTACCACATCTCTAAATTGATAAAAGCATCCACCACAAATTTGAATGTTAAACAAAATAAGGACTGTTGTAATTATATACATAAGTATAAATTCTATAAGGACTTTTAACAAACAGCTTGTGGACGGCAGTTCATATATTAACCAAATCAACGCTTATATACTGATAGCAACACAAAATCCAACATCACGTGAAACAGAACAGAACCAAAGTCCATTTTTTTCAACATAATGAGTGCCATATAATAGATATTTATATAAATCTATTTTTGGGTTTGTAGATTCTTGAAAACAACCATCGAGATAGATGCAAGAAGCGTTGTCAGGAAGGCAACGAGGGAGCTTTACTCTGCCTTGGCTAAAACAGAGCTTGCAATCAACGGTTGAAAGATCACCACCGCACTGTGCTAAAGCAAAAACCTGAGGAGATGGATCGACAAATTGAACGAATTAATTCCATTAATTGAAAGATGAGCAGATTGAATTAATTCCACTAATTCACCACTTGCTGAATTAATTCCATTGCTTCAACAAAATTCGGCATAAAAGATGTGGAGATTGAAGGAAAATCGATAAATTCATTTGCATTCTCAGTTTACAAGAAATAAATGTGCAGAGAAAGGAAGAAAGCAGTATCTGGTTGACCGGAGTCGCTGACCGGAAGAGGTATAGCGTCCCAACAGCCCTTGATGACTTGGTTGTATTAAAGGCAGAGCAGAAGGCTGAATCTAGTTTATTCTCAAAACTGATTACTAAGATTCCCCCTATGGATGACGTGGAAGGCAGAACAAGTAATGTGTATATCACACGTGGCATGGAGCCCAACTGGCCACTATAGGTATAAGATTAGATTTGATAAAGGAAAGATGCTTCCACAAAATTAAGATAAGGCTTTTCTAGTTATTGTCATTGCAATTACTTTATATCACATTGCTAGTTCTTTGTTAGAACGTCAATCAAGAAACCGTGTTACTAGTACATTCATAAAGTCATTGTTTTTTTATGAACGTCAATACGGTTATAGTTTAACCCACGAATGGCAATAAATAAGTAATTTGGTCGAAGCTGCAGCTTATTCCACGTGGCGTATTGGTAGAAGTTGGAGAACAAATTAAAAAATCATTAAAACGATTGATGATCTATATTAGTACCTAGTTAGAGAATTATGTCAGCATTACATGTGTTGTGGTTTTACAAAATAAACAAAGAAATATTAAGAAGAGAGTTGACCGATGTACATGTATATGGATAATTAAAACCACAACACAAAAGCACACATCCCACTCGGCGATCAATTAGCTCACTCAGCAACTATACTTCTATTTTCCAATTAGGTGACGGTGAGATCCAAAACATCAATTCCTTTCCTTTGGGAGAATTCTCAAGATAAGATATATTTGCAAATATTTAATTTGTTTAATCTAGTTTTAATTTTTTCACCATAAAAAAATATATTTAATTTGTTTAATCTATATTAGTACAATGGGTGATTAATTTTTTATAACTAAATCATTGGACCAACAAAGAATATATACATGCAACACTGCATTTCATTCTATTTTATTTTTAGGCTTTTTAGCTAAAGCAAACCATGAAAGCATTAGACTTCTTATTTCATTTTCTTGAAAAAGTCCTTATTAAATTTCTTACTTCTATGCTCGTGAAGTGTTTTCCTTACTTGGCTTGCAAGAAGTGGCTCGACAAGTTTCGTTTCCTTAAATTTTTCTTTTTTTTTTGTTTATCTCAAATGGGTGATTTGATTTTTGAAATTTGCTTAATTTGGATAAAAAACAAAGGATTTTGAAGATTTAAAATCCTAGAATTTGTTTACTTAACTAATTGGGTTTTGAATTTGAATGCTGATGGTATTCTTCTGTTATTAGGGCAGTGAAGAGAGTTCTAATGTTATTTCCAAAGGTACTTACTTTATTAATTTTTAACCTCAATTAATTGTGTTTTGATTAAAAAACTATTTGTGAAATTACAATTTTTCCTGGATTTAACATTGTTGAGGGCATGATTTGTAGGGAGAATCTGTAATTGATGAAGTGGCGAGAGATGCATCGGCAGAAGCGGGAGCGTATGGAAAAAATAAGGCTGAGGTAATATAAAGTACTTAGTAATTCCATTATTTTGATTGAAGCTGCAATTTTCTTGATTGCTAAATTTTTTCAATTTACAGATAGGCCAGAGTTCCCGTGCAGCTGAAAGAAGACATGGTGACATTGAAGCTGATTATGGAGCTGGTTTCAATGCCTATGAAACAGGATATGGTTTAACGGATGGCCAAAGAGATGAAACTTTACCCTCTTCAAATCATGGATCCTTTCCAAATATTTTTGATGATACCACTGCTGTTGATAGAGAACGAACACCAAAATGTACTAGTGGCAGAGGAATAGGGAGAGCACTGGGTTCTGTTTGGAGAGGAATAAGGGGAGCACTCGGTTCTGTTTGTAGAGGTGGTAGGCAAGCCCCTGGAAGAGGAGGAAGGGGAAGAGGAAGAAATTCACATATTAATCCCACTTTAACTCCAGTTCATCAATATTTTCATACCGGTTCATTCATCCGTTAAAGGGAAAGGAGTATCAATCTATAAAAGGCTTAATTAGGGTCAGGGGACAAATAGTTACTCGCATTTTTATAATAATGGAGCAGCCAAATTTAGTTTCATCAGTTGTAATTATGATAGTTTCTTTGATTCATAATATGTTACTGCCTGTTGGGATATATATATATATATATATATATATATATATATATATATATATATATATATATATATATGTTTATGATGAGCCTTGGTGTAGAGTAGTGTGGCTATGAATTATATTGGATAGGTTATTATATGGTAGTTAGTATACTACCATACTTACAATGAGATCAATACTATAAAAAATTAGGAAAAAAATCATATTTTAATTTATGTACATTAATAATTTTATATATTGGATTCCTATACTTTTAATATTATATATTGAATTCCTAAATTTTTGAAGAAAAAAAATTAAATCTAAAATGGACGGTACATGTAATGGCCTCAACATCGAGTTAGCTGTAAACAGTATTTTCCGGATCGAAAAGTACGCCGGAAAGTTAAAAATGTTTTATTGGACCATCGGAAAATATTGGTCATGGTGAATTTGGATTTGAAATTTAAAGTAAAATCAAGGTCAAATAGGCCTCCAAAAATCAAAAATACGAAAAAGATAACAAATCAATTTTCGTGATTGGGAAGGAGATTTAGTTTTGCATAAATTAATAAAAATAGTAAATGAACTCCAAAAATTGCCAGATTTTTCAGGTTTTCATGAATTTTTATGTAGAATATTTTGGTGATGAGAATTGAATTTTTTGATGACACTGGCAGTTGTTGAATCAGATCGATAAGTTTGAATCGGACCGATAATAGATTCCGATTGAGCTTGTGTCCCATCTATTTTTGAGGTGATAAGAATAATGAAATTGTTATTGGAGTGATTTGAAGGTGGAAAAAGCGAATTTCAATTGAGCTTTAAATGGATCTAAATGAGCCCTTTAATTAAAATGGAAAATAAATGGTGATTATATAGCAACTTTAATGTCAAATTGATGTAATTTTAATTAATAAAAATTAAAAAAGTATGTTTAAGGCTTCGAATTCTTACATGTGTTATCCTAAATTCACATGCATAAGTAAATCAAACAAAAAATCCATTCAATTAAGAAAAGTGTGAAGAACTCAAGATTGACCCAAACTTAATTGAATCAATTGGAATTTACGAGAATGAATTAATCCCTCTGTTTCATTTTAAAATATTCTTTTTTTATTTTGATTTATCCGATTTTAAATATTATTTTTGGAATTCGAGGAATAAGTTTATATGAATAACTTTATTTATTATATACTTTATTAAATATTTATGTTTCTTATCACTCTATACTTTAAATTAAAATTAAATAAAATTCTTAAAAATATAAAAAGTATTTTTATCAATAACTATAATTTTTTATGAAATTGAGATATTCTAATCATTTTTTTTAATTTCATAAAAAATAAAAAATTACATTTTAAAATGAGACGGAGATCGTAAAAAATAAAAAATATATATATTTTAAAAAGAAACAGAGGAAGTATATTATTCAATAATAATATTAATATTATTGAAGATTTTCATTACAACCAACGGATCAAACATGCGAATTCCACAATATCTAATAAAATTAATAAGCTATATTCAGATTATTGTCCTCTCCTTTACTATAAATGTTGTAAAAAAGAACGGCTCAACATCAGCAAGAATGTGTAAAGGATTGCGACTGCATACCTAATTTGAGGAAAGGAGAAAAGCAAAAATTTCAAGCATAATCAGGCATCACCATTTTCAGTAATCTGACCGGTTGAGATTGTTTCATTTTCTATAGATTAGACATTTGTCTTTGGAAAAAAAAAAAAAAAAAAGCTAAAAAAATCACAATCTATCTCAGATACACTAAAACATTAATAAAATAAAAATAAAAAAATATGTTCCTTTCCTTTCTGTATTATCTTGAATTCTTGATTAAATAGAATTGAAGTGGAAGCTTAATTAAAATATCCAATTAACCATTTGTTTAACTAACATGTCCAATGAAAAATAAAATATTAAAAATTGTAATAACAGATAATATGATTTCTTTTCTTTTTTTATTTTTTTTTTCAAATTAATATGTTTTAATTAAAAAGAAAAGAAATCATATTTTAATTTATGTATTTTAATAGTGAGATTTGTCAAATTTTGAGACTTTAAGATCAGAACTGCGCACAATTTCTCATCGTTTTCTTTCGATTTACAACCATGAATCAAACTGTTATTTCATGGTTTAGTTGTGAATTGTTATTGTCCAAAATCCTACTATTATAGTGGGACAAAAAAAAAAAACTTAAGCTATTATAGATGCTCAGTCCATACGTAATAGGCAATATTATAGATCCAGTTCTGGGAAGAACTTTCCTTTCATTTTATTTTAAATTAAAGTCTAGATAAATATGCTTTAGTAATACACCGTCGGATGATGATTTGCCCTGAACTGGACTTTTAAGCTCAATTCTCATGTGTTAGATGATAATAGAAGAATTGGTGTTAGATGTTTAAATATGAGGTATTGAATTTTGCAATCAAAGAAGCCCATTAGGACAAAAAAACAAAACTTAAGTAATATATATAACAATATCCTAAATAAGTATTTATTTAGTTTGTCTAAATTCGATTTTGACAAAAAATTTGAAATTAAATTAATTTTAAGTTTATTTTCTTCATACGAAATCAAAACTACTAGTTTTAGGCCATTCGACCCCCAGTATGACGTCTAATCTCTCCAATTTTGCAACTAAAGCATCAATCGTGCAGTGATAATACCCCTGCTTGAAACCACATTCCTGTAATATTTTTATTAATTCCGTAATAAATAGTGTATATTGTATGTATACTGGAATTTTTTTGAAAATGGGGTTACTTTTAAAAAAATTTAGAAATTTGGTACTACAGTAAACAAAATTCGAAATCTGGTGTGATAGAAACCGGATTCTATGTGTGTCGGAATTGGAATAATTTATTCCGAAGTTATTCTTAAAACCTTTTTTTCCTTTAAAACTAGATAATGGGCACCTTTATTTTATCATATAATTTATCATATGATTTTTTATTGATTTATTTGGAACACAACTGAAAATATTACAAATTTACAATAAATAATTTTATCTAAAAGAATCCTCTTTTTTTTATATTAGATATAATGTCGTTATAAAATTAAATAAGAAGTATCTTTATATCTAAAAGAAATTCTAAATCTGTTATTTCAAAAAATTAAAATTCAAATTTTCTAAAAAAAATCAATTTCTAACTTTGTCTAATATAAGTTCATTTAAAAATAATGTCAAATACGTTCTATAACTTAAAAAAGCAGATATAAATAACAGTAAGATGCATCTGAATCGAAAATTTTCAAGTGGTGTTTTTCTTAATTTCCCTGGCATAAATTAGGTGATTACCATAAATTTTATAAAGCCTATGAATTATTCCAAGTAGAAAAATTGAGGTTGATAATATAGAATTTTCATTCCATTCAGATGGTGTGTAGCGTTGTATCCAATTTTCATCTAACATTGTATTTTTAACATTAATTTAATATTTGTGTTAAATCTATTCGAATTGAATTGATATTTTTTCCATCATAAATTCATAATTATATGAGCACTGATAAATTATATCTCTGTTGATGGTTTTGCGATGGAACTAAACAGTTGACAGTCTAATCATCTGTCGAGCTTCAATTGCACTTCCGTCCGTCCCGAATATAAATTATATATATAAAAAAATTAACTTATCAAAAAATAAAAAATAAAAAAGATTAAAGAAACGTAAAATTATTAATAGTCGGAATGATCAAATTAAAAAGAGATCGCTGCATGAAATTCTTCCAACAGGTAGCAGAAAGATTGAGAAATTTCAGATGCTTATCCCATTGGCTGTCGAGAACACTCTACAAACTGCACGTGTACCTCCACGTGTCTTATCGACAAAATTTAATGCCACGTGCTACATCCCCATGCAAACACAACACCATCTCTATATAAAGAAAGCCAAGAACCGAAACATATCGAAACAAAAATGGGGGATGAATTCAGGCTTGTGTCGCCAGAAATAAAAAACGAAGGAAGATTACCAAGAAAGTTCACAGGAGAAGGACAAGGAGCAAAGAAGAACATATCACCGCCATTAGAGTGGTACAATGTTCCAGAAGGTACTAGAAGTTTAGGGTTAGTGGTGGAGGACATAGACATGACGAAGGAACCAGATGGTCCTGTAGTTCCATGGACACATTGGGTGTTGGTGAACATACCACCTTCCATTAATAGAATTCCCGAAGGATTTTCTGGGAAAGAAGAGGAATCGGGTGGTGATTATGGGCATATTAAAGAAGGACTTAATGATTGGAAGCAACCTGGTTGGCGAGGTCCTGTTCTTCCCAATCATGGCCATAGGTTTCAGTTCAAGCTCTTTGCTTTGGATGATGAACTTCACCTCCGTAAAAAGGTATGTATTTCCTTCTTTTCCTTCTTTTTCATATTTATGTTCTCAAGATTGACTATACTGTAAAATTTATTTGTTATTTTATATTTTTATTAATTTACATTTTTTAAAAATTAATTAATATTTAGTATCTACAAAAGAATTAAAGAATTTATTTATTATTCTATATTTGTTTAATCTACTGATAATTAATTGTTAATTACGTTTTGAAAATTAACTTAATATTTAAGATCTTTTAAATAGAAGAAAAAATGTATTTAGAAATATAGTGGAGGTAGACACTTATTTCGTAAAATAAATGAAATAAAATAAAAAGTTATGTTTATTATAATGTTTATTTGTGAATGAAAAGAGTAGTATATTTTTATTTTTTGAAAAATAAGAAGATATAATTTATTATTTTTATAACTTATAATTTAATATTATTGTATCCCCATATCATATTTTTTTTTGTATTGCTATTAAACACATATGGATGGAATGAATGCAGGTGACAAAAGAGAAGTTCTTGGAGGCAATAGTAGGTCATGTGACGGGAGAAGCAGTCCTTGTGTGCAAGTTTTAATTATATATTATTATTATTATTATTATTATTATTATTATTATTATTATTATTATTATTATTATTATTATTATTATTATTATTATTATTTAGCAATAAGATTTCATCATCTCATCAAATATCAGAATAACATGTGTTTAGCTTCACTGTAATTTAATTGTACTTTTTTTATTAATCTTTTCTTCATTTTCCATATAATTATCATTATCGTATGCTTTAAATTAAATAGGCATAAAAAAACTAAAAAAAAAAGGCCCTAAAAGATTATTTCAGGACTAGAGTAGCCGGGCTTTTTTTGGTTTTTGTCAAAAATAAGGCCCAGGCCCATTTAACATCTATTATCTGGATCAAATTCAAAATTTACCAGTTAAATGGACCTTTACGAGAGTGAGCATAAACTGGTTGTCATAGAGTTCTGGTTATTTTTGAGTTCATTGACAAAATTTTAATCCTTTCACCGAATTAACATATAAGTTCTTTAAATTTTTTAAATTTTAAATATAAAGTGAAAAAAATTCAAAATTAATATTAATACATTGAAATGAAATTATATAAATATTAATTTATTAATTATTTATTTTTTAAAATTAGAACTAAGATATAGATATATGAAATTTATATTTAGTTAATAAGCCAATGAAACTTAATTTTAAGTTTAATTTCATTTAATTATAATTCTAAAAATTAAAATTTATATTTAGGGTCAACCGAATTATTAGGATTTGATCCTGTAAATTGGCTTTATTATAGATTGATTTGATTTTATAAATGGGCTTATTATCGATTTGGATTCGATTTTTTAAATCGTTCTAATTATTATTTTTATTTAGTTTTAATTTTTTCACCATAAAAATAATTCAATTTTCATTTTTTTCACCTGCGGTGATGAGGGTTGTGGAATTGTAAAGTTTAAGTGATCGTGTATCTAATTATCAATGATGAAATTAATTCTAGTCAGTTTAATGATCAATGGATGTAATTTAGATGTAATTAATTTTAACCAGAAATGGCATTGATTTTAGAGGTAGATGGAATTAATTTTAACCGGAAATGGCATTGATTTTAGAGGCAGCTAAACATAAATAGAGCACAACAAATCAGGGACAGATTTAGGATAAAAAGAAAAGGGCAACAAAATAATAATAATATAAAAAAGACTAAAAAAGTTTCAAAAAGTCTTCTATAGATATATAAAAAAAAAGGCAGAAATTATTCATAAAATATATAAAATGGTACAGTTTTACATTAAACAAATTTTGTATTGGTTTCAAAATGTATTTTTTTTTCAAAGTGATTTACATTTTTATTAATGTATGAACATCTATTTTTTCAGTGCAGATTTAGGTTTGAACAGTTTTTTTTAGTACAAAGTTTTTGAGTACAAATTTAGGTTCGGTCTCAATAAAAAAAATAAAATAAAGCATTTAATGATGTATCTTTATGGAGAGATCATTTAAAATTTCGTGATTGCCAAAAATTTTAGATTATGCTCAGAATGAATGAATTTTGTAAAATTTTATGGAATTTATTTGTAATTTTAATTTTTCATATTTGAAATTCAAAAAAAAATTGAATTCCGTGAATTAAATTATATGAAATTCATTATGCATTTATCAAATTCCATCAAAATATGTGAAATTTGTAAATGAATTTTTTATTTTTAAGAAATTAAGTTTTGAAATATCATAATACCCTTATTATATTGTACTACATCCGTTTATTATCTATTACTTGTAGTATTTTCACTAAAATTAAGAAATAATAAATAAATTTAAATTTAATATTAAATTATGTGATTAAAATTAAATTATCACATTTAATTGGTTCTAATTTTATTGAGAAAGATAAATAAATTGAAAAAATAAATTAAATTGCATTAAAAGTCTAAAAGTGACAGATAAATAGAATTTGAATTTTACCCAAAAGCGACACATAAAAGAAAACGGAATGAGTATATATGTATTTTATATTTTTTAAGTTTATTTCTTCATTCTTCCTCAATTTTTCAACCAGATTTGTATTTTAAACAATTATTGCTCTATTTTTTTCTCAATTTCTTAATCAATTTTACCGGATTAATATTATCTTTTACTTTTATATTTTTGTAAATTGAATTTTTTTGTATAAAATTAATTAGAATAGTTAATTAGTATTTTATTTGATATAATTTTTATAGATATAATATTATATTAATTTTTTTAGATGTACTGAATTGATATTGAAGATATTTAAGAAAATAAATTAGAAACGAATTTATTTATTTATTTATTCTAAATATAAAATTAAGAAATTTATTTTCAATTTTATACATTGATTATTTTATTTCAAAGATAAAAATTTATCTATAAATGAATTTCATGTGAAATTTATTTGTAAATAAATTTTACAATTCTAATTTCTTTATTCAAAGCATGATCTAAAATTTCGTGCAAAAGAATGCGGAGGTTCAAATTATCTGAAGGCATAATATTGAAAATGCTTAGTAAATGAATAATTCAATAAGAGATTTTGGATGGATTTGATACGGGATCTTGAAATTGAAATAAATTTGCTGTTTCAAGAAGTTTGGTAGCTGATTACAAAATTTTATTTACTTACTATTAAAATAATTATAAATAATAATAAATTTGAATTATTTTAAAATAATGAAAAAAATAAGAGCAAATTTATGCCATTTTCGAATCATTTAAATTTGTGGGCATACCCTGGACCTGACCATTTGGCATTCATGCAACAAGAAGTTGCCAAAAAACACTGCCGTTCTTGGGGTGATGACGACAAGAATGGTACATAATTATTCACGGGATTGCCTCGGCTGGATTACGTTTTTCTTTGCAGCAGTGAGTGTGAATCCATCATCTTACCACGGCGGGCAGCATGGTGGGACAAACTAAGAGATATTTTTTCTTAAAGCTAAATGCGCATATCGATCTTTAATGTTTGCAAAAAATTAATATAATTTATAAAATTTTATTTAGTGCAATATTAATTTTAATATTTTAAAATTAAAATAATTTGATATTTGAAATAACGGTCGGCGTTTAATAATTTGATATATATCACTCAAAAATTAGATTTTTTTAATATAAAACGAACTAATGAATCGGTTCAACTGTCCGATATCAACCGGACATATAGCTCAATGAAGATCTCTGTAAACCGATCAAATGTTAGAATTATCCGGATTCGCTAACTAGGTAACAGTTCGGTTGAGAACGTGTTCCGAAAACAACTTTATCACGATGTAAAGACAGTTACCACTATTTCACGTTTTCCTCAAAAATCACCGAAAATGAATTAGTTACCGAAAATAACGAAAAATTCCTCTCATTATCTCCTGTAAATGTGTTAATCCTTCCTATAAAAAGCTGAATAACATGTATGAAAGACCGACTTACCTTTTTTATTAAAAATCCTTACTATTTTACACAGAAATTCTGACTTGATCGCCGGAAACTCCTTTATCGGAAATTCACTAATCCTTATTTATTTTTTGCAGGTGATCGCAATAAACTTATTGTGCATTTTACCTATCATCATTTTTAAAATTAAATTGTTTCAATTTTTAAATTTCAAAAATGACATTATATTAACTGAAATTTTAAAAATTAAATTACCAATTTTATCAACTATTATGGATTAAATTGCATCTTCAGCCTTTTCCTTATCATCAAAATTGATAATTCTTAGCAGATTAAAAATTAATTAATTACTACCAATTTTATAAAATTTTAAAAATTTATTAAAATTTTTAAAAATTAAAAAAATCCTAAAAAATTATAAAGTTATATGAAGAACAAATTTATGAGCCACATTCGATGGTGAAACATCTGATACATTCAACGGTTTTGTTAAAAGCATCCCAATAATATCCCCTAATTATGTTTTGCTTCGCATTGGGTTATAAATATTTATTTTTAATTAAAACATATTAATTTGAAAAAAAAAAGAAAAAAAAAAAGAAGAATCTAGAAATAAATAAATATGTATGACCCTTTCAACGTTTCATACACACATATATCCTTTGATGGGGAACGTAAGGTTGTCCTTGTCACCCGCAAATGCTGAAAGGAAACGGATGAAATGCGAATATTCATTTCATATATTTGCTAGAGGCTCTTGAATTTAAGCTTATATTTTCTATTAAAATAATATCAATTATTTATAAATATCTCAAAATGTTCTTTTTTTCTTGGATATAAATACATTTATGCACCAAGTCATCGGTCAACTACGCATTGACTTTAAATAAAAATAAAATTTAATACATTTTATTTTATAATTTCTTTGAATATTTATATTTATTAATTTTTATAAATAACAAATATAAATTAATATTTTATTTAAAAAATTAGGTCGATTATGGAAAAAAATCTTAATTTAATCCTAAATTTTAACGATTTTATACATTTAATCTCCATACTTTCAAAATTATACATTAAATTTTTTATTAAAATAATATCAATTATTTATAAATATCTCAATATGTTATTTTTTCTTGGATATAAATACATTTATGCACCAAGTCATCGGTCAACAAGCGCATCGACTTTAAATAAAAATAAAATTTAATACATTTTATTTTATAATTTATTTAAATATTTATATTCATTAATTTTTATAAATAACAAATATAAATTAATATTTAATTTAAAAATTAGATGGATTACGGAAAAATTCATAATTTAATTCTAAATTTTAACGCTTTTATACATTGAACCTCCATATTTTCAGAATTACATATTAAATTTTTCAAATTTTATATATTTATATATTAAATTTTTATACTTTTTAAAACTATATATTGCATAATTGAATTTATCAGCTAAAACATATTAAATCTAAACGGACGTTAAAAATAATAAATTTTCGTTAAAATATACGCAACGTTAACAGTACATGTGTTATTCTATCATTTATTTTAAATTTAATATATTTTTTTAATTTAAAAATTTAATATATAATTTTAAAAATATAAAAATTTAATATGTAAAAATTTTAAAATTTAGTAAATCTTGTCAATCAATTAAGCATGAAATTAAGTGGATAGAAAAATAAAAGAAAAAATGAGAAGAAAAAGGCAACTGCAAAAGTTGAAAAGCAGTCCGTTTATCTTGTCCGGTATTATAACGTGGGGACTCTTCTAAAATAGACTAAATGACGATTATCTATCGCTCAATCTCTAAGTCTTTTTTTTCCATTGGAGTCTCGTGCATGTAAACATTACATTATTCTACATGTCCATTGTTGTCGTCTCGTCCCTGTTTATTATCATTGAACTTTACAGACTTCCCACAGTTATAATCCAATCCAGCGGCTGCTGATTTTATGCTTCACTATTTTCTAACATGTAATCAACGCCAAAAAGAAAATTATTCTGTACACGCATGAATATTTTTTTAATTTTTGTAAAAAAAATTATCTTTTAAAGTGATACGGGTAGAATACTGTAATAATATGTTATGACTTGTAAATTAAAAAGAAATCTAAAGAACAGATGTAAAATAAATGTCCTTTGAAATATCTCTCTTTAATAGACATTTATCGAGAAAGACTGTCAGTTTTTAATTTTAATTTCCAGTTATTAAATGAATTGAATCGATAATAGATATTTATATATTTTTTCTATTGAAATAAAACTGGTTATCCGAATGATCAAATTGAATTTAACTAAACTAATTAGATTCTATGTCTCTTGTTTAAACATATAATAAAATGAAATAAAATATTTAACATTTAATAAAGAGTGATCATTCAGAACGGATGTATACATTTAAATCATCCTATTAATAGCATATATTCGATCGGATGATGTAGATATTAGTTTACCGTATTATATCCTTTTATGTAACTTTTGTTAAATCAATTTAAATAAGAAATTTTAAGATAAAATTGAAATATTTTTTGGATTAAGATATAAAATAATCAAATATAAAACGGAAATCATTCCAAAAAAAATTTCAATTATTTATTAAATTCTTTTGATAAATTTAAATATATTTTTTTCTAGGTATTTTTTATCTAATAAAATATATAAATGTATATTTTAACATTAATTTTTTAAAATATAGATAGTTAAATAATTATATGATTTTTTATGTGATTTATTTTTTTAATAATCGTTTGAAAAAATAAAAAAAAATTAAAATAATTCTTTTTTTTTTTATTCTAAACTTTTTAAGATTAACTAAGCAAATGGGCTCAAAGAATTCACAATTAACTAATAAATCAGTGCAAATTGACCAATGGGAATTGGCCTTTCTTGTTGGGCTTTCCCGCCTGATTGGTAAAAAGAAACAGCGCATATTTGTCTTATACTAATGTAATGCCGCTGAAAATGGCGGCTGTGGGCACTCCATTTATAATAATAAATTCTTTTATAAAAAAATAAAACAACAAAAATGACTTCAACTTTAAGAAAAAAATTAATTTAATCGAACGGTTTAAATATACGTGTGTGTGTGTATATATATATATATATATATATATATATATATATATTTTATGTATTTTCATTTCTCGGCGTGGCAAGAAAATAAATATGAAAAATATTAAAAACAAAACAAAAACGTCAATTTCTTCGATTGATATTAAGAACATAATTTACCTGTACAATATGGTATTCCAGTTCCAAATAGGTTATGCTCAAAGTAAGTCTTCTTATCTTATTCGGATTAAGGATGAGAAAAATATAGGCAAAACGACAACACTTTGCAAGTTTCAAAAGCACTGGAAAGCGTGTAAATAGGTTCGTCTCTATTTTGCCCTCTTGCTAAGTAATAAATAGTTGGACCGCAATATTTAATTTCTTAAATGAGTGTTTCCTTGTCATATACTCTATCAGTCCCATTTTAAGAGAATTGTTTTTTATTTTAAATATATATTTTTTAAATTTAAAATATATATTTATATATATTTTTTATTTTTTATATAATTTATTAAATATTTATTTTTTATTATTTTTTATTTTTAATTAAAATTAAATAAAAATTTTAAAAATATAAACGTATATTTTTATTAATTAATATAATTTTTTTTATGAAATTGAGATATTTTAATTATTTTTTTAATTTTCGTAAAAAATAAAAAAAAATCTCTTAAAATAAGATGGATGGAGTAGTAGATTATTTTGTATTTCACTTTTGATCACTCAATTAATTCAATTTTATAAAAAGATATTTTTTTAAAATATTTATAATTAAATTTTGAGTTTAAAATTCTAATTAATTAAAGAATAGGTAATAGAATAATTTATTCCCTCTAAATGCTTTTTATATTAGTAAATGATCTATTAACTACCGATAACAGTTCGGTTTACAGACACGTTACTTGAGTTGGACTTGAATAAAAAGGTTTTTCACAACTACTTAAATACCTGAAAATAAATAATTTCAGTGAAATTTTCGGAGAGAAAAATTTTGACAATTAATTAGTACAAAGCTGTACAAAACATATTTTGAGAGCAAAATTTACTAAAAGAAAAAAAATAACTGAAATCTCGGCTATTTATAGGGATACGAATCCTATTTTAATTAGAATTTAATTTTCTAACTAGAAGAGATTACTATATTCATCGAAAACCTATTTAGTAAGATATCTTACTTGATCAGAAAAATAAGCTAAGATTCTGAAATATAAACTCTACCCATTTTAGGTAATTAAAAGTGCTTGTCTTGACATAACTTCAAAAATAACTTTGCAGGGATTCCAGCTCGAATTCGGAACGAATCGAATGATCAAATAATTGGACTGTTTGAGCGAGTCCGGTTGCACAGTTTGGTTATCAACTACATTTGTATATTTCTATGCTATTTTTATTTTGTGTCACATATTTCTATGAATAAATGTTTTAAGTTTTATAATAAATTTTAAAAATAATTCACACTTAATTAAGACAGTGCTATAATTGTATTGTTTTTTTTTTTGGTATTTTATATTGAAGGGATAATCATAAAAGTTTACAACTGTTGACGCGTCACGCACACGGACGCTGCTTTTCTTATTATTATCCAACAAAATCTCCGCATCAACGCACTCCTCTTCTGGATTGCCTTATTTTATTTACATTTCACATGCATTTTTTTTTTATTTCAAGGAAAAGTCTACACCTACCCTTCTCATGCGCGTGCTTCTCACTTTCTTTTTCTAGCTGTACGCGGATCTACGACTGGACTGAATCTGTCTTCCCTCCGCAACCGGTTTTGCAACTTGGACCCTAATTTTTTTTCTTTTTTTCTTATTATATAACTTTTTATTTCATTTCATTAAATTAAAAATAAAATAGTAAGCATTAAATTTACAAGAAATCATGCAAATATATAACATAAAATAAAAAAATGTAAAATTTAATCAAATGATGTTATGGATAAATAAAAAGAAAAATTAAAGAATTATGTTTAATTAGTACATTTGAGAGCGACTAGCGAAAGAGCAACAACCAAAGAGGTGATTGATATGATAATAGCAATATAAATTCTTAATTACCGTATTATACCATTTAATTAATTAAGTAATTTTTAAATTTATTAAAAATATTATATTTTCCTTTATAAAAATACATGATATATTATAAAAAATATGTAATAATTGCATATGTGTTGCGTGAATATTAATATTGCATTTTTAATAGTATAAAAGTATTTTTTAAAATTTTAATAAATATAAAGAATAATTTGAGAATAAATATGTATTATTACAATTAAAAAAATAAATATTATTTATTTTTCATTTAACCGTTGATTCACCGTGCACGTAATATGCTTAGTGCACATGATCCTTCCACGTTTCACAATTGCGGCGAACCAAAATTAAGGAAAAAAATAATAAAAATATAGAGATGTTCTATCAAAAAAAGAATATAAAGATGCACGTGCGAACCAGTTGCACGTGTCTGCAGCATACGATACCCCATGTGGTGTGAGTGTGGGTGGAAGAGAGGGAGAAAGAGTGAAAGGCCATCCTGTTGCTGAGTCTATTAATAGCCGTTTCTCTCATTTTCTTCTGCAAGTCTCCAAAAATACATTTCACTTAATTTTAGCTAATACAAACTTAAGTTCAATCAATCCAAACTTGGGTTTTGGTTAATTTTAGGGAATTTCATACCCAGATTTTCATCACCACCGCAAAGAAAACGAAAAACAAATTGAAAAACCATGAGAGGGTTCGCCTTCTTTGTCAGAAATTTTGCATCTTTGCTTTCGTTTCTTCTTCCATTTCTTGAAAAATTCTCTTCTAAATCGCTTCCTTCTCAGCTCGAGAAGTTTCTTGCTTCCTTGGCTCGCACTGGCCGTGATTTTCAGCGTTATGATCATAGAGGATTTCGTCAAGTTGCAGGGTAATTTCCTTTGTACTTAAATTTTTATTTCAAAGCTGAAATTCATCCCAGTCTGGGATTTTCTTTTTGTTTTCTCAAATGGGTGATTTAATTTTTGAAATTTGCTTAATTTGGATTCAAAACAAAGGATTTTGAAGATTTGAAATCCTAGAATTTGTTTAATTAACTAATTAATTAATTGGGTTTTGAATTTTACAGGTGTATTCCATACAGATGCAAAAATTCTACTGGTTCACCATCTTCCATTGAAGACATAGAAGTTCTTGTTATTAGTGCGATGAAGGGAAGTGGAATGTTATTTCCAAAGGTACTTTCTTTATTAATTTTTAACCTCAATTAACTGTGTTTTGATTGAGAAACTGTTTTTGTGAAATTAAAATTTTTCCTAAAATTAACATTGTTGAGGACATGATTTGCAGGGAGGATGGGAAAGTGATGAAAAAATGGAAGATGCAGCAATGAGAGAAACATTAGAAGAAGCAGGAGTGTATGGAGAAATTGAGGTTAGCATTTGCGTGAAATTCATATCACACAAAAGGAAATTTTATGTTTGAATCATTCGTCTGATACCTATGAATTGTTTTTTTTTTCAGTGTAAATTGGGGAAATGGACATATATGAGCAAAAGGGGTGGTATAATGCATGAAGGCTACATGTTTGCATTGAAAGTTGAGGGACAATTAGATTTTTGGCCTGAAAAAAGTACCCGAGAACGAAGATGGGTATGTATAATTTAGCATTCGAAGATGTATTTGTCAATGGGAAAAGATGCTATTTGCTATCTATGTTTATCTCATAGCTCTATTTTGGCCTTTAAGTTCTTTTCGGAGCTCCTATAATTGTTGGAATGGTGCTAAAATATGTTAATAGTTGTTGAAATGGCGCTAAAATGCTTCTATTGTGGCGTTTTTTTCAGCAACTACTGCCATATTTTAGCTTAAAAAACAACTTGAGCGACAAAATAGAGCTCGGAATGCAAGATATTACATTTTTCTTTTATGAATAGTATTGAATTGGGAATTCATAAAGAACAAGATTTGATTGTTTGTGTTAAATTTTTCAGATCAGTGTAGAGGAAGCAAGAGAATTATGCAAACAAGCGTGGATGAGAAAAGCTTTGGAAGCTTTTGTGGTGAGGCAAACTCCTAAGCAACAACAAAAACTATAGCAATTAAGGGACAGAGGAATCTGTACATAGAAACATAGTTCAATGGCCAATTGCCTCTTTTTTTTCTTCTCTTTGGTTCCTTGTGAATAACCATTAAGATACATACAGTGTATACTGTAGATTTTGATGGTCTTCTGGATTAAATGTACAGATCTGAATTCTTTCATTCTTTTTAAAATAGTAAAATGTTTAATTCTTGGGCAAATATATATGCAGTTTTTAGCTCAAACAGTCATGGAAGTGAAGCTTTAAGATACTGCCTTATTGCCATGCGAGATGAGAACGGCTACGTTAATTATCTGTCTCTAAATTTCTGTGTCTAAAACTAGATCCGCCTCATTTTATCTCTGCTATCTGTTCTTCTTTCCAAGTGCTTCAACAATTCTCTCTCTCTCTCTGTTTTTTTTTTTCTAAGGAATGAGCACGGTTGGGTTTAATTGAAAATTGAAATGAGCGAAACTCATTCAATTGGATTTTTCTAAATTGTTTGGTTTCTGCTAAAACTCATTCAGATGGATTTTCTGAATAGTTTGGCTTTGCTTGCAATATATGTAATTTTAATTTAATAAATGAATTAAACTCATTCAGTTGGATTATTTAAATTAGAAATCATAATATATGTGAATTTTAGTTATAACTAAACTTATTCAATTGGATTATATCCAATTAAATAGTTTGGTTTCTGCTTATAATATATGTGAAGGAAGTTTGGTTATTCATTCGTGATATTAAATTTTTCTTTAAAAATTGCCGTTTATTTCTAATAACATCTGAATTTTAATTATTCGTTCTCAATCGGTTTGGTTAATAAATAAACTAAACTCATTTAATTAGATTATTTAAATAGCTTTGTTTCTGCTTATAATATATGTGAAGTTTGGTTATTGAATCGTAATAATAAAAAAATTTTAAAAATTTTTAAAAAATTGCCGTTTATTCGTAATAACATCTCTTGAATTATTTATCGATTCGGTTTTGATTAATGATATAAGTCATAAGATAATTTTTTTCATTAATTCATTCGGTTTTAATTAGCCATATGACATAATTTCTGTTATTTGTTTAGTTAGGCTATTATCAAGATATGGTTACTAAATATCAATTGTCAATTATTTTGGTTTGCAAAACAAATTGTGCCCATCACTACTTCTGTCTATTCTATTCTAATAAATTATTACATTGAGCTGGACCTCCTGAAAATGTAGGTATTACTAAATTTATTAAAAGAAAGCATTAAATTTAATATGTCAAACATGGATGGAATTGACGACAATCTAATACATATTTAGTTAAAATCGCATGTATTTTAATAAAATTTTATTATTTTTAACGTTCGATTAAATTTAATATATTTTAATAAATAATTTTATATATTTAGTGTGTACTTTTGAAAAATATAAAAAATTAATATATAAAAATATTAAAATTTATGGGTTAAATTATATATTTTATTTTCGTTTTTATATAAAAAGGTCGTTGTCCCCTTAACAACTCCATCGTTAATAATGGAGATAGGGATTATCATGTGAAGTCATTGATATCAACAAAGGAGAGAGAGAGAGAGAGAGGACAAAGTGATGAACTTCCATGAAACTCCATATGTCTTTTGTAGTTTCCTTTCTGATTCCATCACCTAGAAATAGAATCTCCATTAATATATTACAAACGCACCTCCTCTTGGCCCTCCAAGGCCGAAATTACAGCGAAAGCTTCTTCACCATCATCACAAAAACTCTTCTTGTCCCCATCTTCAAGACTTCAATGATGAAACAGTATGTGGATAAAGTTGCTCCCACCATGTTTGGTTTTCGTTAAAAATAAAGTCTTTCTTCTGAATTACAAGTCCTATACATATAATGATTGATAATGCTCTATTACAGTTAAATTGAACCAGTCAAAATTGAATCAAACCGTGGTTAACGGTTCATTGTTCCAAATCATAACCTAAACCATAAAAATGTTGTTCTTATAACCGTTATAAATTTTAATAGTTGCTAGTAGTTGAACCAAGACCATGCAAAATCAAAACCAAAACCGCCTCTATTTGGTTTATGTGTTAGGTATGGCTCACATACTAGTTAAGGGACAGATGCTGGAATGGAGTAGAGTGCAACGAGCAAACCGGAGCGACAACATCTGTCCGATGGGAGAGTTTTGTAGTTAGTCTGTAGGTTACGGTTTAAGTGGGTTGGGGCTGCGGGGCGTACGATACAGGATAATTTTGTAATTGTACCAAAGGGTTATATATATATATATATATATATATATATATTGAATTTGTAACTTAGGAAAAATGATTCTCTTGGAATAATAAAATCAGCCGCTACGCTCCCGAGAATATAGGCACATTGTTGAATCTCGTTAAATCCCTGTGTTCTTTATTTTCTTGCTTGTTTTGTTCATGTTCCTGCGATTATTTACGTTCATTCTCAACATTATGTTTTGATTCTACCATTTATAAAGCTAAAACCGACAGTTTTGAAACTGTAATCACTCCTAATTTTCAAATCAGTACAATACTGTTTTTGCTAGAATTACCGTAATATCATTTCAAAAATAGCAAAAAATGCCAAAAAAAGATTTGGTAATATTTCAAAATATGTGGCTAATTTTAGCAGAAAGCCAGCAGTGGCTGAGCTATATCATGTTGAGGGTGTGCATGTATTTTTTTGAAATTTTTCAAATATATATTTTTAAATTATAACAGTGACCTATCTATTTTATTTTAAATAATTCATTTCAAATTTTAATATAATAACAATCATAGATTCTGACACTGAAATTCAACCCCCTTTTTACCTTAGGCTCTTACCTCCACCGCGAAAAGCCAGTGAAAGCATCAACTTCAAAAAAAAAATAAATAATTCAACCAGAATATTTAGATTTTTTTTTTCATTGTGGAAGTAAAGAACACACGTGGAGATTGATATGTTTTTTTTTATAGAATTATATTAATAAATTTGCATTAGGTCTGGAAGGACTGATTAATGTCTCCAAGTTTATATTAATTAAATTGGCAAATGAATTATTTGCCAATCTGTTCGTCTTCAAGAAATTTTCATTGAAAATCAAGATATGTAGAAATAATACTAATATGGCATGTTATAAATATTATACCCATGAAGTCAAAATTTATATATACTTGACACGTGCACATACATAAATTTTCATTTTAAATTCATATACAAAGTTTGAATCTAATATTTCATAATTTTTCCCTTAAATTATCATCATTTAATTTATTTCTCCTATAAACTAATTGCGTGTGAGGTTTGTCCCCTAAACTTATCGAGTATATTATATTAGCTAGTCAAACTTGTTTAAAATGTTAAATTGTTCTCTATACTATTAAAAATATTAAATTATCCTCCTAAACTTGTTAAAATATATCAAATTAATTGCCCACTTGTTACTGTTTGTGAAGTGACAAGTGTCCCTCGAAGGTCTTGATATGACATTTTCAATAATTTCAAGAAAATAATCTAACATGCAATTATTTAATAGGAGAAATTTGTCAAATGATAATAGTTTGGGAAAAAATTATGTATTAACCCTACATAAAATGACCTTTCATGATGCCAAAAAAGCTACATTCGAAACCAAAATAGAGAATAAAAAATATAGATAATCCCCAATCCAAACAAGAAAATTAAAATAAAATGGATTTGTTGCCTTTTTTATAAATAAAAGATCAGGAATAAAAGAAGAATTGTTTTCGAAACCCATATCAATTGTATGAAGATACATGTTTTTAGTTGATTTTATAATATGAAAGTAAAAAAACGAGTATTATTTTCATGGTCGATTCATTCAGATAATATCAGTGATTATAATGAAAAAAATAAATAAATTGGAATATAATATGAGTAGTGTTTGGAATGAATATGATTGGTGATTAGAATTAATTCAGACATCTAAATCTTTTTAAGATTTATAAAAAGAAAAATTGTCTCCCTAACAACCCTCACCTAAACAATGGAGGTTGATTATCATGTGAAGTCATTAGCATCAGCAATCATCATGGGATTCAAGGGGAAGAGACAACAGTAGTGAAATTCCTTTAACACACACACATATATAAAATCAAAATCCATAATTTTGTTTATGAACTTTAACGTTTTTTCTCATTTAATCTATTAATTTTAAAAATTACACATTGAATCTTTGAATTTTTTAAAAAGTGCACATTTAATCCAAAATGAACGAAAAAAATTGACAGTATAACACATGCTCCATTAAAATCGCATATATTTAACGTCCGTTTGAATTTAATGCGTTATAATATATAAATTCAAAAATTCAATGTGAGTATAAGGATTCAATGTGTTTCACACAAAAAGTTGAATGATCAAATATATAGTTTTTAAAATTTAGAAATCCAATAAAAAAATATTAAAATTTAAGGACGAAATGATATTTTTTTCCATATATATATATATATACACGCGCGCACGATTATATATATATATATATATATTAATGCATGAAGATATATTTATAAGTGTAATTTGACACCACAAAAATGAACTTTATAAAAAAAATATTACAAAAAAGAGGGAAAGAAATCCCAAACACTAAAAGAGCTAATTTATTAATTTCAATATTGTTAAACCTACTAGTACAAGTCAAAAACATATCTGAAAAAGAATAAAAAAAAATTATAATAAAAAATAACAATATTAAAATATGAAAAGTTATCTAAACAATTACTCAATGAAAAATAGTGTTTTTGCGTATGGATGTGGATGGTACAATGATTATCAATCCAAGATAATCATATCTTATATATAAAGATAGGGGACATGGTAAGTGGTCAAGTTGGTGAGTGGTCAAAGTGCAAGTAGTTAAGTTGCAAACAAGTTGGTCCATCGTGGATCCTATAATAGCACCGGCCAGGCTTGTTTGGGTTGAAGCTGAGCCCAATTGGGCTGGCATTCTGAGAGCAGTCCCAATCATATTATAAGTGGGCTTCTCCTTCTCTCTCTCAATTGTCAACATATCATTGTCCAATCCACCAAAATTTACAGGCCGGAGAACTAGGCTGAGCAGATAGATTTTTTTTTTCATTTTCATTTTTTATTTTTATGAAGAAGAAGAAAAATAAACAGCCACAATTAAGTTGAGGTAAGCCTAGCATACAGATTTACCATAGTATCACTAGCTAAAATATAAATTTCTGCTGGAGAGGGAATGTGCAATGTACAGCGGACATCTTTAGTAAAAAACTAAAAATATCAGTAAGAAAATCAACAGTAGCTTTAGTTTCTCAATAAACACGATGGATTTGACACATGCCACTCTCGATTAGCATGGTAAGTTTCAATTTCAAAAATCGACCGTTAGCTTAGCACTGAGAAACAGAAGTGAGACCACTGTCATCCTACCATTTTCGAAACTCCAACTACAGATAAGTGACAAAAACCCTCTGGGAACATATAAACAAACACTTTCCATTTACCTCTGATTGAGAATTTGAAGCAGAAAATCAATGGGGAGGCTTAAAACCAGATCTGACTATGAAAATCTTAGAAATGCTTGCATCTTAGAGAACCGGGTACCTTTCTCTCTTTTGGTTTCTGTAATTCGTTCTAGGAAAAAAAATGTAATCTTTTCTCTTCTACAGGCTCGATTGGCTTCTCTAGGACTAGAAAAAACCATCTCTGATCTTCGATCCCTCACTTCATCTGCAAAATCAGTGAAAAAGGGCAATACC